>CM076680.1:169272255-169872255 GCA_038501925.1 Xenopus petersii | reverse complement strand
GGTGCATCCCCACTTCCTTCAACCCTGCATAATAGATGCGGCAGTTTCCAAAAAAACAAAATTATCCATTCACCCCTAAATCAGCTTGACCTTCAGACTGGCATCCCCAGTGGCCAACCCAACAGAGTAGACACCCGGCTACAGTTACAGCACCTGTATATACACGTTGTATAGTAACATACAAACTTCTGCACTGTCGGTTACCCATGTGATACTTTGCACTCACTTTAGGAAGCTCTTTGCTGCCACCCTCTGCTGAATCCACAACAATAATATCGACCAGAAGCCTCTCATTTCTCTTCAGTCCTTACAGTTAATAATATTGTGTGATGAACGCTTTTACTGCAGAGATGGGTTTGTAACGACTAGATTTCTCCAAATTCATCCCCAGGAGTCTGTTTATCCCTCTGCACTAAGATCTTATCCTTGTCCATTATTATTATATAATACACACGAGCCATGAATATCTTGTAAATTATATCCTTATAAACGGTGACTAGTGACATCATCAGTTATAAACGGTGAGTTCTGATGTCGTTTCTGTCACATGACTCACTAAAACATGTGTATTATAACATAATAAATAAAGTACCCCCGGTTGCAAAATATGAGGATATTAGAAGTTTCCTCGGAGTTCCATGACCTGTATATAAACACACTTAGCCTTCGGCCTTGTTTATTTGGCCTTTTATATAATCATGAAACTCCTCGGTGACTTATAATATCCTTATATTTTACAGTAGGGGGTTCTTTATTCACTATATAACATGATTTCCTGTATCTCAGAGCTGTTACATTCGATACAGAAGAACTACGGGAAATGACTAACGCTGTGATGTATCAACCTGCAATGAGGAGTTAAATAATTTCATATGAAGCAAACCCAGCTATTCATATGGGGCTGCTTTTATTGCCCAAAGATCCAGAGCAGAAGTTTTCCTCTACACTACAATGTCGGGCAGCTATAATTGTCCTGGTTGTGTCAGGAACTTCCTGGTTTATTGAAATGGGAAGGGGAGGAGCTTAGGCAAAAGTAGGTGGGGTTTGAGTGGGTGAGGGCGTGACTGACTGTAACTGGGCAGGTGCATGACGAATGAGGGGTCTGCATTACAATGTCCTGCTTCTCCAGTGGCATAGTTGTAAAGATGCAGAAAGAAACCTGTACAACATTTTAAAGGGGCTGTTCCCCTTTAAATTAACTGTTAGTATAACGTAGAGAGGGATATTCTGAGACAATTTGCAATTGGTTTTCATTTTTTATTATTTGTGGTTTTTGACTTATTTAGCTTTTTATTCAGCAGCTCTCCAGTTTGTAATTTCAGCCATCTGGTTGCTAGGGTCCAAATTCCCCTAGCAACCATGCACTGATTTGAATAAGAGACTGGAATATGAAAAGGAGAGGCCTGAATAGAAAGATGAGGAATAAAAAGTAGCAATAACAATACATTTATAGCCTTACAGAGAATTTGGCAAATAAGGCAAATAATTAAAAACAATCAAAAAGAAAAAAATGAAGTCCAAATGAAAACTTGCTCAGAATTAGCCATTTTATAACATACTAAAAGTTACCGGAAACAGTGAACCACTCCTTTAAGCATTAAGTTCCGACTCCAGAAACAATGTAGAGTCCGAAGAAGGCGGCAAATAATGAAAAAAGTATAAAAAATAAATAATGAAGACCAATTGAAAAGTTGCTTAGAATATAATATACTAAATGTTAACTTAAAGGGGTGGTTCACTTTTAAGTTAACTTTTAGTATGTTTAGATTGGTCAGTTCTAAGAAACTTTTCAATTGTTCTTCATTATTTATAGTTATTTTTTTTAAATTATTTGCCTTCTTCTTCTGACTCTTTCCAGTTTTCAAATGGGGGTCATTGACCCTATCTGAAATCAAATGTTCTGTAAGGCTAGAAATGTATATGTATATAATAACCCTTACTTAGTATGTTATAGAATGGCCAATTCTAACCAACATTTCAGTTGGTCTTCATTGTTTATTTTTTTATGTTTTTATTTGTATTATTTGCCTTGTTTTAACTCTTTCCAGCTTTCAAATGGGGGGTCACTGACCCCATCTAAAAACGAAAGCTCTGTAAGGCTAGAAATGTATAGTTATTGTTACTTTTTATTACTCCTCTTTCTATTCAGGCCTCTCCTATTCATACTCCAGTCTCTTATTCAAATGAATGCATGGTTGCTAGGGGAATTTGGACCCTAGCAACTGGACTGCTGAACCTGCAAACTGGAGAGCTGCTGAATAAAAAGCTAAAAACCAGAAATAATAAAAAATGAAAAACTTGTCTCAGAATATCCCTCTCTACATCATACTAACAGTCAATTTAAAGGTGAACAACCCCTTTAATGCCTCGAAACAGCTGATGTGACAAACGATTACTGAAACCCTCAGTCTTACACACACGGCACAGGCATCTCTTTATACAATTTATAATCTGCAGCTAAAAATTAAATTAAATTTTCCCTCCATTGTTGTTGAACTGTAACTCCCAGTAAGCCCGACTCCAATCCAGCTGAAATTCCAGTGATGTTGAGGCCAAGTAGAGACGGCTCGGAGGCATGTTATGTAGAAATGCCTTTGGGTTACCTTTGTCTGGAAGCAGCAGTAGAGCTGGGTCAGGTAGGGATGTCTCCGGGCCAACGCTAGAATCCTTTTCTCTGTCATCGTACAGTCGACATCATCATCTTGCAGAATGACATCTTTCTTTAGGACTTTTACAGCGTAAACCTCATCCCGGCCCTTCAGTTCGGCCAACATAACCTGCAAAGCACAGGATTCGCTCAGTTATTCCAGGGATTTACACCTGCACAATGTCCCTATACTCATATGTCATTACTGATTAAAGGGGAAGTAAAGCCCAGCACGTGCCTGCAATAAGTTTTCGAGTCAAATGAGGATCAAGGATAGACCAGAGCATGACTAAGTAATACTCCCATTCAGCTCACCTTTCCAAAACTGCCTTTTCCTAATACTTTGATGAAGTTGAACTCTTCCAGTCCTGTTCTCTTGTTCTCATGCAGTTTCACATCGCCGTTCTCTCCATTTTCCCCGGTGCTGCTCAGCTGGTTCTCTGTGGTGGCCGTAGCTGTCGACTTGTGTTCTTCCCCCCGGTTATCAAACGACAAAGCTTTCCGGATGTTGTTTTCCAGGTCTTTAATTTCTAAAGGGTAAATGATGCAGAGAAAACAGCCAAATGATTCTTGATTTGTCTTTAGTGCACAAGACTCGGGTTCAGAGTGTATCTCTGACCTCATAACTGTATCTCTGACCTCATAACTGTAGCTATGACCTCATAACTGCATCTCTGACTTCAACTGTATCTTTGACTTCATAACTGTATCTCTGACCTCATAACTGTATCTCTGACCTCATAACTGTATCTCTGACCTCATAACTGTATCTCTGACCTCAACTGTATCTCTGACATCATAACTGTATCTCTGACCTCATAACTGTATCTCTGACCTCAACTGTATCTCTGACCTCATAACTGTAGCTCTGACCTCAACTGTATCTCTGACATCATAACTGTATCTCTGACCTCATAACTATATCTATGACCTCATAACTGTATCTCTGACCTCAACTGTATCTCTGACCTCAACTGTATCTCTGACCTCATAACTGTGTCTCCGACATCATAACTGTATCTCTAGCTTCATAACTATATCTCTGACCTCAACTGTATCTCTGACCTCATAACTGTATCTCTGACCTCATAACTGTGTCTCTGGCCTCATAACTGTATCTCTGGCCTCATAGCTGTATCTCTGACCTCATAACTGTATCTCTGACCTCATAACTGTATCTCTGGCCTCATAGCTATATCTCTGACCTCATAACTGTATCTCTGACCTCATACCTGAATGGGTTTCTGGGTAACCTGGGCCTGAGGTCGAAAACACGTGTAACACTGATAGAACAGAAAAAAAGGCAAGAACTAAGGCTGCAGGGGTCACTTTATTATGCAGCTTGTGGATTGGGTCAGACCAATAAAGGCAGAGGGAGAAATTAAAGAACAATTGATACAATGGAAAATTGAACAGCTCATCCCACTCTGATGTAACCAAAAAGGAGCGGAAATAACTCACCCTGATCACATGGAGAAGTTGGTGCAGATTTTGACCTATCGTCTTCAACCACCGGACCCCCAGGGACTGGCTGCTGTGTCTCCGCTCCTGCAATCAACTAATGGAACAAGACAAGAGCTTGAGTGAAAAAGCTGAGACAAGATACAAAGCAATGCTCAGTGATCGGGAACCTGCAGTTCCTTCAGCCGTTATTGGTTAAAACTCCCAGTACCCCTGGCAGACGGCGGCTGTGATTATGGTTGTTGTAGTTCAGCAACACCAGCCGAGGTGCAGTTTGCCCACAACTTGCTCTGTATTCTGAGCTAATTGTGCAGCTAATTCTGATACCCACTAGTTTACAGGAACCCTCTAAAATACAAGGGTTTTGTTTAGCAGTAAATGATTAGTTGCGCCCCCCTCTCTTAATTATTTATTAGTCAAAGAGGAAGAGTGAGGTCCGTAAAAACAAAACAAAGAATACTGAGATAGTAAAGTGAATTATGTCTGTAGCTTTAAAGGGGTGGTTCATCTTTAAGTTCACTTTTAGTATGTTATACAATGGCTAATTCTAAGCAACTTTCAATTGGACTTCATTTTTTCTTTTTTTTATAGTTTCTCTTGAGTCTTTCCAGCTTTCAAATGGGGGTCACTGACCCCATCTAAAAAACAAATGCTCTGTAAGGCTACAAATGTATTGTTATTGTTACTTTTTATTACTCCTCTTTCTATTCAGTCCCTCTCCTATTCATATTCCAGTATCCTATGCATATCAATGCATGGTTGCTAGGGGAATTTGTACCCTAGCAACTAGATTGCTGGAATTGCAAACTGGAGAGCTGCTGAATAAAAAGCTAAATAACCACAAATAATAAAAAAATGCAAACCAATTGCAAATTGTCTCAGAATATCACACTTCACACCATACTAAAAGTTTATTTAAAGGTCAACAACCCCTTTTAAGAGTGGAGCCTGCAGTTATAAAATGAGCCTTCCCAGCTTCACAGGGGAGCTTGGTGCTGCCATACAGGAAAATGGCAGACGGGATTAGTGCAGTCATGTGCCGAAAGGTTTAAGGACCACAACCAATAAGGGTTAAGCTACAAGGGTGACTAATTGGAGTGACCCAATGAGGTGCAAGTCATTTTTATAACTCAATGCGTTTCACTGCATTTTGTATTACCCCATGGGTTCAGCTCCAATGCAATATGATGGGCAGGAGGGACGGAATATTATCACTCCATAGGACAGAATGCCAGGAAGCAAACTACAGCAACCAATCAGCAGGCTGCATTTATTCTTCACTATTTAAAAAAGCAAACATCTGATTGGTTGTTATGTATTGCTGCCCCTGGGCTGATGCTGTGCCCTTTATTACATATGGGGATAATGTAGAGACCCTCGTAGCTCAGCCCTTATATAAGAGACAGGATGATCTGCGAGAGTGAGTGTGAGTAAAGCAGGAGAGAGAGGCGATTAGAGCGCTGCCGGCAGTTTCATAGCATACCTGCATTGGCGAAAATATAAGGGCGTTTCTTTTCTGTTATAGGACGAAAAACAGGTCATCAGGTACGAGTTTATAAACGAACTTGCCTTAATGACTGGCCTTTTATACATTGGGTAAAGGGGAAGTTCATGACAAAAAGACAATAAAGTGGCAGTTGCAAAGTTGTTATTACTAGTGCATAACTTTCTTCCAATTGTGTTTATTTTGGGTCAATATTCTGGGCAAAGAGGATCTGTTTTCATTGCAATTAACTAGAAGCGGTGAGGGAATTAACATTGGAACAGTTTGATTTGTACTCCTAGTGCCCCCCTTGACAGGGGCCCCTGATAATGAGCAAATGAGAACAGTACCCGCAGGTGGCAGGTATAGGACTGTACCTTTTTCCTTCTCTGCCCGGCCGCTGTGATTTTATCCGGTGTGACCCCAAGATCTGCCAATACTTTTGCAATGCCCCGAGAGTCCACGCCGCAGTTGGGTGCTACATTTGACTCACAGCGCCGGTGAACGTTCATTTTACAGACTGGAACAGAACACGGGGAAGAACAGGAATTAGACATGATCAGCAACGCGGCACCCAATTCTCTTTGGTTCTGCAGTGATGATTCAAGGCCAACTAACTACTGCTAATAACATTCTTGCTACGCTTTCCCTTTTTGCAGTTTTGTTCCGCTTACAACTGCCCTTTTTTATTCTAGACTAGTACTTTGGTGCCCTCTGGTGGCAGTAAGAGGCATTTCTCTCAGAGCCCAAACACACAACATTTGCACTGAGGCACCACTGCTGTAGGACAAGGGACCCCAGGATTTAATGTCTGCCACAGTCAGTAGGTAAGTACAGGGCTCCCCTCCCCCAGTGATCCCTCATTTCCAACCAATGCCTCTGTGCCCTGCACCAATCACTCACTCCGATGCCAAATACCAGTCCTAGAAATAATAAATTAGAAAGAATTGTATTGCCAATTAAAACATCTACCCAGGATCAGTAACACAAACCTGATGGGGCTAAACAAGTCTTGGCTGTCGCTTGCACAGGGCCACATTGGCAACTGGCTTCACAATACAGAGGTTGGCTTTATGATGCCAGATTTGATATGTAGAGATTCTGATGTTAATAAGCAATTCATCTCCCCTAATT
This sequence comes from Xenopus petersii, assembly GCA_038501925.1. Lineage (NCBI taxonomy): Eukaryota > Metazoa > Chordata > Amphibia > Anura > Pipidae > Xenopus > Xenopus petersii. The sequence continues at coordinate 169,865,530 of CM076680.1, read as the reverse complement.
TATGCCAAGTTCATCTTTAGCCTTAAGCTAAGTTACCCTTTAATTTTAAGTCTTGTTACCCTTTAGTTTTAAAGGAGAACTAACCCCTAAAAATTAATGTGGCTAAAAATGACATTTTATATATATATATATATATATATATATATATATATATATAAATAAAACTACTACTATTTTATATTTGTATTCTATATAGTGAGGCTAAAGTTTGAGCTTGTCAATAGCAGCAATGATCCAGGACTTCAAACTTGTCACAGGGGGTCACCATCTTGGAAAGTGTCTGTGACACTCACATGCTCAGTGGGCTCTGATTGGCTGTTGAGAAGCTAAGCTTAGGGCTCGTCACTAATTATCCAGCAGAAAATGAGCTTCCCTGGCTGTAATATAAGCTGATGCTACAGGTTTGCTGATTATTCAATTCTGATGCTAATTGCACTGGTTTCTGTGCTGCCATGTAGTAATTATGTGTATTAATTACTAATCAGCCTTATATTGTGACATTTCTATTCTATGTGTACTGTATATTGTGAGTGGCTCCCTAAGCTCAGAGCATGTGCAGTGAATCAGCAGAAAAGAAGATGGGGAGCTACTGGGGCATCTTTGGAGACACAGATCTTTACTGCTAAAGGGCTGTGGTTGCCTTGGGCTGGTACAGAAGCACAAAACATCATGTACAACATTTCTACCTACTTCTTTAGTTACGCTTTAGTTCTCCTTTAAGCCAAGTTAGCCTTTAGCTGCCGGTACAGACTGAAGAAACATCATAGTAAAATATGGGCAGGGGTCGTAATAGCAATTAATATGGGCATAATTCTGCTACTAGCAAACACTCAGCACTTTAGAGTAAAGGGGATACACAGAGTATTTTATATAAGTCAGAAGCAAATGGCTTGGGTACTTACCTTTACACTGCAAACCTTGTCTCATCAGCCCCCAGAGTAATGAACCACAGTGGTCACAGAAGGTGGGTACTTTATAGTTATGGTTGCCAAACTTGTGGGGCATATTTACACTAAAACGCTGAGAACCCACCTGCAAGATTAGAAAATATTCATTGAATATATATTTATATAAAATACACAAAAGCCATGAATATCTTGTAAATTATATCCTCATTAACAGTGAGTTCTGATGTCATCAGTTATAAACGGTGAGTAGTGATGTCATTTCTGTCACATGACTCACTGAAACTTGTGTATTATAATAAATAAAGTTGCCCTTGTTGAAAAATATGAGGATATTAGAAGTCACCTCGGAGTTCCATGACCTGTATAAAAACACTCGACCTTCGGAAAACTCCTCGGTAACTTATAATATCCTTATAATTCACTATATAAACTCAGGCATTCTACTACCTTTTCAACAATTTGACAGGTTTCTAATGATTCACTAATTTATTAGAGCCCTCAAAATCCTTTGTAAAACCCCTAATACCTGCGTATTAACAGCTGCATTCAGTATTGCATCAGTGCATTCCTCCCAACATTCAGAAATGGAAAGAGAACAAAAAGTTTGGCCACACCTGTTTTATGGCCACACCCCCTAATTACCATGTCCATTTTACAACATTTGGCAGGTTCTGAACATATAATGACATTTCTGGGAGTTTGAGTGCGATGTTTCATGTGTTTATTACAGTTTTGCTAATGAAGGTGACTTTCCCTTTAAACTGCGAGTCGCACTTGTCCCAAGAGACCTGCTTATCTTAAATAGTTACAATTGTCTCTTTGCTTATCTTAAATAGTTACAATTGTGTCTTCGCTTAACTTAAATTGTTACAATTGCTTAGCTGAAATTGTTACAAATGTATCTAAGTGCAGCTGCGGAGTGTTCTGGGCTCTCTGCCAAAAAGCCTCTTATTTTAATTCAGTTCCAGGAACTTTGTATCTTTTTCTGGCTTTTCAGTGCAGGAGATCAAAGAGAAAGTCGGGGCATTTCAGTAACAAACACGGGACTGCGGGTTGAGCTGTCAAAAACGGGACTGTCCCGCAGAAAACTGGACAGTTGGAAGGTATGTAAGTGAGACTCAAAGTGAGTGGGAAAATACAGAAGAGAAGGATGTTTCCAAGCTGAATATTTACCTCGTCGGGGGTCTCCTGTTTCTTTAGGCCGGCGCATTTGGTTATTATGAGCTCGTGGCACCTCTTGTGAACAACACACGTGCAAACTGTCAACAGAGACACAAGTGTCATTATCATTCACGTGACTCTAATTCATAAACATTATATTCTATAAAGTACATAACAGAGATCCGCTCGTCTAATGAGGCTGCTAAACAAGCAGATCTCTGCCCAATTTGATCACCTACGTAATGGGTCAAATCAGGCTGATGAAAATGTCGGCCAATTGGTGGGACCCAGTCCCGGCCAATAAGCTGTCGGCTGTAATTCTCTAGAGGGGGAGTGGGCAGCAGGTATTGGCTAGTGTATGGGCAGCAGGTATTGGCTAGTGTATGGGCAGCAGGTATTGGCTAGTGTATGGGCAGCAGGCATTGGCTAGTGTATGGGCAGCAGGTATTGGCTAGTGTATGGGCAGCAGGTATTGGCTAGTGTATGGGCAGCAGGCATTGGCTAGTGTATGGGCAGCAGGTATTGGCTAGTGTATGGGCAGAAGGTATTGGCTAGTGTATGGGCAGCAGGTATTGGCTAGTGTATGGGCAGCAGGCATTGGCTAGTGTATGGGCAGCAGGTATTGGCTAGTGTATGGGCAGCAGGTATTGGCTAGTGTATGGGCAGCAGGCATTGGCTAGTGTATGGGCAGCAGGTATTGGCTAGTGTATGGGCAGCAGGTATTGGCTAGTGTATGGGCAGCAGGTATTGGCTAGTGTATGGGCAGCAGGCATTGGCTAGTGTATGGGCAGCAGGTATTGGCTAGTGTATGGGCAGCAGGTATTGGCTAGTGTATGGGAAGCAGGTATGGGCTAGTGTATGGGCACTATTAGTTGTACAAGAATATCTGGGCTTCAGACTAAATTGTGTAATGGTCATGCACACAGTTCCTCCAATCAGGACGCTGTATATATTCACCTTTACATTCTATTGGTAGAAACATTATAAAGCTTTATTTCTGGTTAGAGCTTTGCTTTCCCTTATACACTTCTAACTGTCTATGGCTGGCACCCATGAGACTGAGCTCATACACAGCAAGTGAAGGGCATTAAGGGGTATGTGAGGTGGGCACTGGATGCCCAATAAGCGAGAACTAAATTCTGCCTCGTCCTCATCCGCAAACAAATCCAGCCAAAAGTAGCCACCAACAAAGGTGCCATGAAAGCTGAATAATCATGCATATTTATCAACACCATCGTCTCCTAATGGTGCCACCCTGGGCTGTGTGTACCCAGCTTTATTATAAAGCTTTATTATAGGCTGCCATTTTATTTAAAGGGGATCTCCACCCCAAAAACAGTTTTTGGCCAAAAAGAAAATGTAATTTGATAAATAATCATTCAAGCGGTTTTGAAGTTATTGAAATCAGTTTCTGTCTGTCCCTGAACTGCTGGTTCTGAATTTAGAAACAACCATGCAGCAGAACTGGTCCCCGAGTCCCAGTATACGCAGCTCGGAAACAGGTTAAAGGGTAAATGAAGTGAACGATTGATGAGGGAGCTTTTTTAAACAATGTTGCAATTTACATCCATTATTTTCTCTTAACAATACAGGATATTATGGGAAATAAATAGGATTACATTTTATTACAACAGCACCACCTGCTGGTCAGTTTTCAAAAAGGATCCTATGTCTGCCACTAGAGGGCGCTGTCACATTGTTGACCTTAGAGCTCACATTCATCAAAATATATAGGTAAACCACAGATCAGCTTATACATGACTATGAAAGGGAATGTGGGGAATGTCATTGAGGAATATATATATATATATATGCTGTATATATATATATATATAGAATAAACCACTGCACATGCAGTTCACTGAGTATCCTGCAGGGGGCATGAGAGTGTTCCAGGCATACAGTATTACAGTATGTTACTTACCTTGACATTGGTATCCCTGTTTTCCTATAACTCCCCTGCAACAACAAGCAAACAATAATAATGAGATGGGCAGAGGAGGGTGGAATTTGGAGGATTAAATTAGTATTTGGGGAGACAACAAACAGACTAGAGTTTCCTATGGGAGAGTTTATACAACTATAATTCTATATGGCAGGTGGGCTCTTCATGGGATAAAATGTTTACAAGCAAATGTCTTATTTGTTATCAGTTCACCTTTAAATTAACTGTCAGTATGATGTAGAGAGGGATATTCTGAGACAATTTGCAGTTGGTCTTCATTTTTTATTATATGTGATTTTTGACTTATTTAGCTTTTTATTCAGCAGCTCTCCAGTTTGGAATTTCAGCCATCGGGTTGCTAACATCATAATTCCCCTAGCAACCATGCACTGATTTGAATAAGAGACAGGAATATGAATAGGAGAGACCTCAATAGAAAGATGAGTAATAAAAAGTAGCAATAACAATACATTTGTAGCCTTACAGAGTATTTGTTGTTTAGATGGGGTCAGCGACCCCCATTTGAAAGTTGGAAAGAGTCACAAGAAAAAGGCAAATCATTAAATAAATACAGTAATTCCCCAATATCTGGGAGGGTTGAGAGCAGAACTGTGGGATGCAGAATATTATTTCCAGCTAATCTTTCCCAGAACCCACCCAAAAAGCTTAAAGGAGAAGGAAAGGCTAAAATTAAGTAAGCTTTATCAGAAAGGTCTATATAAATACACCAGTAACCCCTCAAAGTAATGCTGCTCTGAGTCCTCTGTCAAAAGAAACAGCACATTTCTTTCCTTCTATTGTGTACTCATGGGCTTCTGTATCAGACTTCCTGTTTTCAGCTTAAACCTCCAGGGCTAGGGCTTGAGCATGCTCAGTTTGCTCCTCTCCTCCCTGCTGTAATCTGAGCCCAGAGCTATGAGTGAGCAGGGAGAGACTCAGGCAGGAAGTGATGTCACACCAAGCTAGTATGGCAGCTGCTATCCTAAACAAACAGGGAGAGCTTCTAGAGCTGATTACTCAGGTATGGTAAATCATTCTGCAGAATAAATATAGTGTTATAGCTTGTATCTAATCTATTGGCGATAAACTGCTTAGGTAGCTTTCCTTCTCCTTTAATGATTCAAAGTATTAGGGGTATATGGGAATAATAAGAAACGGAGCCAAATTTGGCATCAAATGAATCATATATGGAAAGTGTAAATTGTATATGGAAAAGCATCGGGTTTATGTCACAGGTTGTCCCGGGAGCAGGCACCTGAAATTCCTGGGGGACACTCAGGAGTCGCATGCGTAAATGTTGGGGTGCAGAAGCTCACAAACACTTGACATGAGTCACTTTTATTATAAATATCCCCAGAATGGATTTATTTCACTCTTTAAAATGCAAATTGCAGGGTCGTGTAACAGGAGAGATGGAGGATGTGATTCCCTTGTATTTCATCAGTAATAACTTGGATTATAAATGTTCCTCTGATATTTGTAAGAAGCACTTACAGCTCCTTAAAGGAAAACTATACCCCCCAAACAATGTAGGTCTCTATTAAAAGATACTGAGTAAAACAGCTCATGTGTAAAACCCTGCTTCATGTAAATAAACCATTATCATAATAATATACTTTTTTAGTAGTATGTGCCATTGGGTAATCATAAATAGAAAATTGCCATTTTAAAAAATAAGGGCCGCCCCCTGAGATTGTAAGATTCACTGTGCACACATACAAACCACATGTAAGGTCACATGAGCCAATTAACAGACAGAGTTCTGCCTTTTGCTTCCTCACTTCTTCCTGTTACAGTTAGTGTTGTAGTATTTCTGGTCAGGTGATCTCTGAGGCAGCACAGATAGAGTCACGAAATGGTGGTTCAAGGCAAGAGATGTAAAAGGGCAATATTTATGTAAATATATATTCCAGTTTGGTAAGATTCTTTAATATGTCATTCAATTTGATATAAACTATCTGTTGCTTAAGTATTCATTTTGGGGGTATAGTTTTCCTTTAATGAGTCATTGTCTGACACGCAAGGGAATACTGGCTTCTCATTGGCTCCTGGAGAGCGGAATCAAATAGTCTCTGCCATTATATGAAATTGGCGCCAGTGGGTGGCACTTTCCTTGGCCCAGGCACTAACTTATATTGCTGAAAAGCAACAGGAGCCTCCCACACACCTCATTTATACTCAGCACCAACCCTATATATATATATATATATATATATATATATATATATATATATATATATATATATATATATATATATATATATATATATATATATATATACACACCCCTAGCAACAATCTTTATACTGCTCTACACACAATTATATTCATCTACAACACACACCTCAATCATTCCACTGTTACTATAGGCACCATCTCTCCCTACTATACCTGCTATCCCACAGTCACACTCCCTTCCCAGAGACTATTATCCACTGTTACTATAGACACCATCTCTCCCTACTATACCTGCTATCCCACAGTCACACTCCCTTCCCAGAGACTATTATCCCACTGTTACTATAGGCACCATCTCTCCCTACTATACCTGCTATCCCACAGTCACACTCCCTTCCCAGAGACTATTATCCACTGTTACTATAGGCACCATCTCTCCCTACTATACCTGCTATCCCACAGTCACACTCCCTTCCCAGAGACTATTATCCACTGTTACTATAGGCACCATCTCTCCCTACTATACCTGCTATCCCACAGTCACACTCCCTTCCCAGAGACTATTATCCCACTGTTACTACAGACACATCTGTCCCTACTATACCTGCTATCCCACAGTCACACTCCCTTCCCAGAGACTATTATCCACTGTTACTATAGGCACCATCTCTCCCTACTATACCTGCTATCCCACAGTCACACTCCCTTCCCAGAGACTATTATCCACTGTTACTATAGACACCATCTCTCCCTACTATACCTGCTATCCCACAGTCACACTCCCTTCCCAGAGACTATTATCTCAATGTTACTATAGGCACCATCTCTCCCTACTATACCTGCTATCCCACAGTCACACTCCCTTCCCAGAGACTATTATCCCACTGTTACTATAGACACCATCTCTCCCTACTATACCTGCTATCCCACAGTCACACTCCCTTCCCAGAGACTATTATCCACTGTTACTATAGGCACCATCTCTCCCTACTATACCTGCTATCCCACAGTCACACTCCCTTCCCAGAGACTATTATCTCAATGTTACTATAGGCACCATCTCTCCCTACTATACCTGCTATCCCACAGTCACACTCCCTTCCCAGAGACTATTATCCCACTGTTACTATAGGCACCATCTCTCCCTACTATACCTGCTATCCCACAGTCACACTCCCTTCCCAGAGACTATTATCCCACTGTTACTATAGACACCATCTCTCCCTACTATACCTGCTATCCCACAGTCACACTCCCTTCCCAGAGACTATTATCCACTGTTACTATAGACACCATCTCTCCCTACTATACCTGCTATCCCACAGTCACACTCCCTTCCCAGAGACTATTATCCACTGTTACTATAGACACCATCTCTCCCTACTATACCTGCTATCCCACAGTCACACTCCCTTCCCAGAGACTATTATCCACTGTTACTATAGGCACCATCTCTCCCTACTATACCTGCTATCCCACAGTCACACTCCCTTCCCAGAGACTATTATCCCACTGTTACTATAGACACCATCTCTCCCTACTATACCTGCTATCCCACAGTCACACTCCCTTCCCAGAGACTATTATCCACTGTTACTATAGACACCATCTCTCCCTACTATACCTGCTATCCCACAGTCACACTCCCTTCCCAGAGACTATTATCCACTGTTACTATAGACACCATCTCTCCCTACTATACCTGCTATCCCACAGTCACACTCCCTTCCCAGAGACTATTATCCACTGTTACTATAGACACCATCTCTCCCTACTATACCTGCTATCCCACAGTCACACTCCCTTCCCAGAGACTATTATCCACTGTTACTATAGACACCATCTCTCCCTACTATACCTGCTATCCCACAGCCACACTCCCTTCCCAGAGACTATTATCCCACTGTTACTATAGACACCATCTCTCCCTACTATACCTGCTATCCCACAGTCACATTCCCTTCCCAGAGACTATTATCCCACTGTTACTATAGGCACCATCTCAGGCTTGGACTCTTCCTGTGGTTGTGTCTAACCCAGGCTATGGTTTAATTGTAACAGAGAAAAATACATTCCTCTAGTAGTTCTTAGAATAACCCCCAGTCTAACAATATATGGACACAAGTGCAGTCAGTGGCTCATCTGCTGAACCCATTTGCTGCTCCTGTCCTGGGATCCCCTGCGATTTCCGATGCTGTCAGTACTGGGACAAGGAATGTTTTCCTGTTTTCTATTTGCTGTGAATGTCGCCAGAATGACAGGATCTATTATGCAGGAAGACACACGTGCCCAGGGTAAAGGAATGTGTGTGCAGGATCAGATGCGTGTGTGCAGGATCAGATGCGTGTGTGCAGGATCAGATGCCTGTGTGCAGGGTGAGATGCCTGTGTGCAGGATCAGATGCCTGTGCACAATCAGATGCGTGTGTGCAGGATCAGATGTGTGTGTGCAGGATCAGATGTGTGTGTGCTGTGTGCAGGATCAGATGCGGGTGCAGCTTGTGAGTGGGCGTCGGGAACAATACAGTCAATACAACTGTAGCAGCTAAAAGCTGAATGATTTAGAGGAGATGATGAATGGGGAGCAATGCACAAACATTGATTCATCTATTGCTCAAGCACCCCCAGAACCGCCAAGGCCTCACCTCTTCACCCAAGCTTAGACCCCAGACTGTGGGGCTGCCCTCCCTAGAGCAGTGGATAGGGGTGAGTCAAGATTCCTGATATTATAGTAACATTGCTACAATGACAATGCTTCTAACAAAGGCAGGAGTGAAGGAGCAGAAGCACAAAGGGGGGACTTGGACACAAATGGGGCAATGTAATAAATCCTGTAAAGTTTTCTAAATTTCGGCAGGAAGCAAACACACGTCAGATTGGTTGCTATGGGTTACTAGATCTGAGCAAACTGTTACTGCATTAAAAAAAATTCAGAAAACCTCTACTGTAACCCAATTCTGAGGTTGTTTCTGTCTATAGGAACAGAATTTATTCAGTGCTTGGGAGGTTCTGTTCAGAGGGACAGTTACCCACTATGTCCCACGAAGGGGACAAAATGCATCTAACAGACTGGCTTAATAAAAACGAAACTAAAAAAAAAAAAAAACAACAATAATAATAATTGTAACCCCCATTGAGCTCCGGGAAAAATCACTAGAAGATGTCGTTAATCCCACATGTCAGTTTATATTTCGTTTCCAGCAGAGGGAGAGCTTGTACCAACCTGGAGAACTTCATGGGAGTCATATAAAGTATCAGGGATCTAATAGGAGAGATGCCTTTATAATAATAATAATCAAGTCTGCAGGTCGGATGTAATGGGGATTTTATGGCCCCAGGATGCAAGGGTCAACCATGTTCTTCTTGTTATTCCCCTCCCCCCTAAATAAAGTATGTGATATATCTGATTGCAAGCTCCTCAGGGTTAGTCCTTGGATAAAAACTGCATTTCTCCCAAGTCCTCAACTCATGAACTTCTGAATGAATCAAGTGGGGGCCCTAGGCAGGCTCACAATTAGGCGCCCCACCCTTCCACTGCCGTCCTCGTTCACAGACACGATTTTGTGGTCGCTGCACCCCAATACTATAAGCTCAAGTCAAAACTGTATTCTGGAAGTACCAATGGGAAATAGACATATTCTTTGCAAATAAGTTACAATTTCAAAAATATTACTACTGGAGGAACTAATCGGTGTCACAATATTTGGAATAAAATAAAAAAGAACTGAAAAAAAAAACAAACCAAGAAGCGGAGAAGTGAAGTTTGAAGAAGAGACAGGAAACAGGTGCAAACTGTCAGTAAAACTCCTAAATGAATATTATTTGCTACTGGGCGACCAGGGTTTTACCCACAATGAGTGTTGGCACCTGCTTCCTCCTGCCTTTCCCCGGACTTTATGTTTTTATTCCTCTATCTTCATCAGGTTCAGCCAACAGCTGCTACTTGAGATAAGGAGGACCAGAAGGGCGCCATCTCCTGGTGAGGTTTTGCTCAGGCATGGTGTGATCCCTGGTGATACGATGAGCAGTCAACCAAGTTAGGGGAAGTTCTTCATCAGTATAATGTCCCATAAAGGAGAAGTAAAGCTACCGAAGCAGGTTAATGCCAATAGATTAGCCACAATAGTTCAAGCTATAACTGTATTTATTCTGCAGAATTCTCTACCATACCAAGTAAACAGCTCTAGAAGCTCTCTGTTTGTTTAGGCAGCTGCCATATTAGTTGGTGTGACATCACTTCCTGCCTGAGTCTCTCCCTGCTCACTCATAGCTCTGGGCTCAGATTACAGCAGGGAGGAGAGGAACAAACTGAGCATGCTCAAGCCCTAGCCCTGGAGGTTTAAGCTGAAAACAGTTAGTCTGATACAGAAGCCCATGAGTACACAATAGAAGGAAAGAAATGTGCTGTTTCTTTTGACAGAGGACTCAGAGCAGCATTACTTTGAGGGGTTACTGGTGTATTTATATAGACCTTTCTGATAAAGCTTACTTACTTTTAGCCTTTCCTTCTCCTTTAAATCATCTATTTGATATCACTGAAACACAAGTCCAAATGAACCTCTGGCACAGGTTGAGGCTGCACCCATTTTTGGTCTGATTTCTTGGTGGGGTTACAGTGGGTGTGGGCAGGGGGCACCCTGGGTAAGAAAATTCAAGCACTCTCAATGAGGCAGAAGTAATTTGTGGCATCTCAAGCTTTTATTAAATCTTTTGGCAAACTGCAGTGTCGGACTGGCCCACCAGGATACTAAGAAAACTCCCGGTGGGCCCAGGTGTCAGTGGCCCCTCAATCCCTCATGCTGCTAAACATTTGGCCTATTTCAACGCCATGTCCTATTTCTATGAGAATAAAGAGGCTAAATAGATGAATAATAGATGATAGTATGTAAAGAAAAGAGACAAGGAGAATAGAGGTTGAGTGAGGAGAGGAAGAAAATAATACTTAGAGTGGGGCCCCTGGTCTAAGGGCAAACTGTGACTTAAAAAAAAAAAACCAAAGAATATTAATTTTCATTATAAATTTTGGCATCACACTCCCTAGAATGGAGATGACGAGACAGCCTGTCGCCCTGAACACGTATGTAGCGCTCATGTGATGGAACACGGAATCATGTATGATATAAGACAGACAGATGAGACACACGCAAGGCATTGGCAGCAATTGGATGAAATCCCAGAACAACAGGAGCACCGCCTGCCTCTCACTATGGGGCATGTTTACTAACATTGGAGATAAATATCTGGAGAGATTTCTGGAGATGTTGCCCATGGCAACCAATCAGCAATTAGATTTAAACAGCCACAGCCAAGTTAGAAAACAAAAGCAAAGATCTGATTGGTTGCTATGGGCAACATCTCCAGAAATCTCTCCAGATATTTATCTCCAATGTTAGTAAACATGCCCCTAGGACCTGTATAGAACCATGACTAAGAAAAATAATTTGCCAAAAAAAACACATTTGATTAATTAGAGGGTTTGATTGTCTCATGACTAATGACTCTATATCTACAGGTGGTCCAAGACATCAGAATTACAAATTATCGCCCCCTCTGGTAACACCCCCTGTACATGGTGCACCCCTTGCCCAAAGCTTGTCTGGACTGACCCAATGAAGCTCATTTCCAAAATACAGAGATGTGACTGGGCATGAACGTTCCTTCCAAAGAAGGTGGATATATTGGGTATCTGTAAATATAATAATTTTAACATATTTAAATGGAAAGATTAACTTAAACAGGGTTGCCCCTTCCTGTATAGAGTCCCTAGTTGTAACTATGAATGTACCCGTATAATGGGATTGTCCCATGGGATTGTCCTCACTAGTTGTGTTTAATGTGCCCTTTAAAAGATAGGACCACATGATCCCCCACAGAATATATAACAAGAGCCTGGGGAAGGCATATCCAAGAACACTAAGCAAGGGATGCAATAATTTTGGATTGGTGATCATATAGTAGCTCTAGAACCCAATGTTAGTAGCTAAACGAGCATGAGGCAGTTAGGGCTTGGTAGTCGAGCAAACATAAGCTCCACTCAATGGGGTTGACAATATATAGACCCCAAGTCCAAAGGATTAGGGGTAGAGGTGCTTCCCTTGGTTGTGTTGAATGTGCCATATAACAGATAGGACCACATGATCCCCCACAGAATATATAAGGAAATAAACTATTCTTGATTATTTTTTCTTGAAAAAAATAATCAAGCTTAAGGGTGAAAATGTATCAAAAACCTGGGGAAGGCAAATCCAAGAACACTAAGCAAGGGATGCAATTATTTTGGGTTGGTGACCATTGGTCTAGAATCCAACGTTAGTAGCTCAAGGAGCTTAAAGGAAAACTATACCTCTCAAACAATGTAGGTCTCTATTAAAAGATACTGAGTAAAACAGCTCATGTGTAAAACCCTGCTTCATGTAAATGAACCATTATCATAATAATATACTTTTTTAGTAGTATGTGCCATTGGGTAATCATAAATAGAAAATTGCCATTTTAAAAAATAAGGGCCGCCCCCTGAGATCGTAAGATTCACTGTGCTCACATACAAACCACATGTAAGGTCACATGAGCCAATTAACAGACAGAGTTGTGCCTTTTGCTTCCTCACTTCTTCCTGTTACAGTTAGTGTTGTAGTATTTCTGGTCAGGTGATCTCTGAGGCAGCACAGATAGAGTCACGAAATGGTGGTTCAAGGCAAGAGATGTAAAAGGGCAATATTTACTTAAATACATATTCCAGTTTGGTAAGATTCTTTAATATGTCATTCAGTTTGATATAAACTATCTGTTGCTTAAGTATTTTGGGGGTATAGTTTTCCTTTAAGGCATTTATGGCTTGGTAGTAGAGCAACCATAAGCTCCACCCAGAAATGTAAGTGGGGTTGACAGTATATAGACCCCAAGTGCATAGGATTAGGGTTAGAGGTGCTTCCTCTGAAAAATCTTAGGAAACAAAAGTCATCTGAGTGCTCCCATTGCACAACAGGGTGAAGGAGTGTAGGATTTCAACTGAATCCCTCTCTTTAAGAAGAACCCCTATAAATGAGCCAAGTCCTGCCCCTTTGATTTCAGTGATGTTTGTGCTTTAGTACCAACAAGAATGTCAGTCACCACTGAGCACCCGTACTTCACCCCAGAACCCACCTGCTATTCAGCTAAAGTAAATTCCCGTGTAGAATATTTCCCCTTTAAATGTATGACAAATATAATCACGGAGCAGGTTTGGGATCAGGCAGATACAATAAGGGGCAGATTTATCAAGGGTCGAATTGGATTCGAGTGAATTTTTCAAAGTTCAAAAGTTTCGAATTTCGAAGTAAATTTTTGGGTATTTCGACCATCGAATAGGCTGGTTAACCCTTGTATCAACACCTTCATGGGACATTCTTTGGGATTAAAAACCCCCAGCAATTATAGACCCGATGAGGGTAATGTTTTTGTGGATGCATTTATAACACAAGTCAAACGTGATATGGTGAATTTGGAGGCTAAATATAGAAATGGGGAGCTGCATAAAATACCTTATAATATCTCCGCCAGTGAATACAATGCACTGGCAACAATTAAAAATAATAATACATTAATAGTTAAGCCGGCCGATAAAGGCGGAGCCATAGTAATTATGGATAAGGCTATGTATATCAGTGAAATAAGGCGACAATTACAAGATACTGATACTTATGAAAGTGTTAATGTTAACCCCTTATTTGACATACAGAAAAAGGTAGAGCATCTTATTATGGACGCTCTTCAGCTGAAAGTAATTGATCCTACATTAGCACAATTTCTTCAACAAACTGCTCCAGTTACCCCCATTTTCTATATTTTGCCAAAAATTCACAAACGGCTTGACAATCCACCTGGCCGTCCAATTGTATCCTGTATAAATTCTGTTTTGTCCCCGCTCTCTATTTTTGTTGACAAAATGATCAATGGTTATGTCTTGCAACACAGATCTTATTTGAAGGACACAAATGATTTTTTGCTGAAACTTGATAAAATTAAACACATTCCATCGCATGCGATCCTGGTCACGCTTGATGTGGAGAGCCTCTACACCTCCATCCCTCATGATGGGGGTCTGGAGGCTGTCCGCATCGAACTGACGGAGGATCCAACCATGGATGGATCACAAAAAAAGTTTATAATGCAATGTCTGGAGTTGGTGCTATATAATAATTATTTTATGTTTCAAGACAGTTTTTTTACACAGAAAAGGGGTACGGCAATGGGTTCGAATGTGGCCCCGTCATATGCGAACATTTTTATGAATCAATTCGAAGTAAAATTTATCTATGCAAATACACTATTTAAGCAACATTGTGTTGCGTGGTTTCGCTTTATCGATGATGTGTTCGCTATATGGACGGGGCCACTATGGACTCTTAATTCATTCCATCAAGAGATTAACATTGCCTTACCCTTTATAAAATTTACCTTGAACTCTAACAGTGAACAGATTGCATTTTTGGACACCTCCATTATAAGGAAGGGGGATACTCTGACTACGGATTTGTTTCGCAAATCCTTAGACAGAAACACCTTACTTCATTATAATTCATTCCACCCTATGCAAACCAAGAAATCGCTACCGAAATCACAATTTGTTCGCGTAAAGCGAATAGTGACAGAGAGTAGTCTGCAAAAGGAAAGGTTGGATGAAATGGAAACAAATTTTCTACAGAGAGGTTATCCTCCCGAGCTACTTAAACAACAACGTGAGGGAATTGAAGCCTCACATACAGGTCCCCAAAGTAACATCAAAGGGAAACCTAAACGTATCCCCTTTGTCTCTAAATTTAATACAGTGAGCCAAGAGGTGGCCAAAATCATACGAAAACATTGGGGCATATTGAGAGATGGGGTCCCCGAGGTAGAATTTTTCCAAAATATGCCACTGATGTCATACAAGAGAAATAATACCGTAGGATCTACATTAGTAAAATCAGATTTGGGGGGATGTTCAAAGGAAGAACGGATTTTGCGCCCTAGAAATATGGGCACCTTCCCTTGCCTGTCATGTAACTGTTGCTCGAATGTCCTTAAAGGCGATGTTGTACATCATCCTCGAAAGGGCACTCCGATAAAAATCCATGGTTTTTACACATGTAATACTACATTTGCAATTTATGCAATAAAGTGCCCATGTGGTCGACTTTATATAGGACAGACAACTCGGGCTGTAAAAGACAGAATACGGGAACATAAATCGGCAGTGAAATTAAAAAAACTAGATCAAGCAGTTTCTAGTCATTTTGCAGAAAAAGGTCATGGGGTCCAGCAATTAAAGTTTCAGGTAATTGACAATATTCCAAAACTTCGACGCGGCGGCGACCGGGTTAAAATGCTGTTAAAAAAGGAAGCACAATGGATACGACGCCTAGAAACACTGGAACCCCATGGCCTTAATCGCGAATATGACTTGCATCCCATATACCGATAGTATTTTAATGATTGTTTTTAATAATACTAGTGCTAAATCATTCTGTCCACAAACATTGGTCATTTTTTATTGTTTTGCAGATACCATACTATGAGAATTAAATCCCATATAGGAAGAATATAACCCACAGGAAACAAGTGGACACTTTTCCATATATTACAATGTATCTGACAATGTTGCCTTTATGTTTCTTTTGTGCATCAATCAATTTTGATTATTGGCCCCTAGAGGGCGATCTAACATGTGAGTATAAAACTGTGCAATCAGCAGTAATTTATTAACTTGATAAAGGGCCACATAGGCCTGAAACGTTGTTCATTTGAGATCCAAGCCAGAAAATGCAATAAAGGCTTTTTAAGAAAAATAACTTTGGATGGTGCTGTGATTTCGTTTTGACCATCGAATAGGCTACTACGACTTTGACTCGAATAAAATCGTTTGAATATTTGACCATTTGATAATTGAAGTACTGTCTCTTTAAAAAAAACTTCGACTTCAATAGTTTGCGAAATTAAACCTGATGAAGTGCTATGTTAGGGGACCTTCTAATGCGTTTTTCTACGTTTTTTGTAGTCCAAGTAAAATTGTTCGATCGATTGCTGAAATCGTTCAATCGATCGATTTTACTTCGACCAAAAAACTGTCAAATGCAGTAAAAAAACTTCAACTTCTATATTCGAAGTCGATGTATAACCATTCGATGGTCGAATTTCGAAATCTATTACAACCTTATCATTTTGGCCCCGTTGTTGAGCACAGTAGGTACAGGGAACCATAACAGGAATAAGAAAGAGAATACAGGTATGGGACCTGTTATCCAGAATGATTAGGATCTGGGTTTAATCCAAATTATGTAAAGATCCGTATCTTTACATAATTTGGATCTTCATACC
This sequence comes from Xenopus petersii, assembly GCA_038501925.1. NCBI lineage: Eukaryota > Metazoa > Chordata > Amphibia > Anura > Pipidae > Xenopus > Xenopus petersii. Next base: position 169,849,004 of record CM076680.1, on the reverse strand, counting down.
ATAAGTCTACTAGAAAATCATATAAACATTAAATAAAGCCAATAGGCTGGTTTTGCCTCCAATAAGGATTAATTATATCTTAGTTGGGATCAAGTACAAGCGACTGTTTTATTATTCCACAGAAAAAGGAAATCAGTTTTAAAAATGCAGATTATTTTATTATAATGGAGCCTATGGGAGGCCTTTCTGTGATACGGAGCATTCTGGATAATAGGTTTCCGGATAATGGATCCCATATATAAAGCAGGCCTTACCATATAAAATCTCGGCAGTGGGAACAGTAGGTTGGTTGTCTAAGGTAGGTTGCCATAAACTTGTGCCCATTAACCTGGTGGACCCTGCGTCGGACAGCCCCCTGCCGCTTCCTGGGCCGCATCCGTTCCCTGAATACTCGCTCTTCATTTTCTTTGGGTGCTGCTGGAGAGAAACCAGAAAATATTAATACATTTATATATATTGTTTCATGGGGTTATTATCAGGCTTTTTTACAGAACATTCTTTCAATGTTATCCTCGTGCTGAAGCCAGAACATACAATTCCCATAATTCCTTCTAGGGATGCACCGAATCTACTTTTTTGGATTCGGCCGAACCCCCGAATCCTTCACGAAGGATTCGGCCGAATACCAAACCGAGCACTAATTTGCATATGCAAATTAGGGGTGGGAAGGGGAAAACATTTTTTACTTCCTTGTTTTCTGACAAAAAGTCACGCAATTTCCCTCCCTGCCCCTAATTTGCATATGCAAATTAGGATTCGGATTCGGTTCGGCCGGGCAGAAGGATTCGGCCGAATCCGAATCCTGCTGAAAAAGGCCGAATCCTGGCCGAATCCCGAACAGAATCCTGGATTCGGTGCATCCCTAATTCCTTCCAAGAATCAAATAAGTGTTTGCAGTGGCTGCTGGGAGTTTAAGGCTTTCGGGCAGCGTTTGGTTTGGTCTGGCTCTCTAAGGCCACGTGCTAAATCTGGGAGCCTCGGGGCACATCATGTGTTTAACTGCTGAACGGCTCTGGCTGCGCTGATAATTAACAACAATCAAGAAACAATTGCAATGAAGTTGGCTCCAAGGTCAGACCGTCAGTTTAATGAAAACAAAAATATCCAGACTTGCTGAGCTCCAGCGCTCCAACTGCCTGATGCAACTGTCATCTTGCCGAGGGGACAAATGCAGAGATAAATAAGCGCATTATTCACTGCTCCTACACGGCCAAACTCATAGGGGCCTATTTATTAAGGCTTGAATTTCGAATTGAAAAATCTTTAAAATTCGAATTCAAAAAGACCGACCGAAATTACGCTTTGTTTTGGTCGAATAAGTCCGTTTTAGATCGAATAGGTCCATATTCGATTCGTACAAAGGAATAGTGCATTTGATCGAATTTGATTAGAAGTTTGTCCCAAAAATAACTTTGATTTTTCAGCGTCCACCAATTGACTCCAAGTAGGTTCTAGGAGGTCCCCCATAGGCTAAAACAGCAATTCGGCAGGTTTTAGATGGCGAATGGTAGAAGTCTAATTTTTAAAGAGACAGTACATGATAAAATTTGATATTAGAATTTTCTAATTTATTTCAAATTTGAGCTGAATTTGGATTATTCTCTACTCGAAGTACACAAAAATAGCTCGGAATTCGATTTTTTTTTTCATTCAAAAATTCACCTAGACCTTTGATATCACAAAAATGTCTGTGCCAAAACTTACTAGTGCAGCGAAGCCAATCACTGATTTTATATTCTTTTCTTAATTTTAGCTTGGTGTAACATAGGATAAATGAAAGCAGGGCACTCAAATGGATCCACAGGACCAGAGAGGATTAGTTAAAAATATATTTTATTTACGCAAAGTTAAAAAATGTGTATCAGCCCTACGCGTTTCGCACCCACTTTGGGCACTTAGTCATGGGCTCCATACAGGCTGTATGGCATAATGGTGGCACTGGCATAAGAACAGAGGGTTATTTATTTGTCTGAATGCAAAAGACTTTAAACATTTTTTTAGATAAAATACAAATTTTATCATACCCCGATGATGCAAACGTCTGAATCTGAAAATACTCCATCTTGAACCTGTCGAGGTCCTGTAGAAGTTAATGGTCTGTGCTGGGTTTTGTACAATAATCTGAACATTTCATGCTTTTCTGACCATTTTTCTGATTTTGGGCATCAAATCTGGAAAATTTAGATTATTTTTTTCCCCTGACAATCCGAAATAAGTCAGAGTTTTCAAAAAAGTCGTGTTTTTTCCAGATACGATTTTTTGTGATTTTTTAATGATAAATAACAGTAGATTCTATTTTGGTCAGATTTTTTTTTTTTTAAGAACAGAAAAGTTCGGATTTGGATCAACACCCCTTCAAACTCACTTCTGCCTCCTTGTCGTCCCATCCATCAGTATTCCATGTATAGCACAGGGCCCCTCTGTTAGGTTTGGGCCCTTTTACCTTTATTGAAGGGGTTGTTCACCTTTAAATTAACGGTTAGTATGATGTAGAGAGGGAGACAAATTGCAATTGATTTTCATTTTTTATAATCTGCGATTTTCTACTTATTTAGCTTTTTACTCAGCAGCTCTCCATTTTTCAGTTTCAGCCTCCTTGTTGCTAGGGTCCAAATTCCCCTAGCAACCATACATTGATATGAATAAGAGACTGGAATATGAATAGGAGAGGCCTGAATAGAAAGATGAGTAATAAAAAGTAGCAATAACAATACATTTGTAGTCTTACAGAGCATTTGTTTTTTTGATGGGGTCAGTGACCCCTATTTGTAAGCTGGAAAAGAGTCAGAAGAAGAAGGCAAATCTTTAAAAAGCTATAAAAAAGAAAAAAATTAAGACCAATTGAAAAGTTGCTTAGAATTAGCCATTCTATAAAATACTAAAAATTTATTTAAAGCTGAATCACCCCATTAATCAAAATGCCTAATGTCATTTCTCTCTGGCAAAATGATGTTTTTCCTCATAGTCACTTGTCTGCTAATCTGATTGCACAGGGGCTGCGATGAGTTTCAGCCATGAAATATATAGAGAATAAAGAACCCCCTCTTGTAAAATATAAGGATATTATAAGTTACTGAGGAGTTTCATGACCATATAAAAGTACGAGGCTGAAGGCCGAGTGTTTATATACAGGTCATGGAACTCCGAGGTAACTTATAATATCCTCATATTTTGCAACTGGGGGTACTTTATTAATTATAATACACAAGTTTCAGTGAGTCATGTGACACAAATGACATCAGAACTCACCGTTTATAACTGATGACGTCAGAACTCACAGTTTATAACTGATGACATCAGAACTCACCGTTTGTAACTGATGAAATCATTTATAAGGATATAATTTACAAGATATTCATGGCTTTTGTGTATTATAAGACAATATAATATAAAGGGAGAATGACCCTAAATGCTGCCGGGATATGACTGTATCTTCTTTTAAATCACAGTTGCTTTTAAGGAGTGTATGGTGTGTACTCTCATATAATTGCAGTTGTAGGCAGGAATGGGGGAACCCTAAGTTTAACTAGATGTTACTGAGCCCCACAGCAAATTCATTTTAGGGCCCCCAACATATCCCAGATTGTCCTATTTAAATATATTGAAATTGCTCTTTATTTGGACCTCATGGGGCCCCTGTACCTCCTGGGTCTGCTTCCTCTTCCCCTGCCTAAGAGGGTGATGGGAGTTCAACAACAAAATGTGCTTGAATGGCTGCCCCCATGACTACACAGCAGCTTGTTTATATAAACTATAGTAGTACTTATCTGTTATCTACTGTGTATCCTGTGCTTGAATGGCTGCCCCCATGGCTACACAGCAGCTTGTTTATATAAACTATAGTAGTACTTATCTGTTATCTACTGTGTATCCTGTGCTTGAATGGCTGCCCCCATGGCTACACAGCAGCTTGTTTATATAAACTATAGTTGAGTTTCTGAAGCAAACACACCAGTTGTACCAGTGCAGGACAACACTACTTTATACTTTAATTTCTTTAGGACACGATTATTTTTTGGTTTCCATTTAAAGGGATACTGTCATGGGAAAAAATGTTTTTTTTTTTTTTTTCAAAACACATCAGTTAATAGTGCTGCTCCAGCAGAATTCTGCACTGAAACCCATTTCTCAAAAGAGCAAACAGATTTTTTTTATTTTTAATTTTGAAATCTAACATGGGGCTAGACATATTGTCAGTTTCCCAGGTGCCCCCAGTCATGTGACTTGTGCTCTGATAAACTGCAGTCACTCTTTACTGCAAGTTGGAGTGATATCACCCCCCTCCAGCAGCCTAACAACAGAACAATGGGAAGGTAACCAGATAGCAGCTCTCTAACACAAGATAACAGCTGCCTGGTAGATCTAAGAACAACACTCAATAGTAAAATCCAGGTCCCACTGAGACACATTCAGTTACATTGAGAAGGAGAAACAACAGCCTGCCAGAAAGCAGTTCCATCCTAAAGTGCTGGCTCTTTCTGAAATCACATGACCAGGCAAAATGACCTGAGATGCAGCTACACACCAATATTACAACTAAATACACTTGCTGGTTCAGGAATGACATTTTATATTGTACAGTGAATTATTTGCAGTGTAATTTAGAAATAAAAACTACACCATAAAAATCATGACAGAATCCCTTTAAACAAAGCGACCAGCAGGGGGCACACAGACACAAATAAGCAGCAGTAATGTTGCAGCTGTTGAGAACTACATTTCCCATCATGCAGAGCCAGTAAGGGTGCCTGTAGGGAGGGATTGGGTAAAATAGCACCTGTGCACTAGTTATAGTTTATAAAGGGAACAAGAATGACAGCTCCCCAACTCCCAGCAACTCCTGACAGCTGCAGGGTGCAGCACCCATTTCTCAAGGGCCAGTATATCAGAGCTGGATATTGTTGTGACATTCAGTTGCCCATGAGGACTATTAATCCCGGGGACTGTGCCAACATCAGGATGTGTTTCAGGCTGTACCAGGCCGGCAGAACAATCAGTCTATAAATGGATATTTAATAGTACATGTCCCTGGCACAAATATTGTTGTGTAATTATATCAGGGATGTGCCCGTGCTGCTGCCCTCGACATCAGGGGACCCGGGTTAAACCAACTGCAGGACTCTAGGTGACAACTGAAACTCAGGGGCCTTCAAGAATCAATTCACCCAAAAACAAGTTCCTAGAATAGAATTCTACTTTCCAAAATACATTCTAATGTTTTTGAAGCTGTTTGTAGATTTGAATTTCATGCAGGATCTGTCAGTGAACAGTCTCTGCACTACTGGTTCTAACTCCTGAAACAATGTAGCGTGCCGGCTGATTAAAAGACCTGGAGGAGAGTCAAGTTCCCGTTAACACAGTCTGAAGAGTCAGACCCAGAGGACATAAAGGGATAGATACTACTTCCAATAGCACATAATAAACGTATAGTGGAACAATGCTTTGAATTACATTTTCTTACAATGAGCTGCTCCTTATCTCAAAGCCTAACAGACTGCGGCTGGGGAAAGGGGTTTGTTTATAAAGAGGGTTTTCAGTGGACTGCTGATTTTTTTTGACTGTGCTCATGTGTAGTGGGACTAGAATGTGGCTTTACTTTCAATGTAGATGTTGCTCTGTTAAGAGTAAGAAATACCAAAAACCATAGATATTGCCTGATTAAAGGGATTCTCTGTCATGATTTTTATGCTGTTGGTTTATTCCTAAATGACACTGTTTACACTGCAAATAATTCACTCTACAATATAAAATGTCATTCCTGAACCAGCAAGTGTACTTAGTTGTAATATTGGTGTGTAGGTGCATCTCAGCTCATTTTGCCTGGTCATGTGATTTCAGAAAGAGCCAGCACTTTAGGATGGAACTGCTTTCTGGCAGGCTGTTGTTTCTCCTACTCAATGTAACTGAATGTGTCTCAGTGGGACCTGGATTTTACTATTGAGTGCTGTTCTTAGATCTACCAGGCAGCTGTTATCTTGTGTTAAGCTGGCCATAGACACACCGATCCGATCGTACGAATCGTGGATTCGTACGATTTTCAGACTGTGTGTGGAGAGTCCCGACATTTTTCATCCGGCAGAGATCGGTCGTTTGGTCGATCGGACAGGTTAGAAAATTTCTGTCGCCTGCTGATAATATCTCTGCGTGTATTGGCGACCGTATGATTTTCAGTGGGAGACTGTCACTAACTTTGTGAGACATAACTATCGTTCGATTGCTGTCAGGGGCACAACATCGGCTGATCTGTTCTTTTACTACTTTATTTGATCTGAATGGTAAGTGGCAGGTCGGGAGATGGCAAAGTCCGATTGTACGTTGATTGATACGATCGGATCTTTGCGTCTCTGGCCAGCTTTAGGGAGCTGTTATCTGGTTACCTTCCCATCGTTCTGTTGTTAGGCTGCTGGGGGGGAGGATGGTGATATCAGTCCAACTTGCAGTACAGCAGTAAAGAGTGACTGAAGTTTATCAGAGCACAAGTCACGTGACTGGGGGCACCTGGGAAACTGACAATATGTCTAGCCCCATGTCAGTTTTCAAAATTGAAATATTCTGGTCCTTGTCTAGCAATTTTCTTGGTCCACTAGTAGAGCTGCCAGTTATTTAGGGGGGAACAGAAACAGTAAGGAGGGGGACAGGCACTGTAAGGGGGGGGACTGGCACTGTAAGGGGGGACTGGCACAATAAGGGGGTACTGGCACTGTAAGGGGGGACTGGCACTGTAAGGGGGGGGACTGGCACTGTAAGGGGGGACTGGCACTGTAAGGGGGGGACTGGCACTGTAAGTGGGAGGGGTCCAGGCAGAGTAGCCAAAATCAAATCTGGGGGTGTTTTACTTGCACTGCAATTTCTAAAACCTTCTAATCAAGTCAGACTTGGGGTATTCCATGCTGAACCCCAGAATATCTGCGCAAGTAACCCAGTAGCCAGTCTGTACACAACGGGGAAGCTGAAAGCATAACAGCACCAGTGCCCAATTATTTATATAGTATGGTAATTCCGAAGAAAACATGTTTTAAGTGTAACAAAATGTAACAAAATGTTTTTTAAATGTAACACAATGCAATATACCCAGCGATATTGATATAATATGTCATATCATATTTTTGTTTTATAGAAATTTATTGCTCCAATCCTGGGATTTGCTGGTGCATTGACAACTGTAGGTATCCAGCACTCCAGATGTTGAGCATAAATATGTAAGTGTCCAAAAGTTGAAATGGCTACAGAATCAATATGTTTTCAATATTTATTCACTAATTCTCTTTTAATCAATTAATGGCACAAGTGCACAATATATGGACAAGTGGGGGCTATTGGAATCAGATGACCTCTTTTGACCTCCCCTTTGATCCTCAGAAATTTTTGAATTTTTTAAGGACACTAAGCACTTTAAGACATACTATGGTATACATGTTTTAACATTTGTTGTACTAGAAATGTTTTAATCACTTTTATATAATCGATTATGATTGTATTGGATTCACTGAAGTTTTGATATTCTCACTGGGAATGCTGGGAATTGTGTCTCACACTGGAAGGTGGGAACCATGTTGTAACCCCTCCCTCTTAATCACCTATTTAAGCACATTGTTACACAGTGCATTTAGCTTGATAAAGGGCTGGAATAGCCCGAAACGTCGCTCTGCTAATGGCATGAATAAATAACCTTTGATTCACACATCGGAGTGCTGCTGGAGTTATTGCTTTTCATTGGAATCTTTCCTCGGGCAGAGAGGAACACAGCTGTGCACCCGACACTGCAAAAGGCGATATTGTGTAAGTGTGGCACCTTACTGATTTGATTAGCACCAGTGCCCATTAGAATCTATTTAAGCTGCAGAGGTGTCACTCATGTTGGAGGCACTCACCCCCCTACTGCTTTCCTTGTCTTATTATCCTGCCCAAGCTCAACCTTTCAGCACAGGGGAAAAAAAACAACTTTAACTATGAATAATAGACACAAAAATTAGAAAAAAGGTGCATGAGAAAAATAAAGTGACGTCACAATGTCAACACCTCGTCTCTTGTTCCTGGCACATTTCTCTTGTGCTCTGCAGACTGAAGCATCATGTGATCAGTTAACGACTGGTGATGACGAGAATCCGGCAGAGCAAACGTGCTGGTCTATTGGCCTGTGTCTGGGGCCCACCCAACTGATATCTGGCCAAATAAATACTGGACAGGTTTAAAAGTCCCACCAGGTGAATGTGGTCCTCAAGTGATGGGTCTCCATATGATCCCATTGTAGCCCAAATTGTCTGAATGTTTGGAGACCCCCAAAGAGGCCGATCTCAAAATCTATGGCCAGAGTGACTTCCATCACCAGCAACATGTGAAGGGCAACCTGAGCTTGTTACCAGGACATACAGGATATAGATACCACTATATATTCTCTATAAAGTGTGTGTTGTACCCTTTATAGTCCTTAATGTTCCTCCTGAGATGCAGCTATTTGCAGGATTCCATTTATAGCCCCAATATTCTGTTATTCCCACCAAGAATACAAGCAGCGTGCGATTTCTTTTCGTTCCTTTACAACTAAAAGGTCATTATACGGTTACCACGGTTACCAGGCGCAGCATGTCAAATTACCCCTCAAATAGGATTTCTTGGAAAATAAAATCAAGAAGAGCACTGCATTTGTTTTTAGAGGGGGAAAGGAAAATGGTTATATCCAGCCTGTGGGGTTCCGGCGGTTGTTGAACTACATGTCTCGGCATAAAGTGGAGGAGCGGCAGCTGATCCAAGAGATGGGGTGGGTGATGGAGAATATGGATTATATAGCAGCTCCAGGCTCAATGGCTATCTATCTATCTATCTATCTATCTATCTATCTATCTATCAATTATCTATCTATCTATCTAAAAAGAAATGAAGAGTTAATTGCGGTGGAGGTGAAAACTAACCCTAAAAAGTTTTTTAAATATATTAATAGAAAAAGATGCAGGTTGAGAGTGTTGCTCCATTAAATAATGGTACCAGTATGGTTGTAACAGATACGGCAAATGTGTTAAATCAGTTCTTTTCTTCAGTGTATACAATAGAGGAGTCTGGGTTCACAGGCTCACTTAATAACTGCACGAATGGTTCAGCTCAATCTAGTCAGTGGCTGACTCAGGATATGATTCAAAAAGCTTTAATACAAATTAATGTAAACAAGGGTCCAGGGCCTGATGGCATACACCCCCGGGTTCTAAGAGAGCTTAGTTCAGTTTTAGATCAGCCCTTATTTCTGATTTTCTCAGATTCACTGTCATCTGGTATGGTGCCTATGGATTGGAGAAAAGCTGATGTTATTCCAATATTTAAAAAGGGATTACGATCTCAGCCTGGCAATTATAGGTCAGTAAGCTTGACATCTGTGGTGGGCAAATTATTTGAAGGCTTGTTAAGGGATCACATTCAAAATTTTGTCCTAATGAATGGCATTATGAGCAACAATCAGCATGGCTTTATGAAGGATAGGTCATGTCAGACGAATTTGATTGCATTTTATGATGAGGTAAGTAAGATTCTGGATAGTGGGGGGGCAGTAGATGTGATCTATTTGGATTTTGCCAAAGCGTTTGATACTGTGCCCCACAAGCGACTGCTTTCTAAACTAAGGTCTGTTGGGCTTAATGAAGTCGTTTGCACGTGGATAGGAAACTGGCTACAGGATCGGGTACAGAGGGTGGTTGTTAATGGGACATTCTCTACTTGGAGTAAGGTTCTTAGTGGGGTCCCCCAGGGCTCAGTATTGGGGCCACTTTTATTTAACTTGTTCATTAATGACTTAGGGGAGGGTGTTGTAAGTAATGTATCAGTGTTTGCAGATGACACAAAACTATCAGCCCAATTAATTCCATCCAGGATGTGGCACTTGCAACAGGATCTTGACAAACTGGCAATCTGGGCAGCTAAGTGGCAAATGAGATTCAATGTTGATAAATGTAAAGTCCTGCACCTGGGATGTAACAATATCCACTTATACCCTTAATGGGACTGCACTAGGCAAATCCATTATGGAAAAGGACCTTGGAGTCCTTGTAGATGATAAACTTGTCTGTAGCAAGTAATGCCAGTCAGCAGCATCAAGGGCAAATAAGGTCTTGACTTGTATTAAATGGGGCAGAGAGTCACGGGAGGAGGGGGTCCCACTGTATAGAGCACTGGTAAGGCCCCATCTAGAATATGCCGTACAGTTTTGGTCTCCATCACTCAAACAGGACATTATTGTATTAGAGAGGGGACAGAGAAGGGCAACTAAGCTGGTAAAGGGAAAATCTTAGCTATGAGGAAAGACTGGCCAAATTGTCGATGTTCACGCTGGAGAAGAGGAGCTTAAGGGGTGATATGATAACTATGTATAAATATATAAGGGGATCATATAATAATCTCTCTAATGATTTATTTACCAGTAGGTCTTTCCAGCTGACACAAGGTCACCCATTCCGATTAGAAGAAAAGAGGTTCCGCCTAAATATTGGGAAGGGGTTTGTTACAGTGAGAGCTGTGAAGATGTGGAATTCTCTCCCTGAATCAGTGGTACAGGCTGATACATTAGATAGGTACAAGGAAGGGTCGGATGCTTTATTCACCAGTAGCTCCTCCCAGCAGACAGGAGGGAGCCAATGAGATTAGAGGAGGGAAAGGGGTGTTACAGGGAGAGCTGGGAATTGAATCAGGGGTACAGGCTGATACATTAGATAGGTATAAGGAAGGGTCGGATGCTTTATTCACCAGTAGCTCCTCCCAGCAGACAGGAGGGAGCCAATGAGATTAGAGGAGGGAAAGGGGTGTTACAGGGAGAGCTGGGAAGTGAATCAGTGGTACAGGCTGATACATTAGATAGGTATAAGAAGGGGTTGGATGGTGTTTAGCAAGTGACGGAATACAGGGATATGGGAGATAGCTCATAGTACAAGTTGATCCAGGGACTGGTCCCATTGCCATTTTGGAGTCAGGAAGGAATTTTTCCCCCTCTAAAGCAAATTGGAGAGGCTTCAGATGGGTTTTTTTTTGCCTTCCTCTGGATCAACTGGCAGATAGGTAGTTAAAAAAAAAAGTTGAACTCGATGGACATGTGTCTTTTTTCAACCTTACTTACTATGTTACTATGTATCTAGTATCTATCTATCTATCATCTATCTATCTATCTATCTATCAAACTATCTATCTATCTATCTATCTATCTATCTATCTATCTATCTATCTCTCTATCTATCTATCTATCTATCATCTATCTATCTATCTGTCTATCTATCTGTCTGTCTATCTATCTATCTATCTATCTATCTATCTATCTATCTATCTATCTATCTCTCTATCTCTCTATCTCTCTATCTATCTATCTATCTATCTATCTATCTATCTATCTATCTATCTATCTATCTATCTATCTGTCTGTCTGTCTGTCTGTCTGTCTATCTCTCTATCTATTATCTATCTATCTATCTGTCTGTCTCTCTATCTATCTATCTATCTATCTATCTATCTGTCTATCTATCTATCTATTATCTATTTATCTATTATCTATCTATCAAACTATCTATCTATCTATCCATCTATCTATCTATCCAATTAAAAAGTCACGATACAAGGCTGATTAGCAGATTCACATCACATGGCAGTTCAGGAACCAGTATATTTTGCATCAGAATTTAATACCCATCTCTGTAGCATCAGATTTTATGGTCTGATTTATGCTCAATGATTTGCGACGACCCCCAAAGCTTAGCTTGTCCTCAGTCCAGAGCACACAGAGCCTGTGCAGTGCCACTGACACTTGGACCTTGCATTGTAACCTCCACTGGGGCAGGGACTGATGGGAATGTGATAGGGACCTTAGATTGTAAGCTCACTGGGGCAAGGATTAATGAGAATGTGATAGGGATCTTAGATTGCATGCTCCCTGGGGCAGGGACTGATGAGAATGTGATAGGGACCTTGGACTGTAAGCTCACTGAGGCAGAAGCTGATGGGGATGTAAAAGGGACCTTAGATTGTAAGCTCACTGGGACAGGGATGGATGGGAATGTAATAGGGTCCTTAAATTGTAAGCTCACTGGTGCAGAGACTGATGGGAACGTGATAGGGGCATTCACTTGAAAACTCCACTGGGGCAGGGACTGATGAGAATGATGTATAATCTCTGTACATCACTATGGAATATATCAGAGCTATATAATTAATAACAGTCCAAAATGGTTTTCATATCCAGTGTATAGAGGCAAACACAGAATGGCTGACAGATAGACCGACCAAGCGGCAGTTAGAAAAGGCAGAAATAATTCAGGAAGCATTTTAGTCCCTTTCCCAACAGAAAATGGATTTGAGCTCCCTGAGGACGGCCTCTATGCAATCATCCCATCAATATCCCTAATATCCCATTCCCCTATTGATTGGTGCAGTTAATGGACTCATTAGGCCTGGCCTTTATTATGACCTTTAAGACATTTCGGTGACGCTCAGTTTGGGTTTCTGTAGCACTGCGGCACGACACGGGGGAAAGAAACGAGGAGAAGGGATGTTCCTGGTGTTGGGAGGGGGAATTATTAACACGCTCAGTAATTAATCTTTTTATTCAGTATTACAGTAATCCTCTCATTGAGCAGCCTGGATCCAACAACCGCAGAGAATCCTCCAAGTAGAAGCAGAGAGGAGACACGAGCAGAATCGGAATTGTCCTCATTTTCTCTTTGTGAGATCAGGGTGGGGACAGAGCTGCCCTTTGGCTGTGCCTGAACTACAACTCCCCACACTCCTCACGTAACATGTGCTGGGAATGCCTGCGACCAATCCTGCACTTTCCCAGGAACAGGAGAAACAGCTCAGGAAAAGCTTAAAGGAGAAGGAAAGCTACAGAGGCAGTTTATTGCCAATACATCAGCTGCAATACTGCAAGCTAGAATGCTATATTTATTCTGTAGCATGAGTAAACAGCTCTAGAAGCTCTCTGTTTGTTTAGGATAGCAGCTGCAGTATTAGCTTGGTGTGACATCACTTCCTGCCTGAGTCTCTCCCTGTTCACTCATAGGGGCAAATTTACTTACCTCCGTTGATCCGCCAGCATTGTCTTCACGGCACTTCGCCAGGCGTAGATTTGTCAGGACATCACAAATTCACGAAGATCCGAAGCTCCGCACAAGTTACCGATCGTTTCCGAAGTTGCGCTAGCGAAGTTACGAAGTTGCGCTAGCGAAGGCTAATTTGCATACGGTGCCAAAGTTGAATTTCAATGGACGTGTGTGCAGCAGCGCATACAGAACGCTACACAAGCACAGGGAAACTTGATAAAAGTTTATTTAGGTGTTCTAATGCCCTACACATGTGCCCACAGTATAGTTAAGGTGCCACCCTAAAAAGGTGAAGGTGGGCACCCTAAAAAAAATTTCTATCTTTTTCAGCCTATCACCCAAAAAACACCAGCATTTTTTGGGACTTCAAAAACTTCAACTATTTTGGGAGAGTAATTCCAACTTGCAGTACAGCAGTAAAGAGTGACTGAAGTTTATCAGAGCACAAGTCACATGACTGGGAGCAGCTGGGAAACTGACAATATGTCTAGCCCCATGTCAGATTTCAAAATTAAATACAAAAAAATCTGTTTGCTCTTTTGAGAAATGGATTTCAGTGCAGAATTCTGCTGGAGCAGCACTATTAACTGATGTGTTTTGAAAAAAACATGTTTTCCGATGACAGGATCCCTTTTTTAAACAGTCCATTGGTGCTAGAGGGCAAGTACAGAGAAGAACTACATCTCCCAGCATTCCACTGGGCTGCCAATCCATGTCACAGCTCAGAATGTAGGAAGGCTCACAATAAACAGAGGGAGAAGCACAGAAGACATGATGAAGACAATTTTTTTTTCCTAATGGAAGACTCCAACACAATGAGGAAGGAAGTGCAATTTCCTTTTTGAGAAAACTGTCCAAGGAGAACAATTGGAAGCTGAGATTTATTTTAAACCCTGCATGGTAAAGAGGCTGGAATGTTCTTAATATAGAACACCGTAAAGATTCTGGAAGATGCCGAATGTATTTAACACCCCCCAAAACAATGATTACGTGTCCCGGACTGTAGGAAAGAGGGGAAGCAGCGTGGATTATAGCTGCTCTGGGGAGAGACTCAATAACGGGATTATCTATTATTATGATTCAAAAAGCACCAACATATTCTGCAGCGCTGTACAATAGACGCGTACATTGAACATATGGGTTAAATACAGATGCTGACCCAGAATGGGCTGCAATGGGAACCGCTGTCTGTTACCAGATAAATACAGGTAAGGAATCCGTTATCCGGAAACCTGTTATCCAAAAAGCTCTGAGTTATGGGAAGGCCGTCTCCCATAAATTCCATTTTAATCAAATAATTAACATTTTTAAAAACCATTTCCCTTTTCTGTGTAATAATAAAACAGTCGCTTGTACTTGATCCCAACTAAGATATAATTAATCCTTATTGGAGGCAATATGATTTTCTAGTAGACTTAAGGTATGACGATCCAAATTACAGAAAGATCCGTTATCCGGAAAGCCACAGGTCCTGATGATTCCAGACAACAGGTCCTATACACATTTTTTACTTTTGGGGTAAAGAATAAGCTTTAAAGGGGTGGTTCCCCTTTGAATTAACTTTAAGTAGGTTGTGATATGGCCAGTTCAAAGCAACTTTTCAATTGGTCTCCATTATTTATTTTTTATAGTTTTTGGATCATTTGCATTCTTCTTCTTCTGATTCTTTACAGCTTTCAAATGGAGGTCACTGACCCCATTTAAAAACCAATGCTCTATAAGGCTACAAATTAGGGATGCACCGAATCCACTTTTTTGGATTTGGCCGAACCCCCGAATCCTTCACGAAGGATTCAGCCGAATACCGAAACAAATCTGAACCCTAATTTGCATATGCAAAACATTTTTACTTCCTTGTTTTCTGACAAAAAGTCATGCAATTTCCCTCCCTGCCCCTAATTTGCATTGCAAATTAGGATTCGGTTCGGCCGGGCAGAAGGATTTGGCCGAATCCGAATCCTGCTGAAAAAGGCCGAATCCCGAACCGAATCCTGGATTCGGTGCATCCCTACTACAAATGTATTGATATTGTTACTTTTTATTCCTCCTCTTTCTATTGAGGCCTCTCCTATTCATATTCCAGTCTGTTATTCAAGTCATGCATGGTTGCTAGGATAACGTGGACCCTAGCAACCAATTTTCTGAAACTGCAAACTGGAGAGCTGCTAAATATAAAGCTAAATAACTAAAAAAACTGAAAAAATAAAAAATGAAAACCAAAGGCAAATTGTCTGAGAATATCCCTCTCTACATCATACTGACAGTTAATTTAAAGGTGAACAACCCCTTTGAAAGGATAACGGAATTAGAGATCAATACATGAAAAAGAATCCTGTTGGGTGTATTTAATGTTTACATATTTCTTAGTAGATGTAAGGAACAGTGATCTAAATTATAAAAAGATCCCATATCCAGATCTCAAGCATTCCAGGTAACAAATACTACAGTATCTTGTTTAGTAAGGCTACATAACGCCTAAAATGTAGGCCATACCCCAATAATATTGGTTATTACCATTTACTAGTGATGGGCGAATAAATCCGCAAGGCGCAAATTCGCGGTGAATTTCCGTGTTTTGGCGCCACCAAATTAACTTTCGGAATGCTTTTTGGAAAAGTCACCCGCGTCAAAACCGTTGCACATCAACATTATTCGGACGCCCATTGACTTTAACACCAGCGTCAAAATTGACGCAGGTGTGAAAATTCACATTTCGAGAATTTTTCTGCGAATTTCGCTGGACAACAAAAACGGGACAAATACGCCATCACTACCAGTTACATTTACACCATTCAACACCAACCACTTCCAGGTAAGTTGGACCTTCAAAGTGGACCCAAGCACATGTAGGGTTGATTTACTTGAAGAAACATATTAGCCTCTCTATATCTCAAAATAATTTCCTATAAATCAACCCAAGACTAGATGCTTGTCAATCATCCAACCCACCCACCCTGCAATGAGAAGGGGCACCTCCATCATTGTACTAGAGTCACGTGACATTTTCTACCTACCCTTTCTGGTAATCACCTGGGTGTAAGTACCTCTTGTCCTGGATCTGGAAAGTACCATATATACTCGAGTATAACCCGAGTTTTTCAGCCCCCAAAATATGCTGAAAAACTCTACCTCGGCTTATACTCAGGTCAAGCGCAAAAACGGTCGCCGGCGCCTAAGAATATTCGCCGGCGCCTTAGAATATTCGCCGGCGCCTAAGAATATTCGCTGGCGCCTTAGAATAGTAGCCGGCGCCTAAGAATAGTCATCCAAAAACGAGATTGAAACTTACCAGAACCTGCTGCATTTCTCACCCTCGGCTTATACTCGAGTCAATAAGCTTTCCCAGTTTTTGGAGGTAAAATTAGGTACCTCGGCTTATACTCGGGACAGCTTATACTCGAGTATATACGGTACCACTAGTATTGGAAAGAAAGGAGCCACCCTCGACTGGGTGCACAGTCTCCAGTGTGCTCCCTTTTTTATAAGGTGGGTGTTCCATCAATCATGTGGCTGGTCAGTATATAGGAGCAGGAAGGCACCCCTAAAAACTTGCTGCCCTAAGTCATCCCACAAACGCAGGTCGGCAGCAACAACCAATTTTCCACCTAAAATAGTAAAATATTTGTTATACAGGAACCCTAGAGGTAATACAGAGCCAGAAGTCCCCCATACAAACACCAACCCTCATGTTAGGCAAGTAAAAAGCTTTCAGCCAACATACTACTTTAAAGGGTGGTTCCCCTTTAAGTTAATTTTTAGGGACCGATCCACCAAGGGTCGAATATCGAGGGTTAATTAACCATCGATATTCGACTGGGAATTAAAATCCTTCGACTTCGAAGTCGAAGGATTTTAGCGCAAATAGTTTGATCGAATGAATAATCGTTTGATCGAACGATTAAATCCTTCGAATCGAACGATCAAAGGAATATCCTTCGACCAAAAAAACTTAGGAAAGCCTATGGGGACCTTCCCCATAGGCTAAGATTAAGTTCGGTAGGTTTTAGATGGCGAACTAGGGGGTCGAAGTTTATATCTTAAAGAGACAGTACTTCGACTATTGAATAGTCGAATGATTTTTAGTTTGAATCCTTCGATTCGAAGTTGTAGTCGAAGTAGCCCATTCGATGGTCGAAGTAGCCCAAAAAACACTTCGAAATTCGAAGTTTTTTTACTTCGAATCCTTCACTCGAGCTTGGTGAATTTGCCCATTAGTATGTGATAGAATGGCTAATTCTAAACTACTTTTGAATTGGTCTTCATTATTTTTTGTTATAGTTTTAAATTTATTTGCCTTCTTCTTCTGACTCTTTGCAGCTTTCAAATGGGGGTCTCTGACCCCATCTAAGAACCAAACGCTCTGTAAAGCATGTATTGTTATTGCTACTTTTTATTACTCATCTTTCTATTCAGGTCTCTCCTATTCATATGTATTACTCAAATCAGTGCATGGTTGCTAGGGGGATTTGGATCATAGCAACCAGACGGCTGAAATTACAAACTGGAGAGCTGCAGAATAAAAATCAATAAGTCAAAAACCACAAATATTAAAAACAATTGCAAATTGTGCAGAATATCACTCTTTACATCATACTAACAGTTAACAAGCCGTCGGATACAAGTCCAAGGAAGCCCGGCATTTTCAGAATTCTTCATCATGAGGATTACATTCTCCTATAACATAACTAACCATAAGAAAATACATTTGAGAGGAAACACAGACCAAACAAAAAAAAAGAGAGACTAACTCTCGTTCAACTTTTGACTGAAATCTGAAAGGCGCAGCTGGACACGGGCGTAATAGTTCCATTAAACGCTTTTATTATTCACCCGGCAACGCGTCGCATTAACATTCGGTCCTAAAATCATTAGGGCCCTTTGTGAGACACAATGGCGCAAATTCACTAAGCGCCGAACGCTAGCGTTAATTCGCTAGCGTTTGGCATTTTTCGCTAGTGCGCAAATTCACTAACGAACGCTGGCGTAATTTCGCTAGTGTTACTTCGCACCCTTACGCCAGGCGAATTTTCGCTAGCGACGTAACTACGCAAATTCACTAACTTGCGCAGTGTACTGAACGCTACCTTTTACGCTAGACTTCCTTCGCCACCTCAGACCTGGCGAAGCGCAATAGAGTAGATAGGGATTGTTTCCAAAAAAGTCAAATTTTTTTCTAAGTCCCAAAAAACGCTGGCGTGTTTTCTACATGATGGGTGATAGGCTGAAAAAGATCGAAAAATTTTTTGGGGCTCCCCTCCTTCCCCCCTACATTTCCTGACTCATGGCAACTTACCTAGACAGTGGGCACATGTGTAGGGCAAAATAAAATTTTTATTTGCTGATTTGAAGGTTTTCTAGGCATTTGTAGTGGTGATACGTGTTCCTCCATTGAAATTTGAATTTCGCGCCGTATGCAAATTAACCATCGCTAGCGAAACTTCGCTTCACTTGGCGAATTAACGCTAGCGCAACTTCGAAAACTTACGCTACCCCTGTGCGCAACTTCGGATTTTAGTGAATTTACGGAGCGCTGGCGAAAATACGCCTGGTGAAGTGTGGCGAAGTGCGGCGAAATTGCGCCTGGAGCAACTTCGCATCTTAGTGAATTTGCCACAATGTCGTTCCCTGTGTTCCTTCTGGAGGAGCTCGGAGCTCTCGAACGTGATTCATAAAACGTCCCCAGCCGGGGAAATGCACAATGGACATGAAAGAGCTGCTAATACTGAGAACTGTGCTGCTAAGCGTTATTGAAATTCGAATTATTGCAGCTGAAAGCAGATCCCCCTTTGCTTTGCAGCCGTGTCTGTTTAATTATTCAAATTAGAAGAGTCCATATATATATATATATATAGCTGGAGCTTGTAATTTAATGCAAAAAAATACCCGTCAATAAATATATCAAGGTGACTATTTGCTGCCCGGGCTGTAAAAGTTTTCAGAACATGATACAATGGAAGGGGCATCACACTGTGTGGACTCCGTGGAGGCAACGGACTTTGAACTTCTTGCTCCTTCGTCAGGACATGGTACTCAGCATGCGCCATGCACAGCAGTGAGTAAGGAATGCAAGTGTATTATACAAGCTGCAGAGGAACAATACACACAGACCAAATACCTATGTTTTCCTTTAACAACGGAAAAATATATAATATTATGTGCTGCATGGGATTCTTCTGTCTCTACAGGTGGCCATACCCGGGCCCAGGGTAGAGTCCTACAGCGGGTTGGGTACCAGCAGAATCTCTCCAAATTTGGGTGGATGTCGTCACTGTGAGAGTGGCCCGCAGGTACCCACTGGAAGCAAGTAGTAAAACTTAAAAAAACAAAAACCTCAAAAAGACTCAAGATCCCCAGCAATCTGCCTAATTTGTGTTGTCACTGATTGCTGAATCAATCTCACCCTGAAATACGGACGTCACTTCCGGTTTGCAGAGACGTTCAGCAGGACTCGGGAAGGCACTTCTTTGGGCAGAGGAAGACATCATAGCCAATGCGGGTTGGAGGGTCCGGGGTCAAAGCACAGATAAGCGGGTGAGGGTCTTGAGTCTACAAAAACAGTCCTATGCAGGAATCTAGCCCAGGGGTCCCCAACTTTTTTTTAATCATGAGACACATTCAAATTTAAAAAGAGATGGGGAGCAACACAAGCAGGAAAAAGTCCTTGGGGTGCCAAATAAGGGCTGTGATTGGCCAATTGGTAGTCCCTATGTGGACTGGCAGCCTGTTTGGCAGTCCACCTGGTTTTTATGCAACCAAAACTTGCCTGGAATTCAAAAATAAGCTCCTGCATTGAGGCCACTGGGAGCAACATCCAAGGAGTTGGTGAGGAACATGTTGCCGTGAGCCACTGTTTACGGATCACTGCCCTGACCGACGCACCTGGGTATCAATAATGTACAAGTGGCCATTCATGGTATCACCATCTTTCCATTGTTCTGCTCAATATCTTTGGATATTGGTGATCTTCACACAAGCTATGATTGATATGCAATCTTGGTAAGCCAGAAGCTTGTAGGAGCTACAAAAGAACACATCAGGACATAAACAGGAGAAGCATTTCAAGAAACAGGTCACTGCGATGACCATTAAGCAATGATGGTGGATCAATTACACCCTAGGGTTACAGCACAGAAAATATTGGTAAGCCAGAAGCTTGTAGGAGCTACAAAAGAACACATCAGGACATAAACAGGAGAAGCATTTCAAGAAACAGGTCACTGCGATGACCATTAAGCAATGATGGTGGATCAATTACACCCTAGGGTTACAGCACAGAAAATATTGAAAAGTAGTCAACTAATTTAAGTTTATATCAGCCCATCCTGACAGTTAATATCTCACATAAAGTCAGAAGTGGGCTATTCTAGAATAAAAACAAATATTCCAGGATGAAGGCTTTGGAATTGCCTTCAAAGTTGCCGATCTTTGGGAGATCAGATAAACAAATATAACACTGCGCTAGTCCTGAATATTATCTCACAACATCGGCACCAGGACGACGTGAGATCAATCAACCACATTTATTACTGATCTTTGGGAGATCAGGGCAAGCGAGGAAGCCTGTGGAGCACATAGGGTTTCTCTGCTGGTGTCTGTTAGTGGAGAAACGATCGATACCCCTGTGCCATGAATGGAAACAGACGGTGACAGGAGGCATCCAATCATGTGAATGACAGATGGCACATAGAGGTATCAGACATTGTTCCACTAGATGAAATATCCCAGTGGAGAAAACAAACCCTACATGTGCCATTTCCCAATGCCACCAATTTTTTTTGAAAGAGCTTTGAAGAGTATCAATACATTACTGCCACGTTCTGATGATCTCATTGGTACCACTCATATCAAGAAGGCTTTCACACACCCTTGTTATATAATATTGGTTTTCTTGGTGCTCAGTGATACAGGATTGTGTGTGCTAGTGTGGTACATTCTCACCGGCACACCACTATGGCCATACAAGTTGTTTATAAACTGCCAATAACATCTGCTCAGTTTGTCCTTCCATTATATCTGCCATTGATCCACTTTCTCCTGCAGGTCTTTGAAGGCAATTTGGCTAAGTATATGTATATATCTTCTAATACCCAAGAAAACCCCATAGGAACTCCAACGCAAGTTTTATAGCATTAGAAATGAGCCTGATCTGTGTTTCTGAAGAACAGTCCAACATATTCAGTGGTCACAGACTGGCCTGTTGATGACAAAGTATTTTAGATTACTTTGCTTAAAAAACTCAATATACACTGTCTGCATGGAGTTTGTAGTAGGCTACAGATATGAAAACTCTAAACTGTGGATTCCACAGCAAAATTATTTTATGGGAACAAGATGTTTTCAAGATGTTTTCAACATATAAACTGCATAAGTCACAGTCTCACTGGGCCTCCTGTAACTCACAAGGGATTCACTGCTCTAAAGTTTTGCCCCTAAACAGCTTCCTACATAAATAGGTCCTCTTATAAAGTGTCTTTACTATAACAGAAAACAGTAAGTAAATTAAAAGTGCATGACTGGTTTGAAACCAATTTTCGGGTCACAAAGTGGATTCCAAATCCAGAACTAGTGGCAGAGAGGCATGTGACTTGGGCACAATGGCCGAGGCTTAAAGTTCCAGGGGTAATGAGCATCAGGGGTTGAAATTAAACTTAAAGGGATTCTGTCATGATTTGTATGATGTGGCTTTTATTTCTAAATTACACTGTTTACACTGCAAATAATTTACTCAAAAATATAAAATTTCATTCCTGAATTTTTTAGTTGTAATATTGGTGTGTAGGTGCATCTCAGCTCATTTTGCCTGGTCATGTGCTTTCAGAAAGAGCCAGCACTTTAGGATGGAACTGCTTTCTGGCAGGCTGTTGTTTCTCCTACTCAATGTAACTGAATGTGTCTCAGTGGGACCTGGATTTTACTATTGAGTGTTGTTCTTAGATCTACCAGGCAGCTGTTATCTTGTGTTAGGGAGCTGCTATCTGGTTACCTTCCCATTGTTCTGTTAGGCTGCTGGGGGTGATATCACTCCAACTTGCAGTACAGCAGTAAAGAGTGACTGAAGTTTATCAGAGCACAAGTCACATGACTGGGAGCAGCTGGGAAACTGACAATATGTCTAGCCCCATGTCAGATTTCAATATTAAATACAAAAAAATCTTTGCTCTTTTGAGAAACGGATTTCAGTGCAGAATTCTGCTGGAGCAGCACTATTAACTGATGTGTTTTGAATTTTTTTTTTTCCCATGGCAGTATCCCTTTAATGGACTTTGAATAATGGCCAGAGCCAGACATTGGCATCGGAAGGTTAAAAATGTGTCATTAACAGCGAGTATCTTGTAGCCACCGGCAGAGCCACCATCCAGCTCAATGCAGAAAGAATTAGTAAAAAATGAATGAGATGATTTAAATCAATGCAAATGTCTCCTCTCTGTTAATTAGTCTTAATGGGTTCATGGGGCGCTGTGTTTCCATGTGAGACCCAGGTAATCAGAAGCTCAAATGAAAGAATATGTCCCATAATGACCATGAAGTTTTACATGGAGTTCAGGAATCCCTGGGAAACACTGAGTGATAAGATTCACAGCAGGACTGAAGCCTAAAGGTACTGGTTAGATGTGGTGTATAGACGTTACCTGTACGGTTCCTATCTGGTATTCCTGGGTTTCACCACTGGACAACTGATGTCATAGAACTACAAATGATGTCACAACCCTGAACGTCACCATGATACCTGCTGACAACATAGTGACGCCCCCTGACTGCCCCCTTTTCCGGGTTTTTGAGTAAGGGCCCACTAACTGCCTTTCTAGGGCTACTACACCTTTTTGCCTTTGTGTTTATCCACAAGAATCATTAGAAGGTGAAGGTATTGTTTTCTTCTTGCTTCATTTTCTATAGCTCCCATTCAATTCATGTTACAGGTATGGGATCTGTTACCCAGAAAGCTTCAAATTGCGGGAAGGCGGACTCCCATAGACTCAATTTTAATCAAATAATCCAAATTTCCTTTTTCAGTGTAATAATAAAACAGTAGCTTGTATTTGATCCCAACTAAGATATAATTAATCCTTATTGGAGGCAAAATCAGCCTATTGGGTTTATTTCATGTTTATATGATTTTCTAGTAGACCTGAGGTATGAAGATCCAAATTAGGGAAAGATCCGTTATCTGGAAAACCCCAGCTCCTGAGCATTCAGGTCCTATGCCTGTATTGACTCAGCTAACAGTTTCAGTCTTGATTATTATGGGGCATGTTTACTAACATTGGAGATAAATATCTGGAGAGATTTCTGGAGATATTGCCCATGGCAACCAATCAGCAATTAAATTTAAACAGCCACAGCCATGTTGGAAAACAAAAGCAAAGATCTGATTGGTTGCTATGGGCAACATCTCCAGAAATCTCTCCAAATATTTATCTCCAATGTTAGTAAACATGCCCTCAAGACTTCATTGTCCTCATGCAGAAGAAGTATTACTGTAGCTCCAACTCTTTATGTGACAAGGAATGTTATGGGCATAATATAATATAAAATATAAAATGCTGTTTGTTATAGAAACCTTGGTTTTGAGGCAGCCAACATTCCAAACAACAGACCTACCCTGTGGTCATCAATAGGTGCTATTCTACTTTTACAGGATCTGTTATACGGAAACCCATTATCCAGAAAGCTCTGAATTACGGGAAAGCCATCTCCCATAGACTCCATTTTATCCAAATAATGCAAATTTTTGAAAGCAATTTCCTTTTTCTCTGTAATCATAAAACAGTAATTTGTACTTGATCCCAACTACGATATAATTAATCCTTATTGGAAGCAAAACCAGCCTATTGGCTTTATTTAATGTTTACAGATTTTTTAGTAGACTTAAGGCATGAAGATCCAAATTTACGTAAAGATCTGTTATCCAAAAAACCCAGGTCCTGAGCACTCTGGATAACAGGTCCCATACCTGTACTTGATCCCAACGAAGATATATTAATCCTTATTGGAAGCAAAACCAGCCTATTGGGTTTAAAGATTTTCTAGTAGACTTAAGCCCCCCATACACGGGCCAATAAAAGCTGCCGACAGACCGAGTCAGCAGTTTATTGGCCTGTGTGTGGAGCCATCAGACGGGTGTTCCCGATCGTTATCTGGCCGAAAGTCAGATGTTGATCAGGCAGCGTAAAAAAATCCCGTTGAATCGCGGGCGCATCTGATGCAATCCGGCCGCCCTTATGTCCTCCATTATGATCTGATCGTTGGGCACTAGGACCAATGTGGCATATTAGGAAGAGATCCGCCTGTTTGGTGACAATGACAAACAAGCGGATCTCCCTCTTAAGGGATGAAGATCCAACTTATGGAAAGATCTCTTATCTGGAAAACCCCAGGTTCTGAGCATTCTGGATAACAGGTCCCATACCTTTATTTATGTCTAAAGTGACATCGAAATTGAAGGAACTATCTGCTCCAAAACGGGTTTCAGGGGCCCCAACAATGACTGCGAACCCTATACCTGTAACCTCTGTAACCCCATGACACGGATATTATTAATCTGTATGTTTTGTGTTGCTTTATTTGTTCTCCCAGAAGTGACCAAGGCCAACATTGTGAATCAGTTTCCAGTGAAAGAGAAGGTCCCTCAGGTTGGTTCACATTCAGAGACCACACAGCTCTCAGCAGCCGGACAACACTAACCACATCAAGCTTTTTACCAAAAGTGAAATAATATGAGCTCACCGAGCCCATGCCTTTAACCCTTTAATCAGGAACACCCAGCCAGACCTCTGAGCAAAAGCAGCCCAGATATGTAGGTGATCAGTCTCGATGGCATCTCCACTGGAGGTACAGGCCAAGGGATAAAAGACCAGGTGGCAACTGTAATCCCATATAACAAAGTATAATGAACACATTCTTTCTCATGATCAAAAACCTGTGAGACAGCCTCCATTGATCTTAGCCTACTCTAAAAACACGAAGCTTGCCAGATATTCCATTAGGTGCCTGGGATGGAGCCAAGACAGGGGAGGCTACAAACAGGGAGATGGGGCAACGGAGGATCTCAAGACCTTTTTGCAGCTGGGAGGGAAGCAACTGGCAGAGTTTCAAAACTCTGAAAATATAAATCATTCCAACGGGCCCGTGGTAGCTCTGACACTCTGCTTCTTTAAATAATGGCTAAAAAAACAGAGAAAGGGATAATATGGGTGGAGAAGAGGAGAATCGGCAACTCTGATAGACGACCTGCTGCTCCTGCTTTGTCTGAATGGGAGAAGCACAAGCAACAGAGACTCTAGAAGCAAACTGGGGCCAACGTTTCAACGTAATAGAGAATGGAAAGAGAATATTTACACTTTATACAGGTCCTGTTATCCAGAATGCTCGAGACCTGGGGTTTTCCAGATAACAAATCTTTCTGTAATTTGGATCTTCATACCTTAAGTCTTCAAGAAAATCATGTAATCATTAAATAACCCCAATAGGCTGGTTTTGCTTCCAATAAGGATTAATTATATCTTAGTTGGGATCAAGTAGAAGCGACTGTTTTATTAATACACAGAAAAGGGAAATAATTCTTTAAAATTCTTATTATTGCGATAAAATGGAGTATATAAATATATATATCTATATAATATATATACATACAGGCATGGGACCTGTTATCTAGAATGCTCAGGACCTGGGGCTTTTTGGATCTTCATACATTAAGTCTACTAGAAAATCATATAAACATAAAATAAACCCAATAGGCAGTTTTTCCTCCAATAAGGATTAATTATATCTTAGTTGGGATCAAGTACAAGCGACTGTTTTATTATTACAGAGAAAAGGTGAAATTCGTTTTTAAAATGTGGATTATTTCGATAAAATGGAGTCTATAGGAGAGGGCTTTTCTGGAATTTGGAGCTTTTGGGATAAGGGGTTTCTGGATAATGGACCCCATACCTGTTAGTAGAGTTTACTCAGAGGCAGTCATAGGAAAGAGGGTAGAGGAAAGGTGTGGGGTATAATTATATAAAAAATGGATATCTATCTGCAACCCTTTAGCTATTGCTTTAAGGGGTTGTTCACCTTTAAATTAACTGTTAGTATGATGTAGAGAGGGATATTCTGAGACAATTTGCAATTGGTTTTTATTATTTGTGGTTTTTGACTTATTAAGCTTTTTATTCAGCAGCTCTCCAGTTTGCGATTTCAGCCATCTGGTTGCTAGGGTCCAATTCCCCTAGCAACCATGCACTGATTTGAATAAGAGACTGGAATATGAATAGGAGAAGCCTGAATAGAAAGATAATAAAAAGTAACAATAACAATAAATGTGTAGCCTTACAGAGCATTTGTTTTTTAGATGGGGTCATTTAAAACTGGAAAAGAGTCAGACGAAGAAGGCAAATAATTAAAACGTTAAATTGAAAAGTTGCTTAGAAATGGACATTCGATAACTTACCATAAGTTAATGTAAAGGCCAACCACTCCTTTAAATACATCTCACTGCCCCCCAAAAACTTCAAGTTGGTTTTGATTCATAGGGGACCCCCTTTACTGCTCGGAGCCAAGAGCAACTTCTTACCTCCTTAAAGGAGACATAGGATAAATGAAAAAACCCTAATTGTGTAGACAATTATAAGTAATATATGGTGTTGCTTTTACATGATGCTAAATATTAATATTATCTTTAAAAATAGCCCCTTTATTGGAGCCCCCTATAGATGTTCTCTGGTCCCCGTCTGTGTTTCAAATGAGGGGTGGGTGTGTCCTAACGGTCCCTGCCAGAAGCACAGTAGGAGGGGGGCAGCCAATCACAGCCCTGCAGTCACACAAGCGCAGACAGGCTTCAGTTCCCTATCAGGTCCTGCTAGCTGCTGATTGGTTCCTGTCCTACAGTGCAGTGAGCTGAGAGCACAGCCTGGGAATTCAGGGAGCAGGAAGTGGAAGGGAATTCAGGGAGCAGGAAGTGGAAGGGAATTGATGGAGCAGGAAGTGGAAGAGAAGGGAGGGATTTTTTTTTTGCAGAAATATTCTATAAATCAGCCTGAAACACTACTTTTTTAAGCACAATTCTTCTATATCTAAATGATATACGCACTGGTACATTCTTATGTTTTACACAAAATGTCTTCTTTAATAAACAGTACATTGAAGGCCACACCCATAATATCCACAAGCCACGCCCACTCTGCCTCCAAATACTGCCCTCTCCAGGCTCTATAATCTATCCTGGGTACAGGGAGACATGTCTGGGGCACAGAACCATATGGACCTGAACTTTGGGTTTGACCTTTTGCACCGAGAGTTCATTTCGGGTAACGGAACAGATGAGAAATAAAAAGCACAGGGTTAAAAGAAAAAAAAACAAAGCAGCTGCAGGAATAGGTTTCACTCAGTAATAATCAGGGGACACGGGAACAATTTTATTTAAAAAAAAAAAAACAAAAACAGTAAAGGGTTTAATAATTGAAAAGAAGGGGGAGTAGAGAGTGAGTCCCATTCTCAGAACTGCAGCGCTTCTTGTTACTGGATCCCATAAGTATTTCATTGGCTCAGGGAAATACATAGAGAACATAAAGCTGATAATTGTTATTCACAGGGCTGAATGGAGAGCAACATTAGGTCGGTCCTACCCGCGGCATCAGTATCAGGGGGGACATGGTATATATTCATTATATACGGTGCTACTTCCTTATTTATTATCCCTTATTTCTATTTAGCTGACGTGTGTATGCAGAGAATATTTATCATTACCTCCAGCGCCTGCCCCAGGGGAGCTTACAATCTATTTACCTTTAAACGGCACACTTTGTTAGAAAACATTTGGTTCTTTGGCAGCTCATTACTCCAGCCTGCGGGGAGTCTCTCCAGGGTTCTGAGCCAGCTGATGGCACCTCTTTATTGTGTATTTAATGCCATGGATCCAATACTTACTTCACATTAAAGGAAAACTATACCCCCAAAATGAATACTTAAGCAACAGATAGTGTATATCAAATTGAATGACATATTAAATAATCTTACCAAACTGGAATATATATTTACATAAATATTGCCCTTTTACATCTCTTGCCTTGAACCACCATTTCGTGACTCTATCTGTGCTGCCTCAGAGATCACCTGACCAGAAATACTACAACACTAACTGTAACAGGAAGAAGTGAGGAAGCAAAAGACAGAACTCTGTCTGTTAATTGGCTCATGTGACCTTACATGTGGTTTGTATGTGTGCACAGTGAATCTTACGATCTCAGGGGGCGGCCCTTATTTTTTAAAATGGCAGTTTTCTATTTATGATTACCCAATGGCACATACTACTAAAAAAGTATATTATTATGATAATGGTTCATTTACATGAAGCAGGGTTTTACACATGAGCTGTTTTACTCAGTATCTTTTAATAGAGACCTACATTGTTTGGGGGTATAGTTTTCCTTTAATAGGGGCCATAAAAGAATAGCTGACTATGTGCTTAATATACAAAGTTACTAAAATGTAATTGGCTATTGGCAGAAAGCTCACAATATGTGGCAAGTGCACTTTGATACTTTTGTGACATTTAAGATAAGCAAAGAAACAATTGTAACAATTTAAGATAAGCAGGTCCTTTGGGGAAACTGTGACTTGCAGTTTAAAGGGCAATTCACCTTCATTAGAAAAACTATAATAACATAAAAACCACAGAAATGTGTTCAAACTTTCATAGCCTGACAAATTTTGTAACATGAACGTGGTAATTATTGTAACAATTGGAGTGGTCAAAAAATGTGACGCGCTTCGCGCAGCAAATCTTTTTGTCCCTCTTTCCATTTCTGAAATGTTGGGAAATATGTAATGTGCATAACCCTCTTCTTATAATGCGGTATCACCCTCACATCCAATATGGGTGCCCAACAACTCTGAAGGAGTCTGCCCCGGCTAAAAGAAGGCCGGGGTGCAGTGCATCAGGGGAGCAAATACTTCACTCTATGGAGCTGCAAATATTAACCAGCCACTGGGATTTTCTCCAATAATCTATTAGGCCAGTTTGACCCGAGAAATAACTGCTTTATTAGATAAAATTAAAGCGGATTACATTTAGGGATGCACCAAATCCACTATTTTGGATTCGGCCGAACCCCCGAATCCTTCTCAAAAGATTCAGCCGAATATTAAACCGAATCCTAATTGGCATCGGCTTTCTTGTCTGACAAAAAGTCACGTGATTTCCCTCCCGCCCCTAATTTACATATGCAAATTAGGATTCGGATTTGGTTCGGCTGCACAGAAGGATTAGGCCGAATCCTGCTGAAAAAGGCCGAATCCCGAACCAAATTCTGGATTCGGTGCACCCCTAATATATATATTCCCATCCCAAGTGCTTGGGATGGGAATATATATTGACTTGGGGCAGCTGGGAAATTGACAATATGTCTAGACCCATGTCAGATTTCAAAATTGAATATAAAAAAAAATGTGTTTGCTCTTTTGAGAAATGGATTTCAGTGCAGAATTCTGCTGGAGCAGCACTATTAACTGATTCATTTTGAAAAACTTTTTTCCCCATGACAGTATCCCTTTAATAATCATGGGGCCCCACTCTACTAAGGAGTAAAGAGGGCCCTCCGCCAAGGCAGCCCCAATTATAAACTTGGTCACCTGGGCCCTTAGGTGGTTGGATCATTCAACAAGTGCAATGTAAAAAAAGAATTACTCCTGCACATGGCTACACCCAATTGTACTGAAAAACCTGTCCACTCCTACACAATCCCAACCCTTTTGTGATCACATTTTCAGCTTTCCCCCTGAAGGTGCCCATATGAACATGATACCCCCTCAATTCCATTCAAGGCATAGATGGGACATGAACAGAAGATGGTGTTGTGATGGTGTTTCCCAGACAAGTATCCAGGACTGGTGCGTTTTATTGCACTTTATAGGAGGACACCTGCACGGGAGGTTGGTTACCGTTCAGGATCCCTATCAAATCTAACTTTGGAATTATGAATTGAATACAAAGTTTGTCCTGTCTCGGAGCATTCTAAGCATCTGATTGGCTACACCAGAGCAACGTTATAGGATTGCACATTTAAAAATACAGACCAAAAGTACAAAAAAAGAGCCGTATGCGTTTTGTGCCTCCCTGGCACTTAATTTTAGTCTGAATGGCTACTCAAGTATTTCTAGCTATAAAGATTTCAAAGCCCTGACTGGCTACCAGGGGCGTAATTAGAAGAAGCAGACCTTGTGGCTGTAGGGGGACCAGGAGGTATAGGGGTCACAGGAGGCCCTAATTAATGAGCAATTTCAAGATATACTGGTAAAACAGGACAATCTCTGGATATGTTGGGGTCTCTAAAATTAATTTATTGTGGGGCCCAGTGACATCTAGTTACACCTCTGCTGGCTACAGTTTGTTCTAGCCTCATTGTTGTACTGGGCCAGTGGGACTTCACGAAAAATCCCGATGGGCTTTGGTCTTCATGGGCTCACTCCCCGTCTGGACCCAGGTCCCGTCCCGCGCCCCAAGGTGGAAGGTAAAAGGTACAGACATGCGAGAGAGTAGGGCAGATGCTAGGAGGGGAGCCCTTGAAGTCAGCCGGATGCCCAGTACGACCCTGTCTAGCCCCGCTAGTTTGCAGCAAGTGTCATATTTTGACATCACAGGTAAAGATCATTTTAGGTATAAAACAAACTAAATGAATAGAGCAATTTACCTTCACCTGAGGACCCAGACAGATCAATGATGACGTATACTTTTCCTTCGGGCTCCAGATCAATCTGCAGATGGAGAGAAAACAACATCATATTCAGATTGTTACATATAAACAGCCTGTGGGTGCATTCTGGAAATATAAAAGCCTCCAATGTAGGAATCCAATAAAAGGTGCCCACAACCCATAGCAACCAATCAGTTGTTTGCTTTCAAACAGACGGCCCGTTAATTTATTTGCTCCTTTTATTGCATTACCCCTTATGACGCAGCTTCAAGATTTTAATGATAATTAACTAATACCAGAAAATTATAATGCCCTGCATGCATTTAAACATTTTATACAATTAGTCCTCTTTGTCAGATCCGCATCATTTCTAGAAAATGCCTTCTAAAAATACATTGAATTATGTAAGGTTTCTGCCCCAAGCCACAGCTCTGTATAACACCAGTGAACCTGAGAGACATTTGACGCCTGCAGATGCTGGAGCAGACACCAAACACATTACAATAAAGACAAGTCACCTACAAACAATCTCTAGATTTGCAATAATCTGGCCCTCAAACCCAACAAATGAATGATTAATGCCTTCTTAAAGGAGAAGGAAAGCTCCAAGACAGTTTATTGCCAATAGAATAGCCACAATAGTGCAAGCTAGAACGCTATATTTATTCTGCAGAATGCTTTACCATACCTGAGTAAACAGCTCTAGACACTGTCTCTGTTTGTTTAGATAGAAGCTGCCATATATGCTTGGTGTGACATCACTTCCTGCCTGAGTCTCTCCCTGCTTACTAACAGCTCTGAGCTCAGATTACAGTAGGGATGGGAGGAGGGAGGGGGAGAGGAGCAAACTGAGCATGCTCAAGGCCGTGCCCTGGAGGTTTAAGTTGAAAACAGGAAGTCTGATACAGAAGCCCATGAGTACACAATAAAAGCAAAGAAATGTGGTGTTTCTTTTGACAGAGGACTCAGAGCAGCATTACTTTGAGGGTTTACTGGTGTATTTATATAGACCTTTCTGATAAAGCTTACTTAATTTTAGCCTTTCCTTCTCCTTTAAATGTCCCTATACAAGCACTGATCCCAGAAGAGCAAGGAGTCCTTATGAATAAAAGCATGAAAGCCACTTCCTACATTCAAACGTACCTTTCAAGACACAATTATAAATAGTTGTCCTTTAATGTGACAGCCTAATTCTTTTTTATGACTTGTATTTTTAGACTGGCTTCTGTGCTGTTGCCCGGCAACCGGTGCAACAAATCTCTTAAGGAGCGACATAGACAGTTTGACATGCTGGTGGCCAACACTTGCCTCCAACATAATCGTGTTCCAGTCAAGCTGCCTGATTAGACATGTCGTTAGTGAGCCTATGCATATTAAACGACCAGCATTCCAATGAGATCATGGCTCATGAAGACTTCCAGAGCTGCCATCGCTCGCTGCCCAGACTAGTCCTGAAAGGCCGTGGAACTGACAATATTAAGGTTGTACTTTGTAGGACACACATATTTATTATGGATAGAGCTGAAGGTTAATTTATGGTCACCCTTAGATGTTCTCTCTCAAGTGAAACTGTCTCAATACCCAAGACAGCTGTTAAATTTTAATTAAATTTAAGTTACTAAATAGGCAACACTTGCTACACAACTGAGGGCACCCAGGGTAGGTACCTCTTTGTTGATGGAGATAAGAGAACCAAGTGATCAACTCAGCCAGGAAGGTGAGGAGCAATTCTGGTCATACATGGGGTATGAAAGGTTGTTCCACATCGGGCCCTCTAGAAAATACTGCTACCTTATTAAAACCCATTCTGTCTTTTGGAAGAGCACACAAAGGTAGAATGTGTGAAATACTGGCGGAATGATAAAGTGGATTCCAGGGTCCTGTTCATTTTGAGGGCCCAAACCATATTATCTCCTACACTTTAAATCTGATCTACCTTTGGTAGACATCTTGGGCCTTTCATTGGTGCCTATGAGGGTCTGCTGAAGTCTCTTTTGGGAATAACAATGACATTATTTCATATTGTTTGGATAGGTCCAGGATTGTGCAAATCAAGCAATTACTTGGGAAAACCTGCAGATAATATCCCAACTTTGTATAAAAGTTTCAGACCCCATGGACAAATTCGGCAGTTGTTGGAGGAATCAGGAGAAACTGCCAGGCATTCCTCCAGGGTATATCTTATCGTAGCTTTCGTCGTAGCGTAGGTTTTGGTGGATCAGGGACAGGGCCTAAATTTTTGCCACTTTTAGGGGACAATTTAGGTCCTCTGATACACAAGTATTTTTCTAGTAGCATCTGTATCAGTTTATCCCATGAGTATACGAACCATGAATAAATAACAGCTGGCTTTGTACAACTGAGAAGTACACATATTCGGCATACATTAGTCTGTGATATGGTAACCACGTATTGTGATACAGAATTATTACTTAACACCCATCACCTTCTCCAGAAACATGCCTGCTGCTTTAGTAATCAAACTAAATGGAAGGTACAGTATGATAAACTCAAGATTCCTACCCATATATAGAAAAATAGTAAACAATGTGCTAAAAAAAAGGTTCTTTCTATGTATCTGCAGGTTAAACACATTACACATGATCTCCATTTCCTATGGAGTTAAAGTGTGAACTTTCTAATGCTCTGAGTGGGCACCAGATGGTCTAGCTCTGCCATTGTTCTACTGATCTGACTGGATACAGATTGGTTCTAGACCTTTGTAGATACAGTATGTGATGGTGCTAGTTTTTTCCTTGGCTACAGCTTGGTTTTGGAGGGGTTGACAAAAAAACTAATTGAGCCCCAAATATCTGCTAGGCAACTTCTTGATTGAGCCAAAATTCATCTTTAATGGTAGTCCCTCCTTCCATGTCCCCCTTGATGGCAGCCCTTGAATCTTTTCATATAGGGTTCTATAACTATAGTCTGGCCCTGTGAAGATTCAAATGCACCCACCATTTACATATGTGGAAATTCATAACACTTCTATATGGGTTTATTTGCTGAACAAATTAATTTCAGCATATGGTTTGGCCACTTGGTGTACAGTGACTTGAGGATGTATGGGTGATATTACAAATATGCTCTCCAGAACAACTAAAATAAATCCCATATGCATACACAGACATATCTAGAAGACCCCTGTCCAAAACTTGCCCCATTATAATTTGCTGAACCTTCATATAAAATAAAGTAAGAGATCCTAGGTAATGAGGATATAGTTGCCTTTAAATCATGAAGCCTAAAAACACTTCCCAGACCTGTTAGGACTATAAATTATCAGCTTCAGAAATAAACTTGCAAAAAAAGTTGAATTTGAAACGCCTGACAAGTCTCACGTTTCAAGTCAAAGTAAGAAGACAGAATGTGATTTCAGTGCCATCAGGGGTAGGTGGCCAAGGAAGGGCTATGACCATTTGTTTTCAACTGAACACTGCAAACGGTGTGGGGGAAAGGGGTCATAGGTTGTGCTGTGCCCTCTACCTCTAGGTCCCCTCCTGCAGGCAGCATTGTCTTTAATCAATAGACATCAACTATGGTGATAATGATCCACCAAAGACATTTTTGAGACCTAATTTCACATAACTTTTCTTAGGAGTTATCGAGATGAAACAAATTCAGGATTAGATCTTTATTACTCTAACTCTGACATGGTTATATGGTTCCTAGTAAGACTTTACTTTGGGGTCCTGTAACTTCTACTTGCCCAACTTCCCGGTGGTGCACCAAGAAAATATCAACCCAATGTTCATTGATGCCCAAGTAGCTCACACACTACTAATTTGTATTCAATGCCAATAAATTGGCTACACGTTGAAACATTCCTTATTTCTTGTGTGCTATGCAGGGCCGGGGATTCAGGCAGAGGGATCCATCGAAGCAGATGTTCCGAGACACGTGTTGTGGATAAAATAAGTTAAAATATAGCAGAATGCAGAATTGTAAAGGCCACAGATTCTGTGCTATGGATGTGTTATGAAAGGAGTGAAAAAAAGGAGGGAGGGGGAATCTGAGTGAAATAAAACCGCTCACAGCAGTATTTCGGTGCCATAATAATGGAAGGAAAGGTTGCGCTGAACGACGATGTGGGAGGAATTAATTGGATTAACCGTGCCTGAATTGTTCTACAAAAAGAACACGGCACCTACAGTCCTGGGCATCAATATGAGTCGTACAGAGAGGAAAATCAAAAAACAAAAAAACAAAGATTCTTCTATTTTTGGTCATAAAATTAAAAGGGAATGCTCCCCCAACATGGAACTTTTAGGGATATATTTACAATAATTTTTTTTTTCTTGACTTGTTACCTGTGATGTTGCAATGTACAAGAATTTAAGGCATCGTTTGCTTCCCACTAGGAAAAAATAAATCATTAAATCTGCTTGCACCAAGTGCCTCAGAACGGGGCAGCACAAAGGAAGGGGCAGGTGCAAATTGTAATGTTCCGTAACATCAACTTACAAATCTGTATTTTATTAATATGCTGTGAAACATGGCAACCCATATTTTTCTTGAGTCACCCTGGTTTAATGCCTGGGCACCCGACGTTGCAGGTCTGTCACCTGTCGTCCAGCTTTGGACTGGGCCAGCTGGAAACCAGGAAAAAACATGGTGGGCTCCGCTGACCCAGGCCTGCTCAAATGGAAGTGTGGGCCCAACCGTCTCAAGCAGGAAGTTTGAGGTACCGTGTCCGTGTGTCAGGCGAGGGCTTTGGTGGCATCGGGTGTAGATGGAGATGCCCATGTGACTGGTGCCAGCGTCAGTATCACTACTATTCGCTCTGCTGCTCCCACATTGGACTCAGCTCTGGTAATGGTATAAAACAGCGAGGAAAACACATAAATGGAGTTGACTAGCAGCAAGTCCGACTCAGCAGCTAAGCAGGAGAGGCAGAAAGTCTGTGCGGGGCAGTCGCTGATGCAAGTCTCAATTGGAATAGTAGTGATACTGACACCTCCATCTGCACATAGCTGCGCACTCCATCTGGCCCAATGAAGAGTCGAAGCTGAGAATCACAGGCTGCCCTGGGAAAGAGGAGAGGAAACATAAGAGGGTCGGTGAGCGCAACAAGTGTCATTGCACCTGTTGGAGAATCAACAAACTTTCCCTACAAACTGCTCCCAGAGGTCTCGCCATCCATCATTGCACCCGGAAAGCTCATGTGAATGTACAGCATGCTGATGGAGACCGACTTAACTCCTCCAGGGTGCAGCCCCCTAGCAATACAGGGGCAATAAAGCCGGCCAGCGAACCATGAACGCCTTTATTGTATGGTCCAGAGGCCGTGCACATGAAGGTACAACCGGATTATAAATACCGGCCGAGGCACAAAACCAAGACCCTGCTGAAGAAGGACAACTACTCTCTAGCCAGGGGGCGGATGCACGCGGTTGGAGGAGGCCACATGGGGGTCGGCCTGAGTCCAAGTGGAGGCGGAGGAGGATGTGGGGTAGCGGAAGGGGGAATGAGAACGAACCGGTGCCGCTAACTCATCTGCTGGCGCTACTGCTGCTGGGGAGCCCACCGACATCACCTTCCTCTGGGGCTTCATGTTCATCCTCCGGCCTCCTCTGCAGGGTGCCCCCTGCAAGTCCATTCCTCTGTGTTCCTCTTGTGATGACGTCAATGGGGCCAGTTCGCACTGTTTGGACTGCCAGGAGAACTTGTGCTACAACTGCCTGCGAGCCCACCAGCGCATCCGACTTTCCAAGGACCACGTCTCCTTCACATGCTGTCAGTAGAATATGGGAGATAGTCAGGGAGGAGTAATCCAGCGCCGCACGATGGGTCGTCGCCTTTTCTGAAGAGGAGCGGAAGCGGAGTTTCGGTAAGTTGTTTCTTAATAAAGACTTTGCCATTTTAAAGTTTAATTTGTCTTAGTGTATACTTACGAATTTTTTTTTAAAATAAATTTGATGTTACTGTTCCTTTAAGTACAGGACCCCTAACACCCCTCAGCCCTCACTCTCACATGTACATAAATTCGGCTTCTGATGTGAAATTGTATTGGTGAGTCTGCCTGTTGTGTGGCTTTATGATTCTACGTTCAGTCTCACCACAAAGTACTGCTGAGCAGATGGGGTTTTGGTGGTGGGGAGGGGGTTATTGTTGCCGACACACACATTGTTATAGCAGCCTTACCCCATACACATTATACATATATATATATATATATACACACACACACACATATATATTAAACACTTCCCCTAGTAACATTAGGTTTCATAAATATGTTTTGTACAGCCAGATTAAAGGGGAAGTTCACCATTAAATATACTTTCAGTATTGAATTTCAATTCTGCCACTTTCTAGTCTGCAACTCAACATTTTGGTTGAGATCTTGGTTGTCAGGGTAAACCATAAAAAAAGACAAAGAGGGTTATTTACTAACCCTCATTTTTTTTTTCTGGTCGAGGTTTCTTGGACAAAAACTCTAATTAAATAATCAAGATTTTTATACCCTGAAGCTGCTAAAAGCCCGAATACAAAAGTACACCATCTCAAACCTGCTGAGGTCATGTAGAAGTCAATGGCAGACGTGCCTTCTACAATTTGAAGGTATTGTGATCTGCACTGGGTTTCATCCGATAACCTGAAAAACTCAGGGTTTTTGGGCGATAACCTGAAAAGTGATTGGGGTGTTAAAATCGAAAAATTAGTTCAACTCAATTTTATCGAGTCTTTTCCCAAAACTATTTGAGTTATTTTATTGATGAATAAGAGAAAATAGTGGATGGCCGTTTGGTCGAGTTTTGTTTAATATAAATATGAGATAAATTGGAGTTTTAGTAGAAAACCCCCTAACTGTGAAGTCCAGGGTCCTTGTCCCTTACTTTTGAAGTAATGAAAATATCATGTAGTGTTGCCCTGCACTGGTACAGCTGGTGTGTTTGCTTTAGAAACACTACTATAGTTTATATAAACAAGCTGCTGTGTAGCCATGGGGGCAGCCATTCAAGCACAGGATACACAGTAGATAACAGATAAGTACTACTATAGTTTATATAAACAAGCTGCTGTGTAGCCATGGGGACAGCCATTCAAGCACAGGATACACAGTAGATAACAGATAAGTACTACTATAGTTTATATAAACAAGCTGCTGTGTAGCCATGGGGACAGCCATTCAAGCACAGGATACACAGTAGATAACAGATAAGTACTACTATAGTTTATATAAACAAGCTGCTGTGTAGCCATGGGGGCAGCCATTCAAGCACAGGATACACAGTAGATAACAGATAAGTATTACTATAGTTTATATAAACAAGCCGCTGTGTAGCAATGGTGGAAATTGAAAAAAGGCTATATGGCACAGGTTAAATAGTTGGCAACAGATAACACCATTATGTTATACAGAGCTTGTCTGCTGTGTAACCTGAGACTTTTCTCCTTTGAATGGCTATCCCGATGGCTACACAGCAGTTTATTTATATAAACTATAGTAGTGTTTCTGAAACAGATACACCAGTTTTACCAGTGCAGGGCAACACTGCATTATATTTTGATTGCTGTAAAACACGTTGATTTTTTGATGTTACTGTTCCTTTAAAATATGTAGAACTTGGGTCAGACTGGACTACCAGAGGACCAGTAGCCTCAGCAGAGGACAATTCCGATCATGTTTATTTCCACTGTGGGCCTATATGAAACCATATTGTCAGCTCTTTGGGCCAGCCCCACAGTTCAGCAAGCACTACCCTATGAAGATCCAGCCAGACAAGGTTCAGAAGAAAGTGACTCATTGAGTGCAACAGGTTCCCGGTGCTGAGCATGGAGACCATTATTTCCCAGAACATCATCAGTCACTGGAGGCTCTGCACACCTGGAACGGCTTAAATATACAGCTGGGATGAAATCTCCCGGTGCAATGAGTTATAGTTCAGCTAACTCCTGCTTTTTGTTCTTCAGTAGTCATATAACGGCCTAGTTAAAAGGCAAAGCAGCGGAGTCCAGACTGCCGGGGCCATTGAAGATCTGCCACATTAATCACAATGACTTTGTGTGAAACCCTAATTGCTCGTCAGAAAATGTTCAAGCGTAATTAATAAGGCTGAAGTAATGAAGACAATGATTTAGCAGCGACGGTGACCTTGACTGCTGTAACAAGAGCCAAGCGAAGGGGGGGGGGGGTAATGAAACAAATCTGTGCAATGGTTGTGTTATACGGAACCGCGTGATTTTTGGCCGCACTCCATCTCCATCTCCCTGGGCCCATTGACCTTGTCGTTGAACCTCTATCAAACATGCAGCACTAGACTATGAACATTTTCATTCATCCAGGTCATGTTATATCTAATATAAGTAAATCTAAAACAACTGGACTTGCTGAGTAATCATTGAAGACGTTTCACTACTCATCTGATACTTTGGTAATCCTATCACAGTAATCCCAAGGAATCACACCTCCGTGAGTTTCAGGTGTCACCTCTCTGAAGAGTTACATTTGCCATTGTGATTGGATCAGAGGAAGAGTCTATATGCCGAGGATTTCCCACACCAGTCAGTTGTACTGGAGAAGCTGCTCGGATGAGTAGTGAAACGTCTTCATTGATTACTCAGCAAGTCCAGTTGTTTTAGATTTACTTGTACTTGATATGCAGCACGAGATTTGTTTCTGCCCAGGAGTCTATGAGTACAGGTACTGTATACTCTGGACATGTATTCTATAAGGTCCCTTGGAAATGAGGATGAAGAAATTTAAAAACATCAGCCAAGCCAAATATTGACCCATTGTAGTCAACTTTAGCCCTTGACCAAGCTTTAAAATCAGCCCACCCCTTGCTCAAGCCCATGAGTACACAATAGAAGGAAAGAAATGTGATGTTTCTTTTGACAGAGGACTCAGAGCAGCATTACTTTGAGGGGTTACTGGTGTATTTATATAGACCTTTCTGATAAAGCTTACTTACTTTTAGCCTTCTCCTTTAAGGTCATCGCCCACCTTAGAGAAGTTGGGGAGCAGAGACCTCATAAACGAGGCAAAGGTAGTGGCAGTCAGCTTGGCTATAGCATACTCTTAAGGTTGAGTCAAGTAAGACCAGCGGAGAAAGAGAAGCTTCTGCTCTACCAAGAAGATACAGCGTGGAGTTGGTACTCACCAGGAGGCACCCGCCTAAGTGCCGCATTCTGGAAAGTGATTTAAGATATTGTTTTCCTTGAGAGACTTCCAGAGGTGTCTCTTTACTGGTGAGACTATTCCTTCACACCTTACTGTCTCCTACAGGTAATGGAGCATTATCACTCTTTGTTGACCTTAATCTCTTTAGGCTAATGCCACACCAGAGGAAAACTGCAGGCAGAGAATCAACAACCTGTGGCATTAGCCTTATACTTGACAACTGGGATTATTTCTTTCAGCAGAAGCAAAAACAGCTATTAGTGATGCGCACCCGACCCTAACCTGCCCTCAGCCTGTGCCCGACCGACTTCCGGGCTCCTTTTATAGACCCGCCCCGCCGATGACATGACAAAAGGGGTGGGGCGAGCAGGCGCATCGTCTATAAAAGAAGAACCCGGAAATCGGAAGCTGGCACTGCAACGTGGTGGGCGGGGAGAGCAGGAGAAGAGCTCAACCCACAGCCTTTAAAGAAATATCATGACTGTTGTATTTAAATGCAAAAGCCCTTTATATGCTCAGATCAACTGCAAACAATTGGCCACATTCTCTATATTTACTTTAGGATGCAGTCCTAGATTTATAACCCTAATTAGCACACAATTAAGGCATTATCTCTGTGTTTGTCACAGACAGGCTTGAACCACTGGCCTTCTGGGAACTCAGTAAGAGCCCCGGTCTGTATTGAGTAATTAACATACTCGGCTGGTGTTGGACAGTTACAATACTGCAGCTGAGATAAATGGACTGAGACAAGGTGTCAATCATTCTGCCTCTGTTAGTGATTATGACACATGTAAATGGAAGTCAGATATGGAAGAAATGTGTCAGACAGGGGCTTGCAGCTTGTTGTGTCACTAACTCAAGCAGGTCTATTCATATTATCTATAAATAAAGGCTGCCAAAGCAAAGAAGTCTGGCACATATGAGAAACTGGGGACAAATATATCAATATCTACATTTAATTATTTATATTTACAGAATGGTCTATAGAAACTGCCCCCAAGATACAGTCAGATATTATAGCTATAGTAGGGAGAGATGGTGCCTATAGTAACAGTGGATAATAGTCTCTGGGAAGGGAGTGTGACTGTGGGATAGCAGGTATAGTAGGGAGAGATGGTGCCTATAGTAACAGTGGATAATAGTCTCTGGGAAGGGAGTGTGACTGTGGGATAGCAGGTATAGTAGGGAGAGATGGTGCCTATAGTAACAGTGGATAATAGTCTCTGGGAAGGGAGTGTGACTGTGGGATAGCAGGTATAGTAGGGAGAGATGGTGCCTATAGTAACAGTGGATAATAGTATCTGGGAAGGGACTGTGACTGTGGGATAGCAGGTATAGTAGGGAGAGATGGTGCCTATAGTAACAGTGGGATAATAGTCTTTGGGAAGGGAGTGTGACTGTGGGATAGCAGGTATAGTAGGGAGAGATGGTGCCTATAGTAACAGTGGATAATAGTCTCTGGGAAGGGAGTGTGACTGTGGGATAGCAGGTATAGTAGGGAGAGATGGTGTCTATAGTAACAGTGGATAATAGTCTCTGGGAAGGGAGTGTGACTGTGGGATAGCAGGTATAGTAGGGAGAGATGGTGCCTATAGTAACAGTGGGATAATAGTCTTTGGGAAGGGAGTGTGACTGTGGGATAGCAGGTATAGTAGGGAGAGATGGTGTCTATAGTAACAGTGGATAATAGTCTCTGGGAAGGGAGTGTGACTGTGGGATAGCAGGTATAGTAGGGAGAGATGGTGTCTATAGTAACAGTGGATAATAGTCTCTGGGAAGGGAGTGTGA
Organism: Xenopus petersii; assembly: GCA_038501925.1. Lineage (NCBI taxonomy): Eukaryota > Metazoa > Chordata > Amphibia > Anura > Pipidae > Xenopus > Xenopus petersii. The sequence goes on along the minus strand of CM076680.1, from coordinate 169,807,353 downwards.
CTGTGGGATAGCAGGTATAGTAGGGAGAGATGGTGCCTATAGTAACAGTGGATAATAGTCTCTGGGAAGGGAGTGTGACTGTGGGATAGCAGGTATAGTAGGGAGAGATGGTGCCTATAGTAACAGTGGATAATAGTCTCTGGGAAGGGAGTGTGACTGTGGGATAGCAGGTATAGTAGGGAGAGATGGTGTCTATAGTAACAGTGGATAATAGTCTCTGGGAAGGGAGTGTGACTGTGGGATAGCAGGTATAGTAGGGAGAGAAAAATGAAGAAACAGGAAATCTGCAGCGAGGTAACAATTTGTTAGTCAAAATGCAGAACGTTTGGAGGGCAGAAGAAACAAAGTCGTGGCATTACAGACTGAGTATCATTTGTATAATGCTACTTTGCGTGACTTTCTATCTCACCTCTCATCTGGATTAGAATGAAAGATATTGTTGAAGATATTTACATTTGTGGTTATTCACCAAATAAGCTTTGTGTTGTCTCATGTTGTATTGTTCCCATGCAAGTGTGAGAGTAAACCTTCATTGATTCCTTATTTACTTCCAATGAATGATTAACCCCAAGACTCTCATCTCCCACCGAAAATCCTTCCATCAGGCAGAGGGAACCACCTAGTAGAAGTGCACCACAAGGTGGATTGATATAAAGGAATCCAAGGACCATTGTAACAGAGGAGCATGGATGTTCAGTTGAATGGGCTGAGCTACACAACTTGCTCTCTTATATGCACCTTGAGTAAAGTGAATACTCATGTGATCTCTTCTATGCACATTGAGTAGAGCAAGTACTCCTGTGCTCTCTTCTATGCACTTTGGGTAGAGTGAGTACTTCTGTGCTCTCTTCTATGCACCTTGACTACAGCAAGTATTCCTGTGTTCTCTTCTATGCACCTTGAGTAGAGTAAGTACTTTTGTGCTCTCTTCTATGCACCTTGAGTAAAGAGAATACTCATGTGATCTCTTCTATGCACCTTGAGTAGAGCAAGTACTCCTGTGCTCTCTTCTATGCACTTTGGGTAGAGTGAGTACTTCTGTGCTCTCTTCTATGCACCTTGACTACAGCAAGTACTCCTGTGTTCTCTTCTATGCACTTTGGGTAGAGTGAATACTCATGTGATCTCTTCTATGCACTTGAGTAGAGCGAGTACTCCTGTGCTCTCTTTTATGCACTTTGAGTAGAGCGAATGCTCATGTGATCTCTTCTATGCACATGAGTCGAGTGAGTACTCCTGTGCTCTCTTCTATGGACCTTGAGTAGAGTGAATACTCCTGTGCTCTCTTCTATGCACCTTGAGTAGAGTGAATACTCCTGTGCTCTCTTCTATGCACCTTGAGTAGAGTGAATACTCATGTGATCTCTTCTATGCACTTGACTCAAGTGAGTACTCCTGTGCTCTCTTCTTTGCACCTTGAGTAGAGTGAATACTCATGTGATCTCTTCTATGTGCCTTGAGTAGAGTGAATACTCATGTGCTCTCTTCTATGCACCTTGAGTAGAGTGAATACTCATGTGATCTCTTCTATGCGCCTTGAGTAGAGTGAATACTCATGTGATCTCTTCTATGCACCTTGATTAGAGTGAACACTCCTGTGCTCTCTTCTATGCACCTTGACTAGAGCGAGTACTCCTGTGCTCTCTTTTATGCACTTTGAGTAGAGCGAATGCTCTTGTGATCTCTTCTATGCACATGAGTCGAGTGAGTACTCCTGTGCTCTCTTCTATGCACCTTGACTAGAGCGAGTACTCCTGTGCTCTCTTTTATGCACTTTGAGTAGAGCGAATGCTCATGTGATCTCTTCTATGCACCTTGAGTAGAGTGAATACTCCTGTGCTCTCTTCTATGCACCTTGAGTAGAGTGAATACTCCTGTGATCTCTTCTATGCACCTTGAGTAGAGTGAATACTCATGTGATCTCTTCTATGCACTTGAGTCAAGTGAGTACTCCTGTGCTCTCTTCTATGCACCTTGAGTAGAGTGAATACTCATGTGATCTCTTCTATGCGCCTTGAGTAGAGTGAATACTCATGTGATCTCTTCTATGCGCCTTGAGTAGAGTGAATACTCATGTGATCTCTTCTATGCACCTTGAATAGAGTGAATACTCATGTGATCTCTTCTATGCGCCTTGAGTAGAGTGAATACTCATGTGATCTCTTCTATGCACCTTGAGTAGAGTGAATACTCATGTGATCTCTTCTATGCGCCTTGAGTAGAGTGAATACTCATGTGATCTCTTCTATGCGCCTTGAGTAGAGTGAATACTCATGTGATCTCTTCTATGCACCTTGAGTAGAGTGAATACTCGTGATCTCTTTTATGCGCCTTGAGTAGAGTGAATACTCATGTGATCTCTTCTATGCACCTTGATTAGAGTGAATACTCCTGTGCTCTCTTCTATGCACCTTGAGTAGAGTGAATACTCGTGATCTCTTCTATGCACCTTGAGTAGAGTGAATACTCATGTGATCTCTTCTATGCACCTTGAGTAGAGTGAATACTCATGTGATCTCTTCTATGCACCTTGAGTAGAGTGAATACTCATGTGATCTCTTCTATGCACTTGAGTCAAGTGAGTACTCCTGTGCTCTCTTCTATGCACCTTGAGTAGAGTGAATACTCATGTGATCTCTTCTATGTGCCTTGAGTAGAGTGAATACTCATGTGCTCTCTTCTATGCACCTTGAGTAGAGTGAATACTCATGTGATCTCTTCTATGCGCCTTGAGTAGAGTGAATACTCATGTGATCTCTTCTATGCACCTTGATTAGAGTGAATACTCCTGTGCTCTCTTCTATGCACCTTGACTAGAGCGAGTACTCCTGTGCTCTCTTTTATGCACTTTGAGTAGAGCGAATGCTCTTGTGATCTCTTCTATGCACATGAGTCGAGTGAGTACTCCTGTGCTCTCTTCTATGCACCTTGACTAGAGCGAGTACTCCTGTGCTCTCTTTTATGCACTTTGAGTAGAGCGAATGCTCATGTGATCTCTTCTATGCACCTTGAGTAGAGTGAATACTCCTGTGCTCTCTTCTATGCACCTTGAGTAGAGTGAATACTCCTGTGATCTCTTCTATGCACTTTGAGTAGAGTGAATACTCATGTGATCTCTTCTATGCACTTGAGTCAAGTGAGTACTCCTGTGCTCTCTTCTATGCACCTTGAGTAGAGTGAATACTCATGTGATCTCTTCTATGCGCCTTGAGTAGAGTGAATACTCATGTGATCTCTTCTATGCGCCTTGAGTAGAGTGAATACTCATGTGATCTCTTCTATGCACCTTGAGTAGAGTGAATACTCATGTGATCTCTTCTATGCGCCTTGAGTAGAGTGAATACTCATGTGATCTCTTCTATGCGCCTTGAGTAGAGTGAATACTCATGTGATCTCTTCTATGCACCTTGAGTAGAGTGAATACTCGTGATCTCTTATATGCGCCTTGAGTAGAGTGAATACTCATGTGATCTCTTCTATGCACCTTGATTAGAGTGAATACTCCTGTGCTCTCTTCTATGCACCTTGAGTAGAGTGAATACTCGTGATCTCTTCTATGCACCTTGAGTAGAGTGAATACTCATGTGATCTCTTCTATGCACCTTGAGTAGAGTGAATACTCATGTGATCTCTTCTATGCACCTTGAGTAGAGTGAATACTCATGTGATCTCTTCTATGCACTTGAGTCAAGTGAGTACTCCTGTGCTCTCTTCTATGCACCTTGAGTAGAGTGAATACTCATGTGATCTCTTCTATGTGCCTTGAGTAGAGTGAATACTCATGTGCTCTCTTCTATGCACCTTGATTAGAGTGAATACTCCTGTGCTCTCTTCTATGCACCTTGACTAGAGCGAGTACTCCTGTGCTCTCTTTTATGCACTTTGAGTAGAGCGAATGCTCTTGTGATCTCTTCTATGCACCTTGAGTAGAGTGAATACTCCTGTGCTCTCTTCTATGCACCTTGAGTAGAGTGAATACTCCTGTGATCTCTTCTATGCACTTTGAGTAGAGTGAATACTCATGTGATCTCTTCTATGCACTTGAGTCAAGTGAGTACTCCTGTGCTCTCTTCTATGCACCTTGAGTAGAGTGAATACTCATGTGATCTCTTCTATGCGCCTTGAGTAGAGTGAATACTCATGTGATCTCTTCTATGCACCTTGATTAGAGTGAATACTCCTGTGCTCTCTTCTATGCACCTTGACTAGAGCGAGTACTCCTGTGCTCTCTTTTATGCACTTTGAGTAGAGCGAATGCTCTTGTGATCTCTTCTATGCACCTTGAGTAGAGTGAATACTCCTGTGCTCTCTTCTATGCACCTTGAGTAGAGTGAATACTCCTGTGATCTCTTCTATGCACTTTGAGTAGAGTGAATACTCATGTGATCTCTTCTATGCACTTGAGTCAAGTGAGTACTCCTGTGCTCTCTTCTATGCACCTTGAGTAGAGTGAATACTCATGTGATCTCTTCTATGCGCCTTGAGTAGAGTGAATACTCATGTGATCTCTTCTATGCACCTTGAGTAGAGTGAATACTCCTGTGCTCTCTTCTATGCACCTTGAGTAGAGTGAATACTCGTGATCTCTTCTATGCACCTTGAGTAGAGTGAATACTCATGTGATCTCTTCTATGCACCTTGAGTAGAGTGAATACTCATGTGATCTCTTCTATGCACCTTGAGTAGAGTGAATACTCGTGATCTCTTCTATGCACTTGAGTCAAGTGAGTACTCCTGTGCTCTCTTCTATGCACCTTGAGTAGAGTGAATACTCATGTGATCTCTTCTATGTGCCTTGAGTAGAGTGAATACTCATGTGCTCTCTTCTATGCACCTTGATTAGAGTGAATACTCCTGTGCTCTCTTCTATGCACCTTGACTAGAGCGAGTACTCCTGTGCTCTCTTTTATGCACTTTGAGTAGAGCGAAAGCTCTTGTGATCTCTTCTATGCACCTTGAGTAGAGTGAATACTCCTGTGCTCTCTTCTATGCACCTTGAGTAGAGTGAATACTCCTGTGATCTCTTCTATGCACTTTGAGTAGAGTGAATACTCATGTGATCTCTTCTATGCACTTGAGTCAAGTGAGTACTCCTGTGCTCTCTTCTATGCACCTTGAGTAGAGTGAATACTCATGTGATCTCTTCTATGCGCCTTGAGTAGAGTGAATACTCATGTGATCTCTTCTATGCACCTTGATTAGAGTGAATACTCCTGTGCTCTCTTCTATGCACCTTGACTAGAGCGAGTACTCCTGTGCTCTCTTTTATGCACTTTGAGTAGAGCGAATGCTCTTGTGATCTCTTCTATGCACCTTGAGTAGAGTGAATACTCCTGTGCTCTCTTCTATGCACCTTGAGTAGAGTGAATACTCCTGTGATCTCTTCTATGCACTTTGAGTAGAGTGAATACTCATGTGATCTCTTCTATGCACTTGAGTCAAGTGAGTACTCCTGTGCTCTCTTCTATGCACCTTGAGTAGAGTGAATACTCATGTGATCTCTTCTATGCGCCTTGAGTAGAGTGAATACTCATGTGATCTCTTCTATGCGCCTTGAGTAGAGTGAATACTCATGTGATCTCTTCTATGCACCTTGAGTAGAGTGAATACTCATGTGATCTCTTCTATGCGCCTTGAGTAGAGTGAATACTCATGTGATCTCTTCTATGCACCTTGAGTAGAGTGAATACTCATGTGATCTCTTCTATGCGCCTTGAGTAGAGTGAATACTCATGTGATCTCTTCTATGCGCCTTGAGTAGAGTGAATACTCATGTGATCTCTTCTATGCACCTTGAGTAGAGTGAATACTCGTGATCTCTTATATGCACCTTGAATAGAGTGAATACTCGTGATCTCTTCTATGCACCTTGAGTAGAGTGAATACTCATGTGATCTCTTCTATGCACCTTGAGTAGAGTGAATACTCATGTGATCTCTTCTATGCACCTTGAGTAGAGTGAATACTCGTGATCTCTTATATGCGCCTTGAGTAGAGTGAATACTCATGTGATCTCTTCTATGCACCTTGATTAGAGTGAATACTCCTGTGATCTCTTCTATGCACCTTGAGTAGAGTGAATACTCATGTGATCTCTTCTATGCACCTTGAGACAAGTGAATACTCCTGTGCTCTCTTCTATGCTCCGAGGGTAGAGTGAGTACTCCTTAGATAAGTACCAGGAGTAAGGCTGGTGTGGTCAATATTTATCCATAAATGCACACAAGTATTTATAGTCAGAAATAATTGAATTATCTATTGAACACTCTCTCTTCCCTTATTTCCACTATGATTAGGGGCCACTGAGACTCATGAAACAGTTGTATTCATTACAAATAAGCATTACAAATGTGTGTACCCTGATAAAAGCGCATGTTCTGCCTATGGGTCACATCTACGACCAAATGACACCCATGCGGGTCAAGGACTATCAGTAACAGCAAGAGAGCCTCCGGCTAAGAGCTGACATGACAGTTGCACACTCAGCCGACATTTGCTCTTTCTGACAGATGTCACGAACCGCACAAGTGGCGCAGAGACTTGGGTCAGTCACTCCCCGGGCTCTGCACTGACCTGACTCTGAGCATTTCTATGTGACAGTACTGGGTGCAGGGATCTCAAACGGACGCCAAAGGGTTGAGCTAATAAAGGGAAACTATAGGATTTCTTATTTTCAATATAGTAATAAATGATTTCTAACATTATTTTAAACATCTATGCTTTGCATATTTTCAGCATAGCTTAGGTCCCAAGCTGTTTCCTATAACACATGCAAACAGCCTGAGCCTATCACTAGCCTGTAGTCTTCTGATGGAGAATTATTTAGCTTTGTATTCAGCAGCTCTCCAGTTTGCAATGTCAGCCATTTGGTTGCTATAGTCCTAATCCCCCTAGCAACCATGCACTGGTTTGAAAAAGAGACTGGAGTATGAATAGGAGAGGCCTGAATAAAAAGACGAGAAATAGAAAAAGTAGCAATAACAATACATTTGTAGCCTTACAGAGCATTTGTTTTTTAGATGGGGCCAGTGACCCCCATTTGAAATCTGGAAAGACTCAGAAGAGGCAAATGATTCAAAAACTATTAAAAAAAGAAAAAATGAAGGCCAATCGAAAAGATACTTAGAAGTGGCCATTGTCTCAAAGATGAAGCATCCCTTTAACAGGGGTGGCAAATAAACTTCTGAATCTCCATTTTCCCATGCCCCCTAAAAGCAGACATTTTGCACTTTTTACTGAAGAAGAAAAATATCGGCCTGTCTATATTTTTAATCTTTTTTCCATAGCATTGCCATCAATCACCTATTTTTCAGGTGCCGTATTTGGTTTGACATCCAAAGAGCAGCAGCAGGGCCCCACACATCCCTGCACATGGGCTGTTCCAGCTGAACTGAGCAGACTGTTTTAATAGAACGGTCACTTCCTGGATCGTACCACTAATTCTCACAACAGGGAGAGAATTCATTTACTCAAAAATTTATCATTCAAAACAAAATACATTCCTGATTTTAACTTTTTTTTTTTTAGAAAATCTGCTGAAATTTGGAATAATACAAAATGCAGGGGAAAAACTTGGTACATAGGCCAAGCAGCTGAATAGTCCGGGAAGGAATACAAGTGCTAGAAATTCCACAGAAATCACTGAGATATTTCACTCCCCCTCCTTGTAAGTTTTAAGTATATCCTACATTCTTAACCCACAATCTCATCAGCCCTGTCTTTCTAGCTCTCTTAAAGGGGCAGTACACCCCATTTTTAAACATGAACCCCATAAAGAGGCTCAGCCTATTGTTTTAATTGATGAATATGTGTTTTTTTTTTGTTATTTCTTCCACTAAAAGACTGAAATCTCACTTCCCAGCTTCCTGTCCATCTTCCTTCTTTCTACTGGGTCACTGTTTGAGGAGGAGAAGGTAGTATAATCATACCTCCCAACATTTAGGAAATAAAAAGAGGGATAAAGAAGACGTATTTGGCCACGCCCCTTTTTTGTGTGGCCACACCCCCTAATTACCATGTTCATTTTACAAAATGAAAAGTTTGAACATATTTCTTTGGTTTTTTTCAGTTATTACAGTTTTGCTAATGAAGGTGAATTGACCTTTAAACTGTGAGTCTAACTTCTCCCAAGGGACCTGTTATCTTATATCGTTACAATTACTTATTTGCTTATCTTGAAATTGTTACAAAAGTATCTTATCTGCAGCGGTGGCTGTTCTGGGCTCTCTGCTAAAAGCCAATTGAGTAAGAAACATTGTTTATTTTTCTGGCTGTTCAGTGCAGAGAAAATCAGGACTTTCCAGTACAAACAAGGGACTGCGGGTTGAACTGTCAAAATAGGGACTATCCCTCTGAAAACGGGACAGTTGGGACGTATGATATAATAGCTAGGGATGCACCAAATCCAGGATTCGGTTCGGGATTCGGCCAGGATTCTGCCTTTTTCAGCAGGATTTGGATTCGGCCGAACCGAATCTGAATCATTGTAATTTGCATATGCAAGTTAGGGGCGGGGACAGAAATCACGTGACTTTTTGCCACAAAACAAGCAAGTAAAAATGTTTTCTCCTTGCCACACCTAATTTGCATATGCAAATTAGGATTTGGGTTCGGCCAAATCTTTTGCGAAGGATTCGGGGGTTCTGCCGAATCCAAAATAGTGTATTCTGTGCATCACTAATAATAGCAGCCCACAGATAAGCCCTCTGCAGACAGCTGGTTTTCGGGAGAGCTGTGTGGGTGAAGACTACCTATCCAGAATTCCAAATTTGGATATCCAGACAAGGTTTTTTAAAAAGAATGGAGTCGCAATCAGCCAATCGGTGATCGCCATGTCCTCTTCCCGCCCCCAATGTCACTGGCACCACCCCTAATGCCATCAGACCCGCCCCTGCCAGGTATGTCACTCAGAAGAAGGTGACAACTCTAATTCCAGTGCCAGGGCTGCCTCCTTTTTATTGGAACTATACTGGCTACAGTGGGTGGCGGGTCCACAAATGGGAGGATTGACATAAATGGGTGGGCCAGCGATGTCACTGGGGCGGAGTCATGGGGTCAAGGGGCGGAGTCAAGTTGTCATGATGTGATTTGGTGAGAATTGTGGGTCAGAAGTGGATGGAGTAGTTATTACAAATGTATGAGGAAGTACATTGCCTTGGCTGGTATATTGCCGGCTAAAATAGCGGCCAACACAACAACTCCGCATTGAACTATAAGTAGGTCCATACGCCTATCCCTGAACACAATTAAATAAAGGATCAATACGACCTTGCTTTGTTATTGTGGGTTCACATAGGAACAGTAAGGAGGAGAGAGGAGTTTATTTTAAAGCTGGAATTGTGTATTTAACTGGATCCAAAACATCGGATACCTTTGATTTGTAGGACAATGGTTCTAATAAAGATAAGCCCCATCTAATGGGATTTTTTGATGGATCTCGGCACTCACATCATTGCGCTAGTTACATTTCTCCCGAAACTTTCCCCGGCAACGGAGCAATATGGTTTTTACAGAAATCACTGACTTCCCCAGGGAGCAAACGTATAATTTGGGGTCACATTAATCTGCTGCTGGAAATGTGCCTGCAAAAAGCCGACTGTATGAGCAACTCAGGCTCTGTTCTCTCTGGAATTCCATGGAAACTTTATACAGTGTAAGGGATATATATCCAATATGGTGGCCTCCAGGTGCTGCCTGCAACGGCTACTCCCAGGATGGTGGGAGTTGTAGTCCTACATTCCTGTGTTCCACTCCAAACTCCTTATCCATCACAACTACAGAGGAGTCAATGATCCACTGGTTACTTGATCTACACTTGTGGTGCCCAATAAACAACCCCGTTTACTCTCAGGTCCAATCCCCATGCAAGGGATGTCTCATTATAAGGAATAGGATCTGTTATCCGGAAACCCATTATCCAAAAAGCTCCGAATCACTGGAAGGCCATCTCCCATAGACTCCATTTTATCCAAATAATCCAAATTTTAAAAATCATTTCCCTTTTCTGTGTAATAATAAAACAGGCGCTTGTACTTGATCCCAACTAAGATATAATTAATCCTTATTGGAAGCAAAACCAGCCTATTGGGTTAGTTCATGTTTAAATGATTTTCCAAATTACAGAAAGATCCCTTATCCAGAAAACCCCAGGTCCCGAGCATTTCTGGATAACAATTCCCATACCTGTACCCGATGCCAACTAAGACATAATTAATCCTTATTGGAGGCAAAAAAGTCTATTGGGTTTATTTAATGTTTATATGATTTTCTAGTAGAATTAAGGTGTGAAGATCCAAATTACAAGCTACTATTTTATTATTGCACGGAAAAAGGAAATCATTATTAAGTATTTGATTATAATGGAGTCTACGGGAGACGGCCTTTCCTTAATTCGGAGGTTTCTGGATAACAGGCTTCCGGATAAGAGACCCCATACCTGTATTTGTGTGCTTCAATACATATTCATACTGATATCTACATATATATGTATATTTGCTGAATTCCACCCTCTTGGCTCAAGAAATACAGGACATCCATTTAATTTCATCCGTGATGTAATATTGATTGCACGTTGCAGACACAGCAGAATGTTATTGCAGATTTAGTTAACAAATCCTTCTTGGACCTCAACTCCATGTCCATAAACCTCGAATCCCGAGCTCTTTCCAAGGAATTTCTTTATTAGAGAAGTTCTCCAGCGCGGAGCTCAACTCACAAACCAACAGTAAAATCCACCAATGTCTCACTTATCTGCCTGGATGCTGCCCAGCTGACGATTTGTTTTTGTGATTCCCGGGGAGCTTGCCGAATACAGGTATGGAATCAGTAATCCCAAAAACCCATTATCCACAAAGCTCCAAATTATGGAAATGATGCCTCCCATAGACTCCATTTTATCCAAATGTTTTCCTTTTTTCTGTGTAATAATAAAACAGTAGCTTGTACTTGATCCCAAGATCACCACAGGTCCCAAGCATTCTGGATAACAGGTCTCATATCTGTAATAATAAAACAGTCGCTTGTACTTGATCCCAACTAAGATATAATTAATCCTTTTTGGAGGCAAAAACAGCCTTTTGGGTTTATTTAATGTTTACATGATTTTCTAGTATGAAGATCCAAATTACAGAAAGATCCATTATCTGGAAAACTCCAGCCCCGAGTATTCTGGATAACAAGTCCCATACCTGCACTGAAACAAGCATAAACAGGTATGGAATACATTATCTGGAAACTCGTTCTCCACAAAGCTCCAAATTATGGAAAATCGGTCTCCCACAAACTTCATTTTATCAGCGCTGCAAAATATGCTGGCGCTATATTAAAGCATGTTAATAATAATAATCCCCAAATAATCCAAATGTTTAAAACGGATTTCCTTTTTCTGTGTAATAATAAAACAGTCGCTTGTACTTGATCCCAACTAAGATATAATCAGTCCTTATTGGAAGCAAAACCAGCCTATTGGGTTTATTTAATGTTTAAATTAATTTCTAGTAGGCTTAAGGTATGAAGATCCAAATTACAAAAAGATCCATTATCCGGAAAACCCCAGGTCCAGAGCATTTTGGATAACAGGTCCCACACCTGTAATAATAAAACAGTCGCTTGTACTTGATCCCAACTAAGATATAATTAATCCTTATTGGAAGCAAAACCAGCCTATTGCAAACCTCACAACTGTCCTGTTTTCAAAGGGACAGTCCCTCTTTTGACAGCTCAACCCGCAGTCCCTCATTTGTACTGGAAAGTCCCCTTTTACTCTGCACTGAACAGGCAGAAAAAGAAACGTTTCTGACTTAATCGGCTTTTGGCAGAGAGCCCAGAACAGCCACAGCAGCAGATAAGATACTTTTGTTACAATTTTGAGATAAGCAAATAAGTAATTGTAACATTATAAGATATAAGGTCCCTAGGGGAAAGTTAGACCCACAGCTTAAAGGACAATTCCCCTTCATTAGCAAAACTGTAATAACTGGAAAAAAAAACACAGAAATAGGTTGAAACTTTCATAACCTGCCAAATTTTGTAAAATGAACATGGTAATTAGGGGTGTGGCCACAAAAATGGGCGTGGTCAAAAAATCGCCACGCTACGTGCGGCAACTTTTTGTTCCTCTTTTTATTTCCAAAATGTTGGGAGGTCTGCTATTGGGTTTATTTAGAGGCACATTTAATAAGGGTCTCATTTCGAATTCATGTGAGTTTTTATAAACTCCTCTAAACTCCCATAAATTTGAAGTTCGACTAGTCAAAATTGTTTTAATAAAATCGAATCTCTTAAACTCGAACGTATTTAAATGACCCAAAAACTCGAACTGATTCGATTCAAATTATAAAAAACTCGGTTTGAATTTAAAAAAACTCGAATGTCAGGAAGGCTACAAACATCACCAAATTGATCCATGGACCTTTCCCCATTGACTTAAGGTGGCCATACACTGAGAGATCCGCTCGTTTGGCAATGTCGCCAAACGAGCGGATCTCCCTCCGATATGCCCACCTTGAGGTGGGCAATATCGGGCCGATCCGATCTTGGGCCCTAGGGCCCAACGATCGGATCCTAACGAGGCCTTAACGGGCGGTCGGATCGCGGGACCGCATCAACGAATAGATGCGGCCGCGATCCGACGGGATTTTCTATCCCATCCGATCGAGATCTGGCCGACTTTCGGCCAGATCTCGATCGGTGAAGCCCGTCGGGGGGCCCCATACACGGGCCAATAAGCTGCCGACACGGTCTGTCGGCAGCTTTTATCGGCCCGTGTATGGCCACCTTTATACAGTAATTTGCCAGGTTTTAAGTGGCGAATAGTCACGTTTTTAAAGGGCCAGAGTATGATAAATCACGAAATTCGTGAAAATAGTTCACAATTCAAATTTGAGAATTTTGACCAAAAAAATTAAAATTTTCACTTTGACCCTTAATAAATCTGCCCCTTAATGTTTACATGGTTTTCGAATAGACTTAAGGTATGAAGATCCAAATAACAGAAACATCCATTATCCTGAAAACCCCAGGTCCTGAGCATTCTGGAAAACAGGTCCCGTACCTGTATAGGCAGAGATTCAGCACAAATGTACAGCACCTCTATCCCAGGATCGGCTATGGGCAAACTCATAATATTAAAGAAGAAGAAAGGGATAAAAGGAAAATAAGGAAAGCCTTTAATAATGTTTTAATAATCGTCCCAATGCTTGTGATTATCTGTATCAATAGGTTCTGTTGTACGTCGGATTAAAGGGCCATTCATGTCTCTTCGCACACCTGTCGGATGAAAGTCTCTCTCATATGGAACACGACTGTTACTGCCAAGGAATATTTTATGTGCACAGACTCATATATTAGTCGCATTAAAGAGGTGGCTTAGTCACTTTATATCTAAAAACTGAGAATAGATCTGTATTAAAGGAGAACTAAACCTTAAACATGAGTATGGCTAAAAATGTCCTATTTTATATTAGGGATGCACCGAATCCAGGATTCGGTTCGGGATTCGGCCTTTTTCAGCAGGATTCGGCCGAATCCTTCTGCCCGGCCGAACCAAATCCTAATTTGCATATGCAAATTAGGGGCAGGGAGGGAAATTGCGTGACTTTTTGTCAGAAAACAAGGAAGTAAAAATGTTTTCCCCTTCCCACCCCTAATTTGCATATGCAAATTAGGGTTGGATTCGGTTTGGTATTCGGCAGAATCCTTTGTGAAGGATTCGGGGGTTCGGCTGAATCCAAAAAAGTGGATTCGGTGCATCCCTATTTGATATAGTGAACTTATTGCACGAGGCTAAAGTTTGAGCTTATCAATAGCAGCAATGATCCAGGACTTCAAACTTGTCACAGGGGGTCACCATCTTGGAAAGTGTCTGTGACACTCACATGCTCAGTGGGCTCTGATTGGCTGTTGAGAAGCTAAGCTTAGGGCTCGTCACTAATTATCCAGCAGAAAATGAGCTTCCCTGGCTGTAATATAAGCTGATGCTACAGGTTTGCTGATTATTCAATTCTGATGCTAATTGCACTGGTTTCTGTGCTGCCATGTAGTAATTATGTGTATTAATTACTAATCAGCCTTATATTGTGACATTTATATTCTATGTGTACTGTATATTGTGAGTGGCTCCCTAAGCTCAGTAAGTGACAGCAGCACAGAGCATGTGCAGTGAATCAGCAGAAAAGAAGATGGGGAGCTACTGGGGCATCTTTGGAGACACAGATCTTTACTGCTAAAGGGCTGTGGTTGCCTTGGGCTGGTACAGAAGCACAAAACACAATGTACAACATTTCTAGCTGCTTCTTTAGTTAGGCTTTAGTTCCCCTTTAAGTTGATAACCCCAGCCTAGTGACTACAAGATGATCCACAAACTCACTGGCCATTAAATACAACTAATAATGTTACGTAATGTACATAATATTACGTATTAATTTAAATAAGTGGGACCTGATTTGTCTTGTTTTCCCATGAATAATCCTCATGTTGCTGGTGGAAGCAAAGCCGCTTATACAAATGCATTTCTGCCTTATCCTTGCCAGTCCTTTGTGTGTTATGATTTACAGATGGGAAGTATTTGCCTGATGTACCATCCAATGCCTTTTCATGCCACTGGGCTGCGGAGTTTTCTATAATGAGTGGGTTTGGAAGAACACATGTAGCTTGGGGGGGGGGGGGAAATATTTAATTTATGATTTTAATTTGTTTTATTATTGCTCTTTATTTTACTTTTTTTTAACTTGTTGCTAGGGTCCAAATTCCCATAGCAACCATGCACTGATTTGACTAAGAGACTGGAACATGAATAGGAGAGGCCTGAATAGAAAGATGAGTAATAAAAAGTAGCAATAACAATACATTTGTAGCCTTACAGAGCATTTGTTTTTTTTAGATGGGGTCAGTGACCCCCATTTAAAAGCAGGAAAGAGTCAGAAGAAGGCAAATTATTAAAAAACTATATAAAAAAATAATAATAATGAAGACCAATGGAAAAGTTGCTTAGAATTGGCCATTCTAGAACATATTAAAAGTTAACTTAAAGGTCAACCACCCCTTTAAAGAGATACGGACACCAGAAATTACATTTTTTTACATCTATTATAATCTTGAAAGCTACTTTGCCATAAATTATTAGCACAATGCTTTTACATTACCTGTATGATGCCCCCATGTTCCTGTATGAGGGGGCTGCCATATTTGTGCAGCAGGAGTCCGTTAGCATTAGAAATTCTAACTGTCAGACTGAGATGGGACAGTCAGGTTGGTTAAACTGTCAGGTTTAGAAACTTCAACCAACAAAAAACTCTCAGCATAAAACGATCAACATGACCTATAGGTAAGTTTTAATACAGATTAATATTTTACAAAGTCGTTTTTTAGTGTCAGTATCACTTTAAGTATGTCGGCCCAAACTGACGGCAGTAACTTGAAGCCTTCTCACTTCAGTCTATAGAGCAGAAGTCGGTCCTCTTCATTTGATACTTTGTAAATAAATAACTAGTCCTCCATTTTGCCATGTTAATTACCCCAAATTGATTGAGTTGGCACTGTAGTCGCTGCTAAACGGATCCTAAACAAATGACCCTAATTACAATGGAGAGATCTTTTTCCCAAGGTCGTTGGGTCAGTGCGGGGATCACCTTTGGCGCAAACTCATTATCACCAACTCCCTAACCTTCCCAAACGACCCGGCGCCCAAAATGATATCAAATCGGCACCGTGTCCTGTAAAAGTGCCCAGGTTTATTGGTTTATTTTGATCTGATGGGTGTATGTCCCCTTTAAATGGTTTTGTTTTTATACCTGAGCCTCCCGGGAAACTGATCCTGGGTATAAAGAGAACTTGTATTATATTTATGGATGATGCCCTTTTGCTCCTTACCCCCTTTGAAAGTGCTGGTGTCTTGGGAATATATACACATCTGCTCAAATAAGGAATCTGATATCCAGAGTTTATCAATATTTAATGTTACGTGTAAAAGTGCATCGACAGCTTTCTTCTTACAGTGAGAAACGTCATCTCTTTACTTGCCATTTGCTACAAGAAACCACTCAGCCGAAGTCTCATAACAGCAGACCCTCACTCACTCCAATCTGAGATACGGGTATAGGACCTTTTCCACATAACAGATCTTTCCCTAATTTGGATCTTCATCCCTTAATTCTACTAGAAAATCATATAAACATTAAATAAAGCCAATAGGCTGGTTTTGCTTCCAATAAGGATTAATTATATCTTAGTTGGGATCAAGTACAAGTTACTGTTTTATTATTACACAGAAAAAGGGAATCCTTCTTAAAAATTTGGATTATTTGGATTAAATGGAGTCTATGGGAGACGGCCTTCCTGTAATTTGGATCTTCATACCCAAGTCTATTAGAAAATCATATTAACATTAAATAAACCCAATAGGCTGTTTTTACCTCCAATAAGGATTAATTATATCTTAGTTAGAAATAATTTTTAAAAATTTGGATGGTTTGGATAAAATGGAGTCTATGGGAGATGGGCTTTCAGTAATTGGAGCTTTCTGGATAATGGGTTTCCGGATAATGGAAAAAAAAACACTGAAACATTGAATAAACCCAATAGACCGGTTTTGCCTCCGATAAGGATTAATTATATCTTAGTTGGGATCAAGTACAAGTGACTGTTTTATTATTACACAGAAAAAGGAAATTGTTTTAAAAATGTTGTATTATTTGGATAAAATGGGAGTCTTAAGGCTTAAAAGTTAAATCAACTTTTAAAAACTTTTAGTTTTTAAATTATTTATTTTTTTTATTCAGCAGCTCTCCAGCAATTTCAGCCATCTGGTTGCTAGGGCACTAATTCTCCTAGCAACCATGCATTGATTTGAATAAGAGACTGGAATATGAACAGGAGAGGCCTGAATAGAAATCTGAGGAATAAAAAGTAGCAATAACAATACATTTGTGCTTAGAATTGGCCAATCTATAACATACTAACATATTTTTGAGGGCAGTATTTGGCAGAAGGAGCTTCAGCTGGACAAGTCTAGCCCACATAGTTATAGTGTAAAGACTACGTACAAGAAGCTGTGACGCTTGATACTAATGGAAGACACAAATACCAGGGTTGGGCCGGAGGTAGTGATGGGTGAAAAAATAGCGAAAATCTAAATTGATGCCCGCTTCCAATTTTGTATGTGCGTCCAAAAAGTCGCTGGCGTCAATTCCAACACTGTTATTATATTCAATGGGCATCTGAATAGTGTTGACGTGCGGCGATTTTGATGCAAGCGACTTTTCAGACGCGCATACAAAATTTGTTGACGCAGGCAAATTTTTGTGGGAGATTTGCGAATTTATTTGCTGTTGGCCAAATGCGGAAAATGCGCAAATTTGTGACAAGTGAATTTATTTGCCCATCACTAGCTGGAAGAGTCTCACCGACATACAAACTAAACGCGGCACTTTGTGGAGGAGCAGATGGGTTTTTGGGAGAACAAAACGTGGGGTGCACTTGGGCAGACATTTCTAGTTGTGGGAGACAATGAAGAACAAGATTGAGACATCTGCTGAGGAACATGACAATATAAACGACAATATAAGAGTGACGCATGCGAGTGCATCATGTGTGGGACGCATAGAGCCGTGTGTTACTGTGACAGCCAATAAAAGAGCTTCCCCCAAACCAACGGAACCCACACAGATCTGTTTCACATTCATCATGAGATCAGCAAAGGCATCGTCATCCCCTCCCCCCCCTCACTATGTGTTCATCCAAAATAATTGCTTTGCTCTCAGCTTCAGCCTGTAGATATTAGAGCTGTGTATATATTTATTTATTGTTATTATTGTTATATAATACACAAAAGCCATGAATATCTTGTAAATCCTTATAAACGGTGAGTTCGGATGTCATCAGTTATAAACGGTGAGTTCTGATGTCATTTCTGTCACATGACTCACTGAAACTTGTGTATTATAATAAAGTACCCTAGTTCCAAAATATGAGTATATGAGATGTCACCTCGGAGTTCCATGACCTGTATAAGTCTGCCTTCAGCCTCGTACTTTTATATGGTCATGAAACTCCTCGGAAGCTTATAATATCCTTATATTTGACAAGAGGGGGTACTTTATTCACTATATAATATCGACATGTGACACAGCTTGGATCTGATTCAAATCAGTCTCTTCCCTGTGGAGCTTACAATCTAAGATTCCTATTACATTAACACAACACACTAAGGCCAACTTAGACCGATTTGGCTAATTATCTGCCCGTGCCTGGGCTCCCGACGGGTCCTCCCAATCGATGTCAAGACCAAAAATCGGGCAGATATCGATAAGACAAGTAATCGCACCATTGTAATCCGATCCTCCAGGGCCGAACGTTCTAATTCACTCAATATCGTCCAGCCGTTAGAGGGCATATTGGGTTAGAGTTGCCACCCGGCCGGTATTTTACCGGCCTAGCCAGTAAAATACCTGCCAAGGCCGATATTACAAATTTACCGGTAAATTTGTAATACGATTAAAAGGAGCCCTCGGCCTGCCCCAATCCCCTGGAATTTACCTTTTCTTTTACTTCTTCTAGCGTCCGTGGCGTGGCCCCTTTTGATGTCACGGCCCGCCCCCGTTGTGTCCCCGCCCCCCAGCAGCCGGTATAACATTTTAAAAAAGGTGGCAACCCTAGGTTAAGATCCAATAGTGTATGGCCACCTTTAGTCCGGATGGAGGGACATCAACTGGAATTTGACCCCATGGAATCATAAGGAGCTTTCAAGAGGCATCAGCTTTTATTTAATACAAAATCACTTTGGTTGAAAATCACATCTGCCTAGAAAATTATAAAAAGGTGTGAAAGAGAGAGGATAATGTGTCTTTTATCGTAAAATATATATTTAGTGAATAAAGTATCCCCTTTTGTAAAATATAAGGATATTATAAGTCACCGAAGAGTTCCATGACCATGTAAAAGTACGAGGTCAAAGGCCGAGTCCTGTTATACAGGTCATGGAACTGCGAGGTCACTTCCTTATTGGAAGCAAAACCAGCCTATTGGGTTCATTTAATGTTTATATGATTTTCTAGTTGACTTAAGGTATGAAGATCCAAATTACGGAAAGATCTGTTATCCGGAAAACCCCAGGTCCCGAGCATTCTAGATAACAGGTCCTGTACCTGTATATGGTGTTTACATTCTTTTTTTATTTATTTTTTTTAAACACAAGTTTCAGCGAGTCATGTGACACACATGACATCACTGATTCTATTTCATAAGAGCCACAAATATCCTGTAAATGACAATGCATAATGGAAGGTTCTTTTGTAAATTTGTACTTTTTCTGCAAATCTGCCTGAAGAAGCCCGTGATGGATTTAGCTGCGACAGTAAGAGAGATAAGCCAGCTAAGCTGAGGCAGAGCAAACAGAACCACTGAACCTTTAAAACACATCAGTAAGAGAAACCTGAAGGTCTGAAGCTCGTGTAAAAAATATTAGGATTACAAGAGGGCGGGGCAAGTGATGCAATTAGCCCTTTAAGGCCCAGTCTCCCATTTCAGTAATTACTCTTATTGGCGACAATTCAAGCATGTCGTGTGCTTAGCCTCCTTCATATACACACAAAGTGTCTCACCACTCTGAGTAACAACCAACGCTGCATTTCTTTCATTGTACAGATATGAGATTCGTTATCAAGAAACCCGTTAACCAGAAAGTTCCGAATTACGGAAAGGCCGTCTCCCATAGACTCCATTATAATAAATGAATCCAAATTTTTACCAATGATTTCCTTTCTCTCTGATAATAAAACGATCGCCTGTACTTGATCCCAACTAAGATATAATTAATCCTTATTGGAAGCAAAACCAGCCTATTGGCTTTATTTCATGTTTATATGATTTTTAGTAGACTTAAGGTATAAAGATCCCAATTATGGAATGATCAGTTATCCAGAAGCATCCCAAGCATTCTGGATAAAAGGTCCTATACCTGTAGTGATGTTTGTGTGACATGGGCATAATGTAACAATACAAGGCAAAAGAGTGAAGGAGGTAGTTTATTGCCAATAGATTAGCCACAATTGTACAAGCTGTAACACTATATTTATTCTGCAGAATGCTTTACCATACCTGAGTAAAAAGCGCTAGAAGCTCTCTGTTTGTTTAGGATAGCAGCTGCCATATTTTCTTGGTGTGACATCACTTCCTGCCTGAGTTTCCCTGCTCACTCATAGTTCTGGGCTAAGATTACAGCAGGGAGGGGAGGAGGAAGGGGGAGAGGAGCAAACTGAGCATGCTCAAGCCCTAGCCCTGGAGGTTTAAGCTGAAAACAGGAAGTCTGATACAGAAGCCCATGAGTACACAATAGAAGGAAAGAAATGTGCTGTTACTTTTGACAGAGGACTCAGAGCAGCATTACTTTGAGGGTTTACTGGTGTATTTATATAGACCTTTCTGATAAAGCTTACTTACTTTTAACCTTTCCTTCTCCTTTAACTACTAATATAATGAAACCTCTCCCCTCCAGAGACTGGAATATGAATAGGAGAGAGACAAATAGAAAGATGAGTAATAAAAAGTAGCAATAACAATAAATGTGTAGCCTTACAGAGCATTTGTTTTTTGTAGATGGGGTCAGTGACCCCCATTTGAAACCTGGAAGGAGTCGGGTAAATAATGCAAATACTACAAACCCCAAGACCAATTGAAAAGTTGCTTAGAATTAGCCATTCTATAACAATGAACCACTCCTTAAACATTTGGATGGATTTGCCCCCTAATATTTATTGGGGGGGCATTGTTGTATTGTGTATAATTAGTGTCACTCAAAACTGTCACTGCACAAGATCATGTTGTGGTTTAAAGCAAAGTGACTTTGGGATCCCTGAGTGCAGATTTATTCGGGGCCCCAGGCTCGGCCTGTCATTAGTATTTAATGTCCGACTGAGACACATACTGATGGTGTCTGCCCAATGTGAGAAGAATATAAGATTATACACTATAATAATGTTACACTTCCTCTGCTTGTCCATCAGGTCAGACTTACAGGCTCCAGCGCTACTGCAGTGAGAGTGCCATGACATGACTCCTCTATAAGCTGAATGAGAGCTGATACATATTAATGACTTTAATAAGGGGATACAAGTGTCAGCTATTTATACAGCTGCACTAATGGGTTGTAATACATTGTCCTCCATCAATACACATATTAACCCTATGCTGACCACTACCAGCGGTACGGGTTGCTAGGCAACACATTTTACCCCAAAGGAGGAAAACAGAAGCCAGACTTGTTACATTTCAGCCCCCTGTTCCCCTGGTGCCGCAGTCCAGTCAGTAAATGGCACCTGAGGCCGGGGGTAAGCGTAACAAATGATCAGGGTTTGGCGGTAAATTTGTAATCACATGACCCATTCCCAATAACAGTCGCTTCTCCCCTGTACATCACTATTAGGGTTGTCACCGCTCTGGTTTTGATCCAGACAGCCTGGTTATTAGAAGGGCCGGCGGGGTCAAAACTGTCTGCCTGGTTTTCCAAATTAGGAAAAAATCAGCCAGGATTCCTTTGATGACATGGCGATTGGCCATCGCCATGTCATAGCCCCACCCCAAGCCGCCCCCACAGCATCACATTCCCGCCTCCATTGCATCACAGCCACGCCCCCTGCCCGGATTCAACCAGACCGAAAGATGGAAACCCTAATCACTATTCAGCCCATTTCACATCATCACAGGCTAGGGCTACCACCTTGTGCAATGTTTTTACCAGCTAAATGGGGGCGGTGACAGAAGGGGGCGGGTCATGATGTAAGTGAGGGTGTGGTAAGGTGCAAGTGCCGTAAAAGGAGGCGGGGCAATAACACAACAGAGGGAAAAGGCACACATGGCAGAATACATGCACAGATGGGTAAGTGCAGTGGCAATTTTATGTATAATGTAATGCCAATGCCGCAGCTGCTGACATAGTTTGGGCTCTTAGTACTGCCCCCTCCCAAATGTCCCATCTTTTTCACAGGACAGTCCCGATTTTGACAGCTCAACCCACAGTCCCAGATTGTAACTGAAATGTCCCGACTTTCTCTTTGCACTGAACAGCCAGAAAAAGATACAACGTTTCTTTGGCAGAGAGCCCAGAACAGCCGCCAGGTGCACTTAGATACGTTGTAACAATTTAAGAAAATCAAAGAAACAATTGTAACAATTTAATATAAGCAGGTCTCTTGGGCAAATTGTGATTTGCAGCTTAAAGGACAAGTCACCACTGTAATAACACATAAAGCCCACAGAAATGTGTTAAAACGTTCATAACCAGCCACATTTAGTAAAAAGGATGTGGCTATAAAATGGGCATGGTGCAAAACATTTTCAGCGCTACAAATGTTGAGAGGTATTGTGCCCCTTGCATGGCATCCACTCAGCCTGCCTATGTTTGCCTTTATACCGTATGGGCCATTAGCGGGCAGAGCAGACAAGCCTTAAATGTGGCTACGAGGAACTCTTCCCCTTCTACAGCTATTGTGACACTGAAAGGAAACGCAAGGGATAACTGCTTTGTTACATGCGAAGCAACTTCCATAGAATTAACAGCTTTTTAACTGGGAGGCCTAATGGAAAAACAGTTTGAGCAGAGACTAGTTACTATAGATTTTCCTATTTTTATCTGCTCACATGTGCAGTTCTTCTGTATATACACACAGGGCCGCTGAGAACATCTCTGCTTCTAATTACCCAGAATTGGCATAGACGCAGGCATTGCTGTCCACGACTATTGAGCAGGATCTGCGCTTGGATACAGGCATTGCTGTCCACGACTATTGAGCAGGATCTGCGCTTGGATACAGGCATTGCTGTGCATGACTACTGAGCAGGATCTGCACATGGATACTAGGGATGCACCGAATCCACAATTTTGGATTCGGCCGAACCCCAGAATCCTTTGCGAAAGATTCAGCCTATGCATATGCAAATTAGGGGTAGGAAGAGGAAAACCTTTATTACTTCCTCTTTTTTTGACAAAAAGTCACGCGATTTCCCTCCCTGCCCCTAATTTGCATATGCAAATTAGGACTCTGTTCGGTCTGGCAGAAGGATTCGGCCGAATCTGAATCCTGCTGAAAAAGGCCAAATCCTGGATTCAGTGCATCCCTAATGGATACAGGCATTGCTGTCCATGACTACTGAGCAGGATCTGCACATAGATACAGGCATTGCTGTCCACGACTATTGAGCAGGATCTGCACATAGATACAGGCATTGCTGTGCATGACTACTCAGCAGGATCTGCGCTTGGACACAGGCATTGCTGTGCATGACTACTGAGCAGGATCTGCACATGGATACTAGGGATGCACCGAATCCACTATTTTGGATTCGGCCGAACCCCAGAATCCTTTGCGAAAGATTCAGCCTATGCATATGCAAATTAGGGGTGGGAAGAGGAAAACCTTTATAACTTCCTCGTTCTGTGACAAAAAGTCACGCGATTTCCCTCCCTGCCCCTAATTTGCATATACAAATTAGGACTCTGTTCGGCCTGGCAGAAGGATTCGGCCGAATCTGAATCCTGCTGAAAAAGGCCGAATCCTGAATTCAGTGCATCCCTAATGGATACAGGCATTGCTGTGCATGACTACTGAGCAGGATCTGCGCATCTCTCCTCTTTGGGTTCAAATGTTACACCATTACTTGCATGGAGTTGGAAGAGAACATACATTTATTTAAGTCCAGATGGAGTATTGGTAACCTAATGTTGGGATCAGACCCCCTCCCAAAAAATATATCGTTTTTCTTTTGTTACTGATGAGTTCCAGGGCTACCTTGAACAGTGGAGAAGTTTTAGTAAAAATGGTGGCAACCCTAGCAGTGGCAATAATGACAACCTCAACTACAGGTATGGGATCCATTATCCAGAAGGCTCTGAAATAAGGGAAGGCAGACTCCATTTTATCCAAATAATCCAAGTTTTTAAAATTGATTTCCTTTTTCTCTGTAATTATAAAACTGTAGCTTGTATTTGGTGATTTTTGAGTTATTTAGCTTTTTATTTAGCAGCTCTCCAGTTTGTAATTTCAGCCGTCTCGTTGCTAGGCTCTTCATTACCCTAGCAACCGTGCATTGATTTGAGTAAGAGACTGGAATATGGGAGAGGAGAGGGACAGAATACAAAAAGTAACAATAACAATACATGTGTAGCCTTGCAGAGCATTTGTTTCAGATGGGGTCAGTGATCCCCATTTGAAAGCTGGAAAGAGTCAAAAGATGAAGGCAAAACATAACAAAAATAAAGACCAATTGAATTAGAAATGGCCATTCTAGAACATACTAACACACCCCTTTAATCCTTATTGCAGGCAAAACCAGCTTATTGGGTTTTTTAATGTTTATATGATTTTCTAGTAGGCTTAAGGTATGAAGATCCAAATTACAGAAAGATTCATTATCCAGAAAACCCCAGGTCCCAAGCATTCTAGATAACAGGTCCCATACCTGTACTTATTATAACAGATGACATTACTATTTACCATTTATATACGTAATAATTTATTCCTCATTATGTTGCAACATACAAATATTTTTATACGGGTCATGGGGCTCTGAGGCGACTTCTGCTATCCTCATGTTTTACAACCAAGGGTACATTATTTTTTATAATACAGGTATGGGACCTGTTATCCAGAATGCTTGGGTTTTCCAGATCTGTGGTGTTTATACAAATGGCCTGTAGATGCTCAAGACTTATACTGTTCACACTTTCTATACAGCTAGTGGTGTTCGAGTTGCTTATTGTTGTGTAATGGCTGCATGATTCTTCTAATAAAGCTCTGTTATACTCTACTCATCCTCGGCTACCAAAAACATAGGAACTTTATGTAATTCGGATCTTCATACCTTAAATCCACTAGAAAATCATATAAACATGAAATAAACCCAAAAGGCTGGTTTTGTTTCCAATAAGGATTAATTATATCTCAGTTGGGATCAAGTACAAGCTACTGTTTTATGATTACACAGAAAACGGAAATAATGTTTAAGAATTTGGATTATATGTATAAAATAAGTCTATGGGAGACGGCCTTTCCATAATTCGGGTTTCTGGAGAACGGATCCCATACCTGTACACACATTTCAGTTATGTGACATCACCAGGCACCATTTATATATTTACAGAGCAGTGTATATCAGAAGATATTTTTATCGGTTTGTATCATATTGTAATAGAGTGTCACATCTGAAGCCAGACAAATGATCATGTTAAAGGAGAAGGAAAGGTTAAAACTAAGTAAGCCTTATCAGAAAGGTCCATCTAAATATACCAGTAAACCCCCAAAGTAATGCTGCTCTGAGTCCTCTGTCAAAAGAAACAGCACATTTCTTTCCTTCTATTGTGTACTCATGGGCTTCTGTATCAGACTTCCTGTTTTCAGCTTAAACCTCATTGCCCTGGGCAAGAGCATGCTCAGTTTGCTCCTCTTCCCCCCCCTCCCTTCTCTATTGTAATCTGAGCCCAGAGCAGGGAGAGACCTAGGCAGGAAGTGATGTCACACCACATTAATACTGCAGCTCCTATCCTAAACAAACAGAGAGTTTCTAGAGCTTTTTACTCAGGTATGGTAAAACATTCTACAGAATAAACATAGCATTCTAGCTTGCACTATTGCAGCTAATCTATTGGCAATAAAATGCCTCTGTAGCTTTCCTTCTCCTTTAAGGGGCCACACAGCAGGATGATGGGATGTATTTGCTCACAGATTACAACTAAAGCTGCACGTGTGTGGCCAGCTTTATAGCCCTAAAAAAAGAACAGGAAAAAGATCTTCCTAAAATCATTGTTTCTTGTCCGCCTCCTCCTCCGAGTAATTAGCTCTGAGAGATAAGAGGAGGGAGAGGGCCGGAAGCATTGCCACTGAATTGGAGTTTGTTTTGTTTAACAGTTTACACCAAGCATGAAACAGAGCTGACGGCTCCAATGAGATAAACACAAACCGCTTACTTGTACCAGCGTGAAATGTCACGGAACCGTATCCAGAATTAAAGCTCTGGAATAACAGGGCACTGGTGGGATAATTCAAACAGGAAAAAAACGGTCAGGTCATGGAGGGTCAGAATACCTAATCTAACTCTGAAATCTCCAGAATATTCCGATTACGCTTAAGCTGGCCATAGACGCAAAGATCTGATCGTACGAACCGAGGATTCGTACAATTTTCGGACCGCGTGTGGAGAGTCCCGACATTTTTCGTCCGGCGGAGACCGGTCGTTTGGTCAGGTTCGAAAATTTCTGTCGGCTGCGGATAATATCTCTGCGTGTATTGCCGAATGTACGATTTTCAGTGGGAGACTGTCACCAGCTTTGGTCGGACATAACTATCGTACGATTACTGTCAGGGGCAGAACATCGGCTCATCTGTTCATTTACTACTTTATTTGATCGGAATGGTTAGTGGCAGGTCGAAAGGGAAAGTCCGATTGTACGATGATTCGCACGATCGGATCTTTGCGTCTATGGCCAGCTGTACAGGTTTATGACCTGTTATCCAGAAGGCTCGGGACTTGGGGTTTTCCGGATAACGGATTTTCCTTAATTTGCATCTTATATCTTAAAGGGGTGGTTCACCTTTAAGTTAACATTTAGTATATTATAGAATGGCTAATTATATATTGGTCTTCATTGTTTATTTTTTTTTTAAAGTTTTTAATTATTTGACTCTTTCCAACTTTTAAATGTAAAAACAAATGTTCTGTAAGGCTACAAATTAATTGTTATCGCTACTTGTTATTCCTCATCTTTCTATTCAGGCCTCTCCTATTCATATTCCAGTCTCTTATGTAAATCAATGCATGGTTGCTAGGGGAATTTGGACAGTGAAGAGCTGATGAATAAATTGCTAAACAACTCAAACACCACAAATAAAAAATGAAAGGTAATTGCAAAATTGTCTCAGAATATCCCTCTCTACAAGATGAACAACCCCTTTAAGTCTACTAGAGAATCTTTAATCGTTAAATAAAGCCAATAGGCTGGTTTTGCTTCCAATAAGGATTAATTATATCTTAGTTGGGATCAAGTACAAGAGACTGTTTTATTATTACACAGAAAAAGGAAATCATTTATTAAAATTTGCATTATTTGGAGAAGACCTGAGGTTTTCCAGATAAGGGATCTTTCCATAATTTGGATCTTCATACCTTAATTCAACTAGAAAATCATATAAACATCAAATAAAGCCAATAGGCTGGTTCTGCTTCCAATAAGGATTAATTATATCTTAGTTGGGATCAAGTACAAGCGACTGTTTTATTATTACACAGAAAAAGCAAATAAAAGAAATAAAATTGGATTATTTGGATAAAATGGAGTTTAAGGAAGAAGTCCTCTGCAATTCGGAGCTTTTTGGATAATGGGTTTCCGAATATCTGATGCCATACCTGTATAGAAAACTTGGGGAAAAGGTTAAAGGCAGCTGACAGGGGGAGCGGCAAAGCAGGAGAGAGGGGGCCACTTTTGCACCCCAAAAACACCATCATAAAATGCGTCTGATGCTTGTTTCAGTTCTAGTAAAGGTGGCCATACACAGACATCTTGTTGACAGAAAGTCAGGTACTTATCAATCATCATCATCATCATCATCATCATCATCAATCAGACAGGTTTGATTGTTCCCATCTCATGTATTGGCATCTTGATACAGTCTTCACTCAACAGGCTTGTAGGCCCCTCTGTATGATCCAGTTGCTGGCCCAGCCTGATTTGGCCCAGTGTGTGAGTTGCCAAAACTGTTGACCATGCCAAATGAGCGGATATGGCAGTTTATGTGCATCTTAAAGGGATCCTGTCATCGGAAAACATGTTTTTTTTCAAAACACATCAGTTAATAGTGCTACTCCAGCAGAATTCTGCGCTGAAATCCATTTCTCAAAAGAGCAAACAGATTTTTTTATATTCAATTTTGAAATCTGACATGGGGCTAGACATATTGTCAATTTCCCAGCTGCCCCTGGTCATATGACTTGTGCCTGCACTTTAGGAGAGAAATGCTTTCTGGCAGGCTGCTGTTTTTCCTTCTCAATGTAACTGAATGTGTCTCAGTGGGACATGGGTTTTTACTATTGAGTGGTGTTCTTAGATCTACCAGGCAGCTGTTATCTTGTTGTTAGGGAGCTGTTATCTGGTTACCTTCCCATTGTTCTTTTGTTTGGCTGCTGGGGGGAAAGGGAGGGGGTGATATCACTCCAACTTGCAGTACAGCAGTAAAGAGTGATTGAAGTTTATCAGAGCACAAATCACATGACTTGGAGCAGCTGGGAAAATGACAATATGTCTAGCCCCATGTCAGATTTCAAAATTGAATATAAAAAAATCTGTTTGCTCTTTTGAGAAATGGATTTCAGTGCAGAATTCTGCTGGAGCAGCACCATTAACTGATTCATTTTGAATTTTTTTTTTTTCCCATGACAGTATCCCTTTAACTAATAGAAGCAATCTAGCAAGTGCCATAGCCTTACCCATTAGCTAGCTGGCACATGGACTATTATGCAGAACAATATTTGTTGGGATGTTGAGAGTGGAAGTTTAGCATCAGATGGAGAGTCACAAGGGATTCTGTCATGATTTTTATGGTGTAGTCTTTATTTCTAAATGACACTGTTTACACTGCAAATAATTTACTCTACAATATAAAATGTCATTCCTGAACCAACAAGTGTATTTAGGTCATTTTGCCTGGTCATGTGCTTTCAGAAAGAGCCAGCACTTTAGGATGGAACTGCTTTCGGGCAGGCTGTTGTTTCTCCTACTCAATGTAACAGAATGAGTCTTAGTGGGACCTGGATTTTACTATTGTGCTGATCTTAGATCTACCAGGCAGCTGTTATCTTGTGTTAGGGAGCTGCTATCTGGTTACCTTCCCATTGTTCTTTTTTTTGGCTGCTGGGGGGGGTGATCTCACACCAACTTGCAGTACAGCAGTAAAGAGTGACTGAAGTTTATAAGAGCACATGTCACATGACTGGGGCAGCTGGGAAACTGACAATATGTCTAGCCCCATGTCAGATTTCAAAATTAAATATAAAAAAATCAGTTTGCTCTTTTGAGAAATGGATTTCAGTGCAGAATTCAGCTGGAGCAGCACTATTAACTGATGTGTTTTGAAAAAAAATATTTTTTCCAATGACAGTATCCCTTTAATGTTCAAGGGCTTGGCCACTGGTTCATGGGGTGGCACTCCAGAGGTAAAAATGACAGTTGGAAAAGGGCACATTGATACTACTACTTTCCACTCTATGGCAGTTGCTGTCAAAACGCTCCATCAGTACCATCTGCTTTTAAGTAGCACTGCCTTGAGCTGAGGCTGGCTCTGTGTTTGTCAGGCTGCAGAACATGCAGACAATGGAGTTAACACCCTCACATTTGGAAAGCCATTGCGTGGCTGCAGATCAGAATGCCAATGCACAGACGGGAGTTTCTAGGCAGTGTTTCATGGCGAGGTCTGTGGGAAGATTACGAGGAGAGATTTTGAAAGTGCCAGAAAAATCAGAGACCATGCGTGATTCCTATCGGTGACTCACACTGTGCAACTGTCGGCTTCTGAGCCTCTCGCTCTATCTCTCTGCCTCCCAGAGTCAGTTACATCCCGACAGTTGGTTGCTTTCCCATTATTTTCATCAGTTACCAACCCCTGTGGAGCTTGCACCCAGTGGAGCTTACAATCAGATTCCCAATCTCACACACACACGCTACTGTCAATTTTATCAGGAGCCAATTAACCCGCCTTTATTTTTTGAATATTGGCAAGATACCAAGCAAGCCTCTGTAGTAAAGGAGATTTTATTATCAGCAAAGGATGAGTTTCATGTACTTTAAGGGCAGTCAAATGATGGAACTAGCTGCCTAATAGTAGTAACTGATTATGGGTAACAATGCTATTGCCATTTGTTGGTTGGTGCGCGATATGGATCATCTATAATCTCTGCACAATATGCCAGAGCTGTATAAATCAAGGATAATGATAAAAATAATACAGCCACGAAGCAAAAAAATAATGCAGTCATTCAACAAATGTAAAATAGAGAGGTTTTTGGCCCCAATGCAAGGCATTACCGCTGAAGCAGACTCCGCAATGGATCCTCATTATGAATAGTGGCGGCAGTAATGGAGATATTTCTCATCGTCAGGGACTGGGCCCCTTGTCAGGCCAGAACGACATTTTATGGAGCAAAGTACAAAAAGTCCTTGAAAGAAAACCTGCTGCTCTAAGCAAGAAAGCTGCAACCAGGACATTAGTACAGGATAAGACGGAGGCCAATTACGCTGCCAATGCTACACTACAGCGGCCAAGCACAAAAGGTAAATGTCACGGAGAGTCTATTACGTGTATAGAGCTGAATCCAATGGGACATCTTGGCTTGGCTTGGATACGGCTGCCCATTAATACTGGACTGAGCTTTAACAAATGTCTAGCAGGGACAGATTAACCTTCATTATTGCACTGAATCCTTCTTCCAATCTGGCCCAGCTCTGCCCTTACCCACCCAAGTTTAGCCCTGTCATCAACACTGGGCAGCACTTTAGCTCCATCACCAAGGTGTAAATCTGATACTGTTCACAGGGGACAAATTCAAGTATTATTATTTCCACTATCATCTTATTAAATTGTTGGATAACACCAATGTATATTGGAACATACATGCACACTTACGTGGCACGTTCCTTTTCCATTAATAGAGATTGCTAACAAGTGGACCCTTACTAATTAGAGAGAGGAAGAAGAAATGGCAACAGTGGTGACTGATAGTGATGTGCGGGTCAGGAAAAAGTAAACTCACAACCATCACTAAACCTTAACCTGCACCCAACCCTTACCTACAAAACTTTGCCACTGTAGGACCTGCACTCCACCCGTTCCCGAGTCATCTTACTTAGTTTGCTACTGTGTGCGATTCTGGTTCCAAAACAGGGAATCTCCGAAAGCAGTGGAGAAATGACCCCAGTCTGACCCAGACCCAACCCTTACCTACAAAACGTTGCCACTGTAGGACCTGCACTCAACCCTAACCTGAAAAACGTTGCCATTGTAGGACCCGCACTCAACCTGTTCCCGAGTCATCTTAATTAGTTTGCTACTTCTGTGTGCGATTCTGGTTCCAAAACAGGGAATCTCTGAAAGCAGTGGAGGAATGACCCCAGTCTGTCCCAGACCCAACCCTAACCTGCAATGGTTGGCCAAATTTCAACCCGAACCCACGCAACCAGTGGTCAACCCGCACATCACTAGTAGCTGAGCCTAATTTTGCTTGATCCAGTAAGGAACAAGCCTCAGAAGATGCGGGTGTTCTCAGATAGCAAAGAGCAGTAAAGGGCAGGCATGTAGAGGTTCAACATGGCCCACCAAGACTTGACATCTATTCTCAGATCATGGTTATTTGTTTTTCCTTCTGAGAGAAAGGAAATAGGAAATTGAAGTGAGGAGAAAGAATGGGAGAGGAGGGGAAGGAGCAAAGGGAAATGAAAGAAGAAAAAACAAGATTGATGCACCAGAAAGTGAGGAGGCCACAAATACAAACGAGGGGAAGAAATAAATGAGAGGGTCCACGGTTACTGCTGGCCAATATGCACCAGGCAAACCAGTCTAAGGGGTTGCGTAAAAAGGAGCACCCACACATGTGCAAGAGCTAGTGTTAGGGTAGCACCAGAATACTGACTGCTTCAATCATCACCAGAACTGACTTCTACTGGCAGCTTAGCACAAGCAAATGTATCCACCACCACCACAAGCTACCCCAGCACTGCCCTCAGAACCCAAGTAGGGGTGCAATTGGGTTTATCAGGGCATAGACTGCCTGTTCAAATTTTGGGAGCAATGCTGAACCATTTACAGCTGAGGATCTCCATATTTGAAATATAACATTTACTATGTTGTTCTGTAGTGTCACTAAATCTGTTGATTTCACACTAGGGTATCTAAAAACTTGTTGTTGCTACATCTCTATAATACAGTGACTCTAAGGGGGGTAATTTACTAAAACTCACATTTATCTCATTTTTTTTTATTTTTTTTATTAAAACAAAGTCGACCAAAATCACTTATCAATAATTCTTCTCAAAAGAGTCAGTGCGAAAAAACGTTGCCACAAAATAGAGCTTCAATTCAAATCGTACAACTTTTTGCAATTGACGCTTCGAAAACTCGATTTTATAGACGAAAGCGCAAATTTATCGGATTATCGATAGGAAACCGGAGGGGATAGCGATGTCAAGAAACAACTTCAGGGACATCTGCCGTTGTACATGACATCGAAAGGGGTGAGATAAATTATTTTCGGATTCAGATTATAAACAGCACTGGGGTATAAAAAATGTTTAAAAATTCGAGTTTTTTTTTCCCATAGATCATATATTTAGGTCCCGTTCCATGGGACGTTATTGAGGCCACGTTCCATAGGATGTTTGGCTTCCTGGACTGGGACCAAGAGAGAGTTAATGGCAGCAGATAAAATGACTGTGTTCCTCCATCAGTGATCTATAAAGTAGCACAAGCTTTTAATTATTTCCCTCTGCAACACTAAATGCCTGACTCTTGAATCTTAGATCAAAGTCCTTCTTTTATTCTTTTCCACTTTCTCTCTCGTTGCAAGCACATGTGATCCCACTCTTTCAGTGCTGGGCAACATTCGCCATCAAAATACACGTAAAAAACATTCAATGCAAAAAGCAAATATTTTTTTTTCCTTTAAAAAAACAGCCGGACAGAAACAAAATATTTTTTTTCACTTTTCTTATGGTATAGACATTCATCCCACAGCCAGCAGCACAGGGTGATTTAGGAGTGCTCCCTGGTGCACCCCTATTTATTTGTGGGATTCCTTGCACCCTGACATTTACTGTGCATGCAATGGAGTAAGAAGCTGTTGCATAAGGGAGGGTACTGCTGTTAGGGTCCCCGGGCACAGGAGCAAGTCACAAAAGGGGTGCAGCTTGTGTGGTAGTGGGCAGAGTCTTGGTGGGTTGGGGAAGAGTTTTGGCATAATTGTAGAGTGTAGGAGGCAATTGTGAAGTGTCAGAGGCAGATTTTTTCCCATTGGGGCCCCATTAAACTTGATTGCAGGGCCCATATCCCAGGGGGCCGACATGATCAGTGACCTACGGTAATAAGTGGGCCCCACTAGGGGGAAGGACCCTGCTAACTTGGTAGTATGAGGGCCCCATGATTATTGATGTCAGCCATGACCAATGAGATGCACACAGATCTAATATTTAACTCACTCTCCAAGAAAAGGATTTATCAGGCTGCAATAACTGTCAGCCAAATGCTGTTGGGGGGGGGGGGGGAACAGCTGGCACTTGTAGTTTAACAACACCCTTGTATTAAGCTCTGCATCCATATAAAGGGCCTGATGACTGGCTGTCACTGCCTTTAAGGGGATGATGAGCTTTGGCAGAGGATGGAACAAAGAGAGCTTGTTTTTCCTGTTTTCTTTAGTATTTTTTTGGCAAATGTATCAAACGCAGCTATTTTCTCCCTTGTTTGTGAGCCCTTGCTGAATTCCACTGTCACGTGCTCTTCAAAGGCTCAGT
Source organism: Xenopus petersii (assembly GCA_038501925.1). Lineage (NCBI taxonomy): Eukaryota > Metazoa > Chordata > Amphibia > Anura > Pipidae > Xenopus > Xenopus petersii. The sequence goes on along the minus strand of CM076680.1, from coordinate 169,773,821 downwards.
ACCACCGGCCAGAAAATGCTCAATGAAACTCTTCCAAATGCACCAGATTTATTGGCAGCTTCATGTTCCACAGCCAACTGTCTTATGTTAGGGCTGCAACACCCCCAAGTTAGTACAGTATTGGAGAACAGGGCTGCTGCAGCAACAATTTCTTGTTTATTGGTTCCTCTAGGTAGAATATGGGCTAATCTTGCGATTTTATTGGTTCCTCTAGGTAGAATTTGGGCTAATCTTGCGATTTTATTGGTTCCTCTAGGTAGAATTTGGGCTAATCTTGCGATTTTAATTTTACCCAAGAAGCTGGTTGCACTCTCACCTTGTGCCTCCAACTGTATTATAATCCCATTGGGATAGGGCCTAGCACTCCAGCACACATGACTCTAATATCCCAATATCTCTAGGATGAGAAATTTGGGAGGAAAGTGGGATGATGCTGGGGAAGCACTAATGTCCAAAAACACTCATCTCCTCTCCAGCGTGGTCCTTCCATCTTCAGGTTCTGAATAAGGAATGAGAGCGAATGAAAAATATGGCAGCGCACAGAACTTTTCCTAAGTACTGGGGAAGTACACAGACTAAAAGGCACTGTTTACACTACAAATAATTCACTGTACAATATAAAATGTCATTCCTGAACCAGCAAGTGTATTTAGTTGTAATATTGGTGTGTAGGTGCATCTCAGCTCATTTTGCCTGGTCATGTGATTTCAGAAAGAGCCAGCACTTTAGGATGGAACTGCTTTCTGGCAGGCAGTTGTTTCTCCTACTCAATGTAACTGAATATGTCTCAGTGGGACCTGGATTTTACTATGGAGTGCTGTTCTAAGATCTACCAGGCAGTTGTTATCTTGTGTTAGAGAGCCGTTATCTGATCCGATATCACTCCAGCTTGCAGTACAGCAGTAAAGAGTGACTGAAGTTTATCAGAGAACAAGTCACATGACTTGGGGCAGCTGGGAAACTGACAATATGTATAGCCCCATGTCAGATTTCAAAATTAAATACAAAAAAATCTGTTTGCTCTTTTGAGAAACGGATTATAGTGCAGAATTCTGCTGGAGCAGCACTATTAACTGATGCATTTTGAAAAAAAAAAAAAAAAACATGTTTTGCCTTTAACCTCAATTAACACACAGATCTTTCTATTGCCCATATTGCCTGCGTGTTATAATCATAAGCCATTGTCTTAGTTTTCCCCCCTCTCTCTCTCTGCGGGGGGGATATTCCAACACTTAAAGAGTCGGCAGCCAGAAGAGAAATGTCGGCAGTCCCCGCTACCTGGCTGCTGAGAATTCCCCCGCTGGCTTTAACACCACTCCGAGACATATATTAGCAAGTGACATATATGCATAGACCTGCTATAGTGCTGAAATAAAAATATCTATAGACATGCGTGTTCATATTCTGCGTGGAAAACTTACCTAAGTACGTGTGTTTTAATTCAATACATGTCGCTTTAAAGGGCCACTGTACTCCTGAAACCATCCTGCAGAGAAACGCTTAATACAGGACAATACAGATGATGGCATAGGTTTATGGTGGATTTTGAAAAAGGTAATAAGCTCTATGGATCTGTCCCTGGATACCGCCATTTATAGCACTGGCCACACCCCTACTGTAATCAAACCACTCCTATTTGACTACAAAGTCCCACCCTGTGTATATTTGAATTACAAAAAAATAGGAGCCCTGTGGGAGGTGAAAGGATCCTAACGGCCAGTCTGAAATACAATGGCAGTTTTAAAGGGGTTCTTCACCTTTAGATTAACTTTTAGTGGTTTATTTACTAAACTCTGAATGCAAAAATCATGAAAAATGTGTGTTTTTTCTTCTTATGAATTTATTAAACCCTGAGGATGGAAAAGTCAGAATCTGAAAATCTGGCATCTCAGACCTGGTTGCATGTACGTCAATGGGAGAAGTCCCAATGATTTTTTGATGTGCGCTGGGTTTAGGGTTGCCACCTTTTTTAAAATGTATTACCGGCTGCTGCGGGGCGGGGTCACAAAGGGGCGGGCCATGACATCAAAAGGGGCGGGGCCGCACCACAGTCGCTAGAAGAAGTAAAAGATAAGGTAAGTTCCAAGGGATTGGGAGCAATTGGGGGCAGGCCGAGGGCTTCTTTTAATGGTATTACAAATTTACCGGCAGCTACATTGCCGGTAAATTTGTAATACCGGCCCCGGACTTGGCAGGTATTTTACCGGCTAGGCCGGTAAAATACCGGCCGGGTGGCAAACCTAGCTGGGTTTCAGGCAATATGCTGAAGTTTTCTGATTTTTCAGCTGAAAATTACGAAAAAATCTTGAATATCGGATGAAAAAGTCTGAAAAATTTGTGAACATCGGATTATTTATCGGGAAACGGTTATAATAAATAAGCGTAAAAAACCCGAGCGGATTTGAGCAGAGTTTGTAGCAGAAAATATTGAGATAAATTCGGAGTTTGATAAATAACCCCCCTTAGTATGATGTAGAGAGTGATATTCTGAGACAATTTGCAATTGGTTTTCATTGTTTATTATTTGTGTTTTTTGGATTTATTTAGCTTTTTTTTCAGCAGCTCTCCAGTTTGCAAATTCAGCAGTCTGGTTGCTAGGGTCCAAATTCCCCTAGCAACCATGCATTGATTTGAGTAAGAGACTGGAATATGAATAGGAGAGGCCTGAATAGAAAGATGAGCAATAAAAGTATCAATAATAGAGAAATCCTAATACTAGAAAACATAAGTATGCTCGCCTAAGCTATAGCCTAAAGGTGGCCATAGACACACAGATCCTATCGTACGAATCGCGGAATCGTACGATTTTCGGATCGTGTGGCGTGTGCCGACATCTTTCGTCCAGCGGAGACCAGTCATTTGGTCGATCCGTCAGGTTTGATTTTGACCCGACCGATCCCGCCGGAGCCCATTGCGCATCATAATCGGACCCATTGCACATCAGATTACCCCCGATATAGCCATGCTCGTCAATGGCATATAGGGGAAAAGATCCGCTCGTTTGGCGGATCTTTGCGTCTATGACCACCTTAAGCTCCCTTTTTTTTTTTCTTTTATTCCTCTTTTTGTTTTTAAAAAAATTGGTTAGTTATGGATATAAGATTAAATTTTGTAATTTGTAACATGAACCAAAGCAATCATAAACATATTTAAAAACCAAAAAAAGTAGCAATAACATTAAAATGTGTAGCCTTACAGAGCATTTGTTTTTTTTATTTTTAGATGGGGTCAGTGAACCCCAATTGAAAGCTCGAGAAGAAGGCAAATAATTCAAAAACTATGCACAATAAACAATGAAGACCAATTAAAAACTTGCTTAGAACTGGCTATTTTAGAACATACTAAAAGTTAACATAAAGGTGACCCATTTAAACACGGCTAAAGCAACTAGATGACCCGGCAGTACCTTAAAAGGAAGAATTTTATACTTATCTCTTAACACTTTCTTGACACAGATCTATAGTAGCCTAGCACAGTACCGTATATACTCGAGTATAAGCCGAGTTTTTCAGCCCCCAAAATATGCTGAAAACCGCTACCTCGGCTTATACTCGGGTCAAGCGCAAAAACGGTCGCCGGCATCTAAGAATAGTCACCGGCGCCCAAGAATAGTCGCCGGCGCCCAAGAATAGTCGCCGGCGTCCAAGAATAGTCGCCGACATCCAAAAACAAGACGCCGGCACCTCCAATGGGAGCAGAAACCCTCAATTTTTTGATTGAAACTTACCAGAAGCTGCTGCATTTCTCACCCTCGGCATATACTCGAGTCAATAAGCTTTCCCAGTTTTTGGAGGTAAAATTAGGTACCTCGGCTTATACTCGGGACGGCTTATACTCGAGTATATACGGTAGTTAAATATTTTTCATTTTCAAAGTTACTTCTTTTTACCTTTCTTTTTAATCCAGATTTAGGCTACAAGAGGCAGAAGCAGCTGCCGTGTGAATAGCCGACTGCCTGTATCCCTGCAATACCTCCTGCTCTCCCGTATGTATGAAATGTAAATACGTTGATATATCATCACAATGGGCCGTCAGACAAACAGATGCACCTGTAACTATGCAGGGCATGCAGCAGCGTGTGCACCCATCAATAATAGATTTCAAGTGGGCGTTGTGTGAGTGTATAGGACAAGGGTGCATGTATTTATTGTTATTGCCTTATTTACTTCATCTAAGAACATAGAATTGGGGGGGGTATTTAAGTTCCTTCCAAAATTCAGTTTTGCTTATGAATTAACAATATACATATATAATCTACAGTCTGGTCATTTCCCTATGGGACCAGACTGTAAATTATTTAGTGAATAAAGTAGCCCCTCTTGTAAAATATAAGGATATTATAAGTTACTGAAGGCCGAGTGTTTTTATACAGGTCATGGAACTCCGAGGTAACTTCTAATATCCTCATATTTTGCACCTGGGGGTACTTTATTTATTATTTATTATCAGAACTCACCGTTTATAACTGATGACATCAAAACTCACCGTTTATAAGGATATAATTTACAGGATATTCATGGCTTTTGTGTATTATAACCTTATAAACGGCGCGTTCTGACAGCAGAACGCGCCATTTATAACAAGGGGCCCGCATGCCGCCGAATTTGACGCAAGCGCGCACAAAAATGTAGATGCCGGCCCCTCCACAAAATGTAGATTATAATGCATAATGTACCCTCTACTACAAATTTATAAAGATATCATAAGTCACCTCGGAGTTATGTGGCCTGCTGCCTCGTGCTTTTATATGGTCACATAACTCCTCGGTGACTTATAATATCTTTACAAATTACAGTAGGGGGAACATTATCCACTATATAATACATATATGGGATCTGGAAACCCATTATCCAGAAAACTCAGAATTACGGAATGACCAACTCCCATAGACTTAATTTTATCCAAATTTTGATTTCCTTTTTCTCTGTAATAATAAAACAGCAGTTTGTACTTGATCCCAACTAAGATATAATTAATCCTTATTGGAGGTAAAACCAGCCTATTGGCTTTATTTCATGTTTATACGATTTTCTAGTAGATTTGAGGTATGAAGATCCAAATTGCATAAAGATCCATTATCCGGAAATCCCCAGGTCCCGAGCATTCTGGATAACAAGTCCCATACCTGTACTTCGTCTAAGAATATAGAATTGGGGGGTTTTAAGATCCTTCCGAAATTCAGTTTTGCTTATGAATTAAAAACATACATATATAATACATATACAGGTATGGGATCCGGAAACTCATTAACTAGAAAGCTCAGAATTACGGAAATCTGTCTGTCATAGACTTCATTTTAAACAAATAATTAACATTTTTAATAAATGATTTCCTTTTTCTGTGTAATAATAAAACAGTCGCTTGTACTTGATCCCAACTAAGATATAATTAATCCTTATTGGAGGCAAAACCTGCCTATTGGGTTTATTTAATATTTATATGAGTTTCTACTAGACTTAAGGTATGAAGATCCAAGTTACAAAAAGATCCGTTATCTGAAAACCCTCAGGTCTGGATCATTCTGAATAACAGGTCCCATACACAAACACACATATATATATATATATATATATACACACACACACACACACACACACACATATATATACACATATATATATATATATATATATATATATATATATATATATATATATAATCTATACACACACACATATATATATATATATATATATATATATATATATACACACACACATATATATATATATATATAGATATATATATATACACACACATATATATATATATATATATATATATATATATATATATATATATACACACACACACACACACATATATATATATATATATATATATATATATAGATATATATATAGATATATATATATACACACACATATATATATATATATATATATATATATATATATATATATATATATATATATATATATATATATATATATAAAACTGCATGGCCCTATAGAGTTTACTTCCATTTAGATGTCTGTGGATTGGATTACAGATCAGATGAATAGATGAATACAGTGAGGTCATTAAAGGGATTTGGCAGAGGACCAATCAGATTGCAAGCAGATCAACCCCTGTGCGGCCACATTTTATTGATCCCATTAGTAAATGGTCAGTGAAAGCAAAGCATAAAGAATGTATAGGAAAACTGGAGTGGTATAAACAAAACACAACCTGCAACTGCCAGAATTTAAAGTTGCAGTTCAACACTGTTTTGATAGTAGAGCCAAGAGTGCAAAGCTACAGCATTAGGAGGTTACTGAACTGACTGCTTTCAGATTGTAATTAAAAATGTATATATTGTTTACATGTGAATTTTTCTCGTAATTAAAAATCCAAAATGAAAAACCCTAAATCCTACCTCCTGAGTGTGACACATAAGGTGTGAACATCGAGCCCTGCGTGTCTTCCCATGCCAGTCCTGAATAACTGGTTCCATAGCGGAGGTGTAGTGATACATATGTATCTTTAATGATTCATCCGGCTGCTGAATAGTGAGATTTCGGAAGTACTTTTTATTCTGCCATTTAAAGGAGAACTAAAGCCTAAAAATGAAAGTGGCTAAAATGTCCTATTTTATATAGTGAACTTATTGCACGAGGCTAAAGTTTGAGCTTGTCAATAGCAGCAATGATCCAGGACTTCAAACTTGTCACAGGGGGTCACCATCTTGGAAAGTGTCTGTGACACTCACATGCTCAGTGGGCTCTGATTGGCTGTTGAGAAGCTAAGCTTAGGGCTCGTCACTAATTATCCAGCAGAAAATGAGCTTCCCTGGCTGTAATATAAGCTGATGCTACAGGTTTGCTGATTATTCAATTCTGATGCTAATTGCACTGGTTTCTGTGCTGCCATGTAGTAATTATGTGTATTAATTACTAATCAGCCTTATATTGTGACATTTCTATTCTATGTGTACTGTATATTGTGAGTGGCTCCCTAAGCTCAGTAAGTGACAGCAGCACAGAGCATGTGCAGTGAATCAGCAGAAAAGAAGATGGGGAGCTACTGGGGCATCTTTGGAGACACAGATCTTTACTGCTAAAGGGCTGTGGTTGCCTTGGGCTGGTACAGAAGCACAAAACATCATGTACAACATTTCTAGACTACTTTTTAGTTACGCTTTAGTTCTCCTTAAAAGGAAACAAAAGCTATAAAGCAAGGAAAGGGAATTTACTCTTATAGGTGAATAAATAAATAAAATGCTGAACGGAATGGGGCAGATTTACATTTAGTCACACACAGGCTTACAGCCGATATTATGGGTCCTTTTTACCTCCAGGCTTATGTTCCAGGTGCCGGCCCATCTGTTACCTTCCACTACAGACAGATGCCGGAAATCAGATACAATGGTACCTGTGCCAGATGCAGCCCATCATTCTCCATCTGGCGTAAGTAATTTATCAAAGTCACTTCAGCCCATGACTTGCTTTTACATTGGATGCCACAAAAAAATCCTTGGGACCCACCAAAACTAATTGGGGTAAAGCAAGAGCGTGGGGTTAGTTACACAGTGTTATGAACACGGCTGCTCTGCTATAGAACACTGAGATCTGTGCAGCTGGAATGGGATTATGCTTGGAGGAGTATCGGATACTTTAAATAAAAAAAACAAAATTTGCCTAATAAAATAAAACATTTTTCTAAGCAACTTTCTAATATACACGTATCTAAAAAATTTCAGTGCTCTTCAAGATATTTGTAAAAAAACAATTTCTACTGAAAGCTGCCTTTGCTTAAAGGAGATGTTCACCTTTAAACTAACTGTTAGTATGATGTAGAGAGGGATATTCCGAGACAATTTGCAATTGGTTTTCACTTTTTTATTATTTGCGGTTATTTCGTTTTTTATTCAGCAGCTCTCCAGTTTGCAATTTCAGCAGTCTGGGTCCAAAAAACCCTAGCAACCATGCATTGATTTGAATAAGATACTGGAATATGAATAGGAGAGGCCTGAATAGAAAGATGAGGAATAAAAAGTAGCAAGAACAATAAATCCGTAGCCTTACAGAGCATTTGTTTTTAGATGGGGTCAGTGACCCCTATTTGAAAGCTGGAAATAGTCAGAAGAAGGCAAATTATTTAAAAACTCTAAATTAGCCATTCTAAAACACTAAAACTTAACTTAAAGGTGAACTGAAATGAAGTCAAAGGTTTTTTTGGTCGAATAGGTCCATTTTCGATCGAATAGGTCCGTATTTGGGCAAATTCGAATCGTACGAATCAAAGGAATATTGAAATTTGCTGCATTCTTTGCCCTACTTGCAGCTGGCTTTAAAAAGCTGATGACTGATGACTGGTTGCTATAGGTAACTGCCCATGGGCAAATTTGCCCAGTGTTGATAAATGAGTCCCATTACATGATAAATTTCAATATTAGAATTTTTGATTTTTTTTCAAATTCCAATCGAATTTGGACTAGTCCCTAATCGAAGTACACAAAACAAAGCTCAAAATTCGAATTCACCTCGACCTTTGATAAATCTGCCCCTAATTGTACCTCATCTGAGTTCCATTTTCCCTGATACGTAAAAAACTTAATCCGACTGTAACACAAGTGAGCTGCTCCCTTTGATTCTCTAAGAAAATTTCAAAATTATGCGGTTGGGCAGAGGGTGTGAAGAGCTAAAATTACAGGTTGAGGTTTAGTTTTCCTTTTTATGTACCATATAAAAACCAGTGCTTTACATTAATCTGGCCTAGTGTGTGTGTATATATATATATATATATATATATATATATATATATATATATATATATATATATATATATATATATATATATATATATATATAGATAGATAGATATATATATAGATATATATATATATCTTTTTGGACTACTTTATTCAGTCAGAGCCGCAGACAAGAAACTGTTTTTCTGAGCAATACAAACATTCCCACTGTATCTTCTTTTTCTACTTTCTCTTTGTCTGAATGAAACAATATGTGTAGTGGCACATGGGAAGTTTCGTTAAAGGGATACTGTCATGGGAAAACATGTTTTTTTCAAGCCGCATCAGTTAATAGTGCTGCTCCAGCAGAATTCCGCACTAAAATCCATTTTTCAAAAGAGCAAAGAGATTTTTTTATATTTAATTTTGAAATTTGACATGGGGCTAGACATATTGTCAGTTTCCCAGCTGCCAGAATCCCTTTAAGTGCAACACACTAATTTCTCCACCTACACGGGAAACAGAAATTATGTTCCACCGCCCTTTCGCGATCAAGATTGCCACCCTGGAAATGACAAAAAGATGACATGCTGCATTACATTATTGTAGGTCTATAAATATAGGGGAGGGACCGGGTTTGGGAGGAGGTGGGTTTGGGTCTGGTGTGGGACGAAGAAAACTTGACCCACATATCACGAGCATTTACTAACATCCCTGTGTGTTTTGCTATTGTAGCTTTCAGTACTTCTGAATGGGCTTGCTATTCCTAATAAATTTCTCAAAAAAGGTCTCTGTGTTTTGGGACGACAGGTGATTTCAAGTAGCATCGAGGGGGAAGTAGCTGGCGATTTACATTATTCTCAATGAGTAGACAAAACGATTTTAAAAAATCGCAGGCAACTCATCTTCCCATGTGCCACTACCCTAAAGGTGGCCATAGACGCAGAGATCCGCTCGTTTGGTGATGTCAACAAATGAGCAGATCTCGCTCTGATATGCCCACATTGAAGTGGGCGATATTGGCCTGATCAGATCATAATGGATCAGATACGGGTGGTCGCATCTAGGGACCGCAGACGCACAGATCCGATGGGATTTTTTAACCTGCCCAATCGAGATCTGACGACTATCAGCCAGATATCGATCGGGGAAGCCCGTCGGAGGGCCCCACACATGAGCCAATAAGCTGCCGACTCTGTCTGTGAGCAGCTTTTATCAGCCCGTGTATGTGGACCTTAAGAGGTGAATGTTCTGCTTTCCTTGCTCCATCCCCTTTATTTGCTACAAAAGCCCAGCTAGGGGGCACAGCTCAGCAGCCTCGGGGGCATGACATGATGTAATTAGGGGAATAGATGTAAATGACCTTCTCCATAGAGTAAACAACATCTCTATCACATAAATCAGTGATCCCAAACCAGTAGCTCATGAACATCATGTTGTTCTCCTTCCCCTTGGATGTTGCTCCCAGTGGCCTCAAAGCAGGTGATTATTTTTGAATTCCAGGCTTGGAGACAAGTTTTGGTTGTATAAAAACCAGCTGTACTGCCAAACAGAGTCTCAGTCTAGGTTGACAATCCACATGGGGGCTTCTAAATAGCCAATCACAACCCTTATTTGGCACCCCAGGAACATTTTTCATGCTTGTGTTTCTCCCCGACTTCTTTTTACTTCTTGCTCACGGGTTCAAAAGGTTGTGGATCCCTGACATAGACAGTACAGACACCATAGACACACTGGTCCAGTAAAGGGATACATTTATAGCAAATTGAAAAAATATATTTATTTTTGTAAGTTTGTTATTTATGGAATGGCCATTATTCATCACAAACAGCTGCTGATCATAGTTATGTCTCCAAAAGTGGTTAAAGGGATACTGTCATGGGAAACATTTTTTCATTCAAAATGAATCAGTTAATAGTGCTGCTCCAGCAGAATTCTGCACTGAAATCCATTTCTCAGCAAACAAATTTTTTTATATTCAATTTTGAAATCTGACATGGGGCTAGACATATTGTCAATTTCCCAGCTGCCCCAAGTCATGTGACTTGTGCTCTGATAAACGTCAATCACTCTTTACTGCTGTACTGCAAGTTGGAGTGATATCACCCCCTCCCTTTCCCCCCCAGCAGCCAAACAACAGAACAATGGGAAGGTAACCAGATAGCAGCTCCCTAACACAAGATAACAGCTGCCTGGTAGATCTAAGAACAACAATCAATAGTAAAAACCCATGTCTCACTGAGACACATTCAGTTACATTGAGAAAGAAAAACAGCAGCCTGCCAGAAAGCATTTCTCTCCTAAAGTGCAGGCACAAGTCACATGACTGGGGGCAGCTGGGAAATTGACAAAATGTCTAGCCCAATGTCAGATTTCAAAACTGAATATAAAAAAATCTGTTTGCTCTTTTGAGAAATGGATTTCAGTGCAGAATTCTGCTGGAATAGCACTATTAACTTATGTGAAAAATACATGTTTTCTGATTACAGGAACCCTTTGGGATTCAACCATTTTGCTTGCAGCCCAGCTACTGGGTTAAGACTAAATTGAGCCTGTGTATGGCACCGTTATGATGGGCGCATTGTGCATTTTGTCCAAGTTAATACTCCTAATACTATTCAATGTGAAGTGTCTCATGTCATGCATAAAGAGGGGTGGCATACTCCAGGTACTTCTAAGGGACCACTTTCCTTCCTGTAGTATTGTAGGGCCAGTGACAGATGGACAGTGGCACTTCTGGCTGAATCTGCCCATGAGCAGTGACTGGCAGATTCTTGCTTATGACTACCACTACCAGGGGCATCCGAAATGTTCTTACACCGAGCGTTAGAAATGTAATGATGGTTCCCAGTGCCATAATATCTTACTATATATTGCTATTTATGGCAATGTATCAACCTCCCATTTATGAACAATGTATAATTAAATTTGCCAATGTCTTTATTCATGGACTGCTTTTTAATAAACCACTGGAAGCAGCAAAGAAGCCAGATTGTCTGACCACTAACCCAGCGCTCACAGTTAAATACAGTGTAACCGCATTTTGTCCGGCTGCTGATATACAGTAAATAACATGGGCATGGAGATGGAAAATATGGATGATAACATGGATGATCAGTGATTATTTCATCTTGCTGTGGGGTTTCTGAGGTGGAGTGTTGTGATTTCCAATGTCAGACCCATAAACTCATCTTTAGGCAAAGGGGAAAAGGATTCAGTTTTTCAAGCACGGATGAGTATACGCTCTATAGTGATGGCATTAAAGGGAACCGCAGGACTGCAGAAACCATGTTCTTCTTTAGACATAATTAATGGGATGTAGTGGTGCTTGCTGTGATAATCACATGAACTCTTTGCATCCACTTCCCTAGTGTTCTGGCTCATCAGTCCTACAGCCTTATATCAAAGCATTCAGTCCATGTGAGGGAGATCATGCTGCTTGTCTTATAAACTGGTTGTTTGGAGGGATTTTCTCAATTGATCAGTTACGCAGATTAAAGGGCAACATGTTTTTTCTGGTCTTCTTGTGACATTCCATAGGGCAGCTCTCTACTCCCCCAGATACATAATTTATACTATGATTTTGCACCTTCTGTTTCTAACTTTTCTTCTTATTTCAGTCCACCTTTATTCATTCATCTATGCCATCATCCATTCATCTACACCTTCATCTACACCATCATCCATTCATCTACTCCTTCATCTACACAGTCATCTACACCGTCATCTATTCGTCTACGCCTTCATCTACACCGTCATCCATTCATTTACACCGATAAGGGTCGTTTAGTGGATAAAGTGGGTAAACAGGCGGGTGCGGTTCAGTTCGTGGGTCTCAAAAATTGGTTCCGCGTAGGACTCTAGATCATATACCTCTTGCTTATAGTCTTTGAAAGACCTGTTGTCACGTTCGGCACCCTATATCCAGAACCCAAGCTAAGCTCCCTGGTCTCGGCCCTCACTTCTGCCTTTAACCGCTGCCTTTCACCTTGGGAGGAGCCCTCGGCTAATCGGATGCCGCCAGGTCTTAATTGAGAGAGGAGCTAAGCTGGACGAGCAAAGGGGCGCTATCGTCTCACCAGCATACTAGAAGGAAAAACAGCACCAGGAACAGGCAGGCCGGGGTCAGCACAAGCAGAGAATCGTCAGACAGACCGGAATCGGATTGGAGAGTGTAGAAAAGTCGGAGAACAGGCAAAGGATCAGGATTGGAGAGATCAGCGTAGACACAGGCAGGGTCAGGTTTGGAGAGATCAGAGTAGTCAGAGACAGGCAGGGTCAGGATTGGAGAGGTCAGAGTAGTAAAGCAGGCAGGGGTCAATAGAATAAACCTAAGCAGGCACCTAGGAACTTACTAAATAGAACCTAACAACGGGCAACTTGCTACAAACAGAATTCCCCTTTTATAGTATTTGAATTCCGCGCCTAATCGCCATAGAGGAACCGGACTTAGAAGAAGAAGGACGAATGCGCAGGGCGCCCCCACATGCCCAGGAGGAAGCCACTGGACCACCAGGGATCCTTACACCCGTGCAATGCTATTCTCGACCCTGCAAACAATTATAACCAGCTACTAACTAGATAAACATTTCATTTTTTATAAGATAAACTCTGGGAATTTTGAAATTATAGTGCAGTTATACGATTACTTGGCCTAAGCATGGTTGACCTAAAGACTTCTAGATACAGTTGAGTTATAACTCCCAGATCCCCCGACAGCTGCTAAAGCTATGCATGACATCTGAAGGGCTGCAAGCCGCTAATCCCTGATTTGGCATATAAATGTAATACTGCTTTATTTTTAGAGAAATACAATTTTCCTCTTTAGATTTCTTGTTTCCATAGAGATTGATTTGCCAACAAATAATAAAGTAGGAAAGACACCTTGTTGATCCAGGCTGCACTGTTGGCTCAAGGCTAAAGGGATCATGGGTGTAACTGTGGTTCCCTCACCTTGGCTTCCGTTTCTGGCCTCCAAAAAGCAGCTGCAGCCCGGCCAGAGGTTACAGAGAATCTGATCCTGCAGGTTAGCAACCCCCCCCCCCCACACCCTGGGCAGCCAAGTGCACATTAATATTAAAGGGATACTGTCATGGGAAAACATGTTTTTTTCAAAACACATCAGTTAATAGTGCTGCTCCAGCAGAATTCTGCACTGAAATCCATTTTTCAAAAGAGCAAACAGATTTTTTAATATTTAATTTTAAAATCTGACATGGGGCTAGACATATTGTCAGTGTCCCAGCTGCCCCCAGTCATGTGACTTGTGCTCAGATAAACTTCAGTCACTCTTTACTGCTGTACTGCAAGTTGGACTGATATCATCCATTCCCTTTCCCCCCAGCAGCCAAACAACAGAACAATGGGAAGGTAACCAGATAGCAGCTCCCTAACACAAGATAACAGCTGCCTGGTAGATCTAAGAACAACACTCAATAGTAAAATCCAGGTCCCACTGAGACACATTCAGTTACATTGAGTAGGAGAAACAACAGCCTGCCAGAAAGCAGTTCCATCCTAAAGTGCTGGCTCTTTCTGAAATCACATGACCAGGCAAAATGACCTGAGATGCACCTACACACCAATATTACAACTAAAAATGCACTTGCTGCTTCAGGAATTAAATTTTATATTGTAGAGTAAATTATTTGCAGTGTAAACAGTGTCATTTGGAAATAAAAACTACACCATAAAAATAATGATAGAATCCCTTGAAGGACAGCATGTATCTAGCTGGTGTAGCTTGTTGGGACGAGGATCAACCTAATCAATGTAACTGCAAAGTGAAAATATAAAAGCAAAGCTTCATATTGAGAAACAACAGGACAGAAATAGTAGGAGTAGATGACCCCGAGTACATTTCAGTTTTTGATGCCACTGGTCCTTTAAGCAGAATAGAAGCACAGCAGGCTGCTCAGCAATTATATTGTCCTTGCTACTTGAGATTCTAGCAAATTAAAGGCACTTAAGGAAAAGTGCAATCATAAGCACCAGGCCATCAATATTTTATCTTGTGCAAACAGTAATAAAGGTATTTCCAATGCAAAAGTCAACATTCACTGCTGATGATGATAACATTCCTCAAGATAAGAGACTAGTTCATGGTGCCATCTTTATTAGGCCTCTTCTGCAGCCCCAGCGATATCTCCCCTATGTCACCCCCTGATGTCACACTCTTTAGGATGGATAATTACAGGTATTTCTCTGCCAATGGACACATTGTTAACAGTTGTGTCTTAAAGGGGAACTACTGTACTGGTAGTACAACTGGTTTACATACTACTAAAACTTGCCTCCAAGCCTGGAATTCAAAAATAATCACTTGCTTTGAGGCCACTGGGAGCAACATCCAAGGGGTTGGTTAGTTGGTTGCTCCTGAGCCACTGGTTTGGAGGGTTAAGGTGGCCATACACGGGCAGATATCGGTCGTTTGGACCAATTTGACAGCTTATCTGCCTGTGTATGGGGTCTTCCGACGGGTCTTCCCAATCGATATCTGGCCACAATATAGATCGGGAAGGTTTGATTTTTATCCAGCCGACCCGTCAGAGCCCCTTGGCGTAACGTAATTAGATCGTGCGAATTACCGCCGATATAACCCTGCCGTTGGCGGCATATCGGGGAAAGATGTCGCCAAACGAGCGGATCTTTGAGTCTATGGCCAGCTTTAGAGTCATTGGCTGTTATCTCCCTGTATATGGTCACCTAAAAATGTAGGCTGGAGTCAAAGAGGAAACAGATAAATCTAATGAGGTTATGTAATAAAAGGCACGAACTTTGCCAAAGTGCGTTAACCCACAGCAACCAATCAGCAGGAAGCAGTTACTGGTCTCCTGTTAAAAGCAATTATTGGTTGCTATGTGTTACTGCTCATAGGCAAACTTAGTGCCTTATATTAAATATTGCCTATAGCAGTCACTCCCATATGTCTATAATGACTTGCCCGATTGGCTGTAAATTGATAGTAGCCCAACGAGGGTTAATTTTGGGCTAATTGGTAAGAGAGTGATTGGTCATGTGGTCATTGGTTTATAAACATAAATCTGCATGTTATAATTGCCCAACCACTGAGCACCATTAACTACTACATAAAGAAAACGTTTATCAATTTCCAGATTTTCAGAGAGATTTGTTGATGGCCTGTCCCATGAAAATGTCTGCATTCCGTCGGATATAAAGCTAAAAGAAGGGACGAATAAGAACAGCTGAGGCTTTGAGTCAAAGGACATTAGGGTAATTGAGAGCAGTGGAAAGACAGAGGATGAGACGCAAAGAAGGAACATACGGGATAACAAAGTCAGTCTAGTGAGAAGCCAACGCTTGATTTAACAATGAGGTCTGCTTGGAGGTCAGCTTTGGGATAATTCTCTTTAGTTCAAGTACAATACATATGATCAGTTACAAAGCAGCTCACAATCTCTAAGCCACTGAAAAGAAGTCAACCCCACAGCACCCGCGAAGCAATGGGAAATATAAGGCAACTGTCACTTTATTGCGTCTTTAAATTTATCTGTCATCCCAGGGGCTGAAGACAACCTCAGGCTTATTTAACCAAACCTCGTGATTACTTAAATGGCATTAATACACATTTAGGGTCAGATTTATCAAGGGTCGAATGATTAAGTGTTGAAGACACGAAACGCGTAAGGTGTAGGACACAATAAATCCATTACTTTGTTTTGACTATTTGGTGGAAGACTGCCTTCATTTGAGTGCCTGCTCCAGATTTATCATTTGTTTTTGTTTTTTTAAACTCCCATGAACTCGAAATTCAACATTTATTAAAAAAAAATCTAATATTCAAAACTCGGGTGAATAGGATTGACCCCGAAAACTCAAATGGAATTAAATTTTTAAAAACTCAATGTAACTTTTTTTCTCCCAAAAAACCTCTGTCAGGAAGGCTGCAAACAACTCCAAATTGAGCCCAGGACGTCTCCCATTGACTAAAATACCAATTTGGCAGGTTTTAGGTGGTGAATAGTCGAATTTGAGTTCATAAAGGGCCAGAGTACAATAAATCTCGAAAATCGAATTAGAAGTTTAAAAAAAACTCAAAATCTAATTTTAACAATTCACTAGTTGAATTTGACAGTTTTGGCCATAAGAATGCTTGAAAATTTAAAATTCGACCCTTGATAAATCTGCCAATTAAAGTTCTAAACATTAAGGGGGCTGATTTACTAAACTCAAATTCATTTTATGAAAACCAAGTCGACCGAACTCCCTTCCACCAATTGAACTCTTTTATAAACCATTCTCTTGTGATAAAATCGAGCGCCAATTCGTATCGCACGACTGACTCTTCGAAAACTCGACTTTATCAAATTGTTGGCGCCAAAACCCAGCCTTTATCGATCATCCAGCGCAGATCACGATATCAAGAGACAACTTCAGGGACATCTGTTATTGACTTCTGCATGAACTCGGCAGGTTGTAGGTGGCGAATATTCGATTAAGAACGGTTTCCATGGGCAAGGTGCGATAAGTCTCCCATTCAAATTGGGGGATTAAAAGAGAAGGAAAGGTTAAAAGTAAGTTTTCATCTTAAAGGAACAGTAACACCAAAAAAACGAAAGTGTTAAAGTAATGAATATATCAAGTAGTGTTGCCCTGGACTGGTAAAACGGATGTGTTTGCTTCAGAAACACTACTATAGTTTATATAAACAAGCTGCTGTGTAGTAATGGCGGAAATTGAAAAAAGGCTATATGGCATAGGTTAAATAATGGATAACAGATAACACCATTATGTTCTACAGAGCTTGTCTGCTGTATAACTTGAGACTTTTCTCTGTGTAACCTGAGCCTTTTCTCCTTTGCCCCCATGGCAGCAGCTTATATATATACAAATAGTAGTGTTTCTGAAGCAAACACACCAGTTTTCTAGTGCAGGGCAACACTACATTATATTTTTATTACTTTAAAACA
The DNA here is from genome assembly GCA_038501925.1 of Xenopus petersii. NCBI lineage: Eukaryota > Metazoa > Chordata > Amphibia > Anura > Pipidae > Xenopus > Xenopus petersii. The sequence continues at coordinate 169,756,199 of CM076680.1, read as the reverse complement.
ATTACATTTTTTGATGTTACTGGTCCTTTAACCTTCCAGGGTTAGGGCTTGAGCATGCTCAGTTTGCTCCTCTCTCCCTCTCTCTATTCCCCTCTCCATGCTGTAATCTGAGCCCAGAGCAATGTGTGAGCAGGGAAACACTCAGGCACCAAGCTAATATGGCAGCTGCTAACCTAAACAAACAGACAGCTTCTAGAGCAGTTTACTCAGGTATGGTAAAACATTCTGCAGACTAAATATAGTGTTATAGCTTGTACTATTGTGGCTATTCTATTGGCAATAAACTGCTTCAGTAGCTTTCCTTCACTCCCTTAAAATTCGAATGTGTGCATTTTGACACCAAAAAAACTTTGAATTTACTATTCGACCTTTAATAAATCTGCCCCTAGGTCTCTGAATGCTAAACCCAGCACAGTCAGGGGGTGGGAGGTTATTATCTGAAAGTCTCACACACATCCCAAGCTTTTAAACCCAATAGCCAGACTGAAAGCGGATGATGGGTATTATACAGACGACCCCAACATGGATACGTACCTACTGATCCAAAAGCTGTTTTTGGGATGCTGATTATTGTAGTTCCGCACCACCGGGCAGATTGCAGGCTGCTATAGAGCAACATGAACGCATACGTGATATACGGAGGGCTCTTCTTCCTCAAGCGTAGTAAACAAGAGAATTCCTAGCATAGCTGCTCATGATAATATTTACAAGCCGTACATAGACAGTGTGCGAGTACAGATACCGGCTAAAAACACTCCATTAACACTACGTGGCCTGGCGAGACTCATTATTTATTGGGCGCTATTCGTTTGTTTAACACTAACCAGGGGAAGTCCATCAATTTTTATCAGCCCGGCAATAAAACACCATAAAACGATTCCAAGTAATACGCAGAGTTGCAGCGCTAAAAAAAAAAATTCTCTGGAAAAGGAATATTTAAGGGGGAAACTTGGTTGCACGTGTTCCGAATCTGTGAGCGGCTTGAGCAACAATTATTATCTAAATATTTAGATCTCCTGTCTTTGCAGAAGCTAAAGGAGGACAAAATGGACAAATCTAGAAAGAAATGAATATTAGGTTGGTCCTATGCTATTCCAACAACCTCTACTCTGCTGGGAATGCTTCCAACTAGATTGGGGGTCCGCAACCATTAATTTTACTTCTGAGCAACATTCAGAAGTAAAGAGTCGAGGAGCAACACAAGCATTAAATAAGTTCATGGGATGCCACATAAGGGCTGTGATTGTTTTTTTGGTAGCCCCTATGTGGACTGGCAGCCCACCAGAGGCTCTACTTGGCACTATACTTAGTTGTTCTACAACCAAAACTTGCCTCCAAGCCTGGAATTCAAAAATAAGTTTCTGCTTTGAGGCCACTGGGAACAACATCCAAGGGGTTGGGGAGCAATGTGCTTCTAATAAGCCACCAGTTGGGGATGACTGGGTTGCTCCATTAATTGGGGAGCAACAAAAGAATGAAAAGAGCTGTGATTTTCTAGCCCCTATGTGGACTGTAGGCCTACATTGAGACTCTGTTTGGCAGTAAACCTGGTTTTTATACAACCAAAACTTGTCTCAAAAATAAGCCCCTGTGAGCAACATCCAAGGGTTGGTGAGCAACATGAGCCGCCGGTTAGTGATCTCTGCATTAGGACATGGAACATTCTTGGAGGAACTTTACCCACAAAAGCATAACTGAGGATGGCCATTCAAGTTGGGCAATTGGGCCTGACCGTTCCAATTCATATAATAGGTTTTAAGTTAGGCTGAGGTCAGGATTCTTCACAGATCAGATGACTCCTATCTTAGTAAAGCCATTGTGTTTGAACATCTGTTTGTGCACAGGGACATTATTGTGCTGAACCAGAAAATAACCATTGCTCACGCCATTGGCACAAAGTAGGAAACATGGCATTTTCAATGGTGTAACCTGAAGGTTTGCTTTCACTAAGCCCAGGAGACAGGGCCTCACCAAGTCCTACGTCATTATTCCTCCTCCACCAAACATTAGTCAGTATTATCGGCCAACCCACAGACAGAGCTGGCTAAATGCAATTTATGGTTTTTCGGAAATGGGTTTCGAAAAACACACAGAACATTTTGTTAGTAACGAATGTTATCCTTGTCACTTACCAACGTGATCATCAGGTGCAACAGCTCAAGAATAATACGGCAACTCCTATTTTATTACTGTTTATCCTACTGGGAAGTGCTAACCATAATTATATCATTTGTTATTCCATGCTAATTGGAAGCCTTACTGCCATCACAGGAAACTTTGCAGAATGTTGTCTTTTCTCAGATTTCTAGTGGGCCCCGGGGACCCAGAACTGCTCCCCTCCCTGGGTGCTGTCTCCTTACAACCCCCCCCCCGATCACAGTCGCAACAAGATAAAATAAAGGTGCAGAGAGGGGGGGTGGATGGGGGACGCAGGTCTGGACCCCCAACTCCAACGCTGCAAAAAGCTGATGACTAGTTATGAGCAAATTTATTCACAGCCATTGATTTGCGGCAAAATTCTGAATTTCACCATGTGTTAATATTTGCTGCGGATCGATTTGCTGAGAAAAAACGACCATAACAGAAAAGCCCAAAGACTTAAATGCATTTGGAGCGAGAAAAATGACCGTGCGCAAAACAAATTATCGCTCGTAACAACGGCCATCGACTTCAATGCGGTTCGCAAATTTTTTCTGGATAATTTAATGGGATAGATTCACTCATCACTACCGACGACCAACCCAGATCACTATTTTCTGCGCAATGAAATTAAAGGGATGGTTCGTCTTTAAATACATTTTTAGTATAAAATGGCCAATTCTAAGCAACTTTTCAATTGGTCTTCATTTACAATTATTTGCCTTTTTCTATATATTTGACTGTGTATGTTCATACGATGCACATCATTTGTCCTTTAAAGGAGAAGGAAAGGCTAAAATTAAGTAAGCTTTATCAGAAAGGTCTATATAAATACACCAGTAAACCCTCAAAGTAATGCTGCTCTGAGTCCTCTGTCAAAAGAAACACCACATTTCTTTGCTTTTATTGTGTACTCATGGGCTTCTGTATCAGACTTCCTGTTTTCAACTTAAACCTCCAGGGCACGGCCTTGAGCATGCTCAGTTTGCTCCTCTCCCCCTCCCTCCTCCCATCCCTACTGTAATCTGAGCTCAGAGCTGTTAGTAAGCAGGGAGAGACTCAGGCAGGAAGTGATGTCACACCAAGCATATATGGCAGCTTCTATCTAAACAAACAGAGACAGTGTCTAGAGCTGTTTACTCAGGTATGGTAAAGCATTCTGCAGAATAAATATAGCGTTCTAGCTTGCACTATTGTGGCTATTCTATTGGCAATAAACTGTCTTGGAGCTTTCCTTCTCCTTTAAAAGATTTTTCTTATAAAAAAAATTAAAAGAAAAAAAAAAGTCAAGATTTTTCTAATAAACTGCTTTTTTTAAGGACAAGTGATGTGCTTTTAGTATGATGAATATTCTGGGACACTTTGCAAGTATTCTTCATTTTTATATGTTTTTCAGTTATGTAGCTTTTTTTCCCAGCAGATTTACAGTTTGGTATTTAAACAGCCATCTGGTTGCTAGGGTCTTTATACCCAAGTGACCTGGCATTAGTTTGAATGAAAGAGGGGAATATGAATAGGAGAGGCCATGAATTGAAAAGCTAAGTAATAGAAAGTAACAACAATAATAACGTTTAAGCCTCACAGAGCAATAGTTGGCTGACTGGGTCAGTGACCCCCATTTGAAAGATAGAAAGAGCTAAATAATTCAAGAACTATAAAAAAATAAATAATGAAAACGAAGGCAAATAGGTACAGGTAAGGGATCCAGAATGTGCAGGACCTGGGGTTTTCCGGATAATAGATCTTTTCGTAATTTGGATCTTCATACCTTAAGTCTACTAGAAAATCATGTAAAGATTAAATAAACCCAATAGGCTGGTTTTGCTTCCAATAAGGATTAATTATATCTTAGTTGGGATCAAGTACAAGTTACTGTTTTATTATTACACAGAAAAAGGGGATCATTTTTTAAACTTCTTATTACTTGGATAAATTCGAACCCCTGAATCCTTCGCAAAAGATTTTACCGAACCAAATCCTAATTTGCATATGCAAATTAGGGATGTGAAGTGGAAAACATTCTTTTTACTTCCTTGTTTTGACAAAAAGTCATGCGATTTCCCTCCCTGAACCTAATTTGAATATACAAATTAGGATTTGGATTCGGTTTGGCCAGGCAGACTCCTGCTGAAAAAGGCCAAATCCTGGCTGAATCCCAAACCAAATCCTGGATTCGGTGCATCATTAATAAATATATATATATATATATTATGTATTTTCTCGACCTCCTTTTTCAGGCCTTCTCCCTTGGGACACATATCAAAGCAATGACATGAGAGGGTGCTATCAAACTGAATGAAATCACTGACAAGCACCCAGACATGAAACCCTAGCCCAGCATGGAGCTGGCGTCTCCCATCAACCGGGCACCCAAGCTTGCCCTCAGATAACCCGGCTGCAGAACATTTCTAGATCCCCTTACTGACTGCAGGTGTTTATTGTACAACCCTACTGAACATGCAGCACCATGACAGTCATACACAACGAATCACTTTCAATTTCTACAGCATCTGTGAGAGGGGAGCGTCTCCCAGTAGAATACAAATCTCACTTGCAAGATGGAGCATGTTTAAACCATTACAGATTTCTTTGTATACTTCCCATTCACCCTTATTCATAAGGAAGCAATAGACTGTTGTAAATAGCAACTGCCATAATGCTTGCTGGAATGAGTCCTATAAAACAAACCCCTCCCCATATCTTTTTAGGGGGTATGTGGCAAGTGGTTTTTACTTGCTCCCATCTCTTTCTGTACAATAGCACATGTGTTTGATATATATTCCTTGATATATTCCTTCACATGACCCACATTGCTGCCTTCACCTGCAGTGACCTGCGCTCCATCACTAACTGCCTGTGGAATGGAACCGAGTCATGTGATAGATTATAGGATTAAGATAAGGGTCCCCACCCCCCCCCTCATGGGGATAGTAACCCTTTCAGCACCATTCCACTGCACACTAGGAATGAATAAGGAGTGCACTACCTTGTTCATACACAACCCCCGGGATCCTCAGACCTGCTCTATATTGTATTTTACCCATGATTCTAAAGCCTCTAGATGCCCCTTTATTATAGCATATTATATATCATATTATATTAGGGATGGACCAAATCCACTATTTTGGATTCCGCAGAACCCCCCAAATCGTTCGCGAAAGATTTGGCCGAATACTGAACCCTACTTTGCATATGCAAAATTATTACTTCCATGTATTGTGACAAAAAGTCACGCATATGCAATTAGGATTGGGTTCTGCCTGGCAGAAGGTTTTCGCCGAATCCTGAATTCGGTGCATCCCTATATTATATATAACCAGCACATTGCGAATCCCTCACCCCATGGGACTGTACATTTATATCACAGGGCTGGTGTATTGCTCAACATAATCAGCAGCCCTATGTCTATTATTATAGGAGCAGAAATAAAAATTCATATTCACATGAATAAGGAACCAAATGAGAAAGGGGGTTATAGGGTAATGTGAATAGTAATACAGGTATGGGATCAGTTATCCAGAAACTCATTATCTGAAAAGCTACGAATTATAGAAAGGTCGTCTCCCATAGATTTTATCCCAATAACCCAGTTTTTTAAAAAAATTATTTCCTTTTTCTGTGTAATAATAAAACAGTCGCTTGTACTTGATCCCAACTAAGATATAATTAATCCTTATTGGAAACAAAACCAGCCTATTAGGTTTATTTCATGTTTATATGATTTTCTAGTAGACTTAAGGTATGAAGATCCGTTATCTGGAATACCCCAGGTATTCTGGATAACAGGTCCCATACCTGTACTTGATCCCAACTAAGATATAATTAATCCTTATTGGAAGCAAAACCAGCCTATTGGGTTTATTTCATGTTTACATGATTTTCTAGTAGACTTAAGGTATGAAGATTTAAATAACAGAAAGATCCATTATCTGGAAAACCCTAAGTCCCGAGCATTCTGGACAATAGGTCCCATGCCTATACACAACAGTAGACAAAATGCCTTATAGATTTAAAGCAAACATGGAACCGATTCAGAGACCGGATAACCAACCTCAACCCCTGAAAACAGTGTTTTTGGAAAGGAGTCGGTGAACGGGGTTATTTGAGCTGTGCCGCTGAACCCCTATGTACAGCAATATATGGAACGATCCGCTCTTATTAATGAAAAGAAAATTAGAGAGGTAATTGAAGGCCATAAAAAACTGCCTGCAGTGTAACCATGGCATCAGCCTGCATCAGCAGTGTTAAAAAAAGAAAATATTTGCAACTTGTCTTTTCCCACAGATGCTCCTACTGAAACCTGCCTGATGCATATTGATAAATGGAGCTCGCTCTGGGGGAGGGGCAGCCAGGGGCTCCAAGCAGCAAAGAGACCCCAGAGAGCAGGAATAGGGGCGTGATGCTGCCAATAGTAGAGCAAGACCGCGGTGTGTGTATGGTAACCTGATGATTTCGACCGATATACAGGTACAGGTATGGGATCAGTTATCCGGAAACCCATTATCCAGAAAGCTCAGAATTACGGAAAGGCTGTATCCCATAGATTTAATTTAATCTAAGTTTTAAAAATTGATTTCCTTTTTTTCCAATAATAATAATAATAATAATAATAATAATAATAATAAAACAGTAGCTTGTACTTGATCCCAACTAAGATATAATTAATCCTTATTGGAGGCAAAACCAGCCTATTGGGTTTATTTAATGTTTATATGATTTTCTAACAGACTTACGGTATGAAGATCCAAATTACAGAACAATCGGTTATCTGGAAAACCCCAGGTCCCAGCATTCTGGATAACAGATCCCATATCTGTACAATGTACTCTCCCCTATTTTCTTAACACTACTTAGTGGCAGATTTATTAAGGTTTGAGTTTATTTTTTTGGTCAAAATTCACATTTTCAGGTTTTTTTTTGAGATTTATTATACCCCAACCCTGGAAATAGCTTGAATTCGAAATATTCCAGCCAAAACCTGTCGAGGTCATGTAGGAGTCAATGGAAGAGGTCCTTTGAACCATTTCAAGATGTTAAAGGACCAGTAACATCAACATTTAAAAAAAAAAAATCATTAGTATACCATGAAAAAAAAAAAAAAACAAAAAAACACCAAGAAGACAAATCAAACTTTAAAATCACACAGGCTTCATTAAGAAATAACTTACCGAAACTCCACTTGCGCTCCTCCTCAGAAAAGGCAATCCATTGTGCGGCACTCGATTTACTCTCCCTGCCTTCCTTATAGGAGATAGCCAGGGAGGAGAAATCGAATGTCGCACGATGGATCGCTGCCGTGCGCCTTTTCTGAAGGGGAACGAAAGCGGAGTTTCGGTAAGATATTTCTTAATAAAGGTTGTGCGATTTTTAAAGTTTAGTCTTGTTGGTTTTTTTTTGGTGGTATATGAACAATTTTTATTAAAAAATGTTTTGATGTTACTGGTCCTTTAATAGCCTTCATGATGTTCAAGGTTTTTTTGGAGGATTTTGCCAGAAAACTCAATCAATTTGAGTTAGTTTGTTAACTCAATTTTTTTAAAATCAGAAACCATTCGAGTTGTGAGTTCATTTGAGGTATATAAAACTCTAAAATCGACCTTTATTATTATTATTATTATTATTATTATTATTAACATGTATTTATATAGCGCCAACATATTGCGTAGCACTGTAAAGTAAATGTGATTATACAACTACATCACACGAATTACATATATAGAATATATGGAGTAACAAACATCACAATCAATACAGGTACAAAAAGGTGAGGAAGGCCCTATGCATAGGCATACAGTCTAAAGGGAAGGGAGTAATACACAAGGTGTGGGAGTGGGCAAGATCGAATTAAGTGGGTGAGAAATGTGGTATTGTATGTGGTGTTGCGTTTGGTAGTTAAGCAGAGTGAGGGGAGGCTTCTCGAAAGAAGTGCGTTTTAAGAGATTTCTTGAAAACAGAAAGTTTGGGAGAAAGTTGGACAGACCGTGGGAGAGAGTTCCAGAGGGGTGCAGCCCTTGCAAAGTCTTGAATGCGAGCATGTGAGGAGGTAATGAGAGAAGAGTTGAGTAGCAGGTCAGTAGAGGAGCGTAGTAAGCGAGTGGGTGACCTTTGATAAATAACCCCATAATGTCCTGCGTGAGCATAAGTCAGCTACTGTATGCAACATGGCAGCTCCCCAGTCCTACAGGTTTATTCAGAAATTGCCGCTGCCCCCTGGGAAACGTATAATCAGGGTTCTACTGTATAAAAATAAATCACTGTGACCTTAATGACCTTTGCTTTCTATTTAATGTAATCTGCTTGGTCTGATAGTGGGGAAGGGAAGAAAGCTTAGTCAAGTACAGCCAACAAAACCACTGGACTTTTAAAGGGGTAGTTCACCTTCAAGTTAAGTTATAGAATTGCTTATTTTCACCAACTTTTTTTATTATATAGTTTTTGAATTATTTGCCTTCTTTTTCTGGCTCTTTGTAGCTTCCCAATGGGGGTCACTGACCCCATCTAAAAACAAATGCTCTGTAAGGCTACAATGTATTGTTAATGCTACTTTTTATTACTCATTTTCTATTCAGGCCTCTCCTATTCATATTTCAGTCTCTTATTCAAATCAATGCATGGTTGCTAGGGGAATTTGGACCCTAGCAACCAGATGGCTGAAATTGCAAACTGGAGAGCTGCTGAATAAAAAGCTAAACAACTCAAAAAACACATAATGAAAACCAAGTGCAAATTGTCTCAGAATATCACTCTCTATACCAGTGATCCCCAACCAGTAGCTTTTGAGCGACATGCTGCTCTTCGCCCTCTTTAATGTTGCTCCCAGACAGGTGCTTCTTTTTGAATGTCTGGCTTAAAGGCAAGTTTTAGTTGCATAAAAACATGTATACTGCCAAAAAGCCTCCTTTTGGCTGCAAGTCCACATAGGGGCTACCAATACCCAATCACAGCCCTTATTTGGAAGCCCTGGGAACTATTTGCATGTTTTTGTTGCTCTCCAAAATTATTTTATAACCAAGTGTGGCTTATGGGTAAAAAAAGATTGGGGACCGCTGCTCTATACCATACTAAAAAAATAACTCAAAGGTGATCAACCCCTTTTGAATATCGAACCTATAATGTGTCAGGGAAGGACAGTGCTGCAAAATGAGATTATAGTCAAACAAGGAATCAAGTGATTCCAGGACCGTGCTTTAAATTGAAATCTGACCAAGCAATCATCTATCTATATATATATATATATATATATATATCTATCTCTATCTATATATATATATATATATATATATAGTGTACAATGTGTCTTTAAGGCTTGCAGTCCCTTTAAATGGAAAGTGCTTGTCAATCACTCAGTAAGGGCCCTTGTCCCTCCCACTTTATCCCCCAGAGCCAATAAGCAGCACTGGTGCCGTCCCTAGGCATTTGCGATGCACTAATGGACATCCACTAATTGACATTAAATCACAAGGCGCCACCAGGGAAAACATGTTTGCCAAACCTCCCATTACTTTTCCTTTAAACATTCTCCCAGGTTTGAGGTTGGGGAAGGAGAAGACGATGATTGCGCTTGAATAATTTAGATGCGTGTGATGGTTCCAGATGCAGCCGCGCCATACGAGCGGCAAGGGGACAATTGGTTGGGAGGGGAATGAGGATTTGTTTGTGCAATATTACCATCATACACGTCTCTACAGATCCTGTACTGATATCAGCTTGGAACAATTCTTATATTGCAAATTCTGGTCACCCAACAGGGGTAAACTAGCCAGGGTCCTGCACAGAGGCATGAGACTAGTCATAGTATATAAATATATAGCAGAGCAAGATGAAATACAGGATAACGAACTTGGGTCCCTTCAGATCTTATATGAAAGGGGAAACTATCGTAAAAATAAAATATGAAAATGTAATATAATTTAATATAAGCTTCATCATACTGAAATAAGAATCTTTCTAAATACAATTAAATACGCTGTACTGTTTCTGAAATAAGTTTATCGTCACTATTCCTCTCTCAGCATCTGTTTCTCTTCATTCTGTCTTCATGCAGCAGTTGGGTGTCAGATATTCACTGACAGTTAGATCCAATATATCTTATAGGGGGGCTCCTTTTGCCTAGAAAATGTATTAGAGCTCACTTATTAAATTCCCCAGACATCATGTCTCTCTACATGCAGAATTTATGCTAAAGGCAGTTATTTTGTCACATTTTGTTTGTAATATATATATATATATATATATATATATATATATATACACATATACACACACACACAAATATATATATATTGGATTTGAGCTGATTTCAGCTTCAAAGTATAATAAATCAAGAAACATTTGAGATTTTTTTAACCCAAAAATTTAAGTTTTTACTTACCGTATATACGAGTATAAGCCGTCCCGAGTATAAGCCGAGGTACCTAATTTTACCTCCAAAAACTGGGAAAGCTTATTGACTCGAGTATAAGCCGAGGGTGAGAAATGCAGCAGCTTCTGGTAAGTTTCAATCTCGTTTTCGGATGACTATTCTTAGGCGCCGGCTACTATTCTAAGGCGCCGGCGAATATTCTTAGGCGCCGGCTACTATTCTAAGGCGCCGGCTACTATTCTAAGGCGCCGGCGACCGTTTTTGCGCTTGACCCGAGTATAAGCCGAGGTAGAGTTTGTCAGCATATTTTGGGGGCTGAAAAAATCGGCTTATACTAGAGTATATATGGTACCTCGAAAACTTGAATTTTTCGGAGGGAAAAAAATAACTTGACCGTTAATAACTAACCCTCTTATAGGTTAAGTTTCCCTTTATCATTCTCCACCCCTGATGTTATAAAATAGATCTCTTGCAAGAGAATGCTGGACGATATTGCTTACATCAGGCCTCATGGGTTTCAGATCTCTATTTCTGCGATACCTGTGTGGCCGCATTGTGGCTCCAAATTCAGAGAATGAGAAGTTTGACAAGTTTTAGGCAGAAATCAGTCCTGCAAACCCAGTACAGGCCCAGGACAGATTCACCAGTTAGGGCATTTAGGCGTTTTCTTAAGCGTTTGACATTCGTTTCAGACGCAGATTTGAGTGCAATTAAACACAATGGCTAATGGATTGCATTTTATTCTTCTTGCTTGTGCTCACGAGCATCCAGAGTTACCTTTTACTGCATCTGATACACATTTAGAAGACAACAGAATAGAGGGTTGTGTTTGGACCTGAGAAAAATAACGCTCCACCAATGTCTCTCCACCAAGATAAATTTAAATTGCCAGTGATAAAATTTATATATTGCTTTGTCCTTCAGAAGTCACCTCGTGAGAAATCTTTGGGATTAAATTAAATTTCTGCCAGTTGAGAAACATTTTTGGGAGATTTGTCGCCCGCAAGTTGTGCATTTTTATCGCGGCCAACAATGCTCCGAATCAGCCACGGCCCTAAGATTATTCCAAATGAGGAGATCTTTCAGTCAAATCTATTTCTAGCAACAGAAACACCTGAAACTACTCATAGCACTCAATACTACCTGGCACCACTTGTTTTTGTTGCAAAAATCCCCATTAGAGCATTTTCAGGCTGGAACTGCCATAAAATGCAGTGGGATTTCAGGACATTTCTGTACTTCATTGGCGAATATGTCATATATGATGGATTTCTGAAAAGCAGTGATGAGGGAATTTATTTGCCAGCCATGGATACGAGGCAAAATTCAAAATTTTGCCATGAGCACATTTTTTTTCAAAAACTGTCTAGATACTTTGCTGTGAAAAAACACCCATAAGAAGAAACCCCCATTGACTTTAATGCATTAGGAGTAAGAAAAATTGTTGCACGTAAAAATGCCCATTGACTTCAATGTGTTTCGCAATTTTTTTCGCCATTTCACAAATTTTTCAGCAAAGAGAAACAGGACAGATTCGCTCATCACTAATGAAAAGCAACATCTACTAATGGCAGGACCAAAAACCTCTGAAGGGCGCCCCTCTCTGGAGAGAACAAAATCCAACGGTATACCTGATTGCTATTAGATAGGAGCTGAGCAACCTAGTGGGGTAGAACACCTGAAGGTCCAGGGAATAACCACTAAAAGTATTTTGAAAACAGAGAATTATGAAACAGAAAGGTATTAATCGCTATGGCGCAATAGGCAACTGTCAATCCCAATACAAGTTGAATGGCCATTGCAGAGAACAGGAATTGTGTAGTCCAGGAAAGTGTTATGATGTCATAGAAATATAATCATAGAGTGGACGTGTCTCTTTCTCTTGCTATTTATCTAGATCATATATACCGTATATACTCGAGTATAAGCCGAGTTTTTCAGCTCCCAAAATATGCTGAAAAACTCTACCTCGGCTTATACTCGGGTCAAGCGCAAAAACGGTCGCCGGCGTCTAAGAATAGTCGCCGGCGTCTAAGAATAGTCGCCGGCGTCTAAGAATAGTCTCCAAGAATGGTCGTCGGCGTCCAAAAACGAGACACCGGCACCTCCAATGGGAGCAGAAACCTCGGGTCAAGCGCAAAAACGGTCGCCGGCGTCTAAGAATAGTCGCCGGCATCTAAGAATAGTCGCCGGCGTCTAAGAATAGTCGCCGACGTCTAAGAATAGTCGCCGACGTCTAAGAATAGTCGCCGGCGTCTAAGAATAGTCTCCAAGAATGGTCGTCGGCGTCCAAAAACAAGACACCGGCACCTCCAATGGGAGCAGAAACCCTCAATTTTTTGATTGAAACTTACCAGAAGCTGCTGCAGCCTAGGCTTATACTCGAGTCAATAAGCTTTCCCAGTTTTTGGAGGAAAGATTAGGTACCTCGGCTTATACTCGGGACGGCTTATACTCGAGTATATACGGTACTTCTATTTATATTAAAGACACGCACAGTAGCATTTTATCGCATTCCCTACCATGAATAAAATAGTAATATATTAAATGAGATTGCATTATACAATCTCTGATGTCACAAGCGCTAAGCCTGATGCACGATGACATCATGAGATCGTGATCGCTTTAAAAATGGCAGCAATGACCTTCTATACAGCTCTTTTGTGACAGCCCAAAATGCCTGTAAGATTAGACTTGATGGCCAGCCTACAATAAAATTTGATCCTGAGCCGTGACCTATAAGAAATGGTCAGTAATTACTTACAGTACGATTAACTCCTCGCAATACAATGAAAGCAGAAATCAGATTGGTTGTTATGGGCTATTGCACAGGCCAGTAAGAAAAAATCTAAATACAACAGCGACTTGCCTTACAGTTGCTGCTGAGGGTTTTGCTGTAACTCTCACAGGCCATAAAGAAACACTATTGCCAGAAGTAATATATAATGCTGGATTCAGGCCATGTGCTTTCTCTGATCACTAAATACCTGTGAGTGTACAGGCTAAACACTTCCAGGTACCCACAGATGGAGCAGATAGTGATTAACCCTGCGTGCACTGACAGACTGATGTTGTTTCTCTTTTACTGGGAATCTGCATTTGTAATTCTCTCACACATGGCTTGGGGCCTTATTGGCACTTCATAAGTAAATAGGAAACACAGATAAGATCTTACTACAAAGTTGCAGTTCTTAACTGCCCAAAACATTATTGTGTTTACCCTCTCCCTGACAACAAACACAGACTTTTCCAAAATGTGGATTCAAATTATTCCAAATACTGTCCCAGTACAACCTCTTATGCAATGAATGCATTGGACCATACACTGGCCCATATGGTAGCCTTCTGCAAAACTGTCATTAGAGGGCCAAATTGTAGCAGGTATAGTAGGGAGAGATGGTGCCTATAGTAACAGTGGATAATAGTCTCTGGGAAGGGAGTGTGACTGTGGGATAGCAGGTATAGTAGGGAGAGATGGTGTCTATAGTAATAGTGGATAATAATCTCTGGGAAGGGAGTGTGACTGTGGGATAGCAGGTATAGTAGGGAGAGATGGTGCCTATAGTAACAGTGGATAATAGTCTCTGGGAAGGGAGTGTGACTGTGGGATAACAGGTATAGTAGGGAGAGATGGTGTCTATAGTAACAGGGGATAATAGTCTCTGGGAAGGGAGTGTGACTGTGGGATAGCAGGTATAGTAGGGAGAGATGGTGTCTATAGTAACAGTGGATAATAGTCTCTGGGGAGGGAGTGTGACTGTGGGATAGCAGGTATAGTAGGGAGAGATGGTGTCTATAGTAACAGTGGATAATAGTCTCTGGGGAGGGAGTGTGACTGTGGGATAGCAGGTATAGTAGGGAGAGATGGTGTCTATAGTAACAGTGGATAATAATCTCTGGGAAGGGAGTGTGACTGTGGGATAGCAGGTATAGTAGGGAGAGATGGTGTCTATAGTAACAGTGGATAATAGTCTCTGGGAAGGGAGTGTGACTGTGGGATAGCAGGTATAGTAGGGAGAGATGGTGCCTATAGTAACAGTGGATAATAGTCTCTGGGAAGGGAGTGTGACTGTGGGATAACAGGTATAGTAGGGAGAGATGGTGTCTATAGTAACAGTGGATAATAGTCTCTGGGAAGGGAGTGTGACTGTGGGACAGCAGGTATAGTAGGGAGAGATGGTGCCTATAGTAACAGTGGATAATCGTCTCTGGGAAGGGAGTGTGACTTTGGGATAGCAGGTATAGTAGGGAGAGATGGTGTCTATAGTAACAGTGGATAATAGTCTCTGGGAAGGGAGTGTGACTGTGGGATAGCAGGTATAGTAGGGAGAGATGGTGCCTATAGTAACAGTGGATAATAGTCTCTGGGAAGGGAGTGTGACTGTGGGATAGCAGGTATAGTAGGGAGAGATGGTGCCTATAGTAACAGTGGATAATAGTCTCTGGGAAGGGAGTGTGGCTGTGGGATAGCAGGTATAGTAGGGAGAGATGGTGTCTATAGTAACAGTGTATAATAGTCTCTGGGAAGGGAGTGTGACTGTGGGATAGCAGGTATAGTAGGGAGAGATGGTGCCTATAGTAACAGTGGATAATAGTCTCTGGGAAGGGAGTGTGACTGTGGGATAGCAGGTATAGTAGGGAGAGATGGTGCCTATAGTAACAGTGGATAATCGTCTCTGGGAAGGGAGTGTGACTTTGGGATAGCAGGTATAGTAGGGAGAGATGGTGTCTATAGTAACAGTGGATAATAGTCTCTGGGAAGGGAGTGTGACTGTGGGATAGCAGGTATAGTAGGGAGAGATGGTGCCTATAGTAACAGTGGATAATAGTCTCTGGGAAGGGAGTGTGACTGTGGGATAGCAGGTATAGTAGGGAGAGATGGTGCCTATAGTAACAGTGGATAATAGTCTCTGGGAAGGGAGTGTGGCTGTGGGATAGCAGGTATAGTAGGGAGAGATGGTGCCTATAGTAACAGTGGATAATAGTCTCTGGGAAGGGAGTGTGACTGTGGGATAGCAGGTATAGTAGGGAGAGATGGTGCCTATAGTAACAATGGATAATAGTCTCTGGGAAGGGAGTGTGACTGTGGGATAGCAGGTATAGTAGGGAGAGATGGTGCCTATAGTAACAGTGGATAATAGTCTCTGGGAAGGGAGTGTGACTGTGGGATAGCAGGTATAGTAGGGAGAGATGGTGCCTATAGTAACAGTGGATAATAGTCTCTGGGAAGGGAGTGTGACTGTGGGATAGCAGGTATAGTAGGGAGAGATGGTGCCTATAGTAACAATGGATAATAGTCTCTGGGAAGGGAGTGTGACTGTGGGATAGCAGGTATAGTAGGGAGAGATGGTGCCTATAGTAACAGTGGGATAATAGTCTCTGGGAAGGGAGTGTGACTGTGGGATAGCAGGTATAGTAGGGAGAGATGGTGTCTATAGTAACAGTGGGATAATAGTCTCTGGGGAGGGACTGTGGGATAGCAGATATAGTAGGGTACCAAAAGTGGAAGAGAAAATATTGAAGATAAGAGAACCAGTTCAATGCTGGCAACATGTGAGTATTGTTGCAGTACAACACGCTGCAGCCAAATCAGAAGCAAAAGATCTAACTGGTTAGTAAACTTGCAATATTAGTAAATTAGTCTTTACTTTTAAATTCACTTGTCCTTTACAGGATTTCAGGAGAATGTGTCCCTCCATCCCAGGTCACAGCATTAGAACCTCCAGGCTAATTAACACAATATGTGCAGAAAACATGATTCAGATGTGGAAGGTTCAGTTACAGTTCATATGGAGATTGCAGGGGGTTGCAAATAGCAGTTAGATACAGAATATTTAATACACAAGTGTGAATCCACAGCAGCTTCCACTGCACATCAGATGCATCAGATTATTTGCAGTGTTTCTATTAGGGAGATGCTAATATGTTAGATGGATACAGTATATGCAGTAGAAATGGATTTCCCATCAGCTCGAGTCAGCGGGTGTTGAGAGGTGTAGTTCAGAGATGGCTGATTTGATGCCCCATGATAAACTTGCTTTGTATTTATCCTGATTCAAATGATGCAAATGTGAAGACAGCTTGTGACACCCACTGAGCAGTTGCAGATTCATATCTTGGGTGCCAGTGGTTAACCAACATGATAACCTGAAGCATCTTGTGTCTATGTGAGGTGGCAGCACCCACACTAACAGGCACGGAGCAGCACCCACACGGAGCAGCACCCTTCGCACAACAAAGCTAGACACAGGGATACAGACAGAAGTTGGACACACGTGTTTATAGTGGTCCTTCACTCAGTGCGGATGTTAAATCGAGGGGAAACAATCAACTGGGGGATTTACTAACACACTGCTATGGTTGCTAGGAACCCAGCACTGGTTCAGTGTAGTATCTTGTTAGTAAATTAGCCCCTAACCGTTTTACAGGCAAGAGCTTTGAGGTAGCAGGACCCACAGACAGACATTATTGAGCTGCCCCATATGTAACACTCTGGTTCTTTATATACAACTCCCAGAAACCTCTGATGAATTTCAACAGCAGCTAAAAGGCAACAGGCTGGACAGCCCCGATGTAAAGTGTTTGACCCAAATTGCACTCCCTCAGAAAGCAGCCTAATGAGAAGGGGGGGGGCACTCAGCACTACTGTGGGTGTTCCTAATTAGTGGTCCCTACCCAGAGGGTATTCTGGCATTACTGTGGGTGCTCTTAATTAGTGGCCTCTACCAAGAGAATATTCTCAGCATTTCTATGGGTGCTCCAAATTTGTGGCCCCTTTGCAGAGTACATTTGCTGCATTGCTACAAGTGCTGTTGGTCGCTGGCCCCTTCCCATAGGGTACGGACAGCATTACTGTGGCTGTAGCCGATATTGCTACAAATACTGTTGATTCATTGCCCCATCTCAGAGGATATTTGCTGCAATACTACAAGTGCTCATATGTGGCCCCTGCCCAGAAAGCATTTCTTACCCTGCTACAGGTGCTGTTGGGCCTGGTATAGATCCCATGCATGTAGACCCATTGCATATAGACCCATTGCATATAGACCCATTGCATATAGACCCATTGCATATAGACCCATTGCATATAGACCCATTGCATATAGACCCATTGCATATAGACCCATTGCATATAGACCCATTGCATATAGACCCATTGCATATAGACCCATTGCATATAGACCCATTGCATATAGACCCATTGCATGTAGACCCATTGCATGTAGACCCATTGCATATAGACCCATTGCATATAGACCCATTGCATATAGACCCATTGCATATAGACCCATTGCATATAGACCCATTGCATATAGACCCATTGCATATAGACCCATTGCATATAGACCCATTGCATATAGACCCCATATAGATTGCATATAGACCCCATGCATATAGGATCCCATAGTGTGAGCCGAGTGCAGGACCAGAAGGCTACAGTCAGATATAGGCTGTTTGTTCTTGATTATCAGTTACTTTGTATTTTCATGAACCGTGTGCCCAATAGGCTGGCATAGCCCCCGGCAGCACAATACAAAGAAGGGGTATCATAAGGGCCGCAAAGTTAAAAATATAATATTTATTGTAGATTCATTAAAAAAGGAACCATATCTCCATTGGCCCTACTCATTTTGTGCCCTTCAAGGCTCTTAATAATGGGCATAGCCCCTGCCAGGGAGCCCAGCACTAGCACAAACAGCCATTTCTATTTCAGCCAAGAGCTTCTGCAGCATCTGTGGCCCTAAATATACAAAAGACACCTCCTGTCTATAAAGAGCAGTGCTGTGTGGAAGACATGGGGATTGTGTAGCCACCAGCTGAAGAAGGAAAAGCCCTGTCATTCCTTATTAGAGGATTTCCTCCACGCTCCGGTAGTACAATAGGCAGAGTAGGGAGCAAGTGCAGGGAAGGGATTCCATTTTCGCTTTTTTGTTGTTAGCCACAGAGTAGCCTTATTTATACCAAGCCCTATCACTCAGCACACCTAATACCTAATGTACCTGTAGTGTCTGAGCTGCTGCTTTGAGCATCCAACTGCTGAAGGCCCCAAGGCTCTATAGAAATACTAATAGCCCAGAAGAGCTACAGAGCAGGTCTATAGAGTGTAGCAAATGACAATATGGATGGATGAAAGCCATCTCAGGCAATTTTCTTACCCAGTCCTCGAAGTGCCGGCTCCCGTTTTGCAGTAGATCCTCAAACTGGATGGTGCAGTTGGCCACAAAGTCGTCGTACCCTATGGGGGCATCGTGGAAGACCGCCAGCTCGATCCTCTTGCCGTTGGAGACGTCGGTAGAGAAGTCATCGTGCCAGGTGGGGTTGTTGGACTTTTGCTTGGTGGAGGTCTGTCCTATCCTGGAGTCATCCACATTGACGGCAATGTATGTGTCCAGCAGGAAGGTCTGGGGTCGGGGCCCCACAGCGTGTCTCAGGGACCAGGCAGTGGGCTTCAGGTTGGTGGCCTCACAAATCCGAATTTTCAGCAAGCCATTGAATACAACCATGGTGGGCGATGGGGGGGGGGGGGGGGGTGTCTCCTAGCAGAGGTGTAACTAGAGCTGGGCAATGGGGGCACAATGCCAGGCCACAGACAACTGCAAGGGCCACAGCTAGTGCATTAAGATGGGGGAAGGGTAAAAATGGGGCATTAGCGCTGAAAAAGCAAAGTGCTTGCTCCTATGTGCGCTCTATGGTGTAATGGGCGCAGTCAGTACAAGTTGCACCTCTGCATCTCCCTATTGGGCGGGGGAGGGGCGGAAATATTACGATCCGCGCTCCACTATTCACCGCCCGCCCATGCGCTCCGCTTGTCCCTATTCCTCTGGCAGTGGATAATACTCGGGCTGTAACAAGGCGGGGGTGTCTGTGCAAATCCTCAGATAATCCCGCCGCTGCTGCTGCTTCTCTCCTGCCTACCGTATCGGCTCATCCATGGACACGACTCGTAGCTGCTGCTGCTGCTGAAATCTGGGCTTTCCTGGCAAAACGCTGCCTGTGATCAGCCGCTCCCCCTGCCTCTGAGACTACAAGCTGCTCCCCCAGCAGCCGGGAAATCGCTCTCACCCGCAGCTCCTCACACGGGATCCTCCCCGCCCGCATGCCCCGGGGACTGCACCGCCGGACTGGGCTCTGCTCGCGCTGCTACTGCTGCTGCTGTTGTTATTACTGGGCTTGGGCTGCAGGGACACAGATCAGAGGCGCAGATCCCCGCTGGATTCCTCGTACCGCCGCTCATTAGCACCGCCCCCAACTCCTCCCCTCGCCTTGTAATGCAGGAAATGCACGAAACGCGTCACAACTAGAGACAGTGTTTGAGTGAGTGTGTGTGAGTGTGAAAGAAAGTGTGTGAGAGAGAGGTTTGTTCGAGAGTGTGTGTGTGAAAGAGAAAGTGTGTGTGTGTGTGAGAGAAAGTGTGAGAGAGAGTGTGTGTGTGAAAGAGTGTGTGTGAGTGTTTGAAAGCGAAAGTGTGTGTGTGAGTGAGTGTGTGAAAGAGTGTGTGTGACAGAGAGAAAGTGGGTGTGTAAGAAAGTGTTTGTGTGTGAGAAAGTGTAAGACTGTGTGTGAGACTGTGTGTGAGAGAAAGTGTGAGTGTGAGAGAAAGTGTGAGAGAGTGAGTGTGAGTGTGCGTGAGAGAGTGCGTGTGTGAGAGAGAGTGTGTGTGTGAAAGAGTGAGTGTGTGAGAGTGTTTGAAAGAGAAAGTCTGTGTGTGTGTGACAGACAGAGAGAAAGTGAGCGTGTAAGAAAGTGTTTGTGTGTGAGAGAAAGTCTAATAGTGTGTGTCAGATAAAGTGTGTATATGAGTGAGTGTAAGAGTTTGTGCAAGAGAGTATGTGAGAGAGTGTGCGTATTTGTATGAGAGTGAGTGTGTGTGTGTGTGTGAGAGTGTAAGAGTGGGTGTGTGTGAGAGTGAGTGAGAGAGAGCATGTGGAGGAGGGAAGGATCACACACAACATACAATATCTGTCACTAATCGCACACTTCTTGTTAACCCCAAAAAATAAACATCTGCCCCAGGAAATCCAGTGACACATTATCTAAAAGGTATTTGCAATACAAAGCAATGTGTCTGCTTCTGCATTGCTGGTTCTGACTCATGAAACAATGTAGCAGCTCTCCAACCCAGACAGGTTTGTAAAACCCCTGAACTATGCTGTATCAATGGAATTTAATGTGAGTGTGTCTCTGTGACTATACAGCAGGTGAGTACACGTGAAACATATCTGAGAGGTGCCACATGTTGGCTCCATATTCTGGCCACTAAGCTTTTCTCAGCCCATGTATGGCCACTAGTGATGGGCCAATCTGACCCATTTCGCTACCCCAAAAATTTGCCAAAATGCGTTGGAAGTTGATGAGCATAATTTTTTTTTTTTTATTTATTTATTTTTTTGATGAGCATAATTTTTGCCGCAAAACTAGGCGAGAAATTTTGCTCATCACTAATGGCCACCTTAAAGGGATTGTTCACCTAACTGTTAGTATGATGTAGAGTCATATTCTGACACAATTTGCAATTGGTTTTCATTTATTTGTGTTTTTTCAGCAGTTTTCAATTTCAGCTGCCTGTTGCTAGGATCCAAATTACCCTAGCAACCATGCACTGATTTGAATAAGAGACTGGAATAGGAGAGGCCTGAATAGAACGATGTGGAATAAAAAGTAACAATACATTTGTAGCCTTACAGAACATTTGGTTTTAGATGGGACCAGTGACCCCCATTTGGAAGCTGGAAAGAGTCATAACTTTTTGAATTATTTGCCTTCTTCTGGCTTTTTGCATCCCTGAATAAAACACTAAATAACTCAAATAATAAAAAATGGAAACCAATTGCAAATTGTCTCAGAATATCCCTCTCTACATCATACTAATAGTTAATGTAAAGGTGAACAACCCCTTTAAAGGAGAACCACCTCTTTAACTACAACGGAGCAGTCGTTTGATTTCTGGAGTTTGAGGTGTGGCTGTAGGGAACGTTTTTAGCTTAAGAGGCTCAGTTTTATACTCTGTGCCCAAACACGATCACTAAATATTGGCTCCACCAGCCACAGATCCATTGTACCCAGCGCACACACCAACTCACCAGCACATAAATGAGCATTCTCTGAGCATAATGATGGCTGCTTTTACCTAGACAAATATTTATGTAAGTCCTGTCGGGGGATCCGTGTGACATTTTACAGCCAGTATCACTACCTAATAGCTGGGCTTGTTATTAAATTCCCTCCCGAGCACAGGTCTCCTCAATAAGGTTGCTTAATGCTGTGTTTGGACAATTAAGGTGGTCAAAATTAATTTTCGCACAATATTCAGTGCGGTGGGAAAAGAGCCGACCGATATTGGCTAGGGATGCACTGAATCCCTAGCCAATGCACTGAATTTGCATATGCAAATTAGGGGCGGGTAGGGAAATTGCATGACTTTTTCTCACGCAACAAAAAAAATTCCCCTTCTTGCCCCTAATTTAGGTTGAATCTTTTGCGAAGCATTTGGCCGAATCCAAATGGCGGATTAGATGCATCCCTAATATCAGCAGAAGACTTGGATATCAGTCGGTTCATCGATTGGGCTGGACGGAAAATTTTGATCGGGCTCCTTTGAAGGCACCTGAACATCTGCCATTGTTAATGCTGAAAGGTCAGATACAGGTAGAATTCTATTATATATATATAAAAAAATGGAATTAAACTTCGGTACACCTAGGAGGGGCCCCTAGATACAAGTCAGACTAGGGGATACAAGTGTGGGCAACTAGGATGATTATGTATTTTATTGTATACTTTTGTTCACTAATTACACATTGTATTCCAAGTCATATTTTGCATCAATTTTATTAAGTAAACGGCACGGTGTATGTATTCAACTTTTAGTAATTTATTAGCACGTGTCACTTTAAAGAAGAAATTTGTCTACATAATGAACTATATGGCTCACATTGGAGCACAGACACTAATTATTGATGCACTGTTGAGGTCACTCCTTAATTGATGTTGTTTCATTGGCTATAAAAATCACATTGTGTGTGGGGTGTGTTTGCCTTGAGAAAGGTCCCAGTAGGGACCGAAACGTCACGTTGGCTATGCATGCCTTACGAAATATCTGAATCCTAATTTGCATATGCAAATTAGGGGCAGAGAGGGAAATCGTGTGACTTTTTGTCACAAAACAAGGAAGTAAAAAATATTTTCCCCTTCCCACCCCTAATTTGCATATGTAAATTAGGGTTCGAATTTGGTTCGGTATTCGGCCAAATCCTTCGTGAAGGATTGGGGGTTCAGCCGAATCCAAAATAGTGGATTCGGTGCATGCATTCATTCTCTCTCTCTCTCTCTCTCTCTCTCTCTCTCTCTCTCTCTCTCTGTCTCTCTCTCTCTCTCTATATATATATATATATATATATATAAAAATAACCATTCAGCTCTACATGTGTGTATTGAAACAAACTATCTTTCTTGGAAACATCTTTTCGAAGAAAGATTGTAATTGTTACGTCCTTATACCTTAAGACGTGTGAATATAAGAAGGGGTTGGATGGTGTTTAGCAAGTGAGGGAATACAGGGATATGGGAAATAGCTCATAGTACAAGTTGATCCAGGGACTGGTCCCATTGCCATTTTGGAGTCAGGAAGGAATTTTCCCCCTCCGAGGCAAATTGGAGAGGCTTCAGATGGGTTTTTTTGCCTTCCCCTGGGTCAACTGGCAGTTGGATTAAAAAAAAAAAAAAAAAAAAACTAAAAGGTTGAACTTGATGGACAAGTGTCTTTTTTCAACCTTACTTACTATGTTACTATGTAATGTAAAACAAAGTGGGAACAAAAGGGAAAACATTTTTTTTTTAAATTAACAGGCACATTTATCAAAGGTCGAATTTCAAATTTATGTGAGTTTTTTTTTTTTTAAACTCTCTTATATTTAAATACACTCATAATTCAACATAATTCAAATATCTAAAACTCGGGCGAATTTTAACGACCAGAAAACTCAAAATTCAATTTGAATTCGTCCAAACTGAAGTTTTTTCGGAGAATGTCAGGAAGGATACGAACATTTCCAAATTTGTGCCACTGACTTTAGTACATGAATTCAGTAGGTTTTAGGTAGCGATTAGTCTAGTTTGAATTTTTAAAGGGCCAGAGTATGATAAATCTTGAAAACTGAATTTGAATTTTTTTTGGATAATTCCCTAGTCAAATTTGACAGTTAAAAGAAAATTTAGTTCGACCCTTAATAAATCTGCACATAAAAGTACGGTAGTTATGGTGTTGTTTTAACCCCCTGTGGGCTACAAGACAGAGTGCTGAATGATGAGCTACAGGACACAGTGCTGACTCTCTGATCAATGTACTGATGCAGTGTTAATTGCAATTAGCCAGCTGCTCCTGTGACAATAAGCTCAATAGGTCACTAAACAGGGAATGGCAGTTGTTATGAGGAAAGTCAAAGGAGGATGAGATAAGTGAAAAGCCATTTGGTTTCTTGGGCTGGAGTGTGTCATTTGAAACGTTCATTGCGGTTATTCTCTGCGATTAAAATACGTGTATTGTGAGTTTCCCAACATGAAAATGGGAAGGATTGTGCAGTGAATCAGACAAAGTGCACAATCGAGGTCCCTGTTCATCAAGTGTATATATGTACGAGCTCCCCTAAAGCTTGAATGGAGCTTCCTTAAAGGGGTGGTACACCTGTAAGTAAACGTTTAATATGTTAAAGAATGGCTAATTCTAAGCAACTTTTCAATGTGCCTTATTTTTTTTTTCTTTTTATATGTTTTAGATTATTTGCCTTTTTCTTCCGAGTCTATGGATGGGCGAATTTAACCATTTAGCCAAAAATTAGCCAAAATGCATTAAAGTGTATGGGCGACAATTTTCTTTTCTCCCATTTAAGTCTATGGGCGTCATTTCCATGGTGAAACACAGCGACTAAATTTGCTCATCCCTACTTCTGACATTCCGGATGTAAAACCACATGAAAAACAAATGCTCTGTAAGGCTACAAGTGTATAGTTATTAGGGATGCACCGAATCCAGGATTCGGCCTTTTTCAGCAGGATTCAGCCGAATCCTTCTACCCAGCCGGACCGAATCCGCATATGCAAATTAGGGGCAGGGAGGGAAATCGTGTGACTTTTTGTCACAAAACAAGAAAGTAAAAAATGTTTTCCCATTCCCATCCCTAATTAGCATATGCAAATTAGGATTCGGTATTCGGCCAAATCTTTTGCGAAGGATTTGGAGGTTCGGCCGAATCCAAAATAGTGGATTCGGTGCATACCTGATCGTTATTGCTACTTTTTACTACTCCTCTTTCAATTCAGGCCTCTCATTCAAATCAATTGTTGCTAGGGGAATTTGGACCTAAGCAACCAGATGGCTGAATTTGCAAACTGGAGAGCTTCTGAATAAAAAGTGAAATAACTCCAAAAAAAAACACAAATAATAAATGAAAACCAATTGCAAATTGTCTCAGAATCTCTACATCATACAAGTTAATTTAAAGGAGAACCAAACCCTTGATAAAATCCCCTACCCCCCCCCCCTAGGTGGTACCTTTGGTAAATGCCCCTAACTCTTACTTACCCCTCGGTGCAGATTGAGGGCATCGGAGTTCATGGGCGCCATCTTCTTCTCTTTGGTGATAGAGCTTTTTAGAAGAATAGAGCAGCATAACAGCGCTTACGCAGTTGGAGCAGTCTTCTGTCTTGCGACAAGTGCACATGTGATGAAAGTCTCATATATTGCAGAATCAGCGGAAGAAGACTCGAAGATTACTGTAGAGAAGAAGGCGCCCATAAACTCCAATGCCCTGAATCTGCACCAAGGGGTAAGTAAAGAGTTAGGGGCATTTACCAAAGGTGCCACTTAGGCTGGGGGGGGAGCTCTGGAAACAGGGTCACAACAATAGAGAAAACAGAATGTGTTACTGCTGGGGGGGCCTAGGTGCAATGGGGGGGGGGCAGCGGGCACAGACTCAAGCATTTCAAATTTAGGGAGGCCTTAAATGACTGCTGGGCCCTGGTATCTTCTCATGTTGGAAGAAATCTGTGTTTGGATGGTGTTTAGCAAGTGAGGGAATACAGGGATATGGGAGATAGCTCATAGTACAAGTTGATCCAGGGACTGGTCCCATTGCATCTCTGAATCAGGAAGGAATTTTTCCCCGCTGAGGCAAATTGAAGAGACTTCCGATGGGATTTTCGCCTTCTTCTGGATCAACTGGCAGTTAGGCAGGTTAAAATAGAGTTAAAAGGTTCAACTTGATGGATGTGGGTCTTTTTTCAACCTAACTTACTATGTTGCAAACAGAGAGAGCTTTTACAGCCGTTTACTCAGGTATGGTAAAGCATTCTACAGAATAATTATAGTATTATAGCTTGTACTATCTGTTGGCAATAAACTGCATCGGTAGCTTTCCTTCTCTTTTAAGAGCATATTTCAGGCCAATGGGGGTGTGCACATTCTTTTGGTCCTATAATGTATCATGGATTGCCCGAAATGTCCCAGGTGGCACGTGCAGGTATTATAATGGTAGATTGCCAGGGGGAGCTGGCAGGGCTTCAATTTGGAAGGGGAAAGATGTATATTCAGAGGTCTGGATTTATAAGGCATAGTACACGTCTAGAATTACTTGACCTTTACATAGATTTCCGCCGGCCTCGACTGTCTGCACAAAGTCAATGGTACTGATGACTGGCGAGTTTTTAAGTGCATGATCCTATTGGGCTCACAAACTATAGGTTGAAGGAAGTTCCATGAAGCCCGTGCCTTCATAATCCACTGCACTAAGTCTTTAAATGCATTTGCCTTAACACATCGTTGTCACTCTGCTGAATTCTGTGCTGGAGTAATGAATTCAGTACCAAACAGAGGACGGGCAGATTTAAGAATAATTCAGCCTCGAGGAAAAGTATGGAAATGGCACTTGGCTAAAAAAGCATAAGGGTTAGTCCAAGACGAAATGTGTCAGTAGGAAAAGCAGGTAAAGCAGCATCACTTGGCTAATGGACTTTAACCCTTTCATTAATGCTCAAGCTCGTCACTTGTACATATGCACTTATATGCCTCTTTAGCTCTTATCCTAATCTGCCCTAAATAATACACATGGGACGGGCATTTCTCTGAAACGACTCCTATATAAACATATCAGCACCACTGGACAGTTTCCAGATACTGCAGATTTATGCTTTTGTTTTGTGCAGAATTAAACATGGGAGTGCCCAAGAACCCGAGGCTCCATGAAGTCCAACATAAACCCAAAAGAACATCAGTGTTGTAGTACCCATGGCTGGAAGATAGTATTAAAGGGGTGGTTCACCTTTAAATGAACTGTTAGTATGATGTAGGGAGGGATATTCTGAGAAAATTTGCAATTGTTTTTCGAGTTATTTAGCTTTTTATTCAACAGCTCTCCAGTTTGCAATTTCAGCATCTGGTTGCTAGGGTCCAAATTACCCTAGCAACCATGCATTGGTTTGAATAAGAGACTGGAATATGAATAGGTGAGGCCTGAATAGAAAGATGAGAAATAAAAAGAAGCAATAAAAATATATCTGTAGCTTTAAAGAGCATTTGTTTTTAGATGGGGTCAGTGATCCCCATTTGAAGTTTGGAAGTCAGAAGTAGGGATGAGCAAATTTTGTTGCGGTGTTTCACCATGGGAATGACGCCCATAGACTTCAATGGGAGAAAAAAAATGTCTCACTTCAAAAAAAAATTGTCGCCTATAGACTTTAATGCATTATGTAGAATTTTTGGCGATGTAGTGATTTTTTTTGAGACAATTTGCAATTGGTTTTCATTTTTTATTATTCATGGTTTTTGAGTTATTTTGATTTTTATTCAGCAGTTCTCCCGTTTGGAACTTCAACCATCTGCTTAAGGCCCAAATTCCCCTAGCAACCATGCATTGATTTGAATAAGAGACTGGAATATGAATAGGTGAGGCCTGAATAGAAAGATGAGTAATATGAATAACAATATATTTGTAGCTTTGCAAAGCATTTGTTTTTAGATGGGGGTCAGTGACCCCCATTTGAAGTCTGGTATGAGTCAGAAGTAGGGATTAGCAAATTCCCAAATTCGCCGTTTTTCATCATGTAAATGACGCCAGTAGACTTCAACGGGAGAAAAAAAATGTTGCACTTCAAAAAAAAAAATGTTGCCCATTTATGCGATTTTTTGGCGAAATGGTTATATTCGCCTATATGTAGACTCAGAAGAAAAAGGCAAATTTTTTAGAAGGGGTCAGTGATACCCATTTGAAAGCTGGAAAGAAAAGGGCAAATAATTAAAAAAATATATAAAAAAATATAACAACGGCTAATTCTAAGCAATTTCTCAATAAGTCTTTCTTTCATAATAAAAGTTAACTTAAAGGTGAACCACCCTTTTACGAACAACTTCTGATCAACTTGGGACTTGACCTCGTATTTAGAACAGTTGCTTTTGATCATACATAGGAGCATTGCATTTAAATTTTAAAGAAAGGCCCAAGTTCACAAAGTTCTCTCGTCGTCTCTAGTACTACCTCATGAGCAAGGGGGCATATACTGTTAGTAACCCTAATTATCACTTAATGACTTTGCTCCCCGGCCCACAGGGACTATGTTTCTGCCAGTACTACATGAATGAATCAGAGGATAAAGTGACATTTAAATACATGCAGCAAGCCCCCTTATGTACTAAATTATAATTATTACTGGTGCTGCTGGGGCCCATTGTCAACTCCCTGCCTACTGCCAAAACTCCCACTACCAGTAATTCCTAATTATATTATTATAAGTATTATTATACTTTACAACTGTATACACATTGCTGGCCTATTAACTGCAGCAAATATATGACAATTAACACGTCTTCCAACTGATGGGGTAGCAGGAGGTAAAAATGTGATGAATATGAATGATTCTCATACTGTAACATTCTATATTTCATTGTATATTTCTGCAGCTTTTTAGTTACCCTTTTTTTTAGCTTATGACCTTTACATGCCCCTGGCTGACAAAGCCAACAGGATGAAGAAACAGCGCTATCTAGTGGTAACAATGTTAAACTACAAAAGCATGGATCAAAATTGTAACATAACAATCCTGTGTAACTGTAATGGTATACAGAATATAAAAAAAAAAAAAAAAGTCTAGAATTTTTGGAGATTTATTATACCCTGATGCTGCAAAAAGCCAGAATTTCAATCTCAGACCTGTTGAGGTCCTGTATAAGTCAATGTGAGAGGCACCTATCTCAATTTGAAGTTTTCGTGGTCTGTGCTGAGGTTAGCCCGAAAATACAACTTTTCGAGCAATTATGGGGAAAAAGGCTTTAAAATTTGGAGAGATTTCTGTGATGCACTTAAATCAAGTTTCTTAATTAAAGGAAAACTAACCCCCCCAAACAATGTAGGTCTCTATAAAGAGATATTGCAAAAAACAGCTCATATGTAAAACCCTGCCTCATGTAAATGCATAGTAACATAGTAAGTTAGGTTGAAAAAAAGTCACACGTCCATCAAGTTCAACCTTTTGACTTTTTTTTTTTTTAACCTGCCTAACTGCCAGTTGATCCAGAGGAAGACAAAAAAACCCCATCTGAAGTCTCTCCAATTTGCCTCAGAGGGGGAAAAATTCCTTCCTGACTCCAAAATAGCAATGGGACCAGTCCCTGGATCAACTTGGACTATGAGCTATCTCCCATATCCCTGTATTCCCTCACTTGCTAAACACCATCCAACCCCTTCTTATACCTATCTAATGTATCAGCCTGTACCCCTGATTCACTTCCCAGCTCTCCCTGTAACACCCCTTTCCCTCCTCTAATCTAATTGGCTCCCTCCTGTCTGCTGGGAGGAGCTACTGGTGAATAAAGCATCCAACCCTTCCTTGTACCTATCTAATGTATCAGCCTGTACCACTGATTCAGGGAGACAATTCCACATCTTCATAGCTCTAACTGTAATAAACCCCTTCCCAATATTTAGCCAGAACCTCTTTTCTTCTAATTGGAATGGGTGACCATGTGTCAGCTGGAAAGAACTACTGGTAAATAAAGCATTAGAGAGATTATTATATGATCCCCTTATATATTTATACATAGTTATCATATAACTCCTTAAACGCCTCCAGTGTGAACATCCCCAGCCATTTTCATAATAATATTCTTTTTTAGTAGTATGTGCCATTGGTTGATCATGAATAGAAAATTGCCATTTTAAAAAATAAGGGCCGCCCCCTGGGATTGTAGGATTCATGGTGCACACAAACAAACTATACATATTAGGTCACATGAGCCAATTAATAGACAGAGTTCTGTCTTTAGCTTCCACACTTCTTCCTGTTACAGTTAGAGTTGCAGCATTTCTGGTCAGGTGATCTCTGAGGCAGCACACAGACCAATGTGAAAGAGATGTAAAAGGGCCAAATGTACTTCAATATATAGAACAGTGGGACCTGGATTTTACAATTGAGTGTTGTTCTTAGATCTACCAGGCAGCTGTTATCTTATGTTACGGAGCTGCTATCTGGTTACCTTCCCATTGTTCTGTTGTTTGGCTGCTGGGGGGGTGATATCACTCCAACTTGCAGTACAGCAGTAAAAAGTGACTGAAGTTTATCAGAGCACAAGTCACATAAATGGGGGCAACTGGGAAACTGACAATATGTCTAGACCCATGTCAGATTTCAAAATTAAATTTAAAAAAAATCTGTTTGCTCTTTTGAAAAATGGATTTTAGTGCAGAATTCTGCTGAAGCAGCACTATTAACTAATGTGTTTTGAAATAATCATGTTTTCCCATGACAGCATCCCTTTAACTACTGAGGATCAGACACTGCGGCTGCAGGGGGCCCAGGAGGTATAGGGACCCAGGAGGACCAAATAATGAGGCATTTCAAAATATATTGGTAAGACAGGACAATCTCTGGATATATTGGGGGCTCTAAAATTAATTTACTGTGGGGCCCAGTAAGATGTAATTACTCCACTGAATAACACTCTCCTACCCCCAATTTATAAAACAATTGCACTCCCTTACATTTGAATATATATTTGAAATTCAACTGGGGGGTTATTTATGAAAAAAACAGAATATTTAAAACTCGGTCAGATTTTACCGACCTGAAAACTCGAATCGAATTCAACCAAACTCGATTCAAGTTTTTTCTCCAAAAAAACTCAAATGTCAGGAAGGCTACAAACATTGCCAAATTGGTCACTGCACCTCTCCCATTGACTTATACATGAATTCAGCAGGTTATAGGTGACAAATAGTTGAATAATTGTTAAAGGGTCAGAGTTTGATAAATTTCAAAAATCAAATCCAATTTTTTAAAGGAATTGTTCTGTATAAAAAAACAAAAACTGGATAAATAGTCTGTGCAAAGAAATGTATCCAATATAGTGTATAAAGACTGAAGTGACTAGATGTGTAACATAATAGCCAGAACAATACTTCCTGCTTTTCAGCTCTCTTGGTTTACACTGATTGGTTACCAGGCATTAACCAATCAGTGACTTGAGGGGAGGCACATAACTGTTGCCTTTGAATCTAAGCGGAATGCTGAGGATCAATTGCAAACTCACTGAACAGAAATGTCCCATGTGGCCCCCCTTATAGTCACTGACTAACTCAGAGTTCGAGAGCTGAAAAGCAGGAAGTAGTGTTCTGGCTATTATGTTACACATCCACTCACTCCAGCCTTTATACATTACATTATTGCCTAAGTCACTATATTAGAAACATTTTTTATTTTGAACAGCCTATTTATCGAGTTTTTATTTTTACACTTAACGGTTCGTTTGAAAAAAAAAAAAAACAACAATTATAAAACTTGAATCGAGTCTGGATAATTCCACTCGAATTTGACAGTTTTGACCATAAAATAAATTAGAAAATTCTATTTGACCCTTAATAAATCTGCCCCTTAAAGTGATGTCAATGTGCCTTTATATAAAATTTTTCGTACATCCCAAATTTAGAAACTATAAGGAAAACATTACCCCCCCCCCCCCAAGTTTGCTAAATGCTAAAAGCAGTCGGTACCATTACTCTTGTAGGCTGGAAGTATGAGAAATAGAACAGAAGCCTCCATGAATATTGCAGCACGCTGGTGCCTATAGCTGTGCATTAGTGCGAGTCTATGAATGTGGCTGCAGGGAAAATCTTTGCAAATAAAATCAGCTCAGTGAGCAGTTTGGCTAATGGCTAGTTCATCCCAAATATAGAAACCTTACCCAACGTGCGGCTCCCATTTCCCTTCCATTAAATACAGAGGCTGCGATCGGGTTTAGATTCTGTATAGGTTATAATGATGGGTCATTAAAATGCTATTTACGAAATACTCCCATTGACTTATACAGGACCTCGACAGGTCTGAGATCGCATATAATAAATCTCGAAAAATTTGAATTTTTGCAAGGACACTTTGCCCCTGGCACATTATGCAACACAAGAATTCCACGCGAAGGGAACATACTAAGCCCCACCCACCATATGTAGAAATGATGTAATTAGATGCAAAGTTATGCATTAAAGGGGCGGTTACAATTATAAACTTATAATACACAAAAACCATGAATATCCTGTAAATTATATCCTTATAAATGGTGAGTAGTGATGTCATCAGTTATAAATGGTGATATAATTTCTGTCACATGACTCACTAAAACGTGTATTATAATAAATAAAGTACCCTCTTTTGTAAATTATAAGTTATAGAGGAGTTCTATGACCATATAAAAGCACAAGGCTGAAGGCGGAGTGTTTTTATACAGGTTATGGAACTCTGAGGTGACTTTGAATATCCTAATAATACACAAAAGCCATGAATATCCTGTAAATTATATCCTTATGTCATCTGTTATAAACGGTGAGTTCTGATGTCATTTCTGTCACATGACTCACTGAAACTTGGGTATTATAATAAATAAAGTACCCCCAGTTGCAAAATCTGAGGATATTAGAAGTCACCTCGGAGTTCCATGACCTGTATAAAAACACTCGGCCTTCGGCCTCGTACTTTTATATGGTCATGAAACTCCTCGTGACTTAGAATATCCTTATATTTATAAGTATACTTATAAGAGGGGGTACTTTATTCACTATATAATACATGAATGTCGTGTAAATGATATCCTTATAAACAGTTCTAAATGATGTAAATTATAATCTGAAGCTCAGTAATATAATTTCTGTCGCCTGACTCAATTAAACTTGTTTATTAATTAATTCATTATTAAGGACCTATTAGCCTTGTGCCGTTCTATGCTTCGCTAGTTGCTGACTTTTAAAAGGCTTGGACTGGGTCGGAGAGGCAGCAGGTTTTTGTCCTCCAGGACACATGACAAAATGGCTTAACTGCAATGGTTTAATACTTTCAATCACTCATGCTTGTCATAAGGACTAGCGGATTCTAAAGCATTGGCATGGAGGACCCATAACATACCTAACCAGATTCCATTCCAAAATCAAGTTTCTAGTACAGGTATGGGATCCATTATCTGGACACCCATTATTCAGAAAGCTCCAAAGTACAGAAAGGCCGTCTCAGACTCCATTTTATTCAAATAATCCAAATGTTTGAAAATCATTTCCCTTTTCTGTGTAATAATAAAACAGTAGCTTGTACTTGATCCTAACTAAGATATTATTAATACTTATTGGAAGTAAAACCAGCCTATTGGGTTTATTAAGGGGCATATTTATTAAGGGTAGCATTGTATTTTACACAAAAAAAGTTTAAGGGTATTTTTGCGTCAAAAACTGAATTTTTTTTGATGCAAGTTTTTTCCCGCTGAAAACTTGGGAGTTTTTGGCTTATTAAACCCAAACTTGATGAATTGAGTTTTTTCTTAAAATAGAAAGTTGTGAGTTCATTTAAGGTTAAAAAAATATCACATAACTAACATTCGACCTTTGATAAATAACCCCTAATGTTTAAGTGATTTTCTAGTAGACTTAGGGTATGAAGATCTGTTATCCAGAAAACCCCAGGCCCCAAACCTGTAATAAGTTAGTCAGATGGGAGCCAGCCAGCCTTGCACAATTGACCTGTAAAATACTCAACATTTTTTATATGACAATTTTCAGATGATATTAATTTGGTGGTTTAACTAAATGGGAGATTTTGTCAGATGGTGTTGGATTAAGAAAACACCTCCTACGAATCGGTTGTAGTCGCATGGGTCAAAACATGATTAAAAAAGTATGAGTAAACTTTTTCCGAATCACACAACACGACTGACTGATGTAAACAATGCATCTCCAAGAGATGAGATTAAATCCGATTTTTTTCCCCCCATTGAAATACATTGACTGTCAAATGTAAATGCATGAACAAACGACACCTTTGACTTTATCTGATCCGACATTACATTGTAGGTATAGGGGGATCAGATTTTGTAGCATTCTAGAAATCTTATGCTGTTATGTGGAATTGCACGATGTTGCATTGCAAGATCAGATAAAATCTGACCCACAAAATCTGATCAAAATCTCCAAGGTTGTTTTACCCATAAACACTGAATTATGCCTTCATCCTTTCCCATAGCCTATCCCTACATCTTCACCTCCTGAATCATCAGGGTTTTTCACACCAACCCTCCTTTCTTCCTCTAAACTCACTCATGGGGAATAAGCAGAATGGAACCCAATAAACAGAAGATCCTGCTGTTGCACATTATTCCTCTTCATGATTTATCCCAGTGCCTTACTTGTTAAAACCTTTATAAGTCACTGAACGAAACAAAAATACAAGGGGAAAAAAAGTCACAATTTCCCTTCCTATGCCTAATTTGGATATGCAAATTAAGATCTGGTTCGGTCAGGCACAAGGATTTGGCTGAATCCGAATCCTGCTGAAAAAGGTTGAATCCCGAACTGAATCCTGTATTCGGTGCATCCCTAGTTCAGACAGGGGCGTAACTATAGAGGAAGCAGACCCTGTGGCTGCAGAGGACCCCAGGAGGTATAGGGCCCCCATGAGGCTCTAATTCATATACAATTTCAATAAAAATTGGTAAAACAGGACAAATTCTGGATATGTCGGGGGCCTAAAATGTATTTGCTGTGGGGCCCAGTAACATCTAGTTACGCCACTGGGTTCGGTATTTGGCCTTCACAAAAGATTCAGGATTCGGGCCAAATCCTAAAATCCTTTCCCATAGCCTATCCCTACATCCTCACCTCCTGAATCATCTAGGTTTTTCCACCAAATCTCCGTTCTTCCCTTAAACTCACATGCCATTTGTGTATTAGCAGAATGAAACCAATAAAGCTCCTGCTGTTGCACATGATTCAGCCCAGTACCTTGCTTGTTAAAACCTTTATAAAAGTCACTGAAAGAGACATAAATACAAGGGAAAAAAATGAATGGAGTATTTGTCCATCTAAGCAATTATTGGCAAGGTCTGTAGTTAATTTTAAAGCCTTGACATGTGAGCAAACTGCTAAAAGCTCCTCTTCTACTTCAATATCCTTATGGCTTTACCAGGTTCACTTAGAAACTCGCATAGATATAGAGATATACGTTCCCAGAAGAGAAATCCTTGTTCCAAAAATTCACCTTGCACATCCAAGAGCAGAATTGGGCCTTTGCATGGGTGATTAATCACATGACTAATCGCCAGTTACAAAAAGTTTACATTAGCTGCAACTGTAACCAAGATTTTCAAACAGAACAAAGTTTGGAAGATATAAATTCATTTCGGTGCCAAAAATAATGTAATCAAGGGTTAGGAAAGCATTTTATGTATTTATTTTATCTGATAAATTCCTCATCCTATTCACTTCCTATTTCCTAAGCCTTCACGTTTGTGTGCCTTGGCAATACAGTGTATAGAACTTTCCATTCGAAAGAATCCCAGCCAAAAAGGAAAATACTTTAATTTATACAGGAAAAAATCTAATTTCATCGTATAGGTTTGAAAGGGCAGTTATTCTTGTAAGAGAAAGTCATTCTGCTGTGGACCAAATTCCCTTTGGAAAGCAGAACATTTACTTTTTGTTTTCCAAAGCAGATAAAATATCACAATTCACAACAAAAATCAATGGAAACGAAATCTTTCCTTGCAGAAATGTTGTAAAGGTCAGAGGGATTAAGGGCAGGAGTAGGTCAGGGCAGGCAGAATCCAGGAATGTAGCACAAGTTGAAACACAGCAATGTCCATAGAACACATGGACAAAAAAAGTGCACCCATCAACAGCCAGAGAGGCTATTTAAGTCTTTAAAGGCACAATGGAGATGAAGAACCTTGAAGCATAAGGATTCCTCAGTGCTGCAATCAAGGATGCACCAAATCCAGGATTCAGTTCGGGATTCTGCCTTTTTCAGTAGGTTTCGGCCCAAAATCAAGTGCCTGGCCGAACTGAATCTGAATGCAAAAAAAAAATCACATGATTTCCCTTCCTGCCCCTAATTTGCATATGATTCGGTTTAGCCAAGCAAAAGGCCGAACCGTGTTGAAAAAGGCAGAATCCAGAACCGAATCCTGCATTGGGTGCATCCCTAGTTTCGGACAGGGGTGTCGCTACAGAGTAAGCAGATCCTGCAGCTGCAAGGGGGTATAAGGCCCCATGAGGCTCTAATTCATGTACAATTTCAATAAATATTGGTAAAACAGGACAACCTCTGCATATGTTGGGGGCCCTAAAATTAATTTGCTGTGGGGGCCAGTAACATCTAGTTAACCCACTGGGTTCAGATTGGGTTCGGTATTTGGCCTTCACAAAAGATTCAGGATTCAGCCAAATCCTAAAATAGTGGATTCAGTGCATCCCTAGCTGCAATACTCTTTTGGCATTCTTATTGCAATATGTTTGAACAAAAAAAGCGGTCCCCAAACCCATCCTGTATGTGTTTTCATATAATCCTTTAAGGCCCTCAAAGAGATGCTACCATTCCTCTAGTACTAATTTAATGCCTAATTTCTTCCAATATTTGTATGTTTTGATGACAAGACATTAAAGGGGAACTCCAGCTTCCAAACCAAAATTTGATAGAGGCCCACATAACACAGAACCCCCTAATATACCCATCAATGTTATCAGTTTCGTATATATATGTATGAATGAATGCAATATTCTATGCTGAAATCCAATGGTTTAACAGTCATTTTTTTCTGCATCATTTGAAATCCTGGCAGGGAAGGATGTTATAAATTGTAACAACTTCTCCGCAGGTTACAGACAGCATGCAGGAACTACATAACCCACAATGCATTGCACTGTGATGTTCCATTCAAGTCAAGTGGATGTTATAGTCATTTCAGCCATATACAGTAAATACAGTACATAGTAGAAACAATTTCCATTCCTTATTGAAATCACGTGTGCAGGGAATTGTGTGGTTTGGAGGATACAGGCGGAGGACAGATGGCTGTTGATACAAAGAAACAGTAGTCAGACAGCTCAGCAAAGTAGTCAGACAGATCAGCAGGAGAGCAGAGGGCTGGGCTTCGGGAACTGTTTCAAACAATTACAAATCTAAAAATACATTTTAATTGATGTATATTGCAAAGTTGCTTGAAATTGTGTTTAATTCTCAAAAAGCTGTGGTTTTGTGGATTTCCCCTTTAAGTCCTGATGTTGGGACAAGCTTCGACAGAAGAATTTGGGGTTTGGATATTGAAGAGACGTAGCAGAGATTGTTTTGGAACGGTTGTGCCAGAAAGACTATGTGGTTTCTAAATGTATATTCCATTTTAATGTGTTTCTATGTATACAGAAACACATGAACACATTGGAGTGCTTGCAGGCTTTTGAAAAATGTCAAATACCAGACTTAAAACACACCAGCTTTTAATAGACAGAAAAGGGCAGTTTTGGGATAAAATCACTAACTTGTTAGTCTTTTTTTTTTCTTTAAATAATGAATTTTGGGGCCATTCTTTTTTTAATCCCCAGGAAGAGGACCTTGTCTAGATTTTTAAATTTTTCTAGATAATGAATATGTTGAGGGCTCTGCAGTACTTTGCAAGCAGAGATACAAGGTTTGTGTAGTAAAGATAGGAATACAGTATAAACAGATCATGGAAAACCCAAATACATTTTGAAAGAACCAATTCACAAGTCCCAATAAGACCACAGATACTTTGCACAGCAAAATACTAAATAAATATAAATATATATATATATATATATATATATATATATATATATATATAAAATCACCATCCCTAGTGTTGAAATTTTCATGCACGCCAAAGTATTATCTCAATAAGTTAAATGAGAAGCAAACCCTTAAGTTTAAAAACCGCTACCCTACATAAGCCCCCCTCTCCTCCCACCAGCCTAGCTGCTACCCCGGGCAAATGCCCCTATGTCTTTACTTACCCCTCAGTGCAGATTCTGTCCAGTGGAGTTCATGGGCGCCATCTTCTTCTCTTCAGAATGAGACCAGCGGCACATGCGCAGTTGAAGCAATGTTCTGTTTCGCAACAACTGCGCATGGGCTGAAACTCATGAAAATTGCAGAAGTGCCAGTCTCTTTCTGTAGCGGCTGAAGATGGTGCTCGTGAACTCGTGCCTGAATCTGCACCGAGGGGTAAGTAAAAAGTTAGGGGCATTTGCCAAGGGTAACATTTAGGCTGGAGGGAGGGGGGTAGGGATTTTTTTAAAATTT
This sequence comes from Xenopus petersii, assembly GCA_038501925.1. Taxonomy (NCBI): domain Eukaryota; kingdom Metazoa; phylum Chordata; class Amphibia; order Anura; family Pipidae; genus Xenopus; species Xenopus petersii. The sequence goes on along the minus strand of CM076680.1, from coordinate 169,718,089 downwards.
TGGGTTTGCTTCTCCTTTAAAGAGTGCGGGTTAAGTTTCTAAAGATTCCTAAGGTCAGCAGAGATACTCATAGGCAAAGAAGCCCACACTACCTTGAGTAAAACATAGTTGTGGGAGCTCCCATGTTCACTGCTAATAAGAGGAACTTTCAGAGATGGTGTACTATACTCCAAATTATGCATAGGAACAGCACTCATATGTAGATTTTGGTCCCTTAAGTTGGCCATAGATGCAAAGATAGAGAAAACACAAAAAAATAGCATGTGAACTAGCAGCACCCAAACACTCAGGATTCTTAGGGGCCTATTTATTATAATGTGTAAAACCAAATTAGCTGAAAACAGTGTTAAAATCTGTGTAGTAGTAGCAGCTCAATAAAGTTACAATATGTTGTTGTACATCGAAAGTTTAATACTCACACAGGTCGACCCAATACCATCTTACCCTTGGGTCCCAACAGCTATCCTAAAAAACATTGGACATAAGACTGGGGCGAGTTCAAGCAAACAATCTATGTTAATGAAGGTGGATTGGGTAACAAACTTTTAGCTGGGCTTTTTCTCTGCCCCTGCCATTGGCTTTCCCGCCGGGCAATTTACCTTCACATTTTTCATTATTTTTTATACTTTTTGAATTGCCTTTTTCTTTCCAACTTTCAAATGGGGGTCAGTGACCCCATCAAATAAACAAATGCTCTGTAAAGCTACAAATGTATTATTATTACTACTTTTTATTACTCATCTTTCTATTCAGGCCTCTCCTATTCATATTCCTCATTTAAATTAGTACATGGCTGCTAGGGTAATGTGGACCCTAGCAACCAGGTGGCAGAAATGGCAAATTGGAGAGCGGCTGAATAAAAAGCTAAATAACTCAAAAACCACAAATAATAAAAGATGAAAACCAATTACAATTTTTCTCAGAATATCCCTCTCTATATCATACCAACAGTTAATTTTAAGGCTGTGATGACTGACCCACAAACCCTAATGCACCAGCGCCTCAGACATTTGCTGTCTCTACTTGTTCCATCTCACACCTTCATCACTCTACTCTAGAAAAAAAAACAAATATGCAATATTTTAGAGCTGTTTGCAAAAGCATGGCTTAATTCCTGGCATTTGGCCTCATGCCCAATCAATAGTGTGAGTTACAGGTACAAGTTAAGCCAACGACAAATGATGAGCCCTAAAGGGTAAGTAAACAATGACTTCTGCACCATGGGTTAAATGCGCTGTGTTCCAGTCATGACCAGTGAAAGCCAGTGCTGATGATGAAGAAGATTCTGCAGTCGGGGGAAAGACAGAGCCTAGAGGCATCTTGCAGTAATGTCATTTCCATTCCAGCACACAGACATCTATTACTATAACCGGGTATATTGCAATGTAAAAATTAAAAACAAAAAGTAACATTTGTGGAAACTGAATTAAAAGGCCAGTAAGAATATATGACCATGCAGAACAGTTAAAAGGGCTGATTCACCTTTCAGTTAACTTTTAGTATGTTATAGAAAGGCTAAACCCACAAATAATAAAAACCAATTGCAAATTGTCTCAGAATATCCCTCTGTACATCATACTGAGTGTTAAAGGGCTCCTGTCATGGGAAAACATGTTTTTTTTCAAAATGAATCAGTTAATAGCTACTCCAGCAGAATTCTGCACTGAAATCCATTTCTCAAAAGAGCAAACAGATTTTTTTTATATTCAATTTTGAAATCTGACATGGGGCTAGACATATTGTCAGTTTCCCAGCTGCCCCAAGTCATGTGACATGTGCTCTGATAAACTTCAGTCACTCTTTACTGCAAGTTGGAGTGATATCACTTCCCTCCCTTCCCCCCCACCCCAGCAGCCAAACAAAGAACAATGGGAAGTTAACCAGATAGCAGCTCCCTAACACAAGATAACAGCTGCCTGGTAGATCTAAGAACAACACTCAATAGTAAAAACCCATGTCTCACTGAGACACATTCAGTTACATTGAGAAGGAAAAACAGCAGCCTGCCAGAAAGCATTTCTCTCCTAAAGTGCAGGCACAAGTCACATGACCAGGGGCAGCTGGGAAATTGACAAAATGTCTAGCCCCATGTCAGATTTCAAAATTGAATATAAAAAAATCTGTTTGCTCTTTTGAGAAATGGATTTCAGTGCAGAATTCTGCTGGAGTAGCACTATTAACTGATGTGTTTTGGAAAGAACATGTTTTCCCATGACAGGATCCCTTTAATGTGCAGATGAACAGCTGCTGGAAGAGAAGACTACTGCAGCACCGTTTCACCATACCTCCCAACTGTCCCTTTTTCGGAGGGACAGTCCCTCTTTTGACAGCTCAACCCGCAGTCCCTCATTTGTACTGGAAAGTCCCTCTTTTCTCTGCACTGAACAGCCAGAAAAAGAAACAAAGTTTCTCACTTAATTGGCTTTTAGCAGAGAGCCCAGAACAGCTAACAGGTGCAAATAAGATACTTTGTAACAATTTTGAGACACAAAAACACAGTTTAGATAAGGAGAAATATTTTCAAACTTTCATAACCCTAATGGTAATTAGGGGGTGTGGCCATAGAAAGGTGTGCGCTACATGCGGGAAAAAAAAATTTGTCCCTCTTTTTACTTACAAAATGTTGGGAGGTATGGTTTCAAGAGGCAGAACCAGCAGTGCAGAGAAAGAGACAGATACGACTTCCAAATACAATTCCATCCACAGACAAAGTTGAAAGCACTAAACATCACATTTAAGTCTCCAGTGAAGTTGCTTTAGTCACATTTCCTTTCAGTTTGTGGTTTTTACCTCACATATCAGACGCGCCCTCTGTGGAGTTCTATTAAAGTCGCATATAACCATGAATTACTTAGCAAAATACATTTTTATTTGACTGAACAGCCAGAATGTGATAGTATCCCAAAGATCTCCCCGGCGCCCTCACCTCTCCGACAATCTTCCTTGGACCCATGCAGTTTCCCGCGCCACCACAAGCAGAGTCTTTCCTCTGAGCGGTCACGTGGTGATATGACGCTAGCAGATCCTCCCCTAGACGCTCCTCTCCGTAACTCCGCATTCTCCCGCCCATTTCTTGGTTACGTAATACGACGTCACGACTTCCGGAAGCCGGCTTTGTGGTGCTGACGCTGCCGCTCCATAGAAGGAAGTGGGGCATGTGAACGAAGGGCTGCGGAGGCGCCGGATTTAAAAGACAGAAAGGCGTAAGGAAGGGAGTGCAAGAGGTGAGGGCTCCTGTGAGCTGAGCGTGATGTATTATGGGTAATCTCTTCTTCATTGTATGTGGTGAGTGAGTCTGAACGAAGCATCCTCCTAATGGCCAATTTGTACTCTGACACACTCACTGGCCATTTTGGGGGCACCAGGGAAAAACTGTCACCGAGAGTTAATACCGACCAGAACATAATTCATTAGTTACCCTTCTGGTTAATATGTTCGGTTTCCAGTAAGAGTATATTATCTCTTATTCCTATATAACTCAGCCTGCAGCCTTGTGCCTTTATATGGTCACAGAACAACCCCTCAGTGACTTCTAATATCCTTATCATTTACAGTAGGGGGTACATTATCCCTTATAATACATGAGTGATACTCAGAGTTCCCTGTATAACTCAGCCTGCAGCCTTGTGCCTTTATATGGTCACAGAACAACCCCTCAGTGACTTCTAATATCCTTATCATTTACAGTAGGGGGTACATTATCCCTTATAATACATGAGTGATACTCAGAGTTCCCTGTATAACTCAGCCTGCAGCCTTGTGCCTTTATATGGTCACAGAACAACCCCTCAGTAACTTCTAATATCCTTATCATTTACAGTAGGGGGTACATTATCCCTTATAATACATGAGTGATACTCAGAGTTCCCTGTATAACTCAGCCTGCAGCCTTGTGCCTTTATATGGTCACAGAACAACCCCTCAGTGACTTCTAATATCCTTATCATTTACAGTAGGGGGTACATTATCCCTTATAATACATGAGTGATACTCAGAGTTCCCTGTATAACTCAGCCTGCAGCCTTGTGCCTTTATATGGTCACAGAACAACCCCTCAGTGACTTCTAATATCCTTATCATTTACAGTAGGGGGTACATTATCCCTTATAATACATGAGTGATACTCAGAGTTCCCTGTATAACTCAGCCTGCAGCCTTGTGCCTTTATATGGTCACAGAACAACCCCTCAGTAACTTCTAATATCCTTATCATTTACAGTAGGGGGTACATTATCCCTTATAATACATGAGTGATACTCAGAGTTCCCTGTATAACTCAGCCTGCAGCCTTGTGCCTTTATATGGTCACAGAACAACCCCTCAGTGACTTCTAATATCCTTATCATTTACAGTAGGGGGTACATTATCCCTTATAATACATGAGTGATACTCAGAGTTCCCTGTATAACTCAGCCTGCAGCCTTGTGCCTTTATATGGTCACAGAACAACCCCTCAGTGACTTCTAATATCCTTATCATTTACAGTAGGGGGTACATTATCCCTTATAATACATGAGTGATACTCAGAGTTCCCTGTATAACTCAGCCTGCAGCCTTGTGCCTTTATATGGTCACAGAACAACCCCTCAGTGACTTCTAATATCCTTATCATTTACAGTAGGGGGTACATTCTCCCTTATAATATGTAATGAAACTTTCCAGAAATCTATAACTAATATTACAATATACAGGTCAAGAAACTCTATGCCCTTGGTGGACAGAACACACAATTTCTATTGCTTCCACAATCCATTACAGGACAGTCGAGTGCCCCTACTCTTGCTGGCCGGCCAGGAAAGGTCCTGTGCTCAGTTTCACAAGGAGAGGAGATGAACAGTGAATTCTGCTGCACATAATCGGTTATTTTAAAGAAATGGTACAAAATTTATAATTCAATTACATTGCAAATTTTCTTCTTTTAATGTTTACAAGCAATACATGCAATATTGTTTTTTTTTGCCTTTATATTAATTTCGCACATGCGGAGCATATTCATGTACTCAGCTTGTGCCCCAATGTCTTCAAACAAATGAAGGGCTTCTGATTAAAGTGGACCTGTCACCCAGACACAAAAATCTGTATAATAAAGTTCTTTTCAAATTAAACATGAAAACCAATTTCTATTTTTTATTAAAGCATTCATAGCTGTTGTAAGCTTATTTAAACATCTCAGCTGTCAATCAAATATGGTCTGCCCCTCCTCTATGCCTTAGGCAATTACTTTCACTTTCCATTCAGCACTTCCTACATGTCACTGCTCTCCCCACACCCCCCCCCCCCGTTCTCTTCACCATTTAATTGTGTAGCCAGGACATGGGGATGGACATCAGGTCCCCCATTCTGGTGCACAAACAAGATTCTGAGATGATACAAGACTTGTCTTAATAACAGTGTCCACAAAATGGCTCCTGCCTGCTTGTTAGAATTATGAATTCCCAGACTGAAGGAAACAAGATTCAAATAATTTATACAGTGTAATTAAAGTTAATTTTGATTGACTAATGTGATAAAATAGGATTTTGAATATTTTTTTTGCTGACAGGTCCCCCTTTAAAGCTTTCATCCTTATTTAGTATACATGCTTAGTAACAGTGTTGCATTTAGCATAGTACAATGCTTTTTCTCTTACCTGCCTATTGTCAGTTGTGAATTCATTGGTTCAGGGCGGCCCTGAATATTTTTACTATACCTGTATTTTGTAGTAAAGCTGATCGCTAAGCCGATTGGGCTTCTTTTGCATTTTGGGGAACCTCTGAATAAAACTGAAGGACTTATGTTTTCATATTTAAACATGTCCATGTATAACAAATGTTTTCAGTAATCTCTCCAGGATCAATGTAAGTGTCTCTGAACCCTATCCTCACCACTATGGATTCAAATAACTAATGTCTGTATCTTTTATGGTCCCTGGGCAAGCCTCACCAAGGAGCCCTGAATGGAGGATTGTTGTCATTCCTATGTAAGCAAGCTGCGCTAGGCGTTATAGTGGCTGTAACACCAAAATACTAATTTCTATTGCTTCTTTCACAACAAGTGATACAACTGAACAGGAAAGTATTAAAAGACCCTTCCTGCTTCAGTAAAATGCACTTTTACCATTCTGCACTCAGATTGCGCATTCATGTAATTGGCAAGATAAAAACCGTCATTATCGTGTAATCTGAAATAGTAAGTTGCAAAAATGCTCAGAAGCAGCACTCTGAGCATTTTCATATTCGCTTATATGGCAGTGTGTACTGTATGTCCTCTTTAAAGGGATCCTGTCATCGGAAAACATGTTTTTTTTCAAAACGCATCAGTTAATAGTGCTACTCCAGCAGAATTCTGCAGAATTCAAGTCACATGACTTGGGGCAGCTGGGAAATTGACAATATGTCTAGCCCCATGTCAGATTTCAAAATTGAATATAAAAAAAATCTGTTTGCTCTTTTGAGAAATGGATTTCAGTCTAGAATTCTGCTGGAGCAGCACTATTAACTGATTCATTTTGAAAAAAATGTTTTTTCCCATGACAGTATCCCTTTAATAACGTCTCTGCTTTCCTGTCCATTATCTAGCTGCCAAATAATTACTTCTTGCACAAGAGACCACTACGACTATGCCAAAATATGTGTCTCTTGTGTTTTCTGTATATACAGATGTGCACTGATAAGAGAGAATGCCAGGCTACCAGAACATTTTAATTATACATGTAAACCTAGTGTAAAACCTGGGAAACATGTTTGCTTTCTGAGATTTGAAAGGATGACTTGCTTTATTGACAATTCTAGTTTTCTGTGAAATTTAAACCTTTAAATAAACCACTGTTGCCTCTGGATAATAATCTTTTTTTATTTTAGAGATGGCAGGATTACCAAGAAAGGCCAAACAGAATACCCTGGTCCCTAAACAAGAACTGTCGTTCATGAACACGTGAGTATTAAGATCTGTGTGTTCGCAATAAACTGTCCAATCCCAGAGGCGATGAAAGTGAAGCGTGGAAAGGATGACCATCAAAGAGGACTGTGCTCTTTGTAATGCACAGTCCATGCCCTCAGCTTTTCATGTCTCCTATTTGCTTTTTAATGTCTAATGTTTATTTGGTTTATCAGATCTGACTCTGAAGATGACAGGGACTTTCAGGATGAAGATGAGTGGAAACCAGAAAAGAAAGCACCTAAAGCAAAGGCCCAACAAAAACCTTCTACTGCAAAGCCCCGAAAAGCTGCAGCAAAAAGCTCCACGGGCAAGCCAAAGTCCGAAGGAACCCCTCGTAAGCCAAGGAAGGTAGTGTTGCCCTTCAGAAGAACAATTATCTTGCTTGAGAAGTCTATCATTCTGCCTTTTTACTGTGAAATGAAGCATGCAGTTCATTGATAAGTCCCTGCGTATGGCCACCTATATGTTTGGGCTATAAAACATGTTTTCCTTGTCACCCATGGCAGCGATTCACCAATGGGTTAACTCCTCCCTTCAGGCCAATGGAAAGGAACCTCCCCTAGCAAGATAAAAGTGCCCGCCCCTCTCATACTCGCTGTCTTTTTTTATCCTGTCTTGGGCTGATGGAGTCAAGGAGCGTGCGAACGCAGTGTTCCCAGCAGCAGGGGGCTCTCTCTCTCTCTTAAATCCCCCCTACTGTGATGGAGGTCCCGCTGCGCCCCCTTGGCTGGGGTTAGCGAGGGAAGGCTGAGAGGTTGCAGGAGTGACGAGGGCCTGGGCTTACCTCCCGCCTGTGCGGGTTAGGAAGCGCGGGTACGAAGGAAGCGCCATGCACGCGTGTACCCGGAAGTGACGTCAGCGCGTATGAGACGTAGTGACGTGCCGGTTGGAGTTCCGGTCGGGCAGCAGAATGGCGAGCTTAGGAGCGCAACTGTAATGGCGGAAGCCATTTTCCTTGTGGGAAGAAGTTCAAACTGGCTGATTTTGGTGCAGAAAACGCCAGGGATGGCGAAAATCACTGGGCCATGTATATATTAAGGCATATAATCAGGAAAGCCTTTTTGTTAATTGTTTCAACATATCTTCTGGCTGGGTTTATAAGGGAGTGAGCTTCCTGTTGGCAGCCATTTGCAAAGAACTTCACAGAAGCCTGATTCATCAGATACAGGTATGTGCAGGAATGGAAGTTATTTATCTGGCATTTAGGTGCAATCTAAAGGTGGTCCCCTTTTTTTTCTGGCAGCACGTTAATGGATTCAGGAATGCCGGGCAAGCCGCCTCACCCCAAAGGGAAAAGGTGTATATATATATATATATATATATATAACGAGAGAGATTGCAGGGGGCTAATGCATATTTCTATTTTTGTCATTGAACAGCCTTCCTGCCTCTGAGAAAAAAGATAAAACGCCAGAAAAAACAGCTCCAACACAGGTTCAAGAGGATGTAGGAGCCTCAACTTCCCTGGGGAATCAAGCCTTGGTAGATTCTTTGGCCGCAGTAATAAAACAGGCAGTAGTACAAGGCTTCCAGGAGGTGGCTACATCTAAAAAAAAGATCAAGACATGCTTATTCAAAACAAACAGAATCGCTATCAGAGATTTCAGAGGGAGAACTTTCAGAGTCTGAAATAGATTCTCCTTTAGGTTCGGAGGAAGGCGAAATTGAGATGGATGAAGAGTCTAATTTCGATTTGACAGTCATAGAGCCGCTTATAAAGGCAGTTCGGCAGACACTCACGTTTCCTTTGGAGTCCAGCCAAGTTATCCTCTGCTGACAAATTATTTCCTTCTCTTAGGAAAACGTCAATATTCTTCCCAGTTCATGCTTCAATAAAAGAGATGATTGCAGCAGAATGGAAGAAAACGGAGAAAAGACCCCAAACAGGGGGGAAATTTCTGAAAAAGTATCCTTTTGAAGAGGAAGATGCAAGGTGTTGGGATACACCACCTAAAGTGGACGCAGCAGTCGTGAGATTAGCTAAGAAAACCACTTTGCCGGTAGATGATGCGGCAGTGTTTCGTGAACCGATGGAAAAAAGAATTGAGTTTAATCTTAAAAAATCTTTTGCGGCAGGTGCAGCCTGCAGACCAGCAGTAGTATTAACTTCAGTTTTGAAGGTGTGGCTGGCGGAAGTAGAGGAAGCAATATCTTCCAACGTGAAGAGGCCTAAACTGTTGGAGATGCTAGCTGACTGCAAACTGGCGGTAGATTTCATGTCGGAGGCATCAGTTGATCTGGTTCATCTCTTGGCAAGATCCATGGCATTGTCGGTAGCAGCAAGGAGAGCTCTCTGGCTTAAACCTTGGTCGGCAGATGCAGCCTCAAAAACCAATTTATGCCAGCTTCCATTTGAAGGGAGATGCTGTTTGGTGAAAAGTTGGATATGATCATCAAAAAGGTCTCTGGAGGAAAGAGTGTTTTTACCTCAAGAGAATAGAAACAAGAGGGTGAGATATGAAGCACCTTTTCACAGAGATAAAGAAAGATCTTTCAGATCATCCATACAGTACAAGCCTGGAAGGGAGTTCTATAGACAGTCATCATGGAGATCAGGACGTCAGCACAGCGAGGTCACCTTGGCTCAGATAAGAGTGGGTGGCAGGTCGGCACAATTTGCTCAAGTCTGGGCCAGAGATGTTCAAGATCGCTGGGTATGCGATACTCTGGAAAGAGGTTTTTTGTTAGAGTTTGCAAAAATTCCGAAGACGGATCATTTTCTAATTTCAGTTTTCAGAAAATCCGAGGAGGTTCAAAGTCTGGTCCAGGAATACATGGATCAGCTATGGGCATCCGACGCAATAGAAACAGTCCCTCTGCACGAGAAAAGAAGAGGTTTTTATTCAAGACTGTTCCTAGTAAAGAAAGCCTCAGGAGCTATGAGGCCAGTATTGGACATGAGGGAGTTAAACAAGTTTCTACAAAAGCGAAGTTTCAAGATGGAATCTTTAGCGTCAGTCTCCCAGGCAATTTTGATTGGCGATTGGCTCACAAACATAGATTTGAAGGATGCCTATTTTCACGTTCCAATTTACCAAGACCACAGAAAATATCTAAGGTTTGCAGTGGGAGAAGTTCATGTTCAGTTCAAATGTCTCCCTTTTGGCCTGTCACAGTCTCCAAGAGTTTTCACCAAGATTCTAGTAACCTTGATAGCCGAATTAAGAAAGATAGGAATCTCGGTGTTTCATTATCTAGACGACATCCTGGTAACAGCGAGAACACAGAGAGAAGCAGAATCGCACACAAAGAAAGTCCTGGAGTTTCTTCAAGAACATGGATGGATTGTGAACATGGAGAAAAGCAATCTGATACCTACAAAATCCCTTATCTTTTTAGGGGCATTCTTTCAGACACAGGAGAATTTGGTGAGCTTGCCGGTCGTGAAGCAAGAAAAGATGATACTGGCAGTGAAAAACTTCAGAAGTCAGGGAATAGTATCGGTGAAGCATTGTCTAAGGATTCTAGGCTTGATGTCATCAACGATCCAAGTTGTAAAGTGGTCGAGATGGCATTCCAGACCACTACAAAACTTCTTGCTTAGACGAGTGAAGTGTCCTCAAGAAAACTTAAGAAGATGTTTAGAGATAACAGAAGATCTAAGCTGGTGGTGTGTGGCAAACAATCTGCAAAAAGGTACCCAGCTAAGAGAACCAGAATGGACAGCCGTTACAACAGACGCGTCAGGCATCGGCTGGGGGGCACACATGGGAGAGTTGTTTGTGCAAGGTTCTTGGGATTTGAGACAAGTATCCACCAATATTCTAGAGTTAAGGGCAGTAGGAAAAGCCCTGTTAGCCTTCGCAGATCAACTAAGAGGAAAAAGTGTGAACGTCTTTTCAGACAACACCACAGCAGTATCCTATATATAAAAGCAAGGAGGCACAAGAAGCATGGTATTACTGCAGGAGATAGAGACTATTTTCCAGTGGGTAGAAGTTTGGTTAGAGAATCTGACAGCAGTACATCTTCCTGGGATCAAAAATCTAAAAGCAGACTTCTTAAGTCGCAGTATAGTAGACCCAGGAGAATGTCCTTCACAAGGACATTTTTCAAGACTTGATAGATACATGGGGAGTTCCAGAGGTGGACGCCATGGCAACCGTTCAGAACAGGAAATGTCAGAAGTTTTTTTCCAGGTACCCATGCAAAGAGGCAGTAGCCATGGATGGTCTGAGACAAGACTGGTCAAGAGGGTTGATTTATGTATTCCCACCAATTCCCCTCGTCTGGAAAGTTCTAAAAAAGATAGACCGGGAATCAGCCAATGCTATAGTAGTGATACCATATTGGCCAAGAAGACCATGGTTTCTGTTGCTTCACAGATTGGCTCTGGGAGAACCCAAAGAAATCCCAAGGTTTCAAGGGTGGCTATCCCAGGGAATGTTTCAGTTCCACGGAGAGGACCATCTAGCCTTGAAGGCATGGAGATTGAGAGGAAGGAGTTGAAAAAATTAAATTGTAAAGAGAAGGTGATAAATTTCCTGCTAAAATCAAGAAAAAAATCTACATCCACACAATACTACAAGATTTGCGATAAGTTTGTACAATTTTTCATTTTAGAGGGGCAGGATCGTTGTTCTGCTACAGCATCGATGGTGGTGGATTTTCTTTTTTCTGGATTATGAGAAGGGTCTGCCCATGAATACCCTTAGAGTGCATGTGTCAGCCATCTCAGCACTAACAGGAAAGGTTTGGGCATTTGATCCTCTAGTGAAAAGATTCTTCAATGCCTTGAAGAGGTTTAGACCTCATATACGAAGATATTCACCACCTTGAGATTTGCCGTTCGTCTTAGACATACTGACAAAACCACCCTTTGAACCTCTGGAGGATGTTTCAATTTGGAATCTTACTCTGAAGGTTATCTTGTTAGTGGCCATAACATCAGCATGTAGAGTGGGTGAGCTAGCTGCACTATCGTCTGTGGAGCCATTTACAGTTATATTTAAAGATAAAGTTGTGCTAAGGCCTGCTTTTAAGTTTTTTCCGAAAGTCATCTCGAAGTTCCACATGGATTTGGAGGTATCCCTTCCTTCTTTGTGTCCATCTCCAAAGACAGAGAAGGAGAAGCAGTGGCATAAGCTAGACTTGGTCAGAGCTCTCACAATATATTTGGAGAGGACAAGGACATGGAGAAAATCAGAACATTTATTCGTCATTCCAGGCGGATTCAGGAAGGGCAAAGCTCCGTCTAAGAAGACAGTAAGTTCCTGGATTGTGGCAGCAATTGCAAAGGCGTGTAATTCAGCAGGCAGGAAGGTTCCTCTGGGGTTAAAAGCCCATTCAACTCGGGCATTAGCAAGTTCCTGGGCGATGGAAGCCAGGGCATCGCCAGAAGCAATCTGCAGAGCTGCGAGGTGGTCGTCAGTTAATACGTTCATCAAGCACTATAAATTAGATATCCTTTCCTCCCAAGAAGCAAAATTTGGGAGAAAGGTTCTTCAAGCAGTTGTTAATGTTACTGAATAAAAGTGTTATGTTTATTGCATTTTTGTGTGAAGTCCCTCCCTGTTAGCTTTGGTAGTTCCCATTGGCGAATCGCTGCCATGGGTGATAAGGAAAACCGGAAATTGTTTCATTACTTACCGTAATTTCTGTTTCCTGGTCACTTTCCATGGCAGCATTCACAAAGGAATGTCCCACCCTGCTGGACAAGCTTTTCAACTAAGACAGTGAGTATGAGAGGGGCGGGCACTTTTATCTTGCTAGGGGAGGTTCCTGTCCATTGGCCTGAAGGGAGGAGTTAACCCATTGGTGAATGCTGCCATGGAAAGTGACCAGGAAACAGAAATTACGGTAAGTAATGAAACAATTTCCTGTTTTCTTTCTCAACCAAATTTTACTCGGTTGTTGTTGGACTACAGATCCCACAATAATGTAACCTATAATGAAAGATGAGGCATGCTGGGAGCTGTAGTCCAGCAACATCAAGGTTAAAGCGATATTGCAGTGAAAACTTTTCCCCATATCCACAACCAGTGACTGCTTTAAAGTGCAAAAAAATCCTCCAGTGAGATCTAGATGCCTTGTATCAATCTGGCTCCCTTTTATTTTCTCTTGCAACTGGTGTTGGAATCTTTAAAGGAGAACGAAAGCCCCAGGGCGCAAAACCCCTCCCCCCCCCTCCGTTGCCCCCCCTCCCTCCTCCCCCCTGGCCTACCCCTGCCCCTGGGCAAATGCCCCTAACTTGTTACTCACCCCTCTGCGCAGGTCCTGTCCATGGAGTTCGCAGTCGCCATCTTCTTCCACTCGCGTCTTCTTCCTGCTCTGACCGGCGTTTTCTGGCGCATGCGCAGTAGGAACAGTTACCGGTACGGCTCTACTGCGCATGCGCCGAATGTCACGAAGTTTTCCGATTTCACTTCGTGACATTCGGCGCATGCGCAGTAGAGCCGTACCGGTAACTGTTCCTACTGCGCATGCGCCAGAAAACGCCGATCAGAGCAGGAAGAAGACGCGAGTGGAAGAAGATGGCGACTGCGAACTCCATGGACAGGACCTGCGCAGAGGGGTGAGTAACAAGTTAGGGGCATTTGCCCAGGGGGAGGGGTAGGCCAGGGGGGAGGAGGGAGGGGGGGAGGGGTTTTGCGCCCTGGGGCTTTCGTTCTCCTTTAAAGGAGAACTAAAGCTTAACTAAAGAATTAGGTAGAAATGTTGTGCATGATGTTTTGTGCTTCTGTACCAGCCCAAGGCAACCACAGCCCTTTAGCGGTAAAGATCTGTGTCTCCAAAGATGCCCCAGTAGCTCCCAGTCTTCTTTTCTGCTGATTCACTGCACATGCTCTGTGCTGCTGTCACTTACTGAGCTTAGGGAGCCACTCACAATATACAGTACACATAGAATAGAAATGTTACAATATAAGGCTGATTAGTAATTAATACACATAATTACTACATGGCAGCACAGAAACCAGTGCAATTAGCATCAGAATGTAATAATCAGCAAACCTGTAGCATCAGCTTATATTACAGCCAGGGAAGCTCATTTTCTGCTGGATAATTAGTGACGAGCCCTAAGCTTAGCTTCTCAACAGCCAATCAGAGCCCACTGAGCATGTGAGTGTCACAGACACTTTCCAAGATGGTGACCCCCTGTGACAAGTTTGAAGTCCTGGATCATTGCTGCTATTGACAAGCTCAAACTTTAGCCTCGTGCAATAAGTTCACTATATATGGCATTTTTAGACATCATCATTTTTAGGGTTTAGTTCTCCTTTAAGCACAGTTTGTCTGCTCTAAACAAACTTGTCTTTGATCCCCATGTTTGATGCCAGTGTAATATAATGAACAGAAAAGTAAAAGTAGTAGTGTGTTCTGATAATGCAAGTGTTCCATGTGCAATTAAATTCACATGAATTCGAAATTCGACCTTTGATAAACGGGGCTTCCTCATGTGGTCTGGATTAATTGCTACCAATGTTTCAGGTTTTTATTGAAATACAACTGAAGGTGATTCAGATGATTGTGCTTTCCATGTAATAGTGTTTAAAATGCACTCCTTTTGGCACAGGTCAAATAATGTCAATTTTGGAAATAATTTGCTTTTACTACTGGAGTTATAAGATCTGTTTTCCAGAAACTTGTAATTCACATAGTTTCAAAGGCCATCTCCAATAGACTCCATTTTAAAGGGGTGGTTCAGCTTTAAGTTAACTTTTAGAATGTTATAGAATGGTCAATTCTAAGCAAGTTTTTTTTATAGTTTTTAATTATTTGACTCTTTCCAGCTTTCAAATAGGGGTCACTGGCATCTTAAAACAAATGCTCTGTAAGGCTACACATCTATTGTTATTGCTACTTTTTATTACCCTTCTTTCTATTCAGGCCTCTCCTATTCATATTCCAGTCTCTTATTCAAATCAATGCATGGTTACCAGGGGACTTTGGACCCTAGCAACCAGAATGCTGTAACTGCAAACTGGAGAGCTGCTGAATAAAAAGCTAAATAACTCAAAGACCACAAATAATAAAAAATGAAAACCAGTTGCATATAGTCTCAGAATATCACTCTCTGCATCATACTAACGGTTAACTCAAAGGTGAACAACTCCTTAGATCAAAGAATTCAAAATATTTCCTTTTTTCTCTGTAATAATAAAACCGTTTCAAATTGCGGAAAGACCCCTTATGCGGAAAACCTCAGGTCCTGAGAATTCTGTATAACAGGTCCCATACCTGTATTACACAAATTTGTTTATTTTCCTGCAAATGAATTAAAGTGTTCAAATTGTTTCTTTTTCAGCCAAAATCAACAAAACTTGACACAAACACTGGGCAAGAAGCATTACCAGGCCAATTAACCATTAAACAGGAGAAGAAAGCACCAAAGAAAACCCCTGTGAAGAAGAAAACCCCTGTGAAGAAGACAACAGTTCAAAGCATAAATCCTGAGGAAGTCCATATTAAAGAAGAGAGGAGAAGTTTAGGCATTGCTGATTTTCCTTCCACAAGTAGTTTGCCAAAGGGCACATTAATAAAGGAGGAGAAAGCAGATATGTTGTTGAAAAGAGAAGAACCTGAGGATGAGGAACCCCCAGATGATTTCACATTTGGAGAACCTCCCTTAAAAAAGCTGAAACCATCCTCTGATTCATTTGGGAAGCCTGTAAAGCGCATGAACCCCAGCGCCACCCATGAGGGGCATCAGATGAACTGGAACTTTGTTGAGGTAGGGTACATGTATATTTATAAAGGGAACTTTAATGTAATAGTGGGTGCCAGTCTTAGGCTCCTTTCCAGTAATTGCTAACTATTGACCCTGTGCTGAGGCTCATTTTTCCTGAACAAATAACCAGCCTGGGGTATGTTACTGATGGTGTTGTCCTATCATCTTTTGTCTTTTTCCAGCAGTCTCTTGGTTGTCTGGGGCCAAGTGCAGCCATAATTGATGCTTTTACTTTGCTGCGTGTGGTCCAGAACACCTGAAAGGATCACTGGGAAAAAACAGAAGTTGGCAGGGTAGTTTTTTTTTTTTTAGCCAACAGAATTTATATTATATTAGAGATTGCATTTATATTTACTGGGGGTGCCTAACAGATTGCCACACCCTAGTGAATTGCAGTTCCCTTGCCCATTCATTTAATTCTACTCATTCATTTAATTCTACTCTGTGTTTACAGTTTGTTTTTTAAAGGGCTCCTCCACTCATAAACTGTTTTTGCCTAATGAAAGGAAATGTAATTCTAAGCAGGTTTCCAATATACCTTCATTAAAGGGCAGATTTATCAAGGGTCTAATTGAAAATTCAAATTGCCTATTTTTTTTTATGGTCAAAACTGCCATCTAAAACCTGAATTGCTGTTTAAAGGGGAACTATCACAAAAATAAAAATGTAATATAAGCTTCAGCATACTGAAATAATAAACTTTCTAAAAAATATAAATGAAAAGTTCTGTACCGTTTCTGAAATAATTAAGTCTATCTTCACTATCCCTCTCTCTGCATCTGGTTCTCTTCATTTTTTCTTCATTCAGCAGTTGGGTGTCAGATATTCATTGACAGTTAGATCCAATATATCTTATAGGGGGGCTCCTTTTGCCTAGAAGATGTATTAGAGCTCACTCTATTAAACTCACCAGACATCATGTCTCTCTACATGCAGGATTTGTGCAAAAGGCAGTTATTTTGTTAGATTTTGTTTGTACTGGAATCAGTTATCTGAGTGAGCTCTAATACATCTGCTAGGAAAGGACCCCTCCATAAGATATATTGGATCATTCATCTGACACCCAACTGCTGCATGAAGAGAGAATGAAGAGAAACAGATGCTGAGAGAGGAATAGGGAATATAAACTTGATTATTTCAGTAACAGTACAGAACTTTTAATTGATTGTATTTAGAACGTTTCTTACTTCAGTATGGGGAAGCTTATATTAAATTTTAATTTTTGCGATAGTTCCCCTTTAAGTCAGCGGGAGAGGTCCAGGGATCAATTTGGAGTTATTCGCTGCCTTCCTGACATTTGAGTTTTTTTTTCAGAGAAAATACTCAAATCAAGTTTTTTAAATTCGAATTAAATCTGCATCGAATTTGATTCAAGTTTTCGGGTCAATCTAAAAAAAAATGAGATTTTTTAAAATAAATTTCGTCGTATTTCGAATTTATGGGAGTTTTATGGATTTTTTAAAAAGTCACATGAATTCGAAAGCTGACCTTTGATAATTGTGCCTCTAAATGTTGAATAGTTTATAATTGATGTGTGTGAATGTAATTACAGTGGTGTTAAGCGGGGTTCGCTTATCCCTTCCTGTTCTCTGGGTCTCACTCTTAAAGCAATGTAACAGGAGTCTGTTCTCCTCAAGATCTTTTTATCCACTTTAATCTGCTGTCTTGCTAACATTCATTTCAGAAGTCAGAGCCAGGAGTGCAGAGCATATAAACAGATATTGCATTTACATTTCAAATTCAAACTTCATCTTTAAGGGTGGTGACACATGCTAAGATTCCGGAGAGATTAGTCACCCAGCGACAAATCTCCCCCTCATCTTCGGGCGACTAATCTCCCTGAAAAGCCTTCTTGTCGGCTAGAATGTAAATTGCCGGCGGGCTTGCACTAGGAGCTCTTCGTTTTCTGAAGTCGCCCAAAGTTTCCTCGTGAGGCAACTAATCTCCCAGGAATCTTCGCATTTGTCACTACCCTAAGACCATTGCATATTTTTCCTATTGAATAGTCGCTTCTCCTCAGTGTTGGTCTTTTGTCATCGACTGCTTGGGAGCCTAAGGGAAGATCAGTCTCTCAGTGTGGAGTCCGACTGCTTTTCTAGAACAAAATAAAATGTTTGCTTATATTATTCATGGGAATCAATAACTGAATTCTGTATGATATAAATATGTTTATATCTGCCCCAATGCTGGATACTGCAGGCCCAAAGCCTGGACACAGTATAACTACAATTGGAATGTCTTTTAGGTTCTCTCTGAGAAGACCAACGTTGAGCCATGGGTTTGTTCAAACCTGATCCAGCTCTTCCAGGATGAGAACACAATTCCCTTCATTGCTCGATACAGAAAAGAGCTTATTAACAACCTGGATGCTGACGCTTTACGAGAAGTACAGCAAGGACTGGAGGAGTTACGGTGAGGGCTCAGAGAAGCACTACGGTATCATTCAGACCTTTGCTTAAATTATTAACAAAAAGCTTATTTTGTTGATTGAGAATGTGTTGGGCCAGCTGTTTCCAATCGTGTAGCGAGATATTCACCTATCTCCCATTGTCATTCTTTCAGAAGCCCGATCATATGTTCTTTAAAGGGGTGGTTCACCTTTAGGTTAACTTTTAGTATGTTCTAGAATGCCAATTCTAAGCAACCTTTCAATTGGTCTTCATCAAGTATTTCTTTGCCTTATTCTTCTGACTCTTTCCAGCTTTCAAATGGGGTTCACTGACCCCATCTAAAAAACAAATGCTCTGTAAGGCTACAAATGTATTGTTATTGCTACATTTTATTACTCCTCTTTCTATTCAGGCCTCTCCTATTCATATTCCGGTATCTTATTCAAATTAACCTATGGAGAGCTCAATACAGGTATGGGACCTGTTATCCAGAATGCTCGGGACCTGGGCTTTTCCAAGTCTACTAGAAAATCTTGTAAATATGAAATAAACCCAATAGGCTGGTTTTTGCTTCCAGTAAGGATTAATTAAGTCTTAGTTGGGACCAAGTACAAGCGACTGTTTAATTGTTACACAGAAAATAGGGATCATTTTTAAAGATTTGGATTATATGATTATAATTGGGTCTATGAGAGACAGACTTTCCATAATTCAAAACGGGTTTCCAGAACAACAGATCCCATACCTGTACCCCAAAAGAACACCTTTATTGTGGTGTCATGTGCTGTACTGGAGGACCCACTCCTGCCTGCCTTGGGGCCATATCCATATTAGGAATGGACCAAATCCACTATTTTGGATTCGGCTGAATATCGAACCAATTCAGAATCCTAATTTGCATATGCTAATTAGGGATGGGAAAGGAAAAACATTTTTTACTTTATGTTTTGTGACAATTTTGCATAGTAAATTAGGTTTCCTTTTGGCCGGGCAGAAGGATTCGGCTGAATCCTGCTGAAAAAGGCGAATCCCGAACCGAATCCTGGATTCTGTGCATCCCTAATCCATATACTTAATAGGGATGCACCAAATCCACTTTTTTGGATTTGGTCGAACCTCCGAATCCTTCGTGAAAGATTCGGCCGAATCCGAACCCTAATTTGCATATGCAAATTAGGGGTGGGAAGGGGAAAACATTTGTTTACTTCCATGTTTACTGACAAAAAGTCATGCAATTTCCCTCCCGCCCCTAATTTGCATATGCAAATTAGGATTCGGGTTCAACTGGGCAGAAGGATTCGGCCGAATCCGAATCCTGCTGAAAAAGGCTGAATCCCGAACCGAATCCTGGATTCGGTGCATCCCTAATACTTAAAAAGAGTTACCAGAAGCACACTGTGTGAGTTGTAGTTGTACAAAAAAGGTTTATTCAGCCCAAAAACATACAAAATAAGGCAGCGATTTGGGCCTACAAGACCTTTTATCAAACCTCAAATAGACTTGAAGGCCCAAATCGTTGCCTTATTTTGTATGTTTTTGGACTGAATAAACCTTTTTTGCCCAACTACAACTCACGCAGTGTGCCGCTGGTAACTCTTTTTATCTAATTCAAATCACTGCATGGTTGCTA
The DNA here is from genome assembly GCA_038501925.1 of Xenopus petersii. Classification (NCBI taxonomy): domain Eukaryota; kingdom Metazoa; phylum Chordata; class Amphibia; order Anura; family Pipidae; genus Xenopus; species Xenopus petersii. The sequence continues at coordinate 169,698,483 of CM076680.1, read as the reverse complement.
GGGTAATTTGGGCCCTAGCAACCAGTGTTGAGATTGCAGACGGGAGACCTGCTGAATAAAAAGCTGAATAACTCAAAAACTATGAATAATAAAAAAATTAAAACCAATTGCAAATTGTCTCAGAATATCCCTCTCTACATCATACTGTAATGCCAATCTGGGCTATCCACACCCCAGATAGTGAGCAGAGCATGGTTACATTTAGCGCATTCCCTCTAAGATGTAGTGCAACTACAACACTCAGCTACTGTGCATACAAAACATACAAATAATTGGGCGCCAGTAGGTTCTTATGATGCAAACAAAGACACTGTTTATTAGTCCGAATGACGATATCCCCAGGTTTACTCAAGTACACAGATGAGGTGTTAGCACATGACACACAATCTCATCAGGTAATAGGCAATTTCAGTATTCAGTAGGCCATACCCATCCAGTGCACTGATCAGGAATCTGACAGCTGACCTAACACCCTCTTCACTGAGGTCCCTGCACTGGAGGCAATACACAGAGCCTCTGGGAAGCTACTCCATGCTGCAAATCCTTGTTGGAGCTTCAACTGCTTTTTCTCTTTACACTATCTACCTTTCTCTCCTAGAGAGACAATTACAAGTCTGCCCTACTATAGCTAAACCTCATTCACGGGGTTTCCTGGTCCCCGACTTCTCTATAAGAACACTTGCTTCTCTGCGCCTTGCTTAGTAACTAAGGAAAAGGGTAGGGCCTTAAAGCCATAGGGGCAGATTAACCTCTATGGGCCCCTACAATTCTGACAGTTAATGTAAAGGTGAACAATCCCTTTAAAGTACACTCACATTATGGAGTTAGAAAATATCATTTAACTAATGTATTTGCAGCTAAACACAAAGATATATTGTTAGCTATTAATTCTGTTTCTGGTTCTATGCAGTTCTGTGGCGAAGAAAGCACATACACTGATAGAAAAACTGAAGAAAGAAGGGAAACTGAATTGTGGCTTGCACACAGCCATGTTAAACTGCAGATCAGCAGATGAAATTGAACATGTGGTTAGTGCGGTCATAGAAATAACCAAGACATCAGGACAGAGAACATGCTACTGCTTCACATAATAGTATTTTGTCTTTTGTGTGCAGTACACCCCTTTCAAGACCGGAAGCAAAGGAACGAAAGCACAAAGAGCCAAACAGCTTGGACTGGAAACTGCTGCAAAAGGTCTCATTGAAACCCCTGCACAACTCAACCTATGCTCGTATATTAGAAATAATGCCGAAGGTAAATTCCATTACTTGGACTTTGTAACTTTGTAATTGCAACTGACAGCAGTGTTTCATTTATACCTTTCTGAAACAATTTATTGAAAGTCCGTTGATCTCCATTTACATTGTTTCTAGGGATCCACTATTTTGGATTCGGCCGAATCCTTCATGAAAGATTTGGCCGAATACAGAACCGAATCTGAATCCTAATTTGCATATGCAAATTAGAGGTGGGAAAGGGAAAACATTTTTTACTTCCTTGTTTTGTGACAAAAAAATCACGCGGTTTCCTTCCCACCCTTAATTTCCATATGCAAATTAGGATTTGGATTTGGTTCGGCCGGGCAGAAGGATTCAATAGTAGAACAAAAATAAAGAAGACACAATGCCAATGCGGGTGGTGTACTTAAAGTACCTCCAAGGCTTTTATGTGCGGAATATAACCAAATGTTTCAGGAGCCTCGCGCTCCCCTCCTCAGTGCACTGAGGAAGGGAGCGCAAGGCTCCTGAAACGTTTGGTTATATTCCGCACAATAAAGCCTTGGAGGTACTTTAAGTACACCACCCGCATTGGCATCGCATCTTCATTATTTTTGTTCTACTATTGAATGCATCCTGTTAAGTCACGTGATCAGAAGACACGCAGAGCCTGCAGCATACAAGTTATACAAGTATCGTGAGTGTATTGGCACTATTTATTTACTAGGGCAGAAGGATTAGACTGAATCCTGCTGAAAAAGGCTGAATCCCGAACCGGATCCTGGATTCGGTGCATCCCTAATTGTTTCAGGAGTCGGAGCCAGCAATGCAAAGAATAAAAAATAGCCAGGGAGATACTGTATTCAGCACCAAATAATAAACTGTAAAACCACTGAAATGTTTTCATATAATGTATATTTGACAGTTGATTAGCATTATGTTTTCTTTTGTTATGCAATGCAGGTATGGGACTGTTATCCAGAATGCTCAGGACCTGGGGTTTTCTGGATAATGGATGTTTCTGTAATTTGGCTCTTCATACCTTGTCTACTAGAAAATCATGTAAACATTAAATAAACCCAATAGGCTGGTTTTGCCTCCAATAAGGATTAATAATATCTTAGTTGGGATCAAGTACAAGCTACTGTTTTATTATTACAGACAAAAAGGAAATTATTTTTCAAAATTTGGATTATTTGATTATAATACAGTCTATGGAAGATGTTTGTTCTGGAATTTGGATCTTTCTGGATAATGGGTTTCCAGATAACTGGTCTTAATACCTGTAAAACAATTTTTGGGTTCAGATGCCATGTCAGGAAGGCAATTAACCTATTCAAGTGGGTCAACGGATCTCTGCCATTGACTTGTAAATAAATTCAGCAGGTTTAAGGTGGCAAATATTTGAATCAGAACTATTTCCATGGTTGAGGTGTGATAAATCTCACATTCTAATTTACATTGGAATTGGAGGATTACAATTCGAATGGGTGAATTTTGACACCAAAAAATAAAAAAAAATGTCAAAATTTTAATTTACTATTCGAGCCTTAATAAATTGGCCCCCAAATATTTCCTTTTTGTCTTGACTTGGCAGTGTAGTTTAATGGCAGTCACTAGAGGGCAGTGTTAGACAAAGAATAACAGGTAACCAATCGGTAAATCCATTTGGAAACCAAACTCTTTATATAATGATTAGGTTTTATTATGATTTTGGCTTTCATAAATGCGCGTGTGTTACTTATTTATCTTGTGGTTCTGTAATAACAGTACAAATTATAGTGCACTCGGTAACACTTTATGAAGCGAAATAAGAGAAGTGCATCAACAGAGAATTCATTTGGTTTAGTAAGTAGCACAGCTGGTAAAATGTCCTCCAGCTAATGCTTCTATTGCTTTGCTATTGGCTTAAACAGAGAGAGGCCAAGGAAATATGTTTTTAAAAAAATACTTCTGATTCTTTTGGCTTAAATCAAATAGTTATACGGAGATCAATTGAAAAGGGTTTAACATATGCAACTTGTGTGTTTTTGTTTTGTGTGTTGCAGGCCTTTCAACGCTGCAGGATATAGAGACGGGAGTGCAACATATTTTAGCCGATATGTTTGCTAAAGACAAGGATACTCTGGAGCACATCAGGAATATGTACGGAAACCTTCTTATTTTTCCTTAGCATGTCTCCCTCTCTGCTTCTGCTTTAAACTTTTAGTATGTTATAGAATGGCAAATTCTAAGCAACTATTCAATTGGTCTTCATTTATTTTTTTTATAGTTTTTGGCTTTTTGCCTTCTTCTTCTGACTCTTTCCACCTGTCAAATGGGGTTCACTGACCCCATGTAAAAACTAATGCTCTGTAAGGCCACAAATGTATTGTTATTGCTACATTTTATTACTCCTCTTTCTATTCAGGCCTCTGATATTCACATTCCAGTCTCTTATTCAAATCAGTGCATGGTTGCTAGGGTAATTTGGACCCTAGCAACCAGATGGCTGAAACTGCAAACTGGAGAGCTGCTGAATAAAAAGCGAAAAAACTCAAAAACCATAAAAAATTAAAACCAATTGCAAATTGTCTCAGAATATCACTCTCTACATCACACTAACAGTTAACTCAAAGGTGAACAACTCCTTTAAGTTAACTTTTAGTATGTTATAGAATGGCTAATTCTAAGCAACTTCTCAATTAGTCTGACTCTTTCCAGCAGTCATATGGGGGTCGCTGACCCCATCTAAAAAACAAATTCCCTGCAAGGCTATACATTTGCCGTTATCGCTACTTTTTATTTCTCATCTTTCTATTCAGGCCTCTCTTATTCATATTCCAGTCTCTTATTCAAATCAATGCATGGTTGCTAGGTTAACTTGGACCCTAGCAACCAGATGACCGAAACTACAAACTGGAGAGCTGCTGAATAAAATAAATAAAAGCCACAGATAATAAAAAATGTAACCAGAGTATCTCTCTACATCATACTAGAAGTTAACTCAGAGATGAACAACAGCTTTAAATAGATATTAGGACCTTGCACACTGTTTCAGCTCGAGTCTGTATATTTATCAGAGCAGTCACTATAGCAGCTTTCACACATAAACGATCTGTACTATGGGAATCATGAAGTCGTCCTCAACAGAGTAAAGCTGTGAATACAATAAAAGATTCACCCATTTTGTGAGCAGTGATTTACCCAATGTGGCCACCACTGTAATGGGTCAATCCGATTATTTGGCCAACGATCAGATTATAATAGGGGCCTAGGGGGAGTATAAAATTAATGTGCTGAACAATGAATGTTCTGAGCTGCTCTTCTATCCTTGTCATTTTAGGTGTAAGCAGAACAATGTGACAATCCACTCGACACTCGCCAAAGCCACAGGAAAGGAAAAAGAAGGAAATGTGAAAGATGTGGACAAGTTCCATTTATACCACGACTTTACTTGCAGTGTAAATAGAATCCAACACCATCAGGTGAGTACATCAATTCAAGCCGCACATATAGAATTGGAATCTTCCTGTCCGGTTCCTGTTGATTGGATCCATCACAGCTAAATGCTTCCATTGCTTTGCGTCACGTGTAATATAAGCTCCTCCCCATTTACACCTGGGTTTTTAGTTAATGTATAGATTCATTCACATACTTGTCATCTAAACTTGTATACATGCATAGGGTTGTTATGGAAACTGCTGCGACCTTTCGTGAAGAAACTATTGGCTTCGAACTTAGGATGGCTTGCCGTTGAAGCAAACCATTGTCATCCTTATCTAAGTTGCGTAAAGGAGTGGTTTGCTTTCACATTAACTGTTATAGAGCTGCTAATTCTAAGCAACTTTTCAACTAGTCTTCATTATTTTATTTTTTTTATATAGTTTTTTAATTATTTGCCTTCTTCTTCTTCTGACTCTTTACATCTTTCAAATGTTGGTCACTGACCCCATCTAAAAAACAAATGCTCTGTAAGGCTACAAATGTATTGTTATTGCTACTTTTTATTACTCGTCTTTCTATTTAGGCCTCTCCTATTCATATTCCTGTCTCTTATTCAAATCAATGCATGGTTGCTAGGGGAATTTGGACTCTAGCAACCAGATTGCTGAAATGGTAAACTGGAGAGCTGCTGAATAAAAAGCTAAATAACAAAAAATGAAAACCAACTGGCAATTGTCTCAGAATTTCACTTTCGCTGGGCTGGGGGCGGAGCGATCCTTCCATAGGATGAAGTCCTGTTTTCATTTGTAATTAGCCTATGGAAGGATCACTCCGCCCCCAGCCCAGCGAGACTGAAAAAAACACAGAATATCCATTAGCAGTGTCGGAGGGTCGGCTTCATAAAGGTTCTCGGGGCTGGGGGTGAGTTTGGGAGGCTTTTAGAGGAAAATATTCAGAGTGCATTCAAAATCCAGTCTTATCCTTATTTCTATTTTGCTCTTTCCCCTCTCTCTGGGTGTCATTTATCAACACAAATTTGCCCGTGGGCCGTTACCCATAGCAACCAATCAAATTGCTGCATTCATTGTTCTACCTGCAGCTGCCTGATAAAAAGCCGAGCACTGATTGGTTGCTATGGGTTACTGTCCATGGGCAAAAGTGTTGATAAATAAGTACTACTGTCTCTCTACATATCAGCTCCCCGGGCTTGTGTTTGTGGTGTCAGGACCCGTCGTCATCATCATCATCATTAACTGGCTGCCAAGTTGTGTAGCTTAAAGGACAAGGAAAGTTAAACTAAAGAAGTAGGTAGAAATGTTGTACATGATGGTTTGTGCTTCTGTACCAGCCCAAGGCAACCACAGCCCTTTAGCAGTAAAGATCTGTGTCTCCAAAGATGCCCCAGTAGCTCCCCATCTTCTTTTCTGCTGATTCACTGATTCACATGCTCTGTGCTGCTGTCACTTACTGAGCTTAGGGAGCCACTCACAATATACAGTACACATAGAATAGAAATGTCACATTATAAGGCTGATTAGTAATTAATACAGATAATTACTACATGGCAGCACAGAAACCAGTGCAATTAGCATCAGAATTTAATAATCAGCAAACCTGTAGCATCAGCTTATATTACAGGGGAAGCTCATTTTCTGCTGGATAATTAGTGACGAGCCCTAAGCTTAGCTTCTCAACAGCCAATCAGAGCCCACTGAGCATGTGAGTGTCACAGACACTTTCCAAGATGGTGACCCCCTGTGACAAGTTTGAAGTCCTGGATCATAAAATATGTCATTTTTAGCCACATTAATTTTTTGGGTTTAGTTCTCCTTTAAAGTCTTACATTTTACAAGAAGCAAATATTTTAGCCTGTGCTCTGCACAACGAGTATTTTCTAATTATACTTTTAAATGTATTTTATTCCTACCTCACTATATTACATTTCACCTTCCCTGGGAATCCTGCCAACAGAAATACATCTAATGTGCAGGTGATAATGGTACAGACTCATTACTCTGCTCTGGTGCCTTATAGTGAGGGGCTTGTTTCCCCTCAGACATGACTTCAGCCTTATACATTTCACTCTGAGTCCGGTGGGCTTCAGTACTGACTGACCGCTCTTTTGCACTTTCTGGAAGAAAAAAAAAAGTTTAACTATAATTGTCTTATTTTTTATTAGGCAATGAGAATTGGCTTTTTACTTAATTTAGTTTATATTTTCTTTAGGGATGTGACAATTTAAGTCATCTTTAATTTTGTCTTAAGAATTCTCTGTTTTGTTCATAATAACTTAAATTATATGCATGTTCCCTTATAACTTAGTTGGGATCATGTACAAGTACGGGATCCGTTATCCTGAAACCTGTTATCCAGAAAGTTCTGAATTACTGAAAGGCTTACTCTCTCATAGACTCCATTTAATCCAAATAATCTAAATATTTAAAAATTATTTCCGTTTTCCCTGTGATCATAAAACAGTCGCTTGTACTTGATCCCAACTAAGATATAATTAATCCTTATTGGAGGCAAAACCAGCCTATTGGGTTTATTTAATGTTTACTTGATTTTTTAGTAGACTTAAAGCATGAAGATCCAAATTATGGAAAGATCTGTTATCCGGAAAACCCCAGGTCCCGAGCATTCTGGATAACAGGTCCCATACCTGTATCCTTATTTGAAGCAAAACCAGCCTATTGGGTTTAATGGATGTTAAAATGAGTTTTTAGTAGACTTAGGGGCAGATCTATCAAAGGTCGAGGTGAATTTTCGAATGAAAAAAATTCGAATTTTGTGTACTTCAACTAGGGGATGAATTCAAAAGTCGAATGTTGAAATTTATCATGTACTGTCTCTTTAAAAATTCGACTTCGACCAATCACCATCTAAAACCTGCCAAATTGCTGTTTTAGCCTATGGGGGACCTCCTAGAACTTATTTGGAGTCAATTGGTGGACTTTGAAAAATCTAAGTTTTTTTTTTTTGTTGGGAAAAACTTAGTATCGAATTTGATCGAATGCGCTATTCCTTCGATTCGTACGATACAAATTCTGACCTATTCAATCAAAAACGGACCTATTTATGCAAAAAAAAACCTTCAACTTAATTTCGGTTGGTCTTTTTGAATTTAAAGTTTTTTCAATTTGGGGCATATTCATAAATAGTATGAGGATTCAAATTACAGAAAGATTCATTAACCAGAAGACTCCAAGTCCCGAGCATTCTGGATAACCGCTCCCATACCTGTATACCCAAATCTCCCACTCTCCCTTATTACATCTGTCATTTCTGGTTTGTGCTGAGTCATTTATTTTGTCTTTATAAACATATCCAGTTTTGATATAATTTACACATTTTAAAACCTTTTTGTTTACTCGGTGTCCTTATCATAATCACTTGGATAATTAATCATGTTCAGAATCCTGCTATGAGATAATAATTTGGATTCATTTTTTATAATGGAGTGTATGGGAGACAGCCTTTACGTTATTCAGAACTTTCTGTATAATGGGTTTCCGGATAAGGGATCCTATACCTGTATCATAGAATTTTAATATTAGGTTAATATTTTACCTTTTAGTGGGACACAGGCAACATTAAAACAATTTGAAGTTTAGTTTTGCTTTTTTGTGTGGATTATTTGGATAAAATGAAGTCTATGGAGACGGCCTTTCTCTAATTTGGAGCTTTCTGGGATAATGGGTTTTCAGATAACGGATCCCATACCTGTATTTATATTCTGCAGCTCAGAGGCTTAGCAATCCAACTGCCTTGTATGTCCAGGGCTTGACTAGCAACCAGGTAGCAGTTCAGTAAGGAGAGCCTACTAAGAATTAGAATAAAATTGATTTCCCGAAGTCCATGATTTTTTTTATTTTTTAGACGTTGATGTCGGGGATCTCTATTCAGATAGTTTCTATTTTCAGGCAAAAAATTAGGGATGCACCGAATCCAGGATTCGGTTCGGGATTGGCCAGGATTTGTCCTTTTTCAGCAGGATTCGGATTCGGCCGAATCCTACTGCCCGGCTGAACCGAATCCTAATTTGTATATGCAAATTAGGGGCGGGGGGAAAATTGCGTGACTTTTTGTCAGAAAAAAAGGAAGTCAAAAAACCGGTTTCCCCTTCCCACCCCTAATTTGCATATGCATAGGTTCGGTTCGGCCGAATCTTTCATGAAGGAATCGGGGGTTCGGCCGAATCCAAAATAGTGGATTCGGTGCATCCCTACTAATAATATGGAAATTAAGAACTGTAATAATTCAGGCATGCAAAATAAATAACGAAGACCAAATGTTCCTTAAAATCCGCTCTAATACATTAAAAGTTCATTTACAAGTTGAAAATTTCCTTTGAAAAAATAGCCAATCTCAGGTTGTTTTTGAGTTAATGCAAGGGGACCTATGGAAAAACAAAGGGGACTGTATGCATCATCTTAAAGGGGTTGTTCACCTTCAAATTAACTGTTTGATGTAGAGAGGGATATTCTGAGACAATTTGCAATTGATTTTCATTTTTTATTATTTGGGGTTTTTGAGTTATTTAGCTTTTTATTCAGCAGCTCTCCAGTTTGTTATTTCAGCCATCTGGTTGCTAGGGTCCAAATTCTCCTAGCAACCATGCACTGACGTTAATAAGAGACTAGAATATGAATAGGAGAGACCTGAATAGAAATATGAATAATTAAAACTGAACCGAACCTAATTTGCATATGCAAATTAGTGGTGGGAAGGGGTAACATGTTTACTTCCTTGTTTTGTGACCAAAAGTCACGTGTTTTCCCCTCCCCACCCCTAATTTGCATATGCAAATTAGAATTTGGATTTGGTTTGCCTGGGCAGAAGGATTCGCCGAATCCTGCTGAAAAAGACCGAATCCTGGATTTGGTGCATCCCTAATAATCATACATTTGTAACCTTACAAAGCATTTTTTAGATGGGGTCAGTGACCCCTGTTTGAATGCTGGAAAGAGTCAGGAGAAGAATAATTCAAAAACTATAAAACCTACTAAAAGTTAATTTAAAGGTGAATCACCCCTTAAAATTCCAAATGAACACAGTTGTCCGGGCGGCAGTTGAGCACCAGCCGATAGACATTAACTCACGCTGCAATTGAAAGAGAAATGTTTTTTAACGTGTGCTGGATATAACTAACTTGCTTTTATATAACTAAATTATCTTTCATTTTTGTAGAGTTACTGTTCCTTTAACCAGCATTCAATATTGATAGATGTAAAGGAAGTAAATGCTTGTGCAGAATATTGATAAATATCTATATATACAATTAATGTAAGATGCCTATGATACAGCTAAAGTGAGGAAATTACATCTTGCTTTTATTTAATGCTGCTAGAAATTCTGACCAAGGGTGAAAATCTGTGAGTTGTCAGACGTGGTACCTAATTCTATAGGATTTCACAAGAGATTTATTATTAATACCTTTTTTTAGCTGGGCGACATGTCAGGCTTAGTATGTCACTATCTGTGTATAAGGGAAATCTGTTGTTACTGGCTCCTGGGGTGCTTTGCAATATTGCATTCAACATATGTGACATGTCTGACTTCACCAGTGATTGAATTAAACATCATGATTGACAGGTCCTGGCCCATAGTGACAGTGCTGTGGGCCTAGAGCAAACCATTATATCCTCTAACATAGGGGGGGGGCTCTTCACTTCCTCCAGGAAACTCCCCTAGTTAAGCCAAAGTGACCTGATCTCTTTAAATACTTACTTAACGCTTGCTTGGCCGTATGCAGTGTGAGCGATTTTATTGCAAAAGGGTTAAGTTTGAATTGAAAATACTTTGACTTTCCTTTTAATGTTGTAATATTTTTAAATGTATGTTATTCTGATGAAAAGGATATAAAACGAGCAACTCCTCTTACACGTTTTATTGCATTTTATTACAACTTAGTTAGATTTAACCAGAACTGAATCAAAGTAATAATCAGAATTTGCATTATACAGGTATGGGACTAGTTATCCAGAATGCTTGGGACCTGGGGTTTTCAGGATAACGAATCTTTATGTCATTTAAATTTTCATATTTTAAATCTACTAGAAAATCATATAAACATGAAATAAACCCAATAGGCTGGTTTTGCTTCCAATAAGGATTAATTATATCTTAGTTGGGATCAAGTACAAACTACTGTTTTATTATTACACAGAAAAAGGAAATCATTCTTAAAAATGTTGATTATTTGGATAATATGGAGTCTATTGGAGATGGTCTTCTTACAATTCAGAGATTTCTGGATAACGGATCCCATACCTGTACAGTGAAAACTGAATTTTACATTATATTTTTCTGCATTTCACTTTTTTTTTTAAGTTCCCACCACTAGCAATTTCCCCGAATTTTGCACCATTTTTCTGAATTCCTGAAAACTGTAAAACGAGGGTTCTACTGTAATTGTTTTTGTTAAAATATTTCCAGCCATAATTGCCGGAAACTGATTCCAAGTTATTCAGTCTGTATAATATATTTCATTTTTTCCTGTAAAAGTATTTTTTTTTATTTAGCTAAAAATAGATGGAATTTTAGTAAAAATGTATTTTGTGCTGAGTGTGAGACATTATCATTCACTGTAAATTTAAATTTGCCCTCTTTAGTCTATATTCATGGAGTCTATAGTGTTTGAATTTATTTATGATTAAAGATTGCTTAAAAAATATTAAATGTTCTTTGTTTACAGATCTTTCAGTTCACATTATTTTTATATGTTGCCAACCTAAAAAAAAAAAAATATATATATATATATATATATATATATATATATATATATATATATATAATTTTTTTTTTTTTTTTTTTTTTTTGCAATGGTAATTTTTTGCATTTTCATAACAAAGTAAAATACATTAATCCACATTATGGATATACAGGTATGGGATCGGTTATCCAGAATTCCTGGAACCCGGATAAGGTTTTTGTTTTTTTTTGGATCGTCATACCTTAAAGTCTACTAAAAAAAGAAATTAAACATGAAATAAAGCCAATAGGCTGGTTTTGCCTCCAATAAGGATTAATTATATCTTAGTTGGGATCAAGTACAAGCGACTGTTTTATTATTACACAGAAAAAGGGAATCATTTAAAAAAAAAAAAAAAAAATGTAATTATTGGATGATAACAGTCTATTGGAGACGGGCTTCCCGTAATTCTAAGCTTCTGGATAACAAGTTTCTGAATAAAGGTGGCCATACACGGATAGATCCGCTCGTTTGGCGATGTGGCCAAACGAGCGGATCTCCCTCCGATATGCCCACCTTGAGGTGGGCAATATCGGGCAGATCCGATCATGGGCCCTAGGGCCCAACGATCGGATCCTAGCATTCACAAACGGGCGGTCGGATCGCTGGACCGCATCAACGAACAGACTTTCGGCCAGTTCTCGATCGGGGAAGCCCGTCGGGGGCCCCCATACACGGGCCAATAAGCTGCCGACACGATCTATCGCCAGCTTTTATCGGCCTGTGTATGGCCACCTTTACAGTTCCCACACCTGTACCCCAAATGTTGTGAAAATATACCATATACAGATATGGGATCTGTTATCTGGAAACCTGTTATCCAGAAAGCTCCGAATTACAGAATGTCTCTTATAGACCCCAGGTCCTAAGCATTCTGGATTACAGGTCTTGTACCTGTATTTGCTTCAAAAAATCAGAATCTTTTTCAAAATTTTCATTTGTAACGTACATTTTAAGATGTCTGATAATGAGTTTAAGGGGGTTATTTACTAAAATCTGAATTTATCTCATATTTTATTTAAAAAAAAAAACCTCAACCAAACTCCAGTGCCCAATTCTTATCTTATTTATAAATAAAAAAAAAACTCAATTTAATCTGATCACAGAAAAACTAAAGTTGATCGAATTGTTTGGACATTTTCCTGATTTGCTCAAATTTTTCAGACCTTTTTCCCCAAATCGCTTATGTTTTTGGCCGAAAACCCTGCAAAAGTTGGATTTTCAGGCTGAACCCAGCGCAGACCATGAGAAATTCAAATTGATATAGGTGCCTCTCTTATTCACTTATGCAAGATCTGGACAGGTTTGAGTTTCAGATTCTGGCTTTTTGCAGCAATGGGCTATAATAAATCTTGAACAAAAAGATCCCCCCCCTCTAGAAATGTGTGTTTTCTAGTAAAAAAATTTTTTTTTTGAGATTTTGACATTGGGATTTTAATAAATCCCCTGAATTCCATTATATTTGATCTCTTTAGAAAGGTGCCCAATAACCTAAAAACCTTCTGTTTGACTAATCATGTCCCAAATATCCAGATATTTCACCTCACCACCAGCTATGGTTTATTTTTTATCTATTAAAACAGAGCCTGTAAGATGCAGTGCATACATCAATGTATAGAAAAGCTACACTAATAAGCACTGTAGATTTCGTTTTAATTATTCAATTCACTGTTTTTTAATTTTTAGGAGATGGTTAATAAAAAAAACTGATACAAATCACTTGATTGGAACTGTATTTATTAAGAAATGAGTTTTTGTGTGTCTGCACAAGTGTGTATAGGTGTTTTTGTTTTGTTACCTGACTGTGGCTCCTGCTGAATGTCAAGAAATGGCCAATATGAATGTTGACTTGATAAGTTTATCTTTTGGGTATTTTGCGTGTCATCTGTCTCTGCCGTTTATGTTTACACACAGATTCTGGCCATTAACCGAGGGGAAAATCTGAAAATCCTGACAGTAAAGGTCAATGTTCCTGACCGGGTGAAGGATGCTTTCTGTCGGTGGTGTGTGAATGAAAGGTATGTATTTTCTTAATATATGTGTGTATTTGCCATTATACAAATATCAGATTTGTTGCTTGGATTCTGTGATTTTTTTTTTAATGCAGAGAAACAGTTTGAATAAGACAAATCTCGTGCTTGAAATGTGCTTTAAAAAACGCTGTTTGGTTTCTTTGTACTGGGAAAAAACAAAATCCAGTATGGCTTGAGGCCATGGAATCCAACGGCTCCACGAGAGGGAACTTGTGACTTGTCATCTTCTATAAGGACCATGCGGAACACTCATTCCCTTAGCAAATATGGCACAGTTAATGTATAGAGCGAGAAAGTTCATGTAAAGGAGCAGCCAGTGTTATAGGTAACCATTGAGAAGCACGCCAATAAGGGCAGATTCAGGGCCGCCATTAGAAATCACGGGGCTCCCACCCTGGCGCCAAAGCCTCACCCCAGATCCCGCCCACTCCACATGACATAATATATGCTAGTTACTTCTCCTAATACCAGTGCTTTAGAGAAGGCACAGCCATTAAAGGCCTATGAGTGCTTACATTACCTTTCCCTAAGTAATTAAAGCCTGTGATTTCAGTAAGGGATGCAACGAATCCACTGTTTTGGATTCTGGCGAATCACACAGGCATAAAAAAAATAATATAAAAAGCTGTTGATGTCAGGGACCCCTTATTAGTTAAAAAAAAAAAAAACATTGTCACCAGGGCCCCCCATAAATTGTTTTTTTTATAAAAAAAAGCATTAGGGCCCCCCTTTCAAGTAAAATAAAAAATTGGGGCCACTAAAGAATATTTTTTAAAAAAACATTGGTGCCAGGGCCCCCCTTATAAGTTAAAAAAAAAAATTGGGGCCCCAAATTAAAAAAAAAAAAAAAAACATTGGCACCAGGGCCACCCTTAAAAGTTTAAAAATGTGGGGCCCCAAAAAATATTTTTAAAAAAAACATTGGTGGCAGGGGCCTATAGAATATTAAAATAATACATTGGTGGCCGGGAATTTAAAAAAAAAAAAAAATGGTGTCCAGTAGAATTGAACTCATGGCTTCAGGACTTCAACTTCACCTCCTTTCGTGACTTTGGGTCTTTTCGCCTCTTCAGGTCTTCAAATTTGTCTGTTTTCATTACTTCAGGTCTTTTTGCCGCTTTTAAAAAAACATTGGCGCCAGGGCCCCCCCCCCCATAAAAGTTTTTTTTTTTTTAAAAGCATTGGTGCAAGGGCCCCAAAGAATATTTTTTTAAAAAAACATTGGTGGCAGGAGCCTATGGGATATTAAAATAATACACTGGTGACCAGTGGATTAAAAAAAAAAAAAAAAACACACACAAATTGGTGTTCAGTAGAATTGAACTCATGGCTTCAGGACTTCACCTTCTTTCATGACTTCGGGTCTTTCCACTGCTTTAGGACTTCAATTTCGGCTTTTTTCATATTCTCGGTTTGTTTTGGCACTTCAGGACTTCGGCTTTTCTCCACTTCCACATTTCGGCTGTTCGGGACTTCAAAAATGGCTGCAAAGCTTTGGCGCTCTCAAGGGCCCGACTCTTTCAAAAGTGCAGCACTGTCGGGCCCCCCTTCATGCCCGAGACGGGACACTTATCCTCCTCTGATGGCGGCCCTGGGCACATTTATCAAGGGTCAAATTGAAAATTCGAATTGTCAAGTTTTTTGATGGTCAACTGTCAAATTCGACTACGGAGTTATTCAAATTCGATTCGAGTTTTTAAAAAGATTTGATTTTCGAGATTGATCATACTCTGGCCCTCGGATGAATCATCTGACACCCAACTGCTGCATGAAGACAGAATGAAGAGAAACAGATGCTGAGAGAGGAATAGTGAATATAAACTTGATTATTTCAGAAACTGTACAGAATATTTAATTGATTGTATTTAGAACATTTCCTATTTCAGTATGATGAAGCTTATATAAATTTTTCATTTTCGCAATAGTTCCCCTTTAAAGGAAGGAAATTGGTACGAGACTTCTCCACCCTTCTACCAATTTTCTTTTCTTGGAATCAGAGATGTTCATAATTGCACTTTAAGTAATTTATATGTGAATTGATCACATTTGGTGGCACTTTACCATCCTCATTGGTGTTTTAGTGGGTTGTTAGTAATTTATTAATGTTAAATGAATTATTCATGAGTTAGAAATTACCTAATATACACAATAATTAAAAGGAAAATTAATTGTGTTTTAGTTTTACCCTATTTAATGTTAACTTATTGAGGTTAAGCACTAGCACTTTGTGGGATCAATTATTCAAACAAAAAGAGGGAATTTATAGATATTGGATCACGTGACCTAATGGTTTAACTGAAAACCAATCACACAGTGATAATATATATTCTTTTGTAATTTTTCTGATTAAGAAGACGGGGATACTTTTCTTCTTTTCTCCTATACATATTCCTTCTAGTCAAGAGAACTAAGCATTATTTAGTTGTGGGATGTAGAATTGGGGCTACTGTGAAATGCAACAAGGTAACTGTAAATTGTCATATATCCAACGATTGCTCCGCAGGCTCAGCAATCACATATAGAATTGTGCACAACCCAGGGGCATTTCAGCCTCCTCTATTGCCCTGAGGAATGCTGAAATACTCGGGAGGAGTATCAGCCCCTACGCTGACATTTGCATCCTGTCCTGTTTGCATCCGGAACAATTGTTTTAGCTCTAGTACAGGCACACGTGGGTTAATTTTGGCACCGGCAACTGGGCCGGCACAATTGTTTTGGGTACAGACAGCTCCTACACTGGCATTAGTATTCTGTCCTGATTCTCATCCTGTTTATTTCAGCCGACCAATTAGGCATTATCCTATGTAATTAAATTAACCTGAATTTGACCTGGCGATATGTATTTAAATTCTTAATTTTGGATATTTTATTAAACATTCATTTTTATTTGCAGGTGGAGACCAAAACAGTACGCAAGGCCAGAGCTCATGAAAATACTGCATAACTCTGTTGAAGATTCATACAAGCGACTTATATATCCTCTTCTTTGCAGGGAATACAGGTTTGTGTGCAAGACTTTGTGATATATCCCCCAACACACTGGAAATGTAGATTAGTTGACACAAAAAGGCACCAAATGATAAACATGAAATGTATATGCAGGTCTTCTACATGGTGGGAATTCAGGTTGACCTGTACTAGGGGCCACACATTGTATGGCTGCCTTTCTATTGTTCCAGTTGGTTGTGCAGAGTACACCAACCTTCAGTCTATAGCAAGTGAATAGAAGCTACAGCAGATTTGGGTTCAGATTCAGTTCTCAACAAACCCAGATTGTTCATGAAAGATTCAGCCGAATCCCAAAATAGTGGATTTTTCTAGTACAGATAATTGTACAACTAGTTGCTACAGGTTAACTGACGACACCTTTTGCCCATCTTGCTGCATAATCCCCTTTATAACTTTAGCTCTGATAAATTCTAGAACTATTTACACTTTGTATTTGTTTATATTGAAAGGGTAAGTGTACATTTATTTTATTTAAATTTTTGTTTAATAAATACAATGAAAATATTAAGGGGTGGATGAATGATATCTCCCCTTAGTTTCTATGGAAGTGTTCGTAAATTGCCTAGGCTGGATTTGCCATTCTGGCTGGCTGGCAGGAAGGTTTCTTAAGGTGGCTGCACATGTGAAGATCCGCTTATTTGAAGAGGTCACCAAATGAGCAGACCTTGCCCCTATATGTCCAGCTTTAGCGGGCAATATGGGGCTGATCCGATTGTTGGCTCTAGGGCTCAAAGATAGGATCACAACGTGGGGAATGCTGGTGGCTGTTGTGAGGGACGCATCAACAAAACGATTTTTCTTGATTTTTAAATCTGCCCGAACAACATCTGGCTGATTTTTGGCAGGGAAGCTTGTCAGAGGGCCCCATACACTGACCTATAAACTGTCAACTTGGTCTCTCAGCAGCTTTTATTTCCCCATGTATGGCCACCTTTTGTTCTTTATTTATCTATTTTATTGTGTTTTTTTTACCTTTATAAAAGGGCAGAAAGGGGTGTAGCCAGTCAAATAGGGGAATTTTTGGACCATATCAGGAACAGTTCTCTTGGTTTTGTCACCGCCAGAGATTAAGCATAAAAATTTCTCCTTAGGCATTCCCCCAAATTTAGCACAATTTAGCAGGAACAATCCCGTTTGCCCATGCTTTTAAAGGGCACGTAAAGGCAAAAAAATGAAATCCCGTTTTTACTTTCTTTAATGAGAAGAAATCTATCCCCAATATACTTTAAAAAATGTGTATCATTTTTATAAGAAACCTGACTGTATGCAGTGAAATTCTCTCTTCATTTAGGGCTCTTACACACGACCGTTCCGACCTGCGCTCCCCTGCGTTCCGTTTTTTGGCGTTCAGCCGCAGGGGAGCGCAGGAATAGACGCAAGTAATTATTTGAAATGGGGCTGTACTCACTCAGGCGTGTGTAGGCGCCGAACGCAGGTTCAAACGCAACATGCTGCAGTTTTCCTGCGTTCGGCGCCTACACGCGCCTGAGTGAGTACAGCCCCATTTCAAATAATTACTTGCATCTATTCCTGCGCTCCCCTGCGGCTGAACGCCAAAAAATGGAACGCAGGGGAGCGCAGGTTGGAACGGTCGTGTGTAAGAGCCCTTACTGCTGTGGATATGAATTGTCAGACAGTCCCTAACTGCTGAGCAGGGAAACAATCATACTTATGAACAGCAGGGGGAGCCCCCGTCTTACTTCCCAGCCATGCAGGACTCAAGCAGCTTTGTTTGTTTCCCTGTAAAGCACTCGGCGACTGTGTAGAGATTTTTATTGGATTTTATTTTTGCCTTTACATCCCCTTTACTGTTTCCAACTCCAGCTGCAGGGACAACGATCATGGAGCCAGATTTAAACAAATAAACTGGGATTCTATTTGGAGGATTGTTTTGCTGCAGCCACTGGTTCTGCAGAGTTGGAGAAAGTTTTTATTAAACAATACAAAAACTATAAAATCCACATTAGATTACATGACAACACAGGACCCAGTACAGTCTGTATATTCTGATTATTAATCAGTCTTGCTGTATCGGCTTCTGGCAGATATTATTTGACTTGTGCTGTTTTGATGATTTATAATTATCCCTAAGCAGCCCAGACCACACTGAGCATGTGCACAGTCTTGGTCTTGCAAAGATGTATAACAAAGTTACAAGATGGTGACCCCCTGTGGCCAACTTTGAAAGTATAAATCATTTGTTTGATTTGGCTTGTGGTGCAGTAAGTTCATGTTTATGTTTAGTATACAAAATACAGCATTTCTAGCCTTATTCTATTTTAGACTTTACTTCCCCTTTAAGCATTCACTGTTAGAAATATGCAGCTTACATTTAAGGATTAGCTTCTGCTTATTATAGCACTTCTTAAAATGATAATTGACAGCTACTTTATAGCTTTTATTGAACCAAATGTTTTTTGTTATGAGTCGCATAGTTCAGTGCCCTAAAAAACGAGATCTGCTCTGTTTTGAAAGGGTGCGTTTACTGAAGCGTTCTCAGAGAGCTCAGGATTTACTGATCCAGCACAAGAATCATTTCATTTTGATCTTATCTGCAGCATATAAAATCTTCCTTGTGTTGCGTTTGGCAGCTTGGAGTGCAGGGAAGGATCTTTGCAAAGATAGAAATCTCGAGGTCAAATGAAAATATTTGGCATTCCGGTATTTTTTCGTTCATAGTATTCCCGAAAAAATATTTTAGAACTTGTGTTGCAAACGTAGCGGATTTTTAACCAAAAACAGACTTCAGTCCTATACATATCATGCTGTTCTCATATATTGCCATTGCTAGTATGATTTGTTCTTAATTTGAGTTGTTCACCTTTGAGTTTACTGTTAGTATGATGTAGAGAGGGATATTCTGAGACAATTTGTAATTGATTTTCATTTTTTATTATTTGTGGTTTTTGACTTATTTATTCAGCAGCTCTCCTGTTTGCAGTTTCAGCCATCTGGTTGCTAGAGTCCAAATTCCCCTAGCAACCATGCATTGATTTGAATAAGAGACTGGAATATAAATAGGAGAGGCCTGAATAGAAAGATAAGTAATAAAAAGTAGCAATAACAATACGTGTGTAGCCTTACAGAGTATTTGTATTTAGATGGGGTCAGTGACCCCCATTTCAAAGTTTTCACCTTAAAAAAAATTGGAAAATTTGAATTCGATTTTCAATTCGAACCATAATAAATCTGCCCCTTGATGTCCTTTCCAGACAAGCAGATCTATTAGTGCATGGTCAGCGTTACTGTAAATGTCAACTAATAACTCGATTTCCTTTATACTGACAGATCAAAATTAACTTCAGATGCAGAGAAAGAATCCATAATGATGTTTGGACGAAACCTGCGACAGTTGCTTCTTGCAAACCCTGTGCGTGGGCGGACGATAATGGGGGTTGATCCTGGGTATAAACATGGCTGCAAGCTTGCGATCATCTCCCCCACTAGTGAGTACTGGGAACTAAATAGGCTTCTGTTGTGAATGGGGAGTGTGTTCTGCCTAGAGATGCACCGAATCCATAATTTTGGATTCGGTCGAACCCCCGAATCCTTCGTGAAAGATTCTGCCATATACCAAACCAAATCCGAATCTTAATTTGCATATGCAAATTAGGGGTGGGAAGCGGAAAACTTTTTTTACTTCCTTGTTTTGCTATTTCCCTCCCCGCCCCTAATTTGCATATGCAAATTAGGATTCGGTTCGGCCGGGCAGAAGGATTCGCCCGAATCCTGCTGAAAAAGGCCGAATCCCGAACCGAATCCTGGATTCGGTGCATCCCTAGTTCTGTCTATTGTGTTACTGCTGTAATATTGGCAGATCAGAGCAGTGCAATCATTTGTGCTGTGAAGTGTATACAGAGGGCATTTCCAGTGCCACATTTAGAGGCACATTTATTAAAACTCGAATTAATGTGAGTTTTTTTTTTTTTTTGTTGTTTTTTTTCAACTCTTAAATTTGAATATACTTGAAATTCGACTGGGGGGTTATTTATGTAAAAAAAAAATCAAATATCAATATCAAATATCTCAAACTCGGACTAATTTTACCGGATCGAATTTCCACTAAACTTGATGTGAGTTTTTTTCTGTGAAAAAAGCTTGAATGTCAGAAAGGCTACTAAGATGTCCAAATTGCTCCCTGGACCACTCCCGTTGACTTACTGTATACATGAATTTGGCAGGTTTTAGGGGGGTGAATAGTCTAATTTGAATTCTTAAAGGGCCAGAGTTTTAAAAAAAAAAATTCTAATCGAGTTTGGATAATTCACTAGTCGAATTTGACAGTTTAGAGTAGACCATAAAAAAATTTTGACCTTTAATAAATATGCCCCTTAGTTGAAATAGTATCAATATGTCTATCCGCTACATATGCTACTTTAAATGCAGATATGCATTGAATTACAGAAACGCCGTCTCCCATAAACTCCATTTTATCCAAATAATCCAAAATTTTTAAAATTATTTCCTTTTTCAGTGTAATAATAATAATAAAACAGTAATAAAGTTCAGATCATAATTTAGCAGACTTAAAAGTACAGGTATGGGATACATTATCCAGAAACCTGTTATCCAGAAAAATCCAGGTTATAGGAAGGTTGTCTCCCATTTTCAAATAATGCAAATTTTTAAAAAGGATTTCCTTTTTCTGTGTAGTAATAAAATAATAAAGTAATAGTCGCTTGTACTTGATCCCAACTAAGACATAATTAATCCTTATTGGAGGCAAAACCAGCCTATTGGCTTTATTTAATGTTTATATGATTTTCTAGTAGACTTAAGCTACGGAAGATCCCGTATTACAGAAAGATCAATAATCTGGAAAACCCCAGGTCTCAAGCATTCTGGATTACAGGTCCCATACCTGTACTTTTGAATAGAAAGTGATCCTATCCATACCTTTTGATTGCAGTTTATCTTTTTCAGTGCCCCGTTGATAAAAAACAACATTGTTTCATACATTTTCAGGGGCACATTTCTAGAATATTTTCAGCCTGTTACGACCTTGGCTTTCCAATATTTTTTAGCCCCCCCCCCCATTAATGAAAATATGGTGACCGATAGATGAAAACAATACTGTAGCGGTTTACTAGGTACTAGGTTTTGTCCTAGTGACAGCCAGAGCAGCTCATTTAGCATTTACCCGGCATATGTAACTTATCCTCCGGTTGGACTAGCCCCACAAGCTGCCATAGCTTAAAGGGGTGGTTCACCTTTAAGTTGACTTTTAGTACGTTATAGAATGGCTAATTCTAAGTAGGGATGCACTGAATCCACTATCCTTTGGGAAAGTTTCGGCTGAATACCAATCCGAATCCTAATTTGCATATGCAAATTAGGGGTGGGAAGGGGAAACATTTTTTACTTCCATGTTTTGTGACAAAAAGTCACGCTATTTCCCTCCCCGCCCCTAATTTGCATACGCAAACTAGGATTTGGTATGTCCGGGCAGAAGGATTCAGCCGAATCCGAATCCTGCTGAAACAGAATCCTGGATTCGGGGCATCCCTAATTCTAAGTAACTTTTTAATTGGTCTTCATTATTTATAGTTTTTGAATTAATTGCCTTTATCTTCTGACTCGTTCTGGCATTCAAATGGGGGGTCATTGACCCCATCTGAAAAACAAATGCTCTGTAAGGCTACAAATATCCTTTTACATATGCACTTTTTTTCTTATCTAACAAATCTTGTGTTTGTGTTCATTAGATCAGATCCTGCACTCGGATGTTGTATACCTGCACACTGGTCACGGACGTGGTATCCATGAAGCAGAGAAGATTAAGAGGCTTCTACTTAACTTCAAGTATGGCAAATGTATTATCTCTTTTTAGGTTTAAGTTGTGATATATATATTACAATGGGCCACAGCATTTCCACACTTCCACTCTATATTTCCATGGATATCCAGAAGTGAATCCTGTAGGCTTGGCCTTCCTTTGTACAGCTTGCTTTGTAATCAGCCCAGGAATTAAAGGGGAACTATCATGAAAATAAAAATTTTAATATAAGATTCATCATACTGAAATAAGAAGCTTAATCTAATTAAAATCTGATATATTGTTTCTGAAATAATCAAGTTTATCTTCACTATTCCTCTCTCAGCATCGCTTCATTCTTTCTTCATGCAGCAATTGGGTGTTAGATATTCACTGACAGTTAGATCCAATATATCTCACCAGACATCATGTCGCTCTACATGCAGAATTTATACAAAAGTTATTTAATTCAATTTTGTTTGTACTGGAATCAATTATTTGAGTGAGCTCTAATACATCTGCTTGGAAAGGAGCCCCCCTATAAGATATATTGGATCTAACCGTCAATGAATATCTGACACCCAACTGCTGCATGAAGACAGAATGAAAAAAAACAAATGCTGAGAGAGAGATAGTGATTATAAACTTGATTTCAGAAATGATGCAGAATATTTAATTGATTGCAAAATTTCATATTTCAGTATAATGAAGCTTATATTACATTTTCACTTTGCAATATTTCCCCTTTAAAGGAGAAACAAACCCTTTACCACAACAAAAAACCCTACCACCCACCCCACGTGGACCCCTTCCCTCCTACACCCAGCCTAGCTGCCCCTGGGGAAATGCCCCTAACGTTTTACTTACATCTCGGTGCAGAGTCACAGCATCAGAGTTCTTCCAGCGATTCTGCAATTTCCGTCCATTTCGGCGCATGCACAGATGTCGCAAACCGGTAAATTGCTCCAACTGCGCATGCACCGGTCTCCATCTCAGCTTACCAAAGACCCAGAAGATGGCTGCGTTGAACTCCGATGCTCTGACTTAGCACCAAAGGGGTAAGTAAAAAGTTAGGGGCATTTCCTCGGGGGGGGGGGGGTGGAGCAGCAAGGCTGGAGGTCTAAGTGAGGTAGGGGGTAGGGTTGTTTTTTTAGTAAAGGGTTTGTTTCACCTTTAATGAATCATTGTAGAGACCCATTGACAGTTCTTTCTAATAAAGAAATAAAAAAAACACCACTGGTTAGAACATTCAGCCTTGGCTACAGACCCAAATCCCATTCTAGACAATGATGTCTGGCATTTTCTTCCAGATAGGTTAATTGTTAGCCTTTCAGGACCACACAGACTACAATGCAGAATTTGTTCCTTAATTAGCCTGTGTGGCTTTTTCAAAGTCAACACAAAGGGAGTAAGATACATGTTATAATTAGTGCAAGGTTAATTGATCAATTAAGTGGGAATTAAATAAACACGTCCCCTTGCGAGCCACATTCCAGATAATTCTCCACTTCACCATGCGTGTTTGTTTTGACACAGTCAATTACAGTAATGCATCAGTTTGTCTAATGGGGCTTTTTAAACAGCGGAGATGTATTTTTAACAGTGCATTAAAGGGCCTTTTTTTTCAAATTGTAATTGCCTGTATCATGTATTGGAAATTAATGCTGTCAACAGATTGTATTAATTTCCTTCATAAGGCATGTGCTATCTCAAACATACAAAATTAAATACAGGTATGGGACCTGTTGCTCGGGACCTGGAGTTTTCCAGATAAGGCAGGGGTCCCCAACTTTTTTCACTCGTGAGCCACATTGAATTGTAAAGAGAGTTGGGGAGCAACACGTGTATGCAAAAAATGTCTTGGTGTGCCAAATAAGGGCTGTGATTAACTATTTGGTAGCCCGTATTTGGACTGGTGCTTTCAAGGAGGCTCTTTGGCAGTACACTTGGTGTTAATTCAGCCAAAACTTGCTTCCAAGCCAGGAATTCAAAAATAAACTCCTGCTTTGAGGCCACTGGGAGCAACATCCAAGAGGTTGAACAGCAACATGTTGCTCACGAGCCACTGGTTGGGTATCACTGAGATAAGGGATCTTTCTGTAATTTGGATCTTCATACCTTAAATCTACTAGAAAATCATTTAAACATGAAATAAACCCAATGGGCTGGTTTTGCCTCCAATAAGGATTAATTATATCTTAGTTGGCATCAAGTACAAGTGACTGTTTTTTTATTACACAGAAAAAGGAAATTATTTTAAAACATTTGGATTATTTGGATAAAATGGAGTCTATGGGAGACGGCCTTTCCGTAATTGGAGCGTTCTGGATAACAGGATTCACGGATAATGAATCCTGGATTGGGAACCCCTCTCAGCCTGCATTCACTTTCAACAAAAAAGATAGTGGTAGGTCTTTCATTTCCCAAGAACATCTGAGTACTTGGGGGTTTTCTGAACAAAGATTTTTAGTGAAGCAGTATTCAGTTGTATGAAATTAAATCAAATGTGAAAAACTGGCTGTCCAAAAATGTGGGTACCCTTGTAAATTTGATAATTTGAATTTTGAACTGCTCAATACTGATTACTGGCAACGCCAAATTAGTTTGATTAGCTTGTTAAGTCTTGAACTTCATAGGCAGGTGTGTCCAATCATGAGAAAAGGTATTTAAGGTGACCAATTGCAAGTTGTGCTTCTGGTATCATGGTTTAGGGGAAGGCTACAAAAAGCTATCTCAGAGGTTTAAACTGTCAGTTTCAACTGTAAGGAATGGAATCAGGAAATGAAAGGCCACAGGCACAGTTGCTGTAAAACCCAGGTCTGACAGGCCAAGAACAATACAGGAGCGGCATATGCGGAGGATTATGAGAATGGTTACAGACAACCCAAAGATCACTTCCAAAGACCTGCAAGAACATCTTGCTGCAGATGCAGGTGTATCTGTACATCGTTCTACAATTCCGCACAATTTGCACAAAGAACATGTGTATGGCAGGGGGATGAGAAAGAAGCCCTTTCTGCACTCACACAAACACAAACAGAGTCGCTTGTTGTATGGAAAAGCTCATTTAGACAAGACACAGTCATTTTGGAACAAAGTGCTTTGGACTGATGAAACAAAAGTTGTTATTTGGTCATAACAAAAAACGATTTGCATGGCGGAAGAAAAACACCACATTCCAAGAAAAACACCGTTCCATCATGCTGTGGGGCTGTGTGGCTAGTTCCTGGACTGGGTCCCTAGTCGAGGGTCGGATGAATTCAACCCAATATCAACAAATTCTTCAGGATAATGTTCAAGCATCAGTCACAAAGTTGAAGTTAAGCTGCAGGGGTTGGATATTCCAACAAGAAAATGACCCAAAACACACTTGGAAATCTACAAAGATATTTATGCAGAGGGAGAAGTACAATATTCTGGAATTGCCATCACAGTCCCCCGACTTGAATATCATCGAAAATCTATGGGATGAAGCATTACCGTATGTCCATTCTCGGCAGCCATCAAATTTAACTGAACTGGAGAGATTTTGTAGGGACGAATGGTCAAAAATACCCAAAAATACCCACATCCAGAATCCAGACACTCATCAAAGGCTATAGGAAGCTGTTACATTTGCAAAAGGAGCTCAACTAAGTATTGATTTAATATCTCTGTTGGGGTGCCCGCATGCACCTGTCTAATTTTGTTATGATGCATATTGCACATATTCTGTTAATACAATAAACTTTATGTCACTGCTGAAATACTACTGTTTGCATGTTATATATTAAAAGGAAGTTGCTACTTTGAAAGCTCAGCCAATGATAATCAAAACTCCAAAGAATTAAGAGGGGTTCCCAAACCTTTTCATATGACTGTATCCCTAGTTTTATATAGATTCATTAGGGCTATAGCTGTAATCACTCCTGCCCTTGTTATTGAGTTTTCACAATCTCTTCTCAGCGCTGGTGAAGGTAGAGTTGTGCATCGGGTTGGTTACCCTGCAGAATATCTGCAAAGTTGTCTGATTTTGGGCAGAAATACCCCAGTTCCCTCACCATACGTGCGGTCTGTGGGTACCCTGCTTGGGTACACGGGCCATTTGTAGAATTGCATTTTCCCCACCTCCCGAAGTTTAAAGGGCATGTAAAGGCAAAAAAATAAAATCCAATTTTTACTTTATTTAATGAAAAAGAATCCTATCTCCAATATACTTTAATTTAAAATTATGTACTGTTTTTATAAGAAACCTGACTGTATGCAGTGGAATGCTCCCTTCATTTACTGCTTTGGATAGGAATTGTCATACGGCCCCTAACTGCTCTGCAGGGAAACAATCATACTTATGTACAGCAGGGGGAGCTCCCGCCTTACTTCCCAGCCATGCAGAACTAAAGCAGCTTTGTTTGTTTCCCTGTAGAGCAGTCGGTGACTGTGTAGAGATTTGTAAAGGATTTTATTTTGCCTTTACATCCCCTTTACTGTTTCCAACTCCAGCTGCAGGGACAAAGATCATGGAGCCAGATTTAAACAGATAAACTGGGATTCTATTTGGAGGATTATTTTGCTGCAGCCACTGGTTCTGCAGAGTTGGAGAAAGTCTGTATTAAACAATACAAAAACTATAAAATCCACATTAGATTACATGACAACACAGGACCCAGTGCAGTCTGTATATTCTGATTATTAATCAGTCTTGTTGTATCGGCTTCTGGCAGATATTATTTGACTTGTGCTGTTTTGATCATTTATAATTATCCCTAAGCAGCCCAGACTCCACTGAGCATGTGCACAGTCTTGGGCTGGAGTGTGGTCTGCCCATCTGGACCCACACAGGACTATATGGGGGTTATATATTAAAGTCCGAATGCCAAAAACTCGGAAAATTCAAGTTTTTTTTAAACTATAAAATCTGAATTTTTAGCGGTAAATAAAATTCAGAGATTTATTATACCCGAGGATGGAAAAAATCAGAATCCGAAAATCCGTCATCTCAGACCTGCCTGTATATACAATAAGTCAACGGGAGAAGTCTCTATCCTATATGGAAGTTTCTGAGGTATGTGCTGGAATTAGCCTGAAAATCCAACTATTTCAGATATTTCAGGCTAAATTTGAAAAATTCAGGTTTTTCGGGGAAAAAACTCATACAATTCGGGATTTTGCACAATTTTATCGAGTTTGTCCCCAATCCGATTAAATTGTGCTTTTTTAATAATAAATAAGGTCAAATCGTGGATTCTAGTTTGGTCTGTCTATTTGTATTTAAATACTAGATTTTGATAGACAAGTCCCTATGTGAATTTGGGTTTAGCCCCGTAACAATCAAATGAACATTTTTCTGCTGAAAATTGCTTTTTACTGCTAGATGCAAAATTAGCCTAAAATTATTAAAGGTCAAGGAAACCAGAATTCAGTGTGATTAATACACTAAGCCTGTGCATTTTCCTTAAGAGTAGTCTGTGGTCAAAAATAAGAGACTACAATCACTGGATGGGCCCCTAACAATTTCTGCCTGTAATTCTACCCGTCTTTGTTTCAAACTATTACCTCCTGTCGTACCACTTTGTATATCTGATTCATGGCCACACTATTCCACAAACATATTTTTAAAAGTACTTCAACCATCTGTAATGAATATTTTTAAATCATTTTCCTGTAGCTGCTGCACAGTTGCCATTGGAAACGGAACGGCCTGCAGGGAAACGGAGCGCTATTTCGCCGATTTAATTCAGAGGAAGTTTTTTGCGCCTCTTGATGTCGTCTATTGGTAAGAGCACTTTTAAGAATTGATTTGATGGCAGGGTGATTAGAGATGAACTGGATGTGCTGGGACAACCCCATAATGGTTTCTATTTGGAATGTATATTGAAAAGCTAAAAAATAATAATAAATCATACAATTGTTGTACAATTCGGATTCGGCCGAATCCTTCTGCTCGGCCGAACCGAATCCGAACCCTAATTTGCATATGTAAATTAGGAGTGGGGAGGGGAATCGCGTGACTTTTTGTCACAAAACAAGGAAGTACAATTTTTTCCCCTTCCCACCATATGCAGCATATTAGGGTTCAGATTCGGTTCGTTATTCGGCCGAATCTTTCACAGGATTTGGGGGTTCGGCCGAATCCAAAATAGTGCATCCCTAATTAAAACAAATCGAGACAGACACGAGACAGATCTGCTGGGGTTCGTCACGGTTTGGATATTATGCTTCTGTTGAATAGTGTTGCATCTTATGGAACTTTTCCAGCAAGGGATTTTTCTGCTCAAAGTAATCTTTTCTACTGGCAAATTGTATCTTCCTTGATAAATGTGTTTGAAAGCCAGGAAAGCATTTTATATACTGTGTGCAAAAGTTCACATTGCTGGGAATCTTTTAAAGCTCTTAGGCTAGGGCCACATCTCCGCAGGCCGAGAATCCACTCGTCTGATCCTGCCCGATGTGCTTGCACCTGACTCCGATTGGGTGCAGGCTGACATGACGGATATTGGTGCCGAAACATGAAATTTTGTATTTCGTATCGAAAACTTCAATGTCTGTCTGCACCCGAGCACAGCCAATGTTTCCAGGTACAGGCACATCAGGCAGAAGGGTAGCATCAGAGAAGTGGATTTTCAGCCTCTGCAGGCCAATAAATTACTTGTCTGGCCCTAGGGTTACTGTCATGGAAAAACATGTTTTTTTCTAAACTCATCATTTAAAGGAAAACTATACCCCCAAAATGAATACTTAAGCAACAGATTGTTTATATCAAATTGAATGACATATTAAAGAATCTTACCAAACTGGAATATATATTTACATAAATATTGCCCTTTTACATCTCTTGCCTTGAACCACCATTTCGTGACTCTATCTGTGCTGCCTCAGAGATCACCTGACCAGAAATACTACAACACTAACTGTAACAGGAAGAAGTGAGGAAGCAAAAGGCAGAACTCTGTCTGTTAATTGGCTCATGTGACCTTACATGTGGTTTGTATGTGTGCACAGTGAATCTTACGATCTCAGGGGACGGCCCTTATTTTTTAAAATGACAATTTTCTATTTATGATTACCCAATGGCACATACTACTAAAAAAGTATATTATTATGATAATGGTTCATTTACATGAAGCAGGGTTTTACACATGAGCTGTTTTACTCAGTATCTTTTAATAGAGACCTACATTGTTTGGGGGGTATAGTTTTCCTTTTATACTGCTGCTCCAGCAGAATTCTGCACTGAAATCCATTTCTCAAAAGAGTAAACAGATTTTTTTTATATTTAATTTTGAAATCTAACATGGAGCTAGACATATTGTCAACTTCCCAGCTGCCCTCAGTCATGTGACTTATGCTCTGATAAAATTCAGTCACTCTTTACTGCTGTACTGCAAGTTGGAGTGATTTCACCTCCCTCTCTTTCCCCCCAGCAGCCTAACAACAGAACAATGGGAAGGTAACCAGATAGCAGCTCCCTAACACAAGATAACAGCTGCCTGGTAGATCTAAGAACAGCACTCAATAGTAAAATCCAGGTCCCACTGAGACACATTCAGTTACATTGAGTAGGAGAAACAACAGCCTGCCAGAAAGCAGTTCCATCCTAAAGTGCTGGCTCTTTCTGAAATCACATGACCAGGCAAAATGAGCTGAGTTGCACCTACACACCAATATTACAACTAAATACACTTGCTGGTTCAGGAATGACATTTTATATTGTAGAGTGAATTATTTGCAGTGTAAACAGTGTCATTTAAAAACAACATCATAAAAATCATGACAGAATCCCTTTAAGGCCCCCATACACGGGCAGATATAAGCCACCGGCAGATTATTGGCCAGTGTATGGGGCCCTCCTGTTGGAGGGCCCCATACTGTTGCTCAAGTATTCATTGTGGGGGTAAAGTTTTCCTTTATGTAGGCATATATTCAGCCATCTGGTTACTAGGGTCCAAATTCCCCTAGCAACCATTAATTGATTTAAATAGGAGACTGGAATAGGAGAGGCATGAATAGAAAGATGAGGAAAAATGAAAATTGAAGACCAATTAAAGTTCCTAAGATTAGGACATTATAACTTACTAAGTCAACATAAAGGTGAACTACCCATTCAAGGTGATACTAATGTGAATATAGACACAATACTGATATATGTGTGTAATTGTGTGAGTCTCCAGTCTGATCATTAGTCTAGCTTTGCCTGGCTTTTCACTTGTTCCTCCAGCCTGATAGAATGGTGAAATAAGTTTTTTGTGGTTTACATCTCAAACAATCAAGTACAGGTATGGGATCCGGTATCCAGAAACCCATTATCCAGAAAGCTCAGAATTCCATAGACTCAATTTTATCCAAATAATTCACATTTTTAAAATGATTTCCTTTTTCTCTGTAATAATAAAACAGTAACTTGTACTTGATACCAACTAAGATATAATTAATGGCTACACAGCAGCTTGTTTATATAAACTATAGTAGTACTTATCTGTTATCTACTGTGTATCCTGTGCTTGAATGGCTGCCCCCCATGGCTACACAGCAGCTTGTTTATATAAACTATAGTAGTACTTATCTGTTATCTACTGTGTATCCTGTGCTTGAAGGGCTGCCCCCATGGCTACACAGCAGCTTATTTATATCAACTATAGTAGTACTTATCTGTTATCTACTGTGTATCCTTTGGGATTCGGCCGAATCCTTGGTGAAAGATTTGGCCGAATACCGAACCGAATTCGAATCCTAATTTGCATATGCAAATTAGGGGCAGGGAAGGAAAAAGTGGGAAAAAAATCTT
Source organism: Xenopus petersii (assembly GCA_038501925.1). Classification (NCBI taxonomy): domain Eukaryota; kingdom Metazoa; phylum Chordata; class Amphibia; order Anura; family Pipidae; genus Xenopus; species Xenopus petersii. Next base: position 169,667,528 of record CM076680.1, on the reverse strand, counting down.
TTGTGACGAAAAAGTCACATGATTTCCCTACCCGCCCCTAATTACATATGCAAATTAGGATTTGGTCCGGCCAGGCACAAGGATTCAGCCGAATCCGAATTCTGCTGAAAAAGGCTGAATCCCGAATCGAATCCTGGATTCGGTGCATCCCTAAAATAAACCCAATAGGCTGGTTTTGCCTCCAATAAGGATTAATTATATCTTAGTTGGGATCAAGTACAAGCGACTGTTTTATTATTACACAGAAAAAGGAAATTGTTTTTATATGTTTTAATTATTTGAGTAAAATAGGTCATTAAAGGGATCCTGTTATCGGAAAACATGTTTTTTTCAATATGCATCAGTTAATAGTGCTACTCCAGCAGAATTCTGCAATGAAATCCATTTCTCAAAAGAGCAAACAGATCTGTTTATATTCAATTTTGAAATCTGACATAGGGCTAGACATTTTGTCAATTTCCCAGCTGCCCCCAGTCATGTGTTTAGGAGAGAAATGCTTTCTGGCAGGCTGCAGTTTTTCCTTCTCAATGTAACTGAATGTGTCTCAGTGGGACATGGGTTTTTACTATTGAGTGTTGTTCTTAAATCTACCAGGCAGCTGTTATCTTGTGTTAGGGAGCTGCTATCTGGCTACCTTCCCATTGTTCTTGTGTTTGGCTGCTGGGGGGGAAAAGGGAGGGGGTGATATCACTCCAACTTGCAGTACAGCAGTAAAGAGTGATTGAAGTTTATCAGAGCACAAGTCACATGACTTGGGACAGCTTGGAAACTGACAATATGTCTAGCCCCATGTCAGATTTTAAAAAAATCTGTTTGCTCTTTTGAGAAATGGATTTCAGTGCAGAATTCTGCTGGAGCAGCACTATTAACTGATTCATTTTGAAAAAAATTTTTTTCCCATGACAGTATCCCTTTAAAGAAGAGGGCCATGAGTTTAACTAGGACACATAGCAGGGCTTTATCTGATGTACCCAGCACTGGGGCAGTCTAACATTGGGGTAAAAATAATACATTTGAGCAGAACTGGCTACTGAAATCTTACTTTCAGCAATCCATCGGCAGCCGCCATGTTGGCTAACAATCTAGAGCTGTTAACATAATTGTGAGTGGACAGCGGCTGCTCAATTTTATTAGTGGGAGTGAGTTCAGCAGGAAAGTTGCCGACAAACATTGCTCGCCCATTGCTCTAATTTCACATCTTGGACACGTGTTACTTCTCCTTTAAAGAGATACTGACACCAGATATAACCCTTTTTTTTTACATCTACCATAAGTTTGTCTTTGCATATTATTTGCATATTATTTATAATTTTGCCATAAAACTATTTGCCCATCCCCATTTTCCTCTATAAGGGGGCTACCATATTTGTGCAGCAGTAGTCTGTTGGCAGTAGAAACTTACTGACAGTCTGAGAAGAGATAGTCAGGTTAGAGTCCTGCAGTGGGTCAAGAACCCTTGGGTTACCCGCAAAAAAAGCGGACACCCTGTGGAATGAGGAGAGGTTTTCCAGGTGCGGGTATAGATGCGGGTCGGGTTGCGGGTCTCATCTCAATTTCTTACCTTATGTAATGTTGTCTATATTTTACTTCTTTTAAAGTTTCACTTGTTTTTTTCCCCGCCCACATTTGGTTTTGTCACTTCCAATTTGCAGCACCATCACTTCCTGTTTGATGGTCGTAGGCAGGTTGCGGATAAGGCAGTTGCGGGTCTGGGTCGGGTAGCGGATCAAATTGATTAAATATGCGGGTTCGGGTCGCGGGTTCAGGTCAGGTCCAGGTCTTAGAAATTGGTCAAGTAACAATTACTTACAGAACTATCAGTGAAAAAATGATCAACATGCCCTACAGGTAACTTTTAGGGGCCCATTTACTTAGCTTGAGTGAAGGAATAGAGGAAAAAAACTTAGAATTTCGAACGATTCAAACTAAAAATTGTTTGACTATTTGACCATTGATAGTCGAAGTACTGTCTCTTTAAGAAAAAACTTCGACCCCCTAGTTCGCCACCTAAAAGCTACCGAAGTCAATGTTAGCCTATGGGGATGGTCCCCATAGGCTTTGGTAGCTTTTTTTGGTCGAAGAAAAATCGTTTGATCGATGGATTAAAATCCTTCGAATCTGACGATTTAATCATTCGATCAAACAATAACGAATAGTGCTAAATCCTTCGACTTCGATATTCAAAGTCGAAGGATTTAACTTCGACAGTCGAATATCGAGGGTTAATTAACCCTCGATCTTCGACCTTAAGTAAATTTGCCCCTTAATGTAAATTAATATTTTGAATAGTAGATTTTTAGTGTCGGTATCGCTTCATATAAAGAGCTAGAGCAGGTTTTTAGTATGAGCCCTGATATAACTGTGTAACCTCCTGGCCCGCTGCTGCCCCTTTAAGAACTTTTTTATTTCCTTTGATCCTGTTAATTCAAGGTCACCTTTGCCCTCCGAATTCTTCCCTAATGTGCCCATGTGAGCTAAAAAAAAAAAAAAAATGGGTGCAAATAAAATGAAGGAAGATTATATTATGTTTCAGTTTTATTAATTGTAACAAGACAAATTCATACAGCGGTTGTGCCCAAGGCTATTGACACAATGTTTCCCCCTGTACATTCTGCACAAAACCGGAAGCTTCTCTATATATTGGGCCATTTACATACAGTGAAAGTTTTGTTCTGCTGCTGTTTTTCGGAGGCTTAAAGTCTTATCCCATTACTGCTCTTGACAATCCACCCCGTCACTATATAAAGAGAGGGGCAAGTACAGGTGACTGTCACTTTAAGGCTTGGGAGGTGTCAGATCTGTTCTTTGCACTGATCTCCCCAGGACCAACGTGCTGCATCTGGCACAGGATTGATGTAACCGGCTCTGAGCTTTGCTCTTTTCAGACGTGCGCTCTCGCTGGGGCCCTGACATCAGCTGTCTCTTCTGCCTCCCAGCACTTCATGTCACACTAAAACTCTCTGACACCTGCCATTTGGACCCTTTTCCTACTGAAAAATGTCAGCGTTTCCAGGCAAGATAAAGACACATATCTGATTGTTCTTCCCTTTGCGACGATGCTCCGCAGGCGAGCTTCATAGGTGACTGGATAAAGAGACGTGCAGTTCTGCCGCATACCCACGGAATACTTTCTACACTTTACTGCTTCACTCTGTCCTGACACAAACATGAGTTTTACCAGTAAGACACCCTGTACTAACAAATCTCAGTGACGGAGCTCTCCAGCAACTGTCAGCTCTGCCTGTCACTTGCCTAATAAACACGATGCGACTCCTGAAGCGAAGGAACACATCCCTGGCAGGTGTCGCATCCGAGAATGAAAAGAAGGTTTTAATGCTTCTGCTTAATTGTATTTCATTTTCTTCATGACTTTCCTGCCAAATAAAGGTTTTGTTGACTCTAAAAGCATAACATGAAAATGTTACAGGTATGGGATTTATTACCCAGAATTCTCGGGACCTGGTGTTTTCCAGGTTCTTTCCATAACTTGGATCTTCATACATTAAATCTACTAGAAAATCATATAAACATTAAATAAACCCAATAGGCTGGTTTTGCCTCCAATAAGGATTAATTATATACTTTTTATTATTATTATTATCATATTATTATATCAAGTACAGGTATGGGAACCATTATCCAGAAACCTGTTATCCAGAAAGTTCTGTATTACAGAAATCTGTCTCTCATAGACTCCATTTTATACAAATAATCCAAATTTTTAAAAATGATTTAGTTTTTCTGTGTACCGTATATACTCGAGTATAAGCCGAGTTTTTCAGCCCCCAAAATATGCTGAAAAACTCTACCTCGGCTTATACTCGGGTCAAGTGCAAAAACGGTCACCTTAGAATAGTAGCCGGCGCCTTAGAATAGTAGCCGGCGCCTAAGAGTAGTCATCCAAAAACGAGATTGAAACTTACCAGAAGCTGCTGCATTTCTCACCCTCGGCTTACACTTGAGTCAATAAGCTTTCCCAGTTTTTGGAGGTAAAATTAGGTACCTCGGCTTATACTCGGGACGGCTTATACTCAAGTATATACGGTAATAATAAAACAGTCGCTTGTACTTGATCCCAACTAAGATATAATTAATCCTTATTGGAGGCAAAACCAGCCTATTGGGTTTATTTAATGTTTATATGATTTTCTAGTTGACTTAAGGTATGAAGATCCAAATTACTGAAAAATCCGTTATCTGGTAAACCCCAGGTCCCGAGCATTCTGGATAACAGGTCCCATACTGTTTCATTATTACAGTGAAAAAGGAAATTGTCTTTAAAACTTTAATGAATAAAACAGATGGGAGATGACTTTCCTGTAATTTAGAGCTTTCTGGATAACGGACTTCTGGAAAAAGGATACCATACCTGCACTGTTGTCTGAATAAAGACTTTAAAAATTTGCTTATAACTGAAATAACGTCTAATTAAATGGAAAGGAGTTTAGGTTTTCAAAAAGACAATTTAATTTGCATCCCATTCTGCAAGCGCGTCACCCGAGCAGGACTTTGGCTTAGAAAAGATTCTTACCGTAGCCATTTTCCTAGAATCACAAGCCATTCTCCTTATAGGAATTTGCTCCTTTAACCTGGGTGAGGTTTTATGACATTTTTTTTTTTTATAAAACCATTGACCAATCATCTCACTGCTTGCTTTGGTCCAGTGGGAGAAGAGCCTGTGGGTGGGCTAAAGACCCATAATGCTCTGAGAGGCAACTTCAATTTGGGGACAGGTGGAGCACATTGGGTCATATTAGATGGGTTTAAATGAACTGTTAGTAGGATGTAGCGAGTGATATTCTGAGACAATTTGCAGTTGGTTTTAAATACTGCTGTAAAATCAAAATGGCCAGCTTTCAGTTAACTTTTGGGGGGTTATTTATTAAAGTCTGATTTTATCTCAATATTTTCTGCTGCAAATTCCGATGAAATCCACTCGGGTTTTGATGCCTATTTATTATTAGACTTTTCTGTAAATTTACTCTGCGGGGAAAAAAATCTGAATTTTCACGTTTTTTTCATGATTTTTCACCCAAAAACTCAGATTTCTTATGCTTTTTGCCTGGGTTCCCTAGGGTGCCTGTTCGGGTTGGCCCGGCTCTGATTGCACGAAACCCAGCGCAGATCAAATAATTATTGGGACTTCTCCCATTGATTTATATGCAACCTCGACAGGTCTGAGATGCCGGATTTGCTGATTCTGACTTTTCCATCCTCGGGGTTTAATAGATTAAAAGTCAGATTTTATAATAAAATAAAAAAACAACAATTTTTTGGGGATTTTTGCATTTGATGTTTAGTAAATAACCCCCATAGTATCTTATAGAATGACTGATTCTAAGCAACTTTTCAGCTTGTCTTCTTCTATTTATTTATTTATTTTTTTTTTACAGCTTTTTTAATTTTTTGCCTTTTTCTTCTGACTCTTTTCCAAAAAAAAGTATTGTTATTGTTACTTTTTATTACTCCTCTTTCTATTCAGGCCTCTCCTATTCATATTCCAGTTTTTAATTCAAATAAATGCAAGGGTCAGTTGGACTCTAGCAACCAGATGGCTGAAATTACAAACTGGAGAGCTGCTGAATAAAAAGCTAAATAAGTCAAAAACCACAAATAATGAAAAATGAAAACCAATTACAAATTGTCTCAGAATATCCCTCTCTACATCATACTAACAGTTAATTTAAAGGTGAACAACCCCTTTAACAAACTTTTCAAGACAAATTATAGGTTCACATTTTTTAGGTTTACAGGCAGTCTTCAAAGTAAAAAAAAAAATGTTTTGCCTAATAAAAGAAAACATAATTCTACGCAACTTTGCAATACACATTCATTACACGTTTCTTTGTACACGTGTGGGATCCGTTATTCAGAAACCCATTTATCCAGAACGTTCAGAATGACGGAAAGCCTTTCTCCCATTGACTCCATTGTAATCAAATTATTTTAATATTTAAAAAAATGATTTCCTTTTTCTGTGTAATAATAAAACAGTCGCTTGTACTTGATCCCTACTAAGATATAATTAATCCTTATTGGAGGCAAAACCAGCCTATTGGCTTTATTTAATGTTTATATGATTTTCTAGTAGACTTAAGGTATGAAGATCCAAATTATGGAAAGATCTGTTATTCTCTGCACTGGTGGTTCAGAGCGTGGATACAATGTAGGACAATGCAGCTGATTAACAGACCTGTCTTTGCTGCTGGGGAACTCAGACTTTTGCAAAACTGGGAGTTAAGCAAATGCTTCTTTCCTTAGCAATAATTTTTACAAATAACTTTAAAATCACTTAACATTATTAATACATTTATATTGTGTTATATTGCTTAGAACTGTGTTTTCTTTTATTAGGCACATTTTTATTTTGTAGTTGACTTGCCCTTTAAACAGATCAAAATGTTTAATTTTCAGAAGTGCAGATAGCAAACATTCCATACAGACTGATGGAATATTATTTAGATGCCGTATTATTAATGGACTAGACATTAAGCCCGTTAAATTAACGGGCGCTAGAACATATGTCGTCAAACATTTATAAAAACAGAATTGTTCTAGTCTAAAAAAAAATTCGCCAGAGACGGTCCGTGGGGCACATGCGCAGTAGCGCAATCCCACAGACACAGGGACTGGACGCAGAGACACTTATTATATAGGATACGCTATTATGCACTACTATACGCTATTATGCTCTATTATGCACTACTATACACTATTATGCTCTATTATGCACTACTATACGCTATTATGCTCGATTATGCACTATTATGCTCTATTATGCACTACTATACGCTATTATGCACTACTATACGCTATTATGCTCTATTATGCACTATTATGCGCTATTATGCACTATTATGCACTACTATACGCTATTATGCTCTATTATGCACTATTATGCGCTATTATGCACTATTATGCACTACTATACGCTATTATGCACTATTATGCGCTATTATGCACTATTATGCACTACTATACGCTATTATGCACTACTATACGCTATTATGCTCTATTATGCACTATTATGCGCTATTATGCACTATTATGCACTACTATACGCTATTATGCTCTATTATGCACTACTATATGCTATTATGCACTACTATACGTGGATAATGTGGTTCTGCACCGGCCTTTCCACTCCCCTGTGTGGGGCACCCTCTGTCTGACCGGCAACCACCTCATCCTCAGCTCCCGGCAGGACAACAGCGAGGAACTCTGGCTCCTACACTCCAACATCGACTCCATAGACAGTCTGTGGGGCACATGTGCAGTAGCGCAATCCCACAGACACAGGGACTGGACGCAGAAACACTTCAACTTTATTATATAGGATGATCGTAGAGGCACAATCCTGGGATGGACTTACATTGGGAACTCTATAAGGATAGTCTGAGCACAGATCCTGGGATCCACTAGATTTGATCCGGACTCATGCTCTTGTCACCCCCATTCTGAAAAAACCCTCTCTTGATCCCTCCAATCTTGACAACCTCCGACCTATCTCTCTGCTACCTTTCATCTCTAAACGACTTGAGCGCCTAATCTACAACCGTCTAACCTCATTCCTCTCTGACAATAACCTGCTGGACCCCCTACAATCTGGATTTAAGCCACAACACTCCACGGAAACTGCTCTGACTCGACTAACTAATGACACTAATACTGCTAGATCTCTCAGCTGCATTTGACACTGTAGATCACCCTCTCCTCCTCCAGTCCCTCCATTCGCTTGGCCTTCGTGACACAGCCCTATCCTGGTTCTCTTCTTACATCACCAATCGTTCCTTCAGTGTCTCCTACAATGGAGTATCACCTTCTCCCCTACCTCTTTCTGTTGGAGTTCCTCAAGGCTCTGTCCTGGGACATTACTATTCTCCCTCTATACTTCCTCCCTCGGCAAATTAATCAACTCGTATGGTTTCCACTACCACCTCTATGCTGACGATACTCAGATCTATCTCTCATCTCCTGATCTCAACCCAGAACTCCTAACTCGCATCTCCTCCTGCCTGTCCGCTATCTCTGCCTGGATGTCGCAACGCTGCCTTAAATTAAACCTCTCTAAAACTGAAATGGTTCTCTTTCCTCCAACTAACACCAGTAGCATCCCCGAAGTATCCATCATAGTTAACAATTCCACTATCACCCCCTCTCCCCAGGCCCGGTGCCTTGGGGTTATCCTAGATTCTGCCCTGTCATTCACTCCTCATATCCAGTCACTTTAAATCATGTCACTTCCACCTAAGGAACATATCCAAAATGCCATCATTTATCACCCAAGACGCTGCCAAAATTCTTATTCACTCTCTCATCATATCACTTCTAGACTACTGTAACTCTCTTTTAATTGGCCTCCCCCTCCAGAGACTGTCACCTCTCCAGTCCATAATGAACACTGCTGTGAGGCTCATACACCTCAGCAACCGCTCCTCCTCTGCCTCGCCATTCTGTCAATCCCTGCACTGGCTTCCGTTACCTCTCAGAATCAAATTCAAATTAATGACACTGACTTTCAAAGCACTTCAAAACTCTGCTCCACCCTACATCTCTGAACTCATCTCTATATACTCACCCACTCGCTTACTACGCTCCTCTACTGACCTGCTACTCAACTCTTCTCTCATTACCTCCTCACATGCTCGCATTCAAGACTTTGCAAGGGCTGCACCCCTCCTCTGGAACTCTCTCCCACGGTCTGTCCGACTTTCTCCCAACCTTTCTGCTTTCAAGAAATCTCATGAAATGCACTTCTTTCGAGAAGCCTCCCCTCACTCTGCTTAACTACCAAACACAACACCACATACAGTACCACATTTCTCACCCACTTAATTCGATCTTGCCCACTCCCACACCTTGTGTATTACTCCCTTCCCTTTAGAGTGTAAGCTCTTTTACACAGGGCCTTCCTCACCTTTTGTAACGGTATTGATTGAGATGAATGTAACTCAATTTGTTCTATGTATAGAATTCATGTGATGCAGTTGTATAATCACATTTACTTTACAGTGCTATGCAATATGTTGGCGCTATATAAATACATGTTAATAATAAATAATATGCATTTACATTATTTCTTAGTAACCACAATCAGGATCACATTTGGGGTGAATGTCAATTAGCTAAATATTGTAATTTTAATAAATGATGGAAGTCTAATGCAGTAGACCTTTTTTCCCTGAAGCATTTGCTCTTATTGAGGGATTATGCGGCAATGCAGATGATTTAGTTTAAGTCAAATAAAGTGATTGTGTTTGTAAGTGATACAGATTTCCAATGTTATTTTCCCATGTTGTATTTATTCAGTGTAGCCACTAGATGGCGCAGGTGCACTATATTTAACTCCCTCGGATCCTTTCATTTCTAACAAAGTGTCATCTTTAAATTGCTTTTCGTTGTTGCAGATATCCCATCTAACCTCTGTGTTACATTATACACTGATATTCCCAAATATAAATCAAATAAAAACTATTGCAGCAGCCTGCATCCCGTCTGTATTGAAATTAAATCTGTTAAATGGATATAACCCCCCTCCCCCCTTCAGCTACATAACAAAGTGGCGTGGCAGCTAAATATTTAACAATTGCTGATCGGTGGGGACAATGGTAGAGCCATATGTGTGTTTGCAAATATTCAGTCCAAATCTCTGCCAAAATGAAAGCCATTTTCCCTTTTTTTCCCCCTATAAATACCTCCAAATATCCATGTCTATTAGAAATATTCCAGGAATTGAAATAAGGTGCAAAACCTGCACATTATCACTGGAGATAGATAGATAGATAGATAGATAGATAGATAGATGGATAGATAATAGATAGATGGATAGATAATAGATAGATAGATAGACATAGATAGATAGATAGATAGATAGATAGACATAGATAGATAGATAGACATAGATAGATAGATAGACATAGATAGATAGATAGACATAGATAGATGGATGGATGGATAGATAGATATATACAGATAGATAGACACAGACATAGATATTGATAGATAGATAGATACAGATAGATAGATAGATAGATAGATAGATAGATAGATAGATAGATAGATAGATAGATAGATAGATAGATAGATAGATTCAGATAGATAGACATATTCAGATAGATAGATAGATAGATAGATAACACAGACAGATATACATATAGAGAGATAGATAGATACAGATAGATAGAGAGATAATAATAGACAGATAAATTTATAGATATAGACAGACAGACAGAGACAGATAGATAGATAGATAGATAGATAGATAGATAGATAGATAGATAGATACAGATAGATAGATAATACAGACAGATATACATATAGATAGATAGATAGATAGATACAGATAGATAGATAGATAGATAATATATAGATAGATAGATAATAAGATAATAATAGATAGATAAATGTTTTCTCAAAATCATTTAAATAATAACAAATAATACATGATTAATAACTAATACCAGTGCGCAATAACACGACCTTCCACATGTACAAAACACAGCACTATAAAATGCCATTATAAAATTATATATAAATACAGGTATGGGACCTGTTATCCAGAATGCTCGGGACCTGGGGTTTTCCGGATAACGGATGATTTCTAAGTAATTTGGATCTTCATAACTTAAGTCTACTAGAAAATCATATAAACATTAAATAAAGCCAATAGGCTGGTTTTGCTTCCAATAAGGATTAATTATATCTTAGTTGGGATCAAGTACAAGCGACTGTTTTATTATTACACAGAAAAAGGAAATCATTTTTAAAAATGTGGATTATTTGGATAAAATGGAGTGTGCGGAGCCATGCCGTAATTCGGAGCTTTCTGGATATCAGGTTTCCGTATAAGGGACCCTGTGTGTGTGTGTGTGTATATGGAAAAAGAAAGCAGTAAATACAAATATATTAAGGACTTTCAGTTTCATTGAGTCGTTGGTACATATTGCTGCTTTAATACAAAATAAAAATAGAAACAGGGGGACAATATGTTTTATTCTTTTCCAAAAATTTTCTTTCAAGGTTACTTTCTCAGCTGTCTCAGTGAAATAAGTAAAGGAAAAGTTAAATGCATGCAATAATGTCTATTTAAAGGTCCACACACACATTTATATATTTCTGTATTTATAATAAAAAAGCAATGGAAATGCTGCTGATTATTAGTGAGTCGGTGCTGAGCAGTTACTGAGAGAGGCCGGTCAGTGTTTGGAGACTGAGAGCTCATAACCAGTTACTGTTTCTGTGCCGTTGCCTTTTATACGGCTAATTAGAGCCCATCCGTGACTAATGAACTCCATAAACAACTGATAGAGTTAAAGGAAACAATTAATCAGTGAATCCTGATGTCCTCGACGGCTCTGGTGCAGCGGCTGCGTTCGGAGTAGATACGACTGGATTTCATTTGATAAAACAAAGATCTTCTGCATGACCTGATTTAGAAAAGCGAGGGGCTTATTTATTAAACCTTGAATTTTTCTGGTTGAGTTTTTAAAGGGGAAAACTCCAATTTTTAGAGAAATAACCTTAAATTTTTTAGTTCTTTTTTATACCGTAAAGCTGCTAAAAATGAATGCTTCTGCATGACCCGATTTAGAAAAGCGCGGGTCCCATTTACTAAACCTCGAATTTTTCTGGTTGAGTTTTTGAAGAGGAAAAACAAAACTTGAAATTTTTAGAGCTCTATTATACCCTAAAGCTGCTAAAAATGAATGCTTCTGCTTTTGCATGACCTGATTTAGAAAAGTGATATTTATTTCATCTTAAATTTTTCTGGTTGAGTCTTTTGAAGGGGGAGAACTTTAATTTTTTTGTGGGGGGGGGGAAAACATGAATTTTTATAGATTTATTATGCCCCAAAGCTGCTAAAAATCCGAAGCTGGTTTTTGTCCGAACTTCTGACAAAGTTGAGTTTTCACTGCGACAATTCGATACAGTCGCGTTTTCGAAGGATCAATCGTAGCATTCAAATTGACACAAAAACTTGTCGCAGCTTTTTTTTCGCACCAACTTTTTTTAAGAGGAATCCTACACTATATACGGGTTTCCCGTGTTCTGTTTCCCAGTCAAGTCAGACGATCTGAGATATTCGTGTCTGCACCTTATTCCTTAGATAATTGCTGACGGTTGGACAGATTTAACAAAAACTAGTGGTCATTGGCCTAAACCACAGGGGTTATTTATCAAGCTCTGAATATCCAACCCTCGAAAAATTTGTAGTTTTCTGAGCAAAAAAAAAAAAAAACCCTGAATTTTTTGAGATTTATTAAAGTCTGATGGTCTAAAAACTCAGAATCCAAAACCCCAGCATCTAGAAGCTCTCGAGGTCCTGTAAAAGTCAACGGAGAAGGTTCCAGTGTCTGCGCTCATGTCTGTACTAATATCCAATGATTTCGGGGTGTCGAAGCAAAAAAAAACTTGTCGCTTTTGCGGAAAACTCAGAACAATTTTGGAGTTTTCAGGGAAAGCTCCGAAGTTTGACCGACCCTATTTTTTCAGGCTTTTTTTCTTCATAAATAAGGTCCATTTGGGAATTTGGAGTTGCTCGAAGTTTGATATTAGAAATACTAAATTCAGACCTTGATAAATAACCCCTTATCTGTCTATGGGGCAAATTCACTAAGCGCCGACCGCTAGCGTTAATTCGCTAGCGTTTGGCATTTTCGTTACTGCGCAAATTCACTAACGAACGCTGGCGTAGTTTCGCTAGTGTTACTTCGCACCCTTACGCCAGGCGAATTTTCACTAGCGGCGTAACTACGCAAATTCACTAACTTGCGCAGTGTACTGAACGCTACCTTTTACGCTAGACTTCCTTCGCCACCTCAGACCTGGCGAAGCGCAATAGAGTAGATAGTGATTGTTTCAAAAAAAGTCAATTTTTTTTCTAAGTCCCAAAAAACGCTGGCGTGTTTTCTACATGATGGGTGATAGGCTGAAAAAGATCGAAAAATTTTTTGGGGCTCCCCTCCTTCCCCCCTACATTTCCTGACTCATGGCAACATACCTAGACAGTGGGCACATGTGTAGGGCAAAATAACATTTATATTTGCTGATTTGAAGGTTTTCTAGGCATTTGTAGTGCTGATACGTGTTCCTCCATTGAAATTTGAATTTCGCGCCATATGCAAATTAGCCTTCGCTAGCGTAACTTCGCTTTACGTAGCGAATCAACGCTACCGCAACTTCGCAACCTTACGCTACCCCTGTGCGCAACTTCGGATTTTAGTGAATTTGCGGAGCGCTGGCGAAACTACGCCTGCGAAGTGTGGCGAAGTTGCGCCTGGCGCAACTTCGCATCTTAGTGAATTTGCCCCTATATCTCTAGCTCTGTCTTTCTCTCTATCTCTATGTAGTTTTTTCATTATATGTAACAACATTATCTATAAAAGTATTCACTCCTTGTTTCACGTTTTATTGTCATAGAACATTGAATCAAAGCCAAGTTACTTCTGGGGGGGTTTTTCTACACTGACAACAGAAACAGACTCTCTTGTGTCAAAACGAAAACCTGCCTCTGTGACATTATGAAATAATTTTTCATTAAAAAGAAACACACAAACACAATAACACTTCCAATAAAAGTGTGAGACAGTGCAAGTAGGAGACTGAGATTAGAGAGACTGTGCCACCACTGTTGCCCGAGTGCTTCACTAGTTGTACATTTATGGGAGAATGGCAAAAATAACACCAAAACTAACATGTTGTCTACAGTTTGCCAGACCCCAAAATTGAGCTATTTGCCCATCAGACTTTACGTAAGCTAAACATCATCATTAAAGGACAACTTTCACGAATATTAACATTTTATATAAATACTTCACTAAGAAACTTTCTAAATACAATTAATTAAAGGGATACTGTCATGGGAAAACATGTTTTTTTTTACAAAACACATCAGTTAGCTACTCTGCACTGAAATTTAATTCTCAAAAGAGCAATGATTTTTTTATTTTCAGTTTTGAAATCTGACATGGGGCTAGATGAATTGACAATTTCCCAGCTGCCCCAGTCATGTGACTTGTGCCTGCACTTTTTCTCCTACTTAAAGGGATCCTGTCATCGGAAAACATGTTTTTTTAAAAACCCATCAGTTAATAGTGCTACTCCAGCAGAATTCTGCATTGAAATCCATTTCTCAAAAGAGCAAACAGATTTTTTTATATTCAAGTTTGAAATCTGACATGGGGCTAGACATTTTGTCAATTTCCCAGCTGCCCCCAGTCATGTGACCTGTGCCTGCACTTTATGAGAGAAATTCTTTCTGGCAGGCTGCTGTTTTTCCTTCTCAATGTAACTGAATGTGTCTCAGTGGGACATGGGTTTTTACTATTGAGTGTTGTTCTTAGATCTACCAGGCAGCTGTTATCTTGTGTTAGGGAGCTGCTATCTGGTTACCTTCCCATTGTTCTTTTGTTTGGCTGCTGGGGTGAAAAAGGGAGGGGGGTGATATCTCTCTAAAGGTGGCCATACACGGGCCGATAAAAGCTGCCGACAGACCGAGTCGGCAGCTTATTGGCCCGTGTATGGGGCCCCCCGACGGGCTTCACCGATCGAGATCTGGCCGAAAGTCGGACAGATCTCGATCGGATGGGACGAAAAATCCCGTCGGATCGTGGCCGCATCTGTTCGTTAATGCGGTCCCGCAATCCGACTCCCGTTTGCCATGTGTTAGGATCCGATCGTTGGGCCCTAGGGTGGGCACATTGGGGAGAGATCCGCTCGTTTGGCGACATCACCAAACGAGCGGATCTCTGTGTATGGCGACCTTAACTTGCAGTACAGCAGTAAAGAGTGATTGAAGTTTATCAGAGCACAAGTCACATGACTTGAGGCTGCTGGGAAACTGACAATATGTCTAGCCCCATGTCAGATTTCAAAATTGAATATAAAAAAAATCTGTTTGCTCTTTTGAGAAATGGATTTCAGTGCAGAATTCTGCTGGAGCAGCGCTATTAACTGATTCATTTTGAATTTTTTTTTTTCCCATGACAGTATCCCTTTAATGTAACTGAATCAGTCTCAGTGGGACTTGGATTTTACTATTGTGCTGTTCTTAGATCTACCAGGCAGCTGTTATCTTGTGTTAGGGAGCTGCTATCTGGTTACCTTCCCATTGTTCTTTTGTTTGGCTGCTGGGGGAAAAGGGAGGGGGTGATATCACTCCAACTTGCAGTACAGCAGTAAAGAGTGATTGAAGTTTATCAGAGCACAAGTCACATGACTGGGGGGCAGCTGGGAAACTGACAATATGTCTAGCCCCATGTTAGATTTCAAAATTAAATATGGAAATCTCTGTTTGCTCTTTTGAAAAATGGATTTGAGTGCAGAATTCTGCTGGAGCAGCACTATTAACTGACGTGTTTTGAAAAAAAAAAACATGTTTTCCCCAAACATAAAGCCGCACAACTAAACATTAACGGACACCACTGACTCACAGTCCAGATATCCAGCCCATAGAGGATTTGTGATCGGACTTGACCCGGTCTGGTTCTGTCAATCAGTAAAAGCTACAACCCACTCTGATTGAATGTTCTACTACAAAATTCCTACTTGTTCTAGAAATTGTATTTAGAGTTTTTTTTTTTTATATAACCGATATATGTTAATTTTCACTTTGCAGCATTACCAGTGAAGCGGGTGCCTCTATTTACAGCGTGAGCCCAGAAGCCGCTAAGGAAATGCCGGACCTGGATCCGAACCTTCGCAGTGCAGGTAACGCCATTTATATAATAAATCTTATTGTCCTGGAGAACAGCACCAGCATCTTCCACAGCTAAATGTGAAACATTCCCTGATCACTGGAGGTCACTAACCCCAGTAGCCCATAAACTGTTATGCTGTGAGGCTACCGGTTTATTGGTACAGGTATGGGATCCATTTTCCAGAAAGCTCCAAATTACGGAAAGGCTGTCTCCCGTAGACTCCATTATAATCAAATAATCCAAATTTTTTTTAAATGGTTTCCCTTTTCTGTGTAATAATAAAACAGTAGATTGTACTACATCCTAACTAAGATTATTAATCAATTAATCCTTATTGGAAGCAAAACCAGCCTATTGGGTTTTTTTCAAAAGGGTGCTTCACCTTAACCCTTACTTAGTATGTTATAGAATGGCCAATTCTAAGCAACATTTCAGTTGGTCTTCATTGTTTATTTTTTTATGTTTTTTTTGTATTATTTGCCTTGTTTTGACTCTTTCCAGCTTTCAAATGGGGGTCACTGACCCCATCTAAAAACGAAAGCTCTGTAAGGCTACAAATGTATTGTTATTGCTACTTTTTATTACTCCTCTTTCTATTCAGGCCTCTCCTATTCATATTCCAGTCTCTTATTCAATTCAATGCATGGTTACTAGGTTACGTTGGACCCTAGCAACCAGACTGCTGAAATTGCAAACTGGAGAGCTGTTAAATAAAAAGCTAAATAACTAAAAAAAACTCAAATAATAAAAAATGAAACCCAATTACAAATTGTCTCAGAATATCCCTCTCTACATCATACTAACAGTTAATTTAAAGGTGAACAGCTCCTTTAATCAGTCACTTATTCAAACCAATGCATGGTTGCTAGGGATAATTCGTACCCTAACAACCAGATGGCTCAATTTGCAAAATGGAGAAAAAGCTAAATAAGTCAAAAACCACAAATAATAAAAAATGAAAACCAATTACAAATTGTCTCAGAATTCTTCTCTCAACATCATATTAACAGTTAATTTAAAGGTGAACAACCCCTTTAATAAGGAACCTAGAAATGATGTATAATGTTTGGTTCCATATAGACAACCAGTGATACAGGCAACGGCTGCAGATATGGAGCTGGGACCCACAAGCACCCAGTTATTCTATGTACATGACATGCCAGAATACACTGTTCTGGGTCTGCTCCGGTTTCAGATAAATGGTAAATATGCAGAAAAGGAAACTTCTCTGCACATGATAAACAGCCTCCTCCTAGTTTTCTGCCTGTTAGGAAAAACAATGCAAGTCCTTATATTCTTTTATAAAATGAGTTGGAAACCTATTTAATTTCCGTGCCTCTCATCCTAAAGTGCAGCTGAGTTAGACTTTTTATTCCACTCTTATAAAGTTTAGTGCAGGCATACAAGATATGCTGGGACATTGTATCAGCCGAGCTGTATATTCCTGTTCATCGCAGTTAGAATCCCATAGAACAGAGCTGTCCTACTGCCACAACATGTAACATACACATATCACCCCTTATCATTTCACATGACTTGGGGCAGCTGGGAAACTGACAATATGTCTAGCCCCATGTCAGATTTCAAAATTGAATATAAAAAAAATCTGTTTGCTCTTTTGAGAAATGGATTTCAGTGCAGAATTCTGCTGGAGCAGCACTATTAACTGATTCATTTTGAAAAAAAAACATGTTTTCCCATGACAGGATCCCTTTAACTCTCAGTATGATGTACAGAGGGATATTCTGAGACAATTTGCAATTGGTTTTTATTATTTGTGGGTTTTGACTTATTTAGCTTTTTATTCAGCAGCTCTCCAGTTTGTAATTTATGCATCTGGTTGCTAGGGTCCAAATTCCCCTAGCAATCATGCATTGATTTGAATAAGAGACTGGAATATGAATAGGAGAGGCCTGAATAGAAAGATGAGGAATAAAAAGTAACAATATGCAGGCCCTCCCCTATTCATAATCCTGTCTCTCATTCAAGTCAATGCCTGGTTGCTGGGGTAAATAAACCAAATAGCTGCTGAAAAACGGAACTGAAAATCTGCTAAACAAATGCTAAGTAAGAGAAATGCAGATTGTCTCAGAATATCATTATCTACGTCATACTAGAATTAAATTTAAAGAGGAACTACCCCATTGAGTACAATCCAATGGGCTGTAGGATGTTGCTATGCAGCGGGAACACAAGAAATGACGGTTACTCATCATTCAACACAAGAGATGTCAGTTCACCCTCTGACCCCCCTGGCAGGTCCAACTTCATGTTTTCTTTTACTTAGATCCAGGATCATTTTTTCCACTAATTATAAATATAAAGCTAATGCACCTCCTGCTCATTATATAGTGAGATTTCCTTCACACCTTTGTACAGGGCTCTCACTATAGAAGCCAAAGTAGTTCAACACTGCGGCTAAATGTTTGCCCTGGCCGACTATCACAAGGGAAAACAACTCATTTCAAGGCTGAGCTCATTAGATCTCTCTTGTTTTTTTACCTAACGCTGGAGTGTG
The DNA here is from genome assembly GCA_038501925.1 of Xenopus petersii. Classification (NCBI taxonomy): domain Eukaryota; kingdom Metazoa; phylum Chordata; class Amphibia; order Anura; family Pipidae; genus Xenopus; species Xenopus petersii. The sequence goes on along the minus strand of CM076680.1, from coordinate 169,649,312 downwards.
TTTTGCTTTGCCAGCTGGGAAATATGATTCACTGAGGTTGGACTTATCCAGACAGGGCTGCATTCTGGTTTCATGTCATAGCAATGTTACACTAGAGCAGGGATCCCCAACCTTTTTTACTCGTCAGCCACATTTGGATGTAAAAAAGAGTTGGGGAGCAACACAAGTGTTCATGGGGATGTCAGATAAGGGCTGTGATTGGCTGTTTGATAGCCCTGATGAGGACTGGCAGCCTATAGGAGACTCTGTTTGGCAGAACATCTGGTTTTTATACAACCAAAACTTGTCTCCAAGCCTGGAATTCAAAAGTAATCTCCTGCTTTGAGGCCACTGGGAGCAACATCCAAGGGGTTGTAAACTACATATTGCTTGTGAAGCTACTGGTTGGGGATCACTGCACTAGAGAGTCAGGGATAAATTAAACCAGGGGTTGGGCAAGATGGGGGCCTCCTTATGTTCCCAGCATACCACCAACAGCCAAAGTAAAAGTTGTAGTTCAGTAACGTCTGCAGAGTTAGTGATGGTGGCATTTTTGGTTTAGTGGGGACAATTACAGGTGTAAAGTGCTATTATCCAACCCATCTTGTTCAATTACTATTCCTATCTTTTGTCCCTGATTGATACATTTCATACCTTAAGTCTACTAGAGAATCATGTAAACATTAAATAAACCCAATAGGCTGGTTTTGCCTCCAATAAGGATTAATTGTATCTTAGTTGGGATCAAGTACAAGTTACTGTTTTATTAATACAGGTATGGGACCAGTTACCAAGAATACCTGGGGCCTGGAGTTTTCAAGATAACGGATCTTTTCCGAAATTTGGATCTTCATACCTTAAGTCTACTAGAAAATCATATAAACATTAAATAAACCCAATAGGCTGATTTTGCTTCCAATAAGGATTAATTATATCTTAGTTGGGATCAAGTACAAGCGACTTGTTTTATTGTTAAAAAGGAAATCATTTTTTAAAATTTGAATTATTTGAAAATGAAGTCCATGGCAGATGACCTTCCTATAACCTGGATTTTTTTGGATAACAGGTTTCTGGATAACGTATCCCATACCTGTATTTTTAAGTCTGCTAAATAATGATCTGAACTTTAAATAAACCTAATAGGCTGCTTTTGCCTCCAATAAGGATTAATTATATCTTAGTTGGGATCAAGTACAAGCGACTATTTTATTATTACACAGAAAAAGGAAATCATTTTAAAAAAAAATGTCAATTATGTGGATAAAATGCAGTTAATGGGAGACGGCCTTTCTGGATAACAGATCCCATGCCTGTATTAGTATAGTAGTGAAGAAGGCAGGTCCTATGACGGCCCCCTGGACTTCCCTTTAGGACTCGTCTCATCTTAAACTAACCGAAAAGAATCCCATGAACTGATGAAAGCATTGGTTTGATTGCAAGCTTTCCGACGAGGCTGAGCTAATGTGCTGCTCATATCAGGACAAGCGATAATCCAAGGGCACATTCCAGTCCAAAAGCACCGGGTCTTATCTGCTCCGAATACAAAGTTACATATTACAACTGCCTGCGTGCCTTGTACTTCTTCCAAACATGCTAATTTAATGTAATCTAAAATCACCCAGCACACACTAAATAACTTAATCCAACATCTCTGTACATCTGGTATCGTTTAGATCCATCTAAAAGCAGTGAAATGTTAGGACGGCAAACTGAAAGTGCTGGAATTCTTTCCAAGCAGAAAATGCATCTACTTTTGTAGTAAAAGTTTAGTGACGTGCCATCTGCCTTACGGACAAGTACAGTTACGTTACTGTCAACATAGGACACTAAAATACACGTTTATTACTCTTAGGGGCACATTTACTAAGGGTCGAATATCGAGGGTTAATTAACCCTCGATATTCCACCATCAAAGTAAAATCCTTCGACTTCGAATATCAAAGTCAAAGGATTTACCGCAAATACTTTGAACGATTGAAGGAAAAATCGTTCAATCGAGCGATTAAATCCTTCGGATCGAACGATTGGAAGGATTTTAATCTATCAAAAAAAGCATAGAGAGCTTACGGGGAAGGTCCTCATAGGCTAACATTGATGCTCGGTAGGTTTAAAGTGCCGAAGTAGGTAGTCGAAGTTTTTTTTTAAAGAGACAGTACTTCAACTATCGAATGGTCAAATAGTCGAACAATTTTTAGTTTGAATCGTTCGATTCGAAGTAGCCTATTTGATGGTCGAAGTACCCAAAAAAAAACTTTGAAATTTGACGTTTTTTAACTTCGAATCCTTCACTCAAGCTTAGTAAATGTGACCCTTTATGTACATTTCATTTAGCAGCATCTCGCATGTGTGTAAAGAGACACTGCACTATATTTATTGCTCATTTGCGCTTAAAGGGGTGGTTCGCCTAAAGGGGTGGTTCGCCTTTAAGTTAACATTTAGTATGTTATAAAATAACCTATTCCTAGAAACTTTGCAGTTGGTCATCTTTTTTATTTCTTATAATTTTTGAAGTATTTGCTTTCCTCCTCTTCTTCTTCTTTCCAGCTTTTAAATGAGAACTAAACCCTACAAATGAATGTGGCTAAAAATGTCCTATTTTATATAGTGAACTTATTGCACGAGGCTAAAGTTTGAGCTTGTCAATAGCAGCAATGATCCAGGACTTCAAACTTGTCACAGGGGGTCACCATCTTGGAAAGTGTCTGTGACACTCACATGCTCAGTGGGCTCTGATTGGCTGTTGAGAAGCTAAGCTTAGGGCTCGTCACTAATTATCCAGCAGAAAATGAGCTTCCCTGGCTGTAATATAAGCTGATGCTACAGGTTTGCTGATTATTCAATTCTGATGCTAATTGCACTGGTTTCTGTGCTGCCGTGTAGTAATTATGTGTATTACATAGGCTTCAGAACCAGGGGGGCCACAGGGGCCGTGGCCCCCCCAGAATTTTCCTCCTCCAGTTTGAAACCATTTTTTAAATAAAAAAAAAAAAATTTTTTTTTTTACAGGTTTTTTTTTGCCTTTTTTCTTTTTCTCCCTTACCTGGCCTCTCCACTTTGATTTTGCACCACCCCCTAGAAACCGGTAGTGGAAGTGGCCAGCGATGGAAAGGAAGTATCTGGGCTGGCTCCCTTACCCAGCCAGTCCACTTTCATTTTGCACCACCCCCTCCAAGCTGGTAAAGTTGAAGTGGCCAGCGAATGAAAGGAAGCTCCGCCTGCCGCACAGCTGCAGTCCGGAAGAGAAGCGAGCATCGTGTTAGCGCCTGTCAGGAGTAAGGAGTACATAGGAATGCACGGATAGGCCTGCACATGTGTTCCATACAGTGCAAATAGAGCGCAGTATCCAAAGTTGTCTCTGTGCAGCACAAATCGTCAAAATGCAGCTTCACCCCTCATCCCTCTCTTACAGTACAATACTCTTCATTGCATGTGATTATTTTAATGGTAAATAATGCTATCTAAAGAAAAATCCCTTATATATTTGTGAAACATGAAGATGCATACATCTTCCATTGTAACAGATATATCTTATACCTGGACTCTGATATACACGTATTGGCACAATTTAAATGGAAATACTGTGCTAAGGTCTCAATCCCTGGCCCCAACTTATTATAAATGTATTATAATGTAATCAGAGGCGACAGGAATAAAAGGAACAGCAGACAACTAGAACCGTGTTTACCCCAGGCAAATCTATGTCAAGGAATCTATAGCAAATCTATTTTAATAGCTTTATGCATTTCTTAATGGTGTGGTTCACCTTTAAGTTCACTTTCAGTATGTTATAGAATGGCCAATTCTAAGCAACTTTTCAATTGGTCTTCCTTATTTATTTTTTATAGTTTTTTAATTATTTGCCTTTTTCTTCTGTCTCTTTCCAACTTCCAAAGGGGGTTCACTGACCCCATTTAAAAAGCAAATGCTCTGTAAGGCTACAAATGTATTGATACTACTATTTAAGTACTACATTTTCTATTCTCTCTTATTCATATTCTAGTCTATTATTCAAATCAATGCATTGTTGCTAGGGTAATTTGAACCCTAGCAACCAGATTGAATTTGCAAACTGGAGAGCTGCTGAATAAAAAGCTAAATAACTCAAAAAACATAAATAATAAAAGATGTAAACTAATTGCAAATTGTCTCAGAATACTATTCTGTACATCATACTAAAAGTATTCTCAAAAGTGAACAACCCCTTTAACACCCATTGGTGAGGGTGAGTGGCTGATCATTGCCAATTTGTCAATGTGCTCATCTACTTTTCTCTTCTCCTTCTATGGGTTCTGTGGGGTATTTATACAAAGAGTTGCCCCTTTGCCATCCTGCTATGGGTTCTGGGGAGTTTTATACATGGAATTGCCATGGTACCATCCTGTCATGAATTCTGGGGGTATTTATACATGGAATTGCCCCTTTGCCATCATATGAATTATGGGGGTTTTATACATGGAATTGCCATGGTGCTATCCTGCCATGAATTCTGGGGGCATTTATACATGGAATTGCCACTGTGACATCTTGATATAAGTTCTGGGGTTATTTATATTTGGAATTGCCACTGTCCCAACTTGATATAAATGCTGGGGGTATTTATACATGGAATTGCCATTCTACTATGAATTCTGGGGTTATTTATAAATGAAATTGCAATTATGCTGTGAATTCTGGGGGATTTATAAATTAAGTTGCCATTCTGCTATGAGATCTAGGGGTATTTATACATGGAATTTCTACTGTGCCATCCTGCTTTCTGGGTGGGGGGGTATACAGAAAATACAGGGTTAAAGATCTTAGTACAAAGTTAATCCAGAAAATGGTCAAATTGCATCTTGGAGTCAAGAAGACATTTTTTGAAGCAAATTGGATAAGCTTTAGAAGGGGCTGTTCTCCTTCCTTTGTATCAGCTAGAAGTTAGACAGGTTTTAAAAAGGCTAGACGTGTCTTTTTTTCAACCTAAATTACTATGTTTATATATAATTATTATGCTGATGCTGTTGGATTGGAAAATTTGTACAACTGCCCCATAATAATATAACATTGCTGTCTGACTAGCAGAAAAGGTATCCATGTAGTGAGAGATTTTTCACATTACTTCAGTCACTTCATGGCTTTCCCTACTACAGGTTACACACTGCTCCAGGCCTACAGTTCCTCATACCTTGCATTTTGGCTGAGCAATAGAGTGAGGCAGTGCATGGGGAGGTGCTAGAACTTGGGAGAGTGCCTGTGCTCACTGATTCTTACTATATAATGCATTCTTGTACGTTTTTATTATGCTTGGCCTGTCAGTATTCTCTATATCTTACTGCTTGTGTGGCTGTTGTCCATTGTTCTATATGTATGTATTTGGTGTGCCAGTGCCTCGGCTTCTTACTATATAATGTTCTTTATAGTGCTTGTGGTGCCTTCTCTATATTATGTTCTTGGGAGATCAGTACCTACTGCTCCTTTATGTCTTTTTAGTACCCCGTAGTCTCTGCATGTAATGTACTTTAGGTGCCAGAATCTTTTTCCCCCTTTACCCCATAATGCGCTTGTAGTGCAGCATTCACAGCTCTCAGTTAAAATTGTACATGTGGTGTTATTACCCCCTTCCTGCAGTGCCAGACTTTAAGCAAATTTTGCCCCCACTGCTATGGATTGATTTTCCTGAAAATTGCAACACAGGAAAGGGGGTGGAGTCCAAAAGGAGTGACCAAAAAGGGGCGTGGCCAAATTTTGGCGCCGCGCTACGCGCGGCACCTTTGCCCTTCATCCTGGCCACCCCTGTCAAAACCATCTTCTGCTGCCTATGGTGTATTAATTACTAATCAGCCTTATATTGTGACATTTCTATTCTATGTGTACTGTATATTGTGAGTGGCTCCCTAAGCTCAGTAAGTGACAGCAGCACAGAGCATGTGCAGTGAATCAGCAGAAAAGAAGATGGGGAGCTACTGGGGCATCTTTGGAGACACAGATCTTTACTGTTAAAGGGCTGTGGTTGCCTTGGGCTGGTACAGAAGCACAAAACATCATGTGCAACATTTCTAGCTACTTTTAGTTCTCCTTTAAATAGGAGCTAAAAACCAAATGCTCTATGAGCTCTCTCCTATTCATACTCCAGTCTCTCTTTCAAACCACTGCTGGTTGCTAAGGTAAACAAGACCCTAGCAACCAGATGCTGAAATTCCACACTGCAGAGATGTTGAATGAAAAGCTAATACTGAACAATTACAAATAATAATTAAAAAAAAAAAATTGCAAATTGTCTTGTGTCTACATGAGAATTAAATAAACTGAATAGGCTGGTTTTGCCTCCAATAACGATTAATTATATCTTAGTTGGGATCAAGTACAATTCCCGTAATTCTGAACTTTCTAAATAGCGGGTTTTCCGGATAACAGATCCCATACCTTCTTTTGCAAATTTCAAAACCTAAAGTGAGAAGAAAAGTCACATTCTACTTCCTGGTTCATATGAGCAGAATCAAAACAAGTTGCTCCTTATCTCACAGCCTAATGGGCTGCATCTGGGGAAGGGAGGGTTGCTTACACTTGTTACTAGGGATCAAGGCCGGATTTACATAGCTGGCGCCCCTAGGCCCGCTATCATTCATTGCCCCAGTCCCCTTCCTTTAGTTTGCTCAAATTTTCTTCAGGACCGGAGTAATGGGATTTGGTGCACAGGAAATCTAAAAAAGGTTCATATCTCCCAGTGTTTCTGAACCAATGTGGGTGTGGTTGGGTAGAATGTTGCCCCATTAAATTCTGCCGCCTAGGCCCGGGCCTTGGTGGCCTCTCCACAAATCCAGGATTCGGCCAGGATTCAGACTTTTTCAGCAGGATTCAGATTCAGCAGAATCCTTGTACCCGGCTGAACAGAATTCGAATCCTTATTTGCATATGCAAATTAGGGGTGGGAGGGAAATCACGTGACTTTTTGTCACAAAACAAGGAAGTAAAAAATGTATCCCACTTTTAATTTGCACATGCAAATTCGGTTCAGTTCGTTATTCGGCCGAATCTTTCATGAAGGATTCGGCTGTATCTAAAATAGTGGATTGTGTGGATCCCTACTTGTTGCTGATTTGGGAAACAAATAAATGAAATAAAAAGGAAAGGTGAAATCACTGGGTGGTGCTAAGTTGCTAGGCGCATTCAGTTCCAATTCCAAGAGGGGTGCATGGGATGATGACTGATGTTGCTCAAGCACAGATTTTGGCTGATTTTGACAAACTACAAACATTATTTACAGTCAGTCTCCGTATCAGACAGGATGTTTTGGTTTAAAACGGAACTAATTATTTTGAAGGTAACATTTTAAATTATAGCTATGGGATCCGTCATCTGGAAACCCAATATCCAGAAAGCTCAAAATTATGGAAAGACCATCTCCCATAGGCTCCATTTTCATCAAATGATCAAAATTTGTGAAAATAATTTCCTTTTCTGTGTAACAATAAAACAGTCGCTTGTACTTGATCCCAACTAAGATATAATTAATAGGGATGCACCGAATCCACTATTTTGGATTCGGCCGAACCCCCGAATCCTTCGTGAAAGATTCGGCCGAATACCGAACCGAATCCGAACCCTAATTTGCATATGCAAATTAGTGGTTGAAAGGGGAAAATATTTTTTACTTCCTTGTTTTGTGACAAAAAGTCACGCGATTTCCCTCCCCGCCCCTAATTTGAATATGCAAATTAGGATTCGGATTCGGTTTGGCCGGGCAGAAGGATTCGGGCGAATCTGAATCCTGCTGAAAAAGGCCGAATCCCGAACCAAATCCTGGATTCGGTGCATCCCTAATAATTAATCCTTATTGGAAGCAAAACCAGCCTATTGGGTTTATTTTCTAGTAGACGTAAGGTATGAAGATCCAAATTATGGAAAGATCCCTTATTCGGAAAACCCCTGGTCCCGAGCATTCTGAATAACAGGTCCCATACCAATACTCTGTACATATACACACTGATATATTTTTATACAGAGTTTCGGGTTTTGAAGACCTTCAGTAAGAGGAAAAAAGACCACCATAAACGTGTATTGTTTGAATGAAGTGAGCAGCAGTTTCTGAAAATACCTTTAACATGATTATTTATTTAACATTAGGTTTTATAGTGGCCTATTTAGTGCTGCTTTCTGCATTGTTTAATCCATGTGAGCTCTGGCACTGTTACCCTATGGATCGTCAGCCATATACATTTTATTATACTCCCACTAAGGCCAGTCCTGGAACAGCTTCTTGTTTTTATTCCAGATATACATATACATTTCCATTGGGGAACACAAAAAAAAAAAAGTCCTGCAGGTTATTGCCTTTTATATTTAGAATTAGGTAAGGAATTGGCTCGGAGATCGAACACATCATTTAAAATGTAAAAAAAATGTATTTTCAGATGTACCTGGGAGCAGTATTAAGTGCTTTACGCAGAAATGATTTTTACTCTGTTTAATGTATTATTTTCTGCGGGTACTGTACAATATCACAATCTGTTCCTCATAGGAGTCAGTAGAAAAAATAGTTTTGTGCTTAAGGGAGATATTCCATTCGTATGCATTGTTTATACTCGATGTAATATTATTTCATGCGCAAGAAGAGAGATGATTCTTTTCACATATATATTTGAGTTTATACATATTGAGTATGAGAGGCTGTATACAGGTTTATTCAGAAACTCATAATCCAGAAAGCTCTGAATTACGGAAAGGCCGTCTCCCATAGACTCCATTTTATCCAAATAATCCAAATTTTTAAAACTGATTTCCTTTTTCTCTCTAACAATAAAACAGTCGCTTGTACTTGATTCCAACTAAGATATAATTAATCCTTATTGGAAGCAAAACCAGCCTATTGGGTTTATTTAATGTTTAAATAGTTTTCTAGTAGACTTAAGGCATGAAGATCCAAATTACGGAAAGATCCGTTATCTGGAAAACCTCAGGTCCTGAGTTCATAGAAATATGAGTACTAAAAAGTAGCAATAAAAATAAAGGAATACTAGGGATGCACCAAATCCAGGATTCGGTTCGGGATTGGGCCAGGATATGGCCTTTTTCAACAGGATTCGGACGAATCCTTCTGCCTGGCCAAACTGAATCTGAATCTTAATTTGCATATGCAAATTAGGGGCAGGAGGGAAATTGCTTGACTTTTTGTCACAAAACAAGGAAGTAAAAATTTTTTCCCGTCCCACCCCTAATTTGCATATGCAAATTAGGATTCAGCATTAGTCTTTCGTGAAAGATTCATGGGTTCGGCCGATTCCAAAATAGTGGATTCGGTGCATCCCTAAGCCTTACAGAGCATTTGTAGTTAGATGGGGTCAACCTTACTAACATAGTAAGTAAGGTTGAAAAAAGACACACATCCATCAAGTTCAACCTTTTTACTTTTAACCTGCCTAACTGCCAGTTGATCCAGAGGAAGGCAAAAAAAAAAAAAAAAAACCATCTGAATTTGCCTCAGAGGGGTTAAAATTCCTTCCTGACTCCAAAATAGCAATGGGACCAGTCCCTGGATCAACTTGTACTATGAGCTATCTCCCATATCCCTGTATTCCCTCACTTGCTAAACACCATCCAACCCCTTCTTATACCTATCTAATGTATCAGCCTGTACCACTGATTCAGGGAGACAATTCCACATCTTCACAGCTCTCACTGTAACAAACCCCTTCCCAATATTTAGGCGGAACCTCTTTTCTTCTAATCGGAATGGGTGACCTTGTGTCAGCTGGAAAGACCTACTGGTAAATAAATCATTAGAGAGATTATTATATGATCCCCTTATATATTTATACATAGTTATCATATCACCCCTTAAGCGCCTCTTCTCCAGCGTGAACATCCCCAATTTGGCCAGTCTTTCCATAGCTAAGATTTTCCCTTTACCAGCTTAGTTGCCCTTCTCTGTACCCTCTCTAATACAATAATGTCCTGTTTGAGTGATGGAGACCAAAACTGTACGGCATATTCTAGATGGGGCCTTACCAGTGCTCTATACAGTGGAAGAATGACCCCCTCCTCCCGTGACTCTCTGCCCCATTTAATACAACTCAAGACCTTATTTGCCCTTGATGCTGCTGACTGGCATTACTTGCTACAGCCAGCAATGCCAGTCAGCAGCATCAAGGGCAAATAAAGTATTGAAAACTATAAAAAAAAAATAAGAAAGACCAATTGAAAAATTGTTTAGAATTGGCCATTCTATAACGTACTAATCGTTAACTTAAGGTGAACACACTTAATATAAAGCAACTTTATTCATATTTCAGGGTTTGTATGGCATGACAATAGAAAAGAGAGACATTGTAAACATTTATCCACAGTTTGAACCCAGACAAATACAAAATGTGCATAGGCAAGCAGCAAAATAAACCTTTCAAGCGATACTTCATAAGCAACTGTCTGTATTTTTATATATTTGTATTTAATTATTCTAGTGTGTGTGTGTGTTGTAGCATACGGTACTGCTTTTCACATAAAAACCACATTTGTTTTCCAATTCCTGTTTTGCAGTTTCCATAGCAAGACGTGTACAAGATCCATTAGCTGAGCTTGTGAAAATTGAGCCCAAACACATTGGCGTTGGAATGTACCAGGTAAGCGAATGCAGAATTTATATCTCAGTAATCCATCAAAGCTGAGAGGCACCAAAACACGGCCTTGTAATTAAGTGTCAATGACTCTTTATTTTGTACAAATGGTGATCTGACCAAATGCTGCCTATTTATTTCTGTTTCATTTAGTTAAACTCCTGGCTTCAGCTTTGTGAGTCAGGTTTGAAAATGGCCGGTCAGATTTAAAGTCCATTAAAACATCAGATCGGGCCAGTAACACGATCTTTAGAGCCTTCTCTATTTTCACAGGATTGGAGACCTGGGGGCTTTAACTCTTTGTATAAAGCAGTACATGATATCGATCCCTTCCACTTAAGATCTAGACCTGTGCCATCGTTTAGCTGCTCCCTTCTGATTATTTCTCTACACTTCGCTTTCTGGGCCAAATAACTGACGCCTTTTACTCTTTATGAAAATTCCTAAAAAAAAAAATAAGTATATGTAATAGATGCTTGTTTGTAGGCAGCATGTTTTATTACTATTTATACAGGTATGGGACCTGTTATCCAGAATGCTTAGGACCTGGGACTTTCCGGATAATGGATCTTTCAGTAATTTGGATCTTTATACCTTAAGTCTACTAGAAAATCAAATAAACCTTAAATAAGCCCAATAGGCTGGTTTTGCCTCCAATAAGGATTAATTATAGCTTAGTTGGGATCAAGTACAAGCTACTGTTTTATTATTACACAGAAAAAGGAAATCATTTTTAAACATTTGGATTATTTGGATAAAATGAAGTGTATGGGAGCCAGCCTTCCCGTAATTTGGACCTTTCTAGATAATGAGTTTCTGGATAACAGAACAGAGCTCATACCTGTATACAACCTATCATACTCATATGTATAAAACCAAATATATTATTAAATATATGATATTTGTGAAAAGAATAAGCTCTCTTCTTGCGCATGAAATAATATTACCTTGAATATAAACAAAGCATAGGAAAACCATAGTGACGCTCATACCATCCCACCGGCGATTTGCATTCTTGCCTGCGGGAAGGCATTTCGTGAAGAATAGGCGCCTGCACTAGCAAAGATTTATCGCAGGAGACTAAATCTCCCCATGTGCCACCACCATAAGGGTAAGGGCACACCTGGCGATTCGGGGAGATTTAGTCGCCTGTCGACTAATCGCCTCTTCTTTGGGGCGACTAATCTCCCCGAACGGCTTTCCCCTGTCTTCCACTGGATATAATGAAAAACGCCTGCCGCATGGCACATGCATCACTTCGTACTTCGGGCGACTTCGGAACACGAAGCACTGAGTGTGCCATGCGGCAGGCGATTTCGCATTCTACCAGGGGGAAGCTGTTCAGGGAGATTCGTCATCTCAAAGAAGCGGAGATTAGTCGCCAGGCGACTAAATCTCCCCGAATCGCCAGGTGTGCGCTTACACCTAAGGGTGACGACAAACAGAGCTACTAGTAGCAGCTACTTGCCACGGCTACAAAATAGACAATACATGTGTTTTACTAGAGGCAATTCTCAGTATTGTCTATGGCAGGGTATTTATTTTTTTGGGGCATTTTGTAGCCACAAAAAGTAGCTGCTACTAGTCTCTCCAAAGCTACTAGTAGCAGCTTGTTGTGGCTACAAAATATTCTGCCATAGACCATGCTAAGAATTGCCTCTGCTAAAACGCATGTATGGGTATATTTATCAAAGGTCGAGTTACAGAGTATTTCTTACCTCGAATGAATTTGAATGACCTCAAAACTAGAATAGTAACTTATTTAAGAAAAAACTTGAACTTCTAAAACTCGGACGAATATTACTGACCCGAAAACTCGATTTGAATTTGAATAAGTGTTTTCTCCATCTTCAAATGGGTCCCTGGACCTCTGCCATTGACTACATGAACTCGGCAGATTTGAGGTGGCATACGACCGAATTCAAGTTGTTCCCAGGGTCAAGGTATGATAAATCTCAAATTCAAATTTGAGTTTGGATTACTGTATTTTCAACTCGAATTTGTGAGTTTTGACCAAAAATCCAACTCAATTTTTTTTAGAATTTATAATTCGAACCTTAAGTTGTGTCTTAGCGAAGCCAATTATTGCTATTGTCTAATTTGTAGCCATGACAAGTAACTGCTACTAGTAGTAGAAAAAGTATTGACGTCCAGTCCTAGCTCCCATTTTTGTCTTTCGTACCACTGTTGTTAGACACAACATAGATATCATTCTCTCCTCTTCTTGGTCCTCGTGCTGAAAGAACACATTGACCAATTCAAGTTCTCTTTGAATAAATCCCTTCTGTATATCTGTGGAGCGGCTTTAGCTAAGACCATGGTATTTAAAGCACATTTACAAACAACTACGCAGAAGAAGAATTTTTCTGGTCAAACTATAAACTATCTGTCCTCTTGCTTACCCCTTTACGGAAGGCTAAATGAATAATGCATGTTACTAGTAATCAGTATTTATTTTCCATTAGGGTTTAGAGTTTTAAGTGCCACATTAGGACTTATGAATAAATATCTGGAGATTCAGTGGATGTCACAAACAATTCTTTCCAGTGTCGCAGTCTATTTCCTTCAAGAGCTCTACATAGTAGTGCATTTACCCCAAATCCTTTTATTCTGTCTTCCAACGTACTGATCATGGATTCAGCCGCTTCTCTTCCCACCAGCCGATGGTATTGTTTTACCATATCCCTAAACATGTTTCTAGGTATAAAGCTGCTTTCATTGACAGCAAAGTGTAGCCTAGTGTTACTTTAAACATACTCCTACTCCCACCAGCTCTTCGCATCCCCTTCCAATAACTGGCTTTGACTAAGTGCTAGAATGGGAGGTGGAAATCCAAAGTGGAGGCCTAGAAAACATGCTTATATATCCAAGCCAGAATGAATTCATTCCTCAGTCATATCAAGCATTTGTTTCTAAAGCTTTTCACACGTCAAAAGAGAATTATAGTGCAACAAAATAAAAGGATATAGGAGAGGGTGCATAAAAGGAGTAACACTTAAGAGAAAAAAAAATCCTAATAAATAAAATCCAGAGCCCGACTGTCCATTTAATTTACTGCAGCGTGTGTAGTTTTGTGCAGCGGATCCAATTTCATTACATTGTAGACATACGATATTGTGGTGATGTCCATAATGCTAATTGATTAATGGCTGGACACTTTTATGCAATCCAGCCCAGTTGTTAACATATTTATTATATATATATATGTACCAGTCATTCGCTGCACTAAATAGGTATACTTGTACAAATGGACTGTTAATTCTGTTAACTTCATATTTAACCTTTCAGAACTCTGCTCTTTGATAAATGTTACCATTTTAAAGTGTGCGAAGAGAAAGTTTGTCCAGGAAAAGGGGTGTGAAGGTTTCAGGTTTTAGCCTAATGAATATGCAAGGATGGAGAATAATGCAAAAATTTTGAGGCAGATTTCAGTTTCCCTTTAAAACACGTAATGGTTTACTGGACTTAGTGTCAAGAGCTGTAATAAATTCATGCCTGTTCCATAGAGCTCGCTTGTTTAATGGAACGTTACTCGGAGGCGACCCGCGATCCCCCCTTCTTTGGCCCCCCAGATGCTGTGTCTGTTTACCATATGTAAACTTTAAAAGCTATCACTTTAGAGATAAACTGCAACCAGCATTGTTTAAACCTCAAATTCAGACTCTAATCCCCTGTATCACACCTGTGACCCCCCTGTTTTGTTCACACTTGTGACACCTCTATTGTTCACTCCCCTAAAGGTCTGTACTGTTCCACCTGAGACCCAAACTGAAACTGCCCACATTGTTCACCTGTTCACACTTTATTCAAAATGCTAATAGGGCCCCAGCACTGTGTCACTGTATGTAGTACATATTAGACTAAGAGCTTTACTTGTCTCCTGCTCTGTTCTGCCTTCCCTCCCTGCTGCTGGCACAAGTACATATATGGAGGCAATAGTGTGTATTTTTTGGCTGATGCTGGCACAGGTACAGATTTGGAGCAATATAAGGGATTGGCTGCTGCTGGCTCAGGTACATGGGGCAATATGGTGGCTGCTGGCACAGGTACACCCATGTTTGAGCGCAATATGATGGATTTTTGGCTACTGCTGGAACAGATGCAAATTGGGAATCTATGATGGATTCTTTTGGTTGCCGCTGGCATAGGTACAGATTGGGGGTAAAAATATGATGGATGTTTTGGCTTATGCTGGCAGAGGTACAGATTGGGGCCTAGGGGCAATCTGAGGGATTGACTGCCATTGATATAGGTACAAATGGAGGCAATATGATAGGTGCTGGCACAGGTACAGGGGGCTATATGAGTGGTAAGGTGGGAATTGGTAATGCAGGACTGGGGGAGCACTGATTAAAGCCTTTGCCTAGGGTGCAAAAATACCTTGGCCTGGCCCTGCCTCCCTGTGTGTGCCATTCTCTGCTTGCCCAGTGTTGCTTGTGTGTGCCATTCTCTGCTTGCCCAGTGCTGCTTGTGTGTGCCATTCTCTGCTTGCCCAGTGTTGCTTGTGTGTGCCATTCTCTGCTTGCCCAGTGCTGCTTGTGTGTGCCATTCTCTGCTTGCCCAGTGCTGCTTGTGTGTGCCATTCTCTGCTTGCCCTACCCTACCTGTGGAATGTAAGCCTGTTGTTAGCATTTGGAAATTGTTGTTAAGGGCCCCTAAGGTGTTTAATCATGTGTTGGGAGGTTGTTGTATTATCCACAGGTGAGGGTGAGGCATATAGATTTAAGGGTATGTTTTTAACATGACTTAAATTTTTCAGATATGAGTGATGAGGGATTTCCCTGCAGTGAGCACCAACCATTTGGTTTTTTGGTGTGCTACCATCATTAATGTGGATACGATCTTAAAAGTTCTTGTGGTAATATGGGTGTGGTTTACAGAGGGTGTGGTTTAAAATGGGGAGTGGCCAACACCAACTTCCATTATCGGCCCTCGGTACCACAGAACTTGGACAGCACTGCTAAAGAGAATGGGACTAAAGGTTTGCAGTAAGCAGCCACTTACTAGAGAATATTATGTGGTTACAAATAAGCAGGTAAAGTCTGGATTTCCTTATCCATGCAAATCTATTCCTTTTGCTTTTAGACATTAGATTTTATGTAGACTCTCTAATGGGGGCCATAGACACTACAATTATGATCCTTCCTGGAAAAGATGTTTCCAAGAAAGATTGTTCGTTTCAATACACACGTGTAGAGTTGAATGGTCAGATATACGTATAGAAATAATAGAATTCTACCTGTATATGATGATTTGGCACTAACAGTGGCCTATGTTCAAGTGGCAGAGCGATGAGCCGACCAATATCCAAGTCTTCTGCTTATATCGTTTGTCTTGTCTCCCACCATACACACACCAAATATTGTACAAAATGTATTCAGACAACATTATCTGTGTGTCTATAGCAACTTTAAGTAGACTTGAAGTGAGTTGTGATACATCAGCCTCTACATATGCACCAAAGGGAAAGATACTCTATCCTTATGGTTGTGTGTCCTGTGCCACCAGGCAGGACAACCCTTAAATATTGCTTAATACTGCAGGAGTCCATAGCTGGTGGGGCTCACCTGAAGTGCCCATCCTTTACTGAGATTGCCCAGTCTTCATCAAATCAAGCATGGAAACCCTTAATGCAATCAAAGTTCTCCCTCACTAGAAGCCAGTCTACTGGGAATGTGAACAGCCAAGTCTTTGTTTATCTTCAGTAAAGAAAACTATTACAAAGGGTTTTCCTTTTCGCAAAAACACAAAAAATAAGTCCCCAAACAGATCTGACTATGCAAACAAATCACTTCACTTTAAAATGCCTTACTTGCCTGTAGAATGGAGAGGAGCTGCTGTTCTTGAAAAGCACAGTTTGGGATGCTGGAAGTAGAACCTGCAGTTTGTCTCAGAATATACAGCATATTTATTGTGTTTTTCAAAAAGGAAACCCTTTGTAATGGTTTTCTTTACTGAAGATAAACACAGACTTGGCTGCACCCCATTCCTAGTAGAGTGGCTTTTAGTGAGGGAGAACTTAGATTCCATTTAGAATAATATGTGGAAGCTCTTGAGAATAGCAGTTCAGTTTCCCATCATTGCCATTGGTTGATATACACCCAGGCTAATTTATCAGATGCTTAAAGACTGGAAAGAGGCCAATCAATAACCTATTGGTTAATCGCAAAAGCTGGTTGGCTACATTAGCTTCACCGTATAAATTTAACCCATGGCTTCATGAGGATCTTCTTTTGCCCTGTATCCTGTGCTCCTTCCTTGAAACCGCTAAGTACATGTCATTAGGGATGGGTTGAATTTTTTCGCCTTGTTTCACTGCGGTAATGATGCCCATAGACTTGTATGGTGGTGTGCGTAAAAAAAAAAGACGCGCAACAAAAATTTTTTTGACGCCCATAGACTTTAATGGGTGACGCCGTCAATTCACCGGCGGCAAATTTTTGGCGAAACGAAACTGCTCAGATTCGCCCATCCCTACATGTCATCATGCAGTCACGGTATGCTTTTTAAAAAAAATGCAGTTTTCCTGCATGTTTACATTAGGACAACTGATGTTGCAATCTTTTGGCCAAAACTGAGGTTTTTCAGCAAATATTGTTTTAGAAACCAAATTCATATTTTATGAGATAATGATTAATATATCTGTGACCTTCCTCTGCTTCAGATACATAGCAGTATAATTTCTTCTGTCCGTCATTGTCTAGGATTTCATCTTTGACCTGTTTTCCATTACATACTATGATTTATATGAAATCAATTTAATTGCTACTCCAAGCAGAAATTAACAGTCCCCAAATCCAGGCTTACTTTGTTTGCTTTCACAACTGTAAGTCATGAGTAATTAATTTTCCTTCGGAAAATTAACCCAGTTACCATTCCCAGTAGCATCATATGTTGACACAAGGTTATAGATAGTTTAATATTTTTCTTTTGCATGTTGGCCTCAACTCCGTAAGACCCTAAATCAAAACAAATATACATTCGCTCAGCTGCAAATAATTCAGGCTTATTTCAAATGAATATTTTTTTTTTTTTTTTTTTGTCGTTTGAATATGATTTCAAAAATGAAGCGAAAACCAAACTTCCAGCCTATGAGGAAATTATAAATTTTTTGTGTGATAGAAAAGGGCTACGGAAATCTGCTAGTTCAGGCTTCAAATACAAGCCATTTTTTGTGTTTGTTATCTTAAAAGTGAAAATTCTTGAAATCCTCTGTTTTTGTGGTTTGGTTGAGAATTTTATGCATTGTGTCATATGGACATATTGCCATTGTGACATTCTTTCAAATTCTTCAAAACCTATATTACTATGTCGATCTAAAACGCTACGGGGGTTATTTATTAAAGGGATACTGTCATGGAAAAACATGTTTTTTTCAAAACATATCAGTTAATAGTGCTACTCCAGCAGAATTCTGCACTGAAATCCATTTCTCAAAAGAGCAAACAGATTTTTTTAGATTCAATTTTGAAATCTGACATGGGGCTAGACATTTTGTCAATTTCCCAGCTGCCCCTGGTCATGTGACTTGTGCCTGCACTTTAGGAGAGAAATGCTTTCTGGCAGGCTGCTGTTTTTCCTTCTCAGTGGGACATGGGTTTTTACTATTGAGTGTTGTTCTTAAATCTACCAGGCAGCTGTTATCTTGTGTTAGGGAGCTGCTATCTGGTTACCTTCCCATTGTTCTTTTGTTTGGCTGCTGGGGGGGAAAGGGAGGGGGGTGATATCACTCCAACTTGCAGTACAGCAGTAAAGAGTGATTGAAGTTTATCAGAGCACAAGTCACATGACTTGGGGCAGCTGGGAAATTGACAATATGTCTAGCCCCATGCCAGATTTCAAAATCGAATATAAAAAAATCTGTTTGCTCTTTTGAGAAATGGGTTTCAGTGCAGAATTCTGCTGGAGCAGCACTATTAACTGATTCATTTTGGAAAAAAAAATTTCCCATGACAGTATCCCTTTAAGATTTGAGTTGTGTTTTCCACGAAAATGTTGTCGAGGTGTTTTTTATTTGGTCAAAACTCACATTTTCGAATAGAAAAAGAAACTCAGATTTGTCAAGATTTATTATACCCCGACCCTGGAAATAGCTTGAATCCAAAAAAATCTTAAAAGGTCATGTAGGAGTCAATGCCAGAGGTCCCTTGAACCATTTGAAGATGTCTGTAGCCTTCATGATATTCAAGTTTTTTTTTTTTTTTTGGAGGGTTTTGCTTGAAAACGTGATCATTTCGAGTTATATGAGTTTTTACCACCAAAAACCCATTCAATTAAGAGTTTTTGGGTTTCACAATTTCAACTCGCAGAATGCAGTTTTTTCCATTCTAGTTTTTTCTTAAATAAGAAACCAGTCAAGTTACGAGTTCATTCGAATTGTAAAAAAAACTCTTAGCGACCTTTGATAAATAACCCCCTTAGATATTTAACTCTTAACCATTTATCTTATTCATGTGATTAAAAAAAATTATTATGGTAGAAAATTTAACTCAAATTATGATGGCAATGACAAGAAGAAGACTGAAGTGAGTCTCTTGAGTCTACACAAAACAAAATGCTTTGAGATAATGGCTTTTATTAATTAAGGTTGTGTTTTTGGTTGGCTTGCAAACTATTACATAACCTGCAGAAGAAAATACTATGGAAACTAATTAATTCAACTTAACCTGCCTAGAGAGCATATCTTGAAACATAACAAGAGGAACCTAGAGTTAAGCATACACAAGAAAGTGGCAAATATTTGAAAGAATCTTGGTATTTCTTCACAAACTCTAGATATAAATACCGTCATAATAAGAGGAATTAATAGTCTTTCAGGGTATCAATATATGTAACAAAGCTACACAGTGTAGACAAAAAGTCAATGTGAATTCTATCTGTGGATTAGACAAAAGTAATCATGTGCAACACTGCTGAAGTAGATCCATAATACAGTATATTTTACTTGAGAATAATTGGATACAGAATTCTTCTGTCATAAACCCACTATATACTTTAAAGATTGCTGTCATGTTTTTTCAGTTAATAGTGCTGCTCCAGCAGACTTTTGCACTGAAATCCATTTTTCAAAAAAAAACAAACAGATTTTTTTATATTTAATTTTGGAATCTGACATGGGGCTAGACATATTGTCAGTTTCCCAGGTGCCCCCAGTCATGTGACTTGTGCTCAATACTGCTGTATTGCAAGTTGGAATAATATCAACCCCCCCCCCATCATCAGAAAAATGGTAAGGTAACCAGATAACAGCTCTCTGGTAGATATAAGAACAGTATTTCAGTATTTAATAGTAAAATCCAGGTCCCACTGCGACTCCTCAGTTACATTGAGTCGGAGAAACAACAGCCTGTCAGAGAGCAGTTCCATAGTGCAGTACTGGCTCTTTCTGAAAGCACATGACCAGGCGAAATGAGCTGAGCTGAACCTACACACCAATATTACAACTCAAAAAATTCACGTGTTGGTTCAGGAATGAAATTTTATATTGTACAGTGAATTATTAAAATTAAACTACACCATAAAAATCATGACAGAATCCCTTTAAAGTATGTAGGCTATACATTAAAACCTCCCTCTATTGCACAGGTTGCCAATTTGTTTCATGGTCCCAAAATGTATATTTTTGGTAATACAGGTGTAGAGTTGATTCAGAACACACTTGAGATGCTGATAGAGCAAGAAAGATAGACCACGACAGATTTAGGGGCATAGAGGGTAGGTTTGGAAACCATTGATCTACTGGAATTGTTTTAGCGAAAGCTGAAGTCACAACATATCAGTAAGTGTAAACCCAGTACATGTACTTGAGCTCAGAAACTCAATGTAGCAGAATTACTCAGATCTTTCTAGTTCTTTTAGAAAAAAGAAGCATGGGCAGACTCAATATAAGAGGCAGAGCAGTAATAGTTAGTCAGTTATGTGCAGGAAAGGATTCAGATAATCGAGTATAGTGTAATTACAGGTATTTGGAAGCAACTGCTAGAATCTTTCATGTGAATTTGTAGACTGAAAAACCAACAGATGGACTGAATATTATTTTTATAACAGCATGAACTTTTAGGAAGAAATAGTCTAGGGGGAACAGTGTTATACTAATCCCTTAATACTGTATAAAAAATCTATTTCCAAAGGCCAGTGTAGAATAATGTCCTTGGCGAACTCAGTAAATTAAATGTAACATTTGCTGTTATAATAAGAATATATATATTTATTAAAAAAAAAACTGTAGGGAATGGCATATGCTTCAAACAGGAACAGTTGGGTTTGGAGGAGCTGATGATATTTTAACACTTACATATTCTTATCCTTGCTAGAGGCAACTGTCATTGACAATACATTTGTAATGCAACCCTATCTTAGCACTTTACAATATCAGATGTCGCTAGTTATTTTACATTTTGATAGTTGCGTACATAGTAGTTCGACACACATCCATCAAGTTTAACCTTTGGATCTAGAGGAAGGAGATCATTCTTCTATGATTATTAATACCAAAAGTCTACAAGACACCCAGCCCACAGTAAAATCTGTTTATTATATTTGCCAGTACAGCTGCTCCTTGAAATGATTTGCAGAACTTCCCAGTTGTCATTGTAGAAACCCTTCTCATGCCTTAAAATCAAACCTTCTTTGTTCTAATCTTAAAGGATTGCCTCGTGTCCTCTGGTTCAGATTGACTAAGGCACCAGACCTTAAATAACCAACACTGAGATCTATTTGTATATTTATCTTTAGTGATCATATCCCCCAGATTTATTGTCTTGCATTAAAAAATAAAAAGTTTGTTGAATTTTTCATCTAATTTAATGACAGTGCAGTTGCATTATTACATTTTTATTTAAAAATAAACACCCTGTGAAAAAGTAATTTGCTCAAATGATCAGTAAATAGAAATAAATCATATACAGGTATGGGATCCATTATCTGGAAACCCGTTATCTAGAAAGATCCAAATTACGGCAAGGCCGTCTCCCATAGACTCCATTATAATCAAATAATCCAAAATTGTAAAAATGATTTCTTTTTTCTCTGTAGTAAGAAAACAGTCGCTTGTACTTGATCCCAACTAAGATATAATTAATCCTTATTGGAGGCAAAACCAGCCTATTGGCTTTATTTAATGTTTATATGATTTTCTAGTAGTCTAAAGGTGTGAAGATCCAAATTACGGAAAGACCCATTATCCGGAAAGCCCCAGGTCCCGATGATTCTGGATAATAGGTCCAATACCTGTACTACTCCCAATAAAATTTAGAAAATTATTAGATAATAAAAATATAGTGTTGCCAACCAATACTACCAAATTGGCGTCCAAAATTCACAACTTAAACATCAACGAATCATATACAAGTTCAAATGTTCCAAATATCCAAATACCCAAAGATCGCTAGTTTCAAATGTAATCTGTGTGCTGTGTGTGTATATATATATATATATATATATATATATCTATCTATATATATAATATCAAAACAGGGGGGTTGTGGGAGCACTCTAAAGGCTTTAAAGTATATATATAAGTATAATAAATGCTATTGCATATGTACCCAAATAGGGGTTATTTTGTTACAAAGTTATGATCATAAAATCGATAAGCCACCATACCACGTCAAGGTAAACCCCGAATGGCGGTCCCTAACTTGTTTTATTTTTTATGTGCATTCTAGCATTACCTGTAATCAATGTCCATTGAACGCTGTTTTTTCACTGAGGGCTAAATCCTCCCCAGCCAGCAATCAGGCTTTTAAAGGAGAGATATTCCCAAAACAAACGCCCAATTTTAAAAGCATAGGATCACCACTAGTCTAAAGGGGGGGTATGGGGTGCTACAACCACTGAAGCTATGCCACAGCTTCCGGCTAAATATACAATATCAAAACAGGGGGGTTGTGGGAGCACTCTAAAGGCTTTAAAGTATATATATAAGTATAATAAATGCTATTGCATATGTTTACCTTGACGTGGTATGGTGGCTTATCAATTTTATGATCATAACTTTGTAACAAAATAACCCCTGTTTTGGGTACATATGCAATAGCATTTATTATACATATATATATATATACTTTAAAGCCTTTAGAGTGCTCCCACAACCCCCCTGTTTTGATATCTATCTATATATATATATATATATATATATATATATATATATATATATATATATACATACAGTATATATGCATGAGTGCACACTGGGGTTTACATAACAATATAATTTTATTTTGTTACATTAAAACAGGCCAACGTTTCGGTCCAAGCCTAGGACCTTTATCAAGTCTTGATAAAATCTATACATGTTTATATGAGTGTAGCACTATATATATATATATATATATATATATATATATATATATATATATATATATATATATATAAGGAAATACTTGCCGTCACTGCACTCACCACTCATTAGCGCCAAGGCTGGGTGCTATCCAAAAAATAATAAAGTCCAGCAGATGAAAGCACTCACAGCTCCATTGTAAAGTTGAAGTTTAAAAGGTTTCTTTATTAAACCCACATCAGATCAACCTTTTAAACTTCAACTTTACAATGGAGCTGTGAGTGCTTTCATCTGCTGGACTTTATATATATATATATATATATATATATATATATATATATATATATATATATATATATATATATATATATATATATATATATATATAATACATTATGAGGAAACCCATTATTCAGAAAGCTCCTAATTATGGTCAGGCCATCTCCCATAGACTCCATTTTATCCAAATAATCTAATTTTTTTCCTTTTTCTCTGTAATAATAAAACTAATAAAACAGTACAGTACAGTTTGATCCCAACTAAGATATAATTAATCCTTATTGGGGGCAGAACAATCCTATGGGTTTATTTAATGTTTACATGAATTTCTAGTAGACTTGTGTTGGCCATAGATTGTACAATTATGATCTTTCCAAGAAAGTTTGTTTGTTTCAATACACACGTGTAGAGGTAAATGGTCAGATATACGTATAGAATTCTACCTGTATCAGACAATTCAGCACTAACAATGGCCGATGTTTGGGTCCCTTCAAAGGTGCCTGATAAAAATGTTTCCATCCAGCTCGATCAACGAGCCGACTAATATCCAGGTCTTCTTCCAATACTGGTTGGCTCGTCTCCCCCCATACACGCACCAATATTGTACGAAAATTATTTTTGTACGATATTAGCGGTGCATCTATGGCCAACTTTAACTTTAAGGTATGGAGATGCAAATTACAGAAAGATCCATTATCCGGGAAACCCCAGTTCCCGAGCATTCTGGATAACCGGTCCCATACCTGTATATATAAGCAGCATACATAGCACTATGGCTCTCGGAGCATTTGCATTGGCCCAGGTGCTGCCGGCCCAGTCCCGTAGCTCAACTGAACTTCTGCAATAAATACAGGAAGAGGTCTGAGTAACCACAGCAGAAACAGATCAGACTATGACTATGTGCTAAAGGATCTGTTTCTGCTGTGGTTACATGAAACTTCTCATAGAATATACCCATGGGGGGCACAAAGTAAACCAAGTCATTGAATAGCCTCCAATAACTCTGCTACACATTATTCGTTTATAGTGCACGGGATCCATGCTTTGTGATGTTGCTCGGAGACCAAAATTCTTTAAAACATATATTTAAAAAAAAAAAAACAGAAAATCTACGCACCATTGTAAAAATATGAAGATATTAAGCTCCTTTAAGTTAAAAGAACTGTATAAATCACTTGGTCTGTAGCTTTGGGACATTAGTAAGTCAAGGATCTCCTTGCTGACCCTAATATACTTACATTGAGCAATAGGGGTGCATTATCCCCCATACAGACCAACAAATTGTGTGAAAACTCCCTGACATTATTTCTTGTTATTCTAATTCTGCCTTCCGTAAGTTGGCCTCCTGAATATTTTTGTTTTTAATGCTAGAATGCCTGCCAAATATCGTCTATTTATAAAAGTAACCATGTTAGGAATACAAGTCTCTGCGCAGATCAATACAAAGGCTTCTAAATTAACTTTTTGATGTTATTTTCTGTATATTTATATGTATTACAGGTATGGGACCTGTTATGCAGAATGCTCAGAACCTGGGGTTTGCCGGATATAATTTGTAATTTGGATCTTCATACCTTAAGTCTACTAGAAAATCATATAAACATTAAATAAACCCAATAGGCTGGTTTTGCTTCCAATAAGGATTAATTATATCTTAGTACAGGTATGGGACCTGTTATCCAGAATTCCCGGGACCTGGGGATTTCCAGATAACAGATCTTTCTGTAGTTTGGATCTCCATACCTTAAGTCTACTAGAAATTAATTTAAACATTAAATAAACCCAATAGGCTGGTTTTGCCTCCAATAAGGATTAATTATATCTTAGTTGGGATCAAGTACAAGTGACTGTTTTATTATTACACAGAAAAGGGAAATCATTTTTAAAAAATTTGGATTATTTGATTAAAATAAAAAAAAAAAAAAAGACTTTGGGAGACGGCCTTTCCGTAATTCGGAGATTTCTGCTTAATGGGTTTCCAGATAACGGATCCCCTACCTGCACATAAAACATAAAAAACTAACCGTTTTATATGGAAATACAACCCCTCGCAGTGTTATTATTGGGTGTTGAAAATAGAAACGGTGGGCCAACTGGAGGATATGCGTTGTTTATTGTACAGATAATTTATTCAGCTTTAAACACAGATTTACATTGTGCTGAGATATAAAGAAAGCTTTAATACTCACCCCCCACTTCTTGTCACGGTATCATATATTAAGTGCTCTGCACTTGTCCTTAAAATTAATCAAGTTTTTGTCAGTTTCTATATATGGAATGCATTACTTCTTTTCAACACATGCAGTTGTCACGTTAACACAACCCAGGCTGTTACTTTGGGCTCCTTCAGCGCCAGATGTCATTTCGTAGTCAGGCAGATCTCCGACAAGACTGAAGAAACAAAAAAAAAAAAAAAAATAGTCCCCTCTCTCTCTCTCTCTCTTTCTTTCTCTCTCTTTATATATATAGATATAGATATATAGATATAGAGATATATATATATATATCACTTCCTGAAGACGGCTCATGTGACTGGGCCGAAACGTTGAATAAACAAAAACATTTTTCTTCACTCAAGTCCTGTGTGTGCGGACCTTTCTTGTTATCTCCATAATATATATATATATATATATATATATATATATATATATATATATATATTTTTTTTTTTAAACTAAATTGCAGACGATACCCGCACTCCTTCACATCTCGTTTTGCCGGGTGCTTGGTCAAAAGTAGGTATATAAAATTGTAGAAAGGACCAGCACTCCGTTTTCCAAAGAATTCAATGATTTATTTAAATCTCACAGTGTCTCCAACGTTTCGGCCCACTTTGGGGCCTTTATCAAGGACATTGATAAAGGCCCCAAAGTGGGCCGAAACGTTGGAGACACTGTGAGATTTAAATAAATCATTGAATTCTTTGGAAAACGGAATGCTGGTCCTTTCTACAATTATATATATATATATATATATATATATATATATATATATATATATATATATATATATATATATATAGATAAATGATGAAGGATCCGCACTCTCATTTTCAAAGTATAACAACTTTTATTTATCGCATTACAATCCGACGTTTCGGTCCCTCCTGGGGACCTTTCTCAAGGATATCCTTGAGAAAGGTCCCCAGGAGGGACCGAAACGTCGGATTGTAATGCGATAAATAAAAGTTGTTATACTTTGAAAATGAGAGTGCGGATCCTTCATCATTTATACTACAAATATTGATCAAGCACCTCCAGTCAACTACTGTCAGAGGTGCGGGCACTCCAAGAAAATATTATTATATATATAGATATATATATAGATATATATATAGATATATATAAATAATATGTATATAAATACATATACAAATAAAAAAATTTGTGGTGAGCACAACTTTCCCTTATATAAACTTGCTGCTGTGTAGCCATAGGGGCAGCCATTCAAGCACAGGATTGTTTATATAAACTATAGTAGTACTTATCTGTTATCTACTGTGTATCCTGTGCTTGAATGGCTGCCCCCATGGCTACACAGCAGCTTGTTTCTATAAACTATAGTAGTACTTATCTGTTATCTACTGTGTATCCTATGCTTGAATGGCTGCCCCCATGGCTACACAGCAGCTTATTTATATAAACTATAGTAGTACTTATCTGTTATCTACTGTGTATCCTGTGCTTAAATGGCTGCCCCCATGGCTACACAGCAGCTTATTTATATAAACTATAGTAGTACTTATCTGTTATCTACTGTGTATCCTGTGCTTGAATGGCTGCCCCCATGGCTACACAGCAGCTTGTTTATATAAACTATAGTAGTACTTATCTGTTAACTACTGTGTATCCTGTGCTTGAATGGCTGCCCCCATGGCTACACAGCAGCTTGTTTATATAAACTATAGTAGTACTTATCTGTTATCTAATGTGTATCCTGTTCTTAAATGGCTGCCCCCATGGCTACACAGCAGCTTGTTTATATAAACTATAGTAGAGTTTCCGAAGCAAACACAGTAATTTTACCAGTGCAGCGCAACAGTAAATTAAAAAAAAAATCAAAAAAATCTGAATTCTCGAGGAACCAAAATAAAACGTAACTTTTAATGAAAACTGTAAAACTGAAAAAAATATTATGGTAGGTCCAAGAACTATTAAAATGAAGTTAGCAATAGGGGGATGAACCTACTGACATTAGATTATGCCAACTGTGTAGGTCTTGGGGTAGGTAAAGAACCGACCTGTTGGGTCTGTGATGGAGTTTTAGAATGATAATATGGTAGAAATGAGGATCATTAACTGATCACGTAGAGAGATGTGGATATCAGACACAACTGTCCCACAATACGTCAGTTCACTAGCGGACCCCAATCAAACCACCACCCCTTCACCCTCCGTATAAACCCCTCCCAGCGATCAGGCTAGATAGAGTTAAATAAGAGTGGCAATAACACCGTAAATTAAGTATGTTTTGCCCAGAAAAAAGCTCTGGTTCGTCAACCACCCCTTCACCCGCAGAGCTTCCCTCCCGGTACAGCTGCCGAGCACTACCCAATGTCAAGCACTACCCAATGTCAAACACTACCCAATGTCAAACACTACCCAATGTCAAACACTACCCAATGTCAAGCACTACCCAATGTCAAGCACTACCCAATGTCAAACACTACCCAATGTCAAACACTACCCAATGTCAAACACTACCCAATGTCAAGCACTACCCAATGTCAAGCACTACCCAATGTCAAACACTACCCAATGTCAAGCACTACCCAATGTCAAGCACTACCCAATGTCAACACTACCCAATGTCAAGCACTACCCAATGTCAAGCACTACCCAATGTCAAGCACTACCCAATGTCAAGCACTACCCAATGTGCGCTCGAATTCATTCAAACCCCCTGCCTAACAGGATCTAAATCCCATACCTGTACCTAATATTTTTTACAAATTAAATCAAATACTTTCTTTTATATTAATAGTAAAAAATACATTTAGGCTGTTGGTACATAAGACCTGATAGTGCCTCCATAGTACTGGTGATTTTCTGGCTGAAAATTCTGGTTGACATACTCAGAGTAGAATATGCCATTTGGCATGATCTTAGTCTCAATCTCGTTCATAACAATATCTTCTCATGATCATGTAGCCTGATATCCGCAGCACAAGCCACCATTTCCGTCTGAAGTTAAGTATTCTTCAAAAGTCTTGTCTTCTGAAATGCGGTGGAAGTTTTCACACGTGTATAATTGCAGCCGTTACATATTCTCGTACAGTTGGGACAAACATGACACCTAAACAGGCTTGCAGGAATGTTTAGTATGTTATAGAATGGGCAATGCTGAGCAACTTTTCAATTGGTCTTCTTTATTTTTTATCGTTTTTGAATAATTTGCTTTCTTCTGACTGTTTCCTGCTTTCAGATGGGGGTCACTGACCCCACCTAAAAACAAATCATCTGTAAGGCTACCTTTAGGGGGTTATTTATCAAAGGCTGAATTTTAGAGCTCTGTGAGCTTTTTTTATATCTCGAATACTCGAATAATTTCTAATTTAAGAAAAAAACTTGAATTGGAAAAAAAACCCTCAAATTAGCAAGTTCAGGGTTAACAACCTGAATACTCAAATTAATAACGTTTTCCTGCGGCGAAAAAACTCAAATCGCTCGAATTAATCAAGTTTTCTAGCAAAACCCTGCTAAAAAACCCGAACATCAAAAATGGCTATTAACATGTTTAAATGGTTCAAGGGACGTCTGCCATTGACTCCTACATGACCTCCACAGATTTTAGATGTGTATTTTCTGATTCAAGCTGATTCAGGGTTTATTTTTTTAAACCTGAAAAAAAATATTTTTGACTCAAAAATAACCTTGAAAACTCAAATTTTTCATGGAAAATACAACTCGACCCTTAATAAATTGCTTTTTCACTTATAAATTGATTTTCACTTATCTTTCTATTCAGTCTAGGAGATGCACCGAATCCACTATTTTGGATTCGTCCGAACCCCTGTATCCTTCGCAAAAAATTCGGCCGAATCATAATTTGTGTATGCAAATAATGGGTGGGAAAGGAAAACATTTTTTACTTCCTTGTTTTGTGACAAAAAGTCACCCATTTCCCTCCTCGCCCCTAATTTGCATTTGCGAATTTGGTTCAGCCGGGCAGAAGGAACCCGAATCCTGCTGAAAAAGGCTGAATCCTGGATTCGGTGCATCCCTAATTCAGTCCTCTCCTAATCATATCCCAGTCTCTTATTCAAATCAATGCATGGTTGCTGGGGTAATTCTGAGCCTAGCAACCAGATTGCTGAAATTGGCAAATTAGTCAAGAAACCACAAAAAATGAAAACCAAATGCCAATTGTCTTAGAATATCACTTTTTACATAATTTTTTTAGAATAAAATATTCTCTTATCATCCAGGTGTGTCTGAAATTATGATTTCCTTGAGTACATTTTAAAACTCTCTGTTTTTTATTAAAACTTAAATATGTACCTATTGAAAGTTATAATATGACACTGTCCAATTATGCAAATTCAGACCTGATAAAGGACAAGTAAGTAACTTGCTCTAATTGAGCATTATTTTGTAGATTTTTCTCGACTGCTGCCGATATAAATACATAGACAGAGCCAAGAGAACACCCGTTTCCCCATCGCAAGGACTACGTTTTTTTTTGTAAGGAGAATCTAATTGAAAGCAGATGTTGTGCGGAGACCCAGAGTTTTTCTCTGCCAAGCGTCTCATCAGAGGTCAGAGTTCTGGGCTCTGGGCCCTGGTAGAATTCTTTCACAAATTGCTATTCGCTGAGGTTTTTAATCCTAATGGAAAGAATAATGTGCTTGTAAAATCTGCAGTTATTAAAAACAGTGTATGTATTGTGGACATCAAATCACTACATATTTCATTTCATTAAACAAGTGATGGAGATGAACAGATTGAGGTTCTTTCACAGAGTGTGATATTGCAAGTTTGGGCATCATCACTTACAAAGTACCTTTTGGGGTCAGCCTAAAGACACAATAGATCCTTCATTCCTCCTTGTGTTGAATGTATCTATTTTATCAACGAAAATCTGAAACCCAACGGAAGACAAACTGGGCGGAAAAGGTGTTACGTTGAACTGATAATATTGATATCTGAGTTTGGGCAATATATATATATTTTTTTTTATTTTTTTTAAAGTTCACCACCCCAAAATAGTCTTGAAGAAGCCATCTGTCAGTATACACTACATAAATCACGTTGCTTCTTGCGCATTAGGCAAACCACACAGCTGCACTAGAGACTAAAGCTAAATCTCCGACCTTCGACAAATGGTCCCAAAGCTCTACTCAAGGAAATAAAAAAAAAATCATAAACATATTAAAAGTTACAGAGGAGTTATATGACTATATAAAGGCTACATATCATGGAACTCTGACATCATTTGTGATGTTCTTCATCATTTTAAGAAGGGGGCGCCCTACCATCTAAACAGACATTGACATGGGTTACTCATCACTGGCAGCGGTGTTGGCAAAACTGCGTGGTGCAGAAAACTCTAGTACTTGTCTGGTGTGATAGAAATCGATCAACTTAAAGAAAACTAGGCTTGATTCTGCCCATGTTTGGGATCATCAGCCAATCTGGATGACCTGAAGCTTAAGGGGCAAGTTTACTAACTCAAAAGTGAATAACTCCAGGATCGGACTGGGCTATTGGGAAACCGGGACAAAAGCCGCCGGCCCAGACCTGCGCCCTATCACCATTGCTGTGAACCTCCTCCTCCTGGCCGCATACGGTACAAGTGTGCACAGGGTTGGACTGGGCTACTGCGATTCTGCTATTGTGCGGACGGCGCCCAAATTTTTTTTTTGTTGGGCCAGGAGATCGTGAGAGTGGGTCTGGCCCGGCGGGAACCCATGAGGGCCGGGGCCCACCAGGTTTGTTTCCAGCCAGTTCAACCCTAGGCGCGCATGCGTCCCAGGCAGGGGCCCAGAGGGGGCTTTGTGATATGGGATGGGGGGGGGTCGGAGGAGGGCCCCTGAAACCACAGCTCCGGTGTGCCCCAGGCCCCCCAGTCCGACCCTTAACAACTTCTTTAATAAAACACAAAGTTTTCAAGATAAAAAAAAAATACATTTTTAGAGAAATAAAATTCTTGAAAAAATTGTAAAAAAGATGGGGAGCTACTGTGTCCTGTGCGGGTCCATTTTTTGGAACCTGCAATCCGCAACCGGGACCCGCAACCCACATTCTTACCCGATACCCGACCCGCAAGTACCTTATCCGCAACCAGGACCCGCTGACCATTAAGAATCAGGAAGTGCTGTCATTGTAAACCCGAAGTGACATCATCGGAAGTAGTCGTGATCAGAAAGAAAAAAGTAAAAATCGCTATTGAGAAGACCCGCGGCCGACCCGTGACCCGCAGAACCCGCCTATACCGGCACCAGAAAATTCCACCCACAGGGTACCACATGTTTTTGCGGGTACCCGACCCGCTGCAGGACTCTACTACTGGGGCATCTTTGGAGACACAGATCTTTACTGCTAAAGGGCTGTGGTTGCCTTGGGCTGATACAGAAGCACAAAACATCATGTACAACATTTCTACCTACTTCTTTAGTTAGGCTTTAGTTCTCCTTTAAAAGATAATCTATAATTTCTCCATATTGTATCATAATGGCACTGCATAATATTTCCTAAAACTTTTCAATGCCTGAAAGCAGCGTATTTTTTTTTTTTTTTTTTTGCCAAAAGATATTTTTTAATATACAGGATTTAAGTGAATATATTTAAGGAAGTAATATATACTGTATACCAAATGAATTTAATCTGTAAGGGACGTGCTTACAGATTGAACTTAATGGGAACTGTTTAGAAAATCTGTAAAACCGAAGCCACATACGTTGGAGGCCGAGATGGAGACATCAATAAACACATTTTAGTATAGAGGTTTTAAACTTTATTTTAACTACATCAATATAAATAAAACATTTATTACAGTTTCAGGCTATGTGGTTAGTTTTTAAGAAATGCCGTGTTTTGCTCAAATATTTTTGTGCATCGATTATTATTATTATTTTTTATTAGTCAATAAATAAACCAGACGCCAGAATTCCATCTGGTGGTGTTTTCAGAGTAATCCGCACCAATTGCAAGTTGTCTTAGTGAATACTGTAACATAAGTTAACTGTTTAAGTAAGTGATAATTGCCGTAAGCTTGGTATCCAGACCTGTAATGTACTCGGCCGTCCTTTATAAATTACCCACATCTTAGAACCTTCATCGTTCTGACCAAAGTTCCGGGCTGCAAACAAAAGCTATTGAATTTTTAAAAAATTTATTTTTAATTTTATTAAAACCATTCTGTTTTTTCTAGTTTAATTATAAATATGTGTGGCATGAAGTCAGTCTATAATTTTTCAGTCATCGCTGTTCAGACATAAGGGTTTTTGCTTTTGCCAGATTTTTCCGCCCTGAACCAATAACTTCGCCCAGTAGTTTGTTAGAAAGCGCTAATGGGAAGGTAATACACATTTATTTATTTATTATTCAACTCCAGCTTTCATGATTCCACCGCCGCCGAAGAATGTTTCAGTGGGCACATAAAATGCAATTTAGAAAATTGTGCTAATTATTTGCAATTTGAACTCTCCTTACGCCCCCACATCTCTCCTACCTTTTTAACCAGTTGTTTTTTTTGCGAGCTACACACACACAGCCATGTTTTTCCAAAAAACAGAGAGACTTCTTTGACAAAATGAACTGGTGTGTATTTTAATAATTTGTTTTTCAAGCAGGGCAGCATCATACAAAATAAACGCAATGGGAGGACTGCAGATTATGAGGTTTGCAGGAATTATAATTTTAGTTTGCAGGTGCTACATCAAGGAACCTAATGTTGGTTTCTGAAGCACAGCAGACCTTTGCCTCTTTTTCTTCTTCGATTAAGTACAGATTCTAAACATATTAAAGTTCTGTTAAAAAAAAAAAAGCATTAAAATACATCAAAATTGCCACTTAAAGGGGTGGTTCACCTTTAAGTTGACTTTTAGTATGTTACAGAACAGCCAGTTCTAAGCAACTTTTCAACTGGTCTTCATCATTTATTTTTCTATAGTTTTTGCCTTCTTCTTCCGACTCCTTCCAGCTTTGAAACGGGGGTCACTGACCCCAGCTAAAAACAAAAGCTGTGGAAGGCTACAAATGTATTGTTATTGCTACTATGCAATATTCCTCTTTCTATTCAGGCCTCTCCTATTCATATTCCAGTCTCTTATTCAAATCAATGTATGTTACTAGGGGAATTTGGACCCTAGCAACCAGATGGCTGAAATTGCAAACTGGAGAGCTGCTGAATAAAAAGCTAAATAACTCAAAAAACACAAATGATGAAAAATGAAAGCCAATTGCAAATTGTTTCAGAATATCACTCTCTACATCATACTAACAGTTAATTTAAAGGTGAACAATCCCTTTTAACTGGCACAGTATGCTGCCTATTCCAAGTCTGACATGGTTTAAAACAATGGCATAATGGTAGGCAAAAAGATCCCTTATCCAAAAAAATGCCAGGTCATTCTGGATAACAGGTCCCATACCTGTAATTTATTACGAAATGCAAAAAAGCATATTGTATTAACGCTTTTTAAAGGTGCATTCAATCCTTTAAGAAAAAACCCGTACCCCCACCCCATGGAGACCCCCCTCCCTCCCCAGCCTAATTGACCACCCCCCCCGGGATATGCCCCATACTTTATACTTACCCCTCTGGGCAGATTCTGGCATCAGAGTTCCATGCATTCATCTTCCGGGTCTTCGTGTCTTTTTCCGGCGCTTTGGCAATTTTCGTGAGTTTTGGTGCAGTTGGCGCAAACCGGCAAATTGATCCAACTGAGCATGCGCCAACATGCCGATCTCCCACTCAGCTTGACGAAGTCCTGCATGGAACTCCAATGCCAGAATCTGCGCTGAGGGGTAAGTATAAATTATGGGGCATTTCCCCGGAGGGGCAGTTAGGCTGGGGGGAGGGGATATGGGACCTGTTATCCAGAATTCTCATGACCTGCCATTTTTTGGATACAAGATCTTTCCATTATTTGGATCTTCATACCTTAAGTCTACGATAAAATCATGTAAACATTAAATAAACCCAATAGGCTGTTTTTCCCCCCAAAAAAGGATTCAGAGCTTTCTGGGTAACGGTTCCAATACCTAAACTGTTTACAAGTGAAGGTAGGTAATAAAAACAAGGCACTTTTACACGTGAACATTCTCTACGCAGATCAAAACAAAGGCTTCTAAATTAAATTTGTGATGTAATTTTTTGTATATTTATACGTATTACAGGTATGGGACCTGTTATGCAGAATGCTCGGGACCTGGGGTTTTCCGGATAACGGATATTTATGTAATTGGGATCTTCATACCTTAAGTCTACTAGAAAATCATATAAACATTAAATAAACCCAATAGGCTGGTTTTGCTTCCAATAAGGATTAATTATATCTTAGTTGGGCTCAAGTACAAGCTATTGTTTTATTATTACAGAGAAAAAGGAAATTATTTTTAAAAGTTTGGATTATTTGGATAAAATGGAGTCTATGGGTGATGTCCTTTCCGAAATGCAGAGCTTTCTGGATTAAATGACTCTTCAACTTGCTTTTCCATGAGACTTGCTACACTGGAAGAGAAACCTACAGTATCTCTATCAAGGTACAAGTAGCAGCAGGGCCGGAACTAGGGGTAGGCAGAAGAGGCACATGCCTAGGGCGCAAAGGCAGAGGGGCGTCAGGCACTTACCTCTTTACGCCTTCCCCTAATTCGGACCATATTGTGCAGAACTTGCAGCATCCGTTCTCTCGAGTGTGCGCTTTGTGGCACATGCGCACTCTCGCTTCACCGTCTCTTGCGATGTCTCGCCGCTCTTCTGTGCATGCGCACTCACACGTCCTTCTTCTGTGTGGGGGAGACGTAGTCGACTGGGTTGCCTAGGGTGCCCAGTCGACTTGGCCCGGCACTGAGTAGCAGCTACTTATTCTCATGTGAAATGTGCTTAAAATGGCATGACCTAACACAGGGCTGTCCAACTGGCGGCCCCTCCATATGTGGCCCTTCACATCAAAGTCTGCCTGCTGTGTCTGCTTACCATTTGTAAGCTTTAAAAGGTATCACTACAGAGATTAACTGGCCCCTGCATTGTTTAAACCTCGCCACACCAAGCAGGTCGCCAGATCTCAGCCTCTCTCTTCCACCCAAGCGCATCAGTGACGTCATTGACGCGTATACAAACGTCTCAAAAATTAAAAAATTTTTTTTTAAAAAAAAAACTTAAAAATACACCCTCAATGATGGCATCCTAGACAGCCGCCTACTCTGCCTACCCCTAGTTCCAGCCCTGATCCCTGCAGTGAGCACCAACCATCTGGTTTTTTGGTGTGTTATTAATGTGGACATGATCTTGCGGTAACATGGGTGTGGTTTAAAGTGGGTGTGGTCTGAAAACAGGGAGTGGCTAACACTGGCTTCCATTATCGGCCCTCCACCATGTAGATTAGAAAAATTCCGGCCCTCTGTACCATATAAATTGGACAGCACTGACCTAACAGGTGGCGGTATGCTCTCCATCACTGGTATATAGGGATTTACCAAATCCACTATTTTAGGATCCTTAGTGAAAGATTTGGCCCAATCAACCCTTATTTGCCTAGGGAAATGAGGGAAAAAGAGAATTGCTCGTGCAGTGAGTGGTTAAAAAATGTTTGACTTCCTATTTTGTGTAATGAAAAGTCCCATGATTTTTCGGATTCATAACAGCCAGGCACTTGAATTTGGCTGAATGTAAATCCTGCTGAAAAAGTTGAATCTTGCCCGAATCCTGGATTCAGTGTATCGTTCCTGGTATATAGATGAACTCATAGTAACAAGTAATAATATTAAATCCAAAAGAAGATAGACCACCAATAATCTGAAGATCAATGTAATAACTGAAATATTTGTTTCATGTTGGTGTTTTTTGTGTGCAAATTAAAGCAGACCAATTGCATCAGATCCTTAAAAGTCGTTAGAGTAACATTCAGAGAGCAGAGTCAATTTGCGGAGGTGCCCAGTAGACACTTCACTCTCCAGCTGCTTCCACCGTTTATGAGTCAAACAGGATAATAAATAAACACTGTAAATGACATTTTAACCTCTGGGTTTTTTTCGTCTGCATTTTTATCAAAATAACCAAAGATTAAAAAAAAATTATTGATGGCGAAGGAGTTTTAGCATTTTTCAGTCGGCGGTCAGATAAAGGGTCCTTTCAAGTACCTGTTGGCAATATTGTCTTTTATTTTTCCTATTGATGTTTTTAAAAAATGGCCTTCTAATATTACAGGATTGAAAAAAGATCCCCTTGAAACATTTTTTTATGTTTCCACTTTCAATAAAAAAAAAATGCTGTTTTTGAAAGCTGCAGCTGGTTATTTCTGCAGGAGTTCCCACTTATGGCCGGATTTGATTGACATTTTGAAATGGCAGCTTTTCCTGAATAGCCGTTAACTTGTAGAATTCACTTATGGCCCCGAGACAGGCTGACTTTGTTCTACTGTTGGGGGCTGTCCAATGTAAACAGGACCTTGCATCTGAATTTAATAATGCGGCAAAGTCCGCAGAGAGAAAACAATTTTTTTTTTACACTTAAACTTCTGATGTGTTTTTGCAGCAGATTTTTCAGACATCCAACATAACAAGTATTCTGTGCAGTAATAATTATAATTTGGGGTTTAGTCCCTTACTGCGCCTTCTTTCTATTTTTGTTATGCTTGTCATAATCACAAGCGGATTAGAAGAAAAGAGGTTCCGCCTAAATATTGGGAAGGGGTTTGTTACAGTGAGAGCTGTGAAGATCTGGAATTGTCTCCCTGAATCAGTGGTACAGGCTGATACATTAGATAGGTATAAGGAAGGGTCGGATGATTTATTCACCAGTAGCTCCTCCCAGCAGACAGGAGGGAGCCAATGAGATTAGAGGAGGGAAAGGGGTGTTACAGGGAGAGCTGGGAAGTGAATCAGGGGTACAGGCTGATACATTAGATAGGTACAAGGAAGGGTCGGATGCTTTATTCACCAGTAGCTCCTCCCAGCAGACAGGAGGGAGCCAATGAGATTAGAGGAGGGAAAGGGGTGTTACAGGGAGAGCTGGGAAGTGAATCAGGGGTACAGGCTGATACATTAGATAGGTACAAGGAAGGGTCGGATGCTTTATTCACCAGTAGCTCCTCCCAGCAGACAGGAGGGAGCCAATGAGATTAGAGGAGGGAAAGGGGTGTTACAGGGAGAGCTGGGAAGTGAATCAGTGGTACAGGCTGATACATTAGATAGGTACAAGGAAGGGTCGGATGCTTTATTCACCAGTAGCTCCTCCCAGCAGACAGGAGGGAGCCAATGAGATTAGAGGAGGGAAAGGGGTGTTACAGGGAGAGCTGGGAAGTGAATCAGGGGTACAGGCTGATACATTAGATAGGTATAAGAAGGGGTTGGATGGTGTTTAGCAAGTGAGGGAATACAGGGATATGGGAAATAGCTCATAGTACAAGTTGATCCAGGGACTGGTCCCATTGACATTTTGGAGTCAGGAAGGAATTTTTCCCCCTCTGAGGCAAATTGGAGAGGCTTCAGATGGGTTTTTTGCCTTCCTCTGGATCAACTGGCAGATAGGTAGTTAATAAAAAAAAAAATAAAAAAAAGGTTGAACTCGATGGACATGTGTCTTTTTTCAACCTTACTTACTATGTTACTATGTATGTCATGCTTTATTAATTTTTTCTGTGGTAAGATATTTAACATTAAGGTAGTTATTTATCAAAATGCAAATTTTTCTGATTATTTAATTTAAAAAAGTCCAACCAAACTAGAATCCACGATTTGACCTCATTTTTTTTTTTTTTTTTTTTTTATTAAAAAAGCTCAATGTAATCGGATTGTGGAAAAACTCAATAAAAACCCAAATCTTAAAAATGTTTAGAGCTTTTTCCCAAAAAGCTCAGAAAAGCCAGTAATAGTCTGATTTTCGGGCTAATTCCAGGGCAGACCACAGAAACTTCCAAATAGGTTAGGGACCTCTCCCATTGACCATTGACTTATATACAACCTCAGCAGGTCTGATAAGGCGGATTTTCAGATTCGGACTTATAGCAGCCTCAGGATATAATAAATTTGGAAAATTTTCACTAAAAGATTTTATAGCAAAAAAAAAAAAAAAACTCGAATTTTTTGAGTTTTTAGCATTCGGACTTTAATAAACAACCCCCTAAATATAGACACTTATTTCACAGAGCACCCAAGGCATCATTAAAATATGCAAAAAGTTAATTTCTTGAACTCATTTTTGTCTTTTTTTAACAATTCACATTTATTTGTAAATGTAATATATGGGAAAGAAAATTATTTTAACTGTTAGGGGCAAATTTACTTATTGTCGAATATCGAGGGTTAATTAACCCTCGATATTCAACTGCCGAATTGAAATTGATTTACCGCAAATAGTTCAATGGAATGATCGAGCGAAAAATCGTTTGATTCGAAGGATTTTAATCCATCGATCGAGCGATTTTTCTTCGACCTAAAAATTGTTCCAAAGCCTATGGGGACCTTCCAACTGCCGAATTGAAATCTTCAACTTCAAATATCAAAGTTGAAGGATTTACCGCAATTTGTTCGTTCGAATTGAACGATTTTTCTGTGACCTAAAAAAGCTAGCAAAGCCTATGGGGACCTTCCCCATAGGCTAACATTGACTTCAGTAGGTTTTAGGTGGCGAACTAGGGGGTCGAAGTTTTTTTTTAAAGAGACAGTACTGGTCGAATAGTCGAACGATTTTTAGTTTGATTCGA
Organism: Xenopus petersii; assembly: GCA_038501925.1. NCBI lineage: Eukaryota > Metazoa > Chordata > Amphibia > Anura > Pipidae > Xenopus > Xenopus petersii. The sequence goes on along the minus strand of CM076680.1, from coordinate 169,610,317 downwards.
AGGTCGAAGTAGCCAAAAAAAACATTCGAAATTCGAAGTTTTATTTCTTCTATTCCTTCACTCAAAGTAAATGGGCCCCCAGGTCTTTTTCTTCATACATTTACCTATGTAAATAATGAATTTCGAAATCTTTGTGGCAGGACCAAAATGCGTGTCCAACACATGACCCTGCGTTAAACTGTATGAAACAGAGAGACGGGCAAACTGTTTCATGGTAAAACTTATTACAATAAATAAAGACTGTGTTAAGAATTTTACAAATAGAACCCTCAAGGTGTCATATAATATATAGTTCTACAGGTATATTGTCTCTAAACTTTAGAAATAATAGTTTTTTTCTTGCTTCCTTATCTTACCTTTTTACGTCGGTTATATTGGGGACAGATTTAGCAAAGGTCGAATTTATGTGAATTTTTTTTTTTTACTCAAATAAATTCCAATGTACTCAAAACTCATATGTTATCTTATTTAAGAAAAAACTAAAACGTCTAAAATTCTAACTAATGTTACTGACCCGAAAACTCGAATCAAATATGAATGAAACTCCATTCAAGTTTTTTTCCAAAAAAAAAAAATTGTCAGGAAGGCAATTAACATCTTCAAATGTCTTTGAATCAACGAACCTCTGCCATTGACTAGTAAATTAATCCGGCAGGTTTTAGATGGCGAATATTCGAATTAGAAGTGTTTCCATGGTTGAGGTGTGATAAATTTTAATTTGGTGCTTTTGAATTCGAATTCCCCATTCAAATCTGCCCATTAATGTTCTTTTAGATTTAAATTAATGACTAGGCTGATTTTTTTTATATGACCATAACAATTTTTTAGCAAATTAAAAAAACGTTCAACGTATGCGAATCCTCCTTTCACAAAAACTTGATTGTTTGGAAACGAAGGGGCTGATTTATGAAAGACAAGCTGTAACGTGATTGTAATTTATCATCAAAAGACAATGAATACAATTAACACATTTATCAGAGGTGAAGAATCTGTCCATTTCTCAGAATGGATTTATTGGCCTTGAGCAGTGGAACTTATTTTGTCCGCTAACCCCCATCACATGCATGGAAAAACGCTAGGATTTAATAGTTGTCCAGATCATATACTTTAGGATTTATTGTAAAAAGGGTAAACAGTCCCCTAAATCTGATCTGATATAAACCACATATAGGCGGTTATTTACTAAAACTCAAATGAATCTCATTTTTTTATTAAGACAAAGTCAACCAAACTTTCTTCCACTAATTAAACTCATTTATCAATAATTCTTCACGAAAAACGTCACAACAACTCAACTTTTACGGATTATCATATAAAAAAACATCAACTTTGCCTGACGATCTGGCGCAGATCACGATGTCAGGAAACAACTTCAGGGATATCTGCCATTGACTTCTATTAGGCACAGTTATGGGATCCGTTATCCAGAAACCCATGATCCAGATCTACAGGAAGGCTGTCTTCCATAGAGTCCAATAGAGTCCATTATAAGCATATAATTCAACTTTTTTTTTTTTTTAATGATTGCTTTTTTCTTTCTAGTAAAATATTATTGGGTTTATTTAACGTTTTAAATTATTTTCAGCAGACCTAAGGTATGGAGATCTAAATTATTGCAAGATCTCTCATCTTTAAAACACCAGGCCCCAAGCATTCTGGATAATAGATCCTATACCAGGTGTAAAGGAATCTAGTGGTACGGTGGGGATGCCCGCCGAGGCTGCCGCATCCTCCTTGACGCACGTGCTTTCTTTATTTAGCACGGATTTCAAATATTTAAATGGCCCTTTGCATACAACTCATTGTCCAACGTCAGGTCTATTTCAATAGTTCCTGAGTGCAATTTCTAGGGCTCATATTTATCAAGGGTCGAATTGTAAACTCAAATTTTTGTGTTTTTTTTTTTAAGGTCAAAACTGTCAGATTTGATTATGGAGTTATTCAAATTCTATTCAAGTTTTTCAAAAAAAATCAAATTAGATTTTTTTTTCAAAAAAAATTCAAATCAGATTTTTCGAGATTTATCATACTCTGGCAATTTGAGAATTCAAATTAGACTATTCGCCACCTAAAACCATCAGAATTGCTGTTTAAGTCAATGGGAGACGTCCAGGGATCAATTGGGAGTTGTTTGCAGCCTTCCTGACATTTGAGGTTTTTTTTCGGAGAATAAATTAGAATTGAATTTTTAAAATTCTAATCGAATTCGATTTGAGTTTTGGGTCAATTACATTCATCCGAGTTTAAAAATTTTAATTTTTTAAATACACTTCGATTTGATGCATTCTGAATAACAGGTCCCATACCTGTATGAGGTTTTAGTTTGCTGTGTGTACACATCTCTCTTTATCAATGGAAGTTATTGCACTGACGCCTCTGCTTTTAGACCAAGAAAGCAAAGCCAAGCAATATAGCAGCTCCTGCTCAAGTGTAATACAGGTATGGGATCCATTATCCAGAAAGCTATGAATTATGGCGAGGCTGTCTGACATAAGACTTTATTTTATCCAAATAATCCAAATTTTTATTTCTCTGTATTAAAGGGCACGTAAAGGCAAAATACTAAAATCCCATTTTTACTTTCTTTAATGAAAAAGAAACCTACCGTATATACTCGAGTATAAGCCGAGTTTTTCTGCCCCCAAAATATGCTGAAAAACTCTACCTCTGCTTATACTCGGGTCAAGCGCAAAAACGGTCGCCGGCGCCCAAGAATAGTCATCCAATAGGCATCCAAAAAACGAGACGCCGGCACCTCCAATGGGAGCAGAAACCCTCAATTTTTTGATTGAAACTTACCAGAAGCTGCTGCATTTCTCACCCTAGGCTTATACTCGAGTCAATAAGCTTTCCCAGTTTTTGGAGGTAAAATTAGGTACCTCGGCTTATACTCGGGACGGCTTATACTCGAGTATATACGGTATCTCCAATATACTTTAATTAAAAAATGTGTACCGTTTTTATAAGAAACCTGACTGTATGCAGTGAAATTCTCCCTTCATTTACTGCTGTGGATAGGAATTGTCAGACGGTCCCCAACTGCTCTGCAGGGAAACAATCATACTTATGAACAGCAGGGGGAGCCCCTGCCTTACTTCCCAGCCATGCAGAACTCAAGCAGCCTTGTTTATGGCGATTCCTAAGCAGCCCAGACCACACTGAGCATGTGCACAGTCTTAGTCTTGCAAAGATGTATAACGAAGTTACAAGATGGTGACCCCCTGTAGCCAACTTTGAAAACATAAATTATTTGTTTGATTAGGCTTGTGGTGCAGTAAGTTCATATTTATATTTAGTATACAAAATACAGCATTTCTAGCCTTATTCTATTTTAGACTTTACGTGCCCTTTAATAAAACAGTATCTTGTAGTAAGATATAATTAATCCTTATTGGAGGCAAAACCAACCTATTGGGTTTATTTAATGTTTATATGATTTTCTAGTAGACTTAAAGTATGAAGATCCAAATTATGGCAAGATTCCTTATCCAGAAAACACCAGGTCCCAAGCATTCTAAATAACAGGTCCCATACCTGTACATAGAAGCAATGTTCTGCACCCAAAACAGAGCAAAGGAAAATAAATGGAGGCTAACCCCTACTTAAAAACCGTTTATTTTTGTTATAACGACACAATAGCCCATGTTTTTATTTCTCTCGTGGTCTTAAATTGGTGCCTATCCGTCCACAAGCTAAATTTTAGCTTCATGACGTTTTTGGAGATCTTATTGCTATTTTTAAAAATGTAAAACAAAAAACACTTTGGGTTGCCGATACCTCTGTTTTCTTTTTAACCGAGTCGGCCCTATGTTTTGTATTTTTTAGGCACCTCGCGGTTAATAAATGACAGCTGTTACTACAGGCTTGTGAAATAACATCCGTTTAAAATGTTCTGCTCACTGTTTTTCTGATTTATAAAATACAAGAGATGGCTCTTTGCGGTGGAAGACTAGTCTGTACCTGGTAGAAATAAGCCTTTGAAGTCTTTTACTAGGTTTCAGCTGAAAACGGTTCCCTCACGTTTAGTTACTGGTTTTCCAGATGTGACGGGGCAACTCAATGGGGGAGGAGATGGGCCACAGATATGGTTTTCCTTCCACGTTCCATTACCCATAAAAACGCTATTGTTATGGTTCTTTAAAGAGTGTCTGATGTGTATTAAACTTGGTTTTAATGCTGCACTAGTGTAACGTTTCATAAACCAATGTGTGTGCATTACAACTTCCACTTGTGTTCGGCTTCTGTGTGCAGGACGAGGAGGCCAAAAAAATTATATCCATGATATTATTCCTCTGCCTAGACTTTAAAGGAGAACTAAGCCCCAAAGTTAAAAAACCCCTACCCTCAACGCTACATAGGGGCAAATTCCCTAAAGTGCGAAGCGGCTAGCGCAAATTCGCGTGATGTCATTTCGTTACTAACGGGCGCTGGCGTAAATTCGCTAGCGAAGTGGACCTACTCTAGTGCTACTTCGCACCCTTACGCCAGGCGAAGTTGCACCATGACGAAGGGACGTAACTACGTTAATTCACTTTATCTTTAACTTGGTGCTGTTTGCAAATTAGGCATTGCTTGCGTAACTGCGCTTTCCTTGATGAATTAACGCTAGCGCAACTTTGCTAATTTTCACCTCCCTGAGCGGATTCGGATTTTAGTGAAGTTTAGCGAAACTTCGCCTGGCGAAGTGTGGCCAAGCCTGCGCTAGTGCAACTCCGCAGGCTAGAGAATTTGCCCCATAGACTCTCCTCCCCTCCAGCTTAGCTGCAACCCCGGGCAAATGCCCCAAAGTCTTTACTTACCCCTCGGTGCAGATTCTGTCCAACGGAGTTCACGGCGGCCATCTCCTTCTCTACTGTAATCTTCGGAATGACATTGGCGTAGCAGCGCAGGCGTAGTTGGAGCAATTTTCTGTTTCACTATTTATGTGCCGAAACTCCCAGAAATTGCCAAAGCGCCGGTCTCATTCCAAACATTACTGAAGCGGCTGAAGACAGTGCCCATGAACTCCGTCGGACAGAATCTGCCCAGAGGACTAAGTAAAGAGTTTGGGGCATTTGCCCGGGAAGCAGCTAGGCTGGGGGGAGGAGGAGGGGGGAAGTGGGGTCTATGTAGGGTAGGGGGGTAGGGGTCTTTTAACTTTAGAGTTTAGTTCTCCTATTTAGTATCTCTCTATTAACGCTGGTGATAAGACATAAGATCCATACATAACTGGGAGGCAAATTTCTCAAGGGTCGAATTTCAAATTCATGGGAGTTTATTTTTTTTTTTAAATTCGATTAAATTCAAAATTAAATTGGGGAAATGTATTAAATGAATCAAATTGTTAAAACTCTGACAAATTTTTTAAAAAAATGTGAAAATCGAATTTTCAGTTCGACCCTTAATAAATCTGTCCTTGAGCGTTGCTGCGCTACCATACCCACTGTTGAATTAAAAACTATAAAAGTGATGGAACATTGTCTGTCTCTTTAATTTTTGAATCAAAATTTTAATGGGGTTTCAATACTAGTATTGTAAGACAATTGTCCATTACATTAATATTACAGCTATGCAATTCATTATCTGGAAACTCGTTATCCAGAAAGGCCGTCTCCCTTAGACTCCATTTTAATCAAATAATCCACATTTTTAAAAATCATTTCCTTTTTCTGTGTAATAATAAAACAGTCGCTTGTACTTGATCCCAACTAAGATATAATTAATCCTTATTGGAACCAAAATTCGCCTATTGGGTTTATTTCATGTTTAAATAATTTTTTAGTCCTTTAGACAGTAACATAAAAAAATTGTTTGTACTTAACAAAAAAAACATCAAGACAAATTTAACCTTAAATTCACAAAGTCTTTATTAAGAAACAATTTACCGATTCTCCGCTTGTGCTCCTCTTCAGAGATGGCGACAGGGTGACGATCCATCGTGTGACGCTCGATTTCTCCTTCCTTACAGGAGATAGTCAGAGAGGAGAAATTGAGCACTGCATGACGGATCGCCGCCCTATTGCCGTTTCATACGACAGTATCTTTGCGTCTATGGCCAGCTTTAATGTATGAAGGTCCAAATAACAGAAAGATCCCTCATCAGAAACACCCCAGGTCCCTAGTATTCTGGATTACAGGTCCCATACCTGTGCTAATTCCGCTCTCATCTTTTAAACTATTGTTACTATTCCTAGTAACTGACCCTAGCAACCATGCCCTAATTTGAATAAGAGACAGGAATATGAAAAGGGACTGAATAGAACGATGAGTATTAAAAAGAAGCAATAACAATACATTAGTAGCCTTACAGAGCATTTGTTTTTTAGATGGGGTCAGTGACCCCCATTTGAAAGCCGGAAAGAGTCAGAAGAGGAAGATAAATAATTCAAAAACTGTACAAAAAGAAAAATGAAGGTAAATTGAAAAGTTGCTTTGAATTAGGCATTTTATAACATACTAAGGGGGTTATTTATCAATCTCCGAATATCCAAACCTCGAATAATTCGTAGTTTTTGGAGCAAAAAAAAAAAAACTACGAATTATTCGATATTTATTAAACTCCGATGGTCCAAAATCTCAGAATCCGAAACCCTGGCATCTAAAAGCTCTCGAGGTCCTGTATAAGTCAATGGGGAAGGTCCCAGTGTCTGCGTTGATGTCTGTACCAAAATCAGTTGATTTTTGGGATTCAACGCAAAAAAACTCCGAAAAAATCTTTGTTTTTGCAGAAAACAATTCTGAGTTTTCGGGGAAAGCTCTGCAGTTATCGGTGTTTTGCCCGACCCTTTTGTATTCTTGTCTTTTTTTCTTCATATATAAGGTCCATTCGGGAATTCGGAGTTGGATATTAGAAATACTAAGATAAATTCGGACCTTGATAAAAGTTAAATTTAAAGGAGAAGGAAAGGCTTGCAGCACTCGGGGGTGCCAAATGTTACCAACTTAGAGCTGGGGAAATGTGTCCACCATAGGCTTTTCTACAGCAGCTTTCGTCAGAAATTGTTGGATAAATACATTTGTGTTCATACCAATAGACCCGTATTGAGATTTTACACATTAATTTGTATTGTTATGGATGGACTGTTCTGAAAGTCAAACTTCTATCTGTGGAACTGAATGATCCACAATACTAATTACACAGGACAAGACCAGGCAATAAAATCATCTCTCCCTGAAAAATGATCCTTTCTGCCTCTAACATGCCTCTCGCTGGGCATTAATTCTACATTTGTACAAAAGGTGAGAAGGTCTTGCTAAAATATGCCAAATAAATATATCTATATATAATACATAAACGCCATGAATATCTTGTAAATTATATCCTTATAAACGGTGAGATCTGATGTCATCAGTTATAAACGATGAGTTCTGATGTCATTTCTGTCACATGACTCACTGAAATATGTGTGTTATAATAAATAAAGTACCCCCAGTTGCAAGATATAAGGATATTAGAAGTAACCTCAGAGTTCCATGACCTGTATAAAATAGTGATGCTTCGAATCCACTATTTTGGATTCGGCCGAACCCCCAAATCATTCATGAAGGATTTGGCCAAATACCGAACCGAATCCTAATTTGCATATGCAAATTAGAGGTGGGAAGGGGAAACATTTTTTACTTCCTTGTTTTGTGACAAAAAGTCACATGATTTCCCTCCCTGCATCTAATTTGCATATGCAAATGATGATTCAGTTTGGCCGGACAGAAGTATTCGGCCGAATCCTGCTGAAAAAGGCCGAACCCCGAAGCGAATCCTGGATTCGGTGCATCCCTAGTATAAAAACACTCGGCCTTCGACCTCATGCTTTTATATGGTCATGAAACTCCTCGGTAACTTATAATATGCTTATATTTTACAAGAGGGGGTACTTAATTCACTATATAACCACAGACTCAAGGGTCGAATTTCAAATTCATGTTTTTTAAAACTCCCATAAATTTGAAATTCAACGAATCAAAACAAATTAATAAAATAAAAATTTTCCAACTCAGACCAATTTAAACGACCCAAAAACTTGAATCGAATTTGGTCAAACTCAATTCGAGTTTTTTCTCAGAAAAAAAACTCGAATGTCAGGAAGGCTGCAAACATTTCCAAATTGTTCACTGGATGTCTCCCATTGACTTAAACAGCTATTCTAAAGGTTTTAGGTGGTGAATAGTCAAATTTGAATTCTTGAATGAAGGGCCGGAGTGTGATAAATCTCAAAAATCAAATTCAAATTTTTTTTTTTTTTTTTTAAAAACTTGAATCGAGTTTTTATAATTTCCTAGTCGAATTTGACCGTTTTGACCATAAAAATCTTGCGAAAATTGAATTTGAATTTTCAATTCGACCCTTCATAAATCTGCCCCATAATGTTGCCAGGTGTGTAGCCTGTAAGTACTTGTGTTTGTTTTTATTTTGTATAGTAGTTTGTATAAGCGGCACTGTACATCTTTAACAATACAGTAACGGGCAGACAGGGAAATGTTACAATAAATAATACCCTCTAATAGAAAATGTAGACACATCCAACATAGTCCAACACCAGTACAGATTAACGGGGTGCTTCACCTTTAAGTTAACTATATTATGGCTAATTCTAAGCAACCTTTTTTAGTTGGCTTTCATTTTTCCTTTATAGTTTTCTGACTTATTTGACTTTTTCTTCTGACCCTTTCCTGCTTTAAAATGGGGGTCACTGACCCCATCTATATAACAAATGCTCTGTAAGGCTACAAATATATTGTTATTGTTACTTTTTATTACTCATCTTCCTATTCAGGCCTCTCCTATTCATGTTCCAGTCTCTTATTCAAATCAATGCATGGTTGCTAGGGGAATTTGGACTTTGAAATTGCAAACTGGAGAGCTGCTAAATAATTAAAAAAACCTAAATAATAAATAAATCCCAACTGCAAATTGTCTCAGAATATCAGTCTCTACATCAGTGATCCCCAACCAGTAGCTCATGAGTAACATGTTACTCACCAACCCCTTGGATGTTGCTCCCAGTGACCTTAAAGCAGGAGCTTATTTTTGAATTTCAGGCTTGGAGACAAGTTTTGGTTGTATAAAACCAGATGTACTGCCAGACAGAACCTCCTATAGGCTGCCAGTCCACATAGGGGCGACCAAATAGCCAATCACAGCCCTTATTTGGTACCACCCACAAACATTTTTCATGCATGTGTTGCTCCCCGATTCCTTTTACATCTGAATGTTGCTCATGGGTAAAAAAAAGTTTGGGGACCCCTGCTCTACATCATACTAAAGGTTAACTTAAAGATGAACAACAGAATTATCATGTTTTTTATCATGAATTATTGATGTTGGCATCAAATGCCCAGGGCCGTCATCAGGGGGCCCCCGGGCCCAAGCCTAAAGGGGGGCCCAGCTGTGCTGCACTTTTTGAATTAGCCGGGACCCCCTTGAAAGCACCAAAGCCACAAACGGGGCAGAAGCTACGAAAAGACCCGAAGCCACAAAAGGAGCCTAAGGTAAATTCCACTGGACACCAATGTGTTTTTTTTTTTAATGTAATCCCCCTGCCACCAATTATTTAATACTATTATAGGCCCCTGGCCACCAATGTTTTTTTTAAAAACTTTTATGGGAGCCCTGGAGCCAATTTTTTTTTTCTTTTAATTTATTGGGTGGACCCTGGCCGCCAATGTTTTGTTTTTAAGTTATAATGGGGTCCTGACCACCAATGACTTTTTATAACTTGTTTGTCGTTGGGGTTTACTGTTTTTAGCGCTGTCTGTGTGGCCTCTTTACTGTGTTGTTGGCGCGATCTGGGGGTGGGCGCCGACCAGGGGGCCCAGAAAATTATGTTGTACGGGACCCTGTGATTTCTGATGGCGTCCCTGCCTGCCACAATGTCCTCTTCCGGTGATGAATTCAGGCAAGGAACGCGTCTGGGCTGGCGGGGCCCACAGGAGCCGTCAACCAACCAGGGGGCAACTTTACTAAAGGGCGAAGTGTCTAACGCTGGCGAAAATTTGCCAACTGGAAAACTGGGCAGCAAACTGGAAAATGAGGTTCAACGTTGATAAATGCAAGGTTATGCACTTTGGCAAAAATAATATAAATGCAAGTTATACACTAAATGGCAGTGTGTTGGGAGTTTCCTTAAATTAAAAGGATCTTGGGGTCTTTGTAGATAACACGTTGTCTAATTCTGGGCAGTGTCATTCTGTGGCTACTAAAGCAAATAAAGTTCTGTCTTGCATAAAAAAGGGCATTAACTCAAGGGATGAAAACATAATTATGTCTCTTTATAGGTCCTTGGTGAGGCCTCATCTGGAGTATGCAGTTCAGTTTTGGACTCCAGTCCTTAAGAGGGATATAAATGAGCTGGAGAGAGTGCAGAGACGTGCAACTAAATTGGTTAGAGGGACGGAAGACTTAAATTATGAGGGGAGACTGTCAAGGTTGGGGTTGTTTTCTCTGGAAAAAAGGCGCTTGCGAGGGGACATGATTACACTTTACAAGTACATTAGAGGACATTATAGACAAATAGCAGGGGGCCTTTTTACCCATAAAGTGGATCACCGTACCAGAGGCCTCCCCTTTAGACTAGAAGAAAAGAACTTTCATTTGAAGCAACGTAGGGGGTTCTTCACAGTCAGGACAGTGAGGTTGTGGAATGCACTGCCGGGTGATGTTGTGATGGCTGATTCAGTTAATGCCTTTAAGAATGGCTTGGATGATTTTTTGGACAGACATAATATCCAAGGTTATTGTGATACTAAACTCTATAGTTAGTATAGGTATGGGTATAAAGAATTTTAATTAAAAGTAGGGAGGGGTGTGTGTATGGATGATGGGTTTTCATTTGGAGGGGTTGAACTTGATGGACTTTGTCTTTTTTCAACCCAATTTAACTATGTAACTATGTAACTATGTAACTTGATGTCATTTCGGAAATTCGCCAATTTACTAACAATTGCTGGAGTAATTTCCCTAGGGAAGGAGATAGCACTTTGCTCCCTAACGGCAGGTGGATTTGTGCTCTGGCGTCTTTTCCTTTTTTCAGGGTGATAGGCTGCTAAAGAGCGTAAATTGTTTTTGGGGGAAACAGGCTTCCCCCCTACATTTCCGAACATATGGCACATAAACTGTATGCTGGGCTCATGTGTAGGGAATTATAACACTATAACAATTTAATTTTATTAAGGTTCCCTGGACTTGTGTAGTGTAATGTATTTGCTGTAACACATACGTCCATTCAACGTTAACTTCCCGCTGTATGCAAATTAGCCAACGCTAGCGCAACTTCGATTCGCTTGACGCAGTAACGGTATCGCAACTTCACCAGCGCTCGGCACCCTGGACACAACTTTGGATTTTAGTGAATTAGCTTTGTCCTGGTGAATCTACGCCTGGTGAAGTGTTGCGATGTGAGTGAAGCAGTCGCTGGTGAATTTTCGCAGGTTAGTGAATTTGCCCCCAGGTTTTTTTCCTGGTGCCTCACCAGCCTGCTTTTGGGACTGTGGGATTTCTGTATTGAAGTGCACAACCTGTTTCTGACTCTGCCCGGTATCATAAAAGTTCTGCATTCCAGGCACCTGTGTTGTTTCTAAAATAAATATATATATATAGGTGCCAAATGGGACATTTTCTGTGCCCTGCAATTCTCAATGGCACCTGCACAGCGTATTATGCCCTTCTTGGAATCTTGGAATCCCATCTCCGAAGATGCGGACCATGCATCAGTTTTAGGAACATGAGATATATATATATATATATATATATATATATATATATATATATATATATATATATATATATATATATATGTCCTACACCAGGGCTGAATCATCTATTTACACTCACACTGATAAAGCTCCTTCAGTTTCTCTCTTTGGGGCAACAGAGTTAATCCATATTTTGGGATCAGCAAGCACCACAAAGGCTCACATTTATAAAGCTTATAAATAAAGCCGTGAAACCCAATCTGTGGATTTTACACCAGTGTTACAAGGCTTCATTGGGAATGGCATGAAGCTCTTTCAGTCGAGTCTTCAGTCTGCTGTGCACTTTTCATGGATCACTTGCCGTGTGCCACTGCTGATTACTTCTTTGAAGTGCCACATGCCAGTTGAAATGAAGAGGTTATTTTATAGCTCACGGGAGAATAAATGGTCTTTATTTGAGCGTACATGTGCTTTAAATGAAATTCTTACCCCCCATCTCAGCACTTGTAGGATTTCTCTGTGCTGTGGCCTCCAGCTAATCATGTTGATAAAGGAATTAAAGGGGAGTTAAAAGCAAAGAATTCATCTTACTGCTACAAGTGCAGGTATGTGTGAGGCCCCGTCTTATTGCTCTAGGACTTAGTCTGTGAATGTCGGAGGTACCTAATGGGATAACGCTGTTGGTCAATGTAAAGTTATTTATCAAGCTTTCAGTAGAGGTATGGGATCTGTTATCTGGAAACCCGTTCTACAGAAAGCTCCAAATTACGGAAATGACGCCAAATAATCCGAATTTTTAAAAATGATTTCCTTTTTCTGTGTAATAATAAAACAGTCGCTTGTACTTGATCCCAACTAAGATATAATTAATCCTTATTGGAGGCAAAACCAGCCTATTGACTTTATTTAATGTTTAAAGGATTATCAAGTAAACTAAAGGTATGAAGATCCAAATTATGGAAAGATCCATTATCTGGAAAACCCCAGGTTCCAAGCATTCTGGGTAACAGGTCCTATACCTGAAGTTCACCTTCTTAACTTTTAGTATAATGTTGGCTGTGACATTCCAAAACAATTGACATTTTTTTTTTTTTTACAATAATTCACATTTTTAAAAATATGGGAATATGAGATCTATGGGAAACGGCCTTCCCGTAATTTGGAGCTTTCTGGATAACTGGTTTACATTATTGTGAAAAAAAACAAACAATTCCTTTATCTTTGTAATAATAAAACCGTACATTGTACTTGATCCCAAGACAAAACAATCCTGTTGGTTTTAAATGATGTTTAAATGATTTTAAGTTGATATAAAGTATGGAGATCCAAATTACAGAAAGATCCCTCCTTCGAAAAACAAATTCTGGATACCAGGTCCCGTACCTGTGTTTGAAATTTATACATTATTGCCCATGTGCCCTTCTCTTTTTATATTCTATAAGCATTTCAAAGGAAATATTATATACTGCATCATTTTTAGGACAAAAAGGAGCTTTTTAACAAAAAATATCTAAGCTGCTTTTAATCTTTATAACCATGTATTGTTTTGCTAAATACTGTAACACAGTTATGGGATCTGTTAACTGGAAACCCATTATGCAGTAAGCTCCGAATTACGGAAAAGCCGTCTCCCATAGACTCCGTTTTATCCAAAATAATCAAAATTTTTAGAAATTACAGAAATATCCGTTATCCAGAAAACTCAAGGTCCCGAACATTCTAGATAACCGGTAAAGGAAATCATTTTTTAAAACTTGGGTAAAATGGAGTCCACGGGAGACGGCCTTTCCGTAATTCTGAGCTTTCTGGATAATGGGTTTCCAGATAATGGATCCCATACCTGTACTACAAAAAACACTGAAAACATTAAATAAACCTAATAAGCTGTTTTTGCTTCTAATAAGGATTAATTATATCTTAGTTGGGATCAAGTACAAGCGACTGTTTTATTATTACAGGTATGGGACCTGTTATCCAGAATGCTTGGGACCTGTGGTTTTCTGGATAACAGATCTTTCCGTAATTTGGATCTTCATAAATCATATAAACATTTAATAAACCCAATAGGCTGGTTCTGCTTCCAATAAGGATTAATTATATCTTAGTTGGGATCAAGTACAAGCGACTGTTTTATTATTACACAGAAAAAAGGAAATCATTTTTAAAATTTGGATAAAATGAGAGACGGCCTTTCTGTAATTCAGAACTTTCTGGATAACTGGTTTCCGGATAATGGATCCTCTACCTCTACAGCCTTTTGCCTTCAGAATCATCAGAACATTGTTGCTTGTCTCTAATATTTAATCTCTTTGGAACCGACCAAATATTTGAGAGAATTTGTTTCACGGTTTTATTAAAAAAAAACTGCAGACCCCCATTCCCTTATAGAATTTTATTCTTCAATGAGCACTCTGTAACCTTAAACTAGGGATCCACCGAATCCAGGATACGGTTCCCGATTTTGCCTTATTCAGCAGTATTCGGATTCAGTGCCCTGCCCAACTGAATCCGAATCCTAATTTGCATATGCAAATTAGGGGCGGAAGGGAAATCACGTGACTTTTTGCCACAAACCAAGGAATAAAAAATGTTTTCCCCTTCCCACCCCTAATTTGGATATGCAAATTAGGATTCGGATTTGGTTCGGTATTCGGCTGAATCTTTCGCAAAGGATTCGGGGGTTCGGCTGAATCCAAAATAGTGGATTCAGTGCAGTGTTTAATCACAGTATTGAAAATACACATTAGACTTCCTGGGATATTTGGTAAGATGTAAATTTAGGGGCAATCGCTGCCTCCGAATTGAAGTGGTTAAATAGAATTGACAAGGTGATGTGATGCCAAAGTACAGTCTGGGAAATCATCAGAAAACTATGAATCTGTGTTTAATGCCAATATTTGCTGAAGGTATAGACTCTTTGGAAAGGAAAGGGCGACTAGCCAGTTATTTGGCTGTTTTTCTATGGTGCCAATTGAAAACCACGTTGGCTGAAATGCTTTATATAAACGAGGGAACGAGGGGAGACAGGGAAGTGCTGTGTTTATGCTCCGCTGCCATTTCAACATTCTCACTGCTGATATTTGCTTCTCTCGCTGACTGATGTGCGAATCCTCGTCAGGAAGATGTCGGGAGCGGCAGTTGTTTACAGGTGTTGTGAGGTTACATTGCCGATGTGATATTTAGTAACCGTCCAAACACGTCGTGTTCCCGGATCAGATGTCACTTCCAGGAAATAAGTCTGTGGTTATTACTCATAACAAGGAGCAAAACTCACAATATCTCCATTTTTGTTGTAATGTTTTCAGAATGTTGCATGTTTTGAAGCTGCAGTGGAGATTTTACCATTTGTTTTGCTAAGCATTCTTATCTAGAACATTCTGCAAATGATTCCCATTAATAGCTCTGAATCCTGCTGTGTTAGAAACAGTGAATTTTCTATAGGAGCTTCGTAAGATAGCTCTAATCTCAGCCATAAAGCAGTGTAGGGCTGCTGCTTACAATGGGGATCAGATAGGATCTGTGCAGCCACTGGGACAGAATGTTCTGTTATACAGATAGCTAGAATCTCAGCTGCCATAAAGCAGGACAGGACTGTTGCTTACAATGGGGATCAGATAGGATCTGTGCAGCCACTGGGACAGAATGTTCTGTTATACAGATAGCTAGAATCTCAGCTGCCATAAAGCAGGACAGGACTGCTGCTTACAATGGGGATCAGATAGGATCTGTGCAGCCACTGGGACAGAATGTTCTGTTATACAGATAACTAGAATCTCAGCTGCCATAAAGCAGGACAGGACTGCTGCTTACAATGGGGATCAGATAGGATCTGTGCAGCCACTGGGACAGAATGTTCTGTTATACAGATAGCTAGAATCTCAGCTGCCATAAAGCAGGACAGGACTGCTGCTTACAATGGGGATCAGGTAGGATCTGTGCAGCCACTGGGACAGAATGTTCTGTTCTACAGATAGCTAGAATCTCAGCTGCCATAAAGCACATCAAAACTGCTGCTTTGCAGGAAAAAGGGATTCACCCTTCTATTTAATCTCGTATATGTAAACACAGCATTGCACATCTTTCATAATTTTTTTTACATTGTTTCTTGTCATATATTTAGTTATTAACCATAATGTACATCCTGCATAACCCGATATCTCATGGTTTCTCTTTCAGCACGACGTCTCCCAGACTTTGCTAAAAGGCACGCTGGACAGTGTTGTCGAAGAGTGTGTGAGCTTTGTGGGAGTGGATATAAACATTTGCTCTGAAACACTGCTCAGGTAAATAGAGTCTGCTGTAATCACCTTACACAGGCATGGGGATCATTATTAAAACTGCCAGTTGCGTGACACTTTCCTTGCTTGAGTATGTTATCAAATCATAAAATTTTAATAATTTGATTAAAATAAAGTCTGTGGGTTACAGACCCCCCATAATTCTGAACTTTATTGATAAAGGGTTTCCGGATAACGGATGCCATACCTGTACATTAAATAGATGTGACCTCATCAGCTGAGTAGAGCAGAAATGCGCAGTCATTTTGCCGCAGTTCTATAACAGAGAGAGATACATTACAGCAATTGCAGAGTCCAACTTGAAGACCAAAATAATATCTAAAAATCAGTGGGACTGGCTACATTACTCTAAATTTATCTGTTTATTTTTTAGGCATATTGCTGGGCTGAATTCTGTTAGAGCCAAGAATATCATAGAATGGAGAGAGACAAATGGTCCATTTATTAACAGAGAGCAGCTCAAGCTTGTCAAAGGTCTGGGTCCTAAATCCTTCCAACAATGTGCTGGCTTTATTAGAATTAACCAGGAGTACGTCCGAAGCTTTTGCAGGTATTTTTACTCCCTTTCTTTTGTATAAACTGATAACTACTATCTTTACTCTGTTAAAAATTATCACAACACAGAGACTCTATTACAAATGACAAAATAAATGAAACAAGGAGACTCAAGTAAATCAGGTACCGTATAATCTCGAGTATAAGCCGAGTTTTTCAGCCCCCAAGATATGCTGAAAAACTCTACCTCCAATAGAGAAAATCCAGTAGCACACCAGTAATGTTGAAAAATCTTCAGTGTTTTATTTAGCCCATACAAACACACAAAGGGCAACGTTTCGGGCCCAACTGGACCCTTTGGCTTGATAAAGGGTCCAGTTGGGCCCGAAACGTTGCCCTTTGTGTGTTTGTATGGGCTAAATAAAACACTGAAGATTTTTCAACATTACTGGTGTGCTACTGCATTTTCTCTATTGGATCGCCTTTGCCCCAGTTCTCTGAGAGTTCTCTGAGAGAATTTGGACCCGGCTTGCAGGCAAAGGTCTTCCAGTTTAGCACCTAGACCTACACAGGTGAATATAGGAGGGTAGAGCACTTCGAAATACTTGTTGAAAAACTCTACCTCGGCTTATACTCGGGTCAAGCGCAAAAACGGTCGCTGGCGCCTAAGAATATTCGCCGGCGCCTTAGAATAGTAGCTGGCGCCTAAGAATAGTCATCCAAAAACGAGATTGAAACTTACCAGAAGCTGCTGCATTTCTCACCCTCGGCTTATACTCGAGTCAATAAGCTTTCCCAGTTTTTGGAGGTAAAA
This sequence comes from Xenopus petersii, assembly GCA_038501925.1. Classification (NCBI taxonomy): domain Eukaryota; kingdom Metazoa; phylum Chordata; class Amphibia; order Anura; family Pipidae; genus Xenopus; species Xenopus petersii. The sequence goes on along the minus strand of CM076680.1, from coordinate 169,593,043 downwards.
TTAGGTACCTCGGCTTATACTCGGGACGGCTTATGCTCGAGTATATACGGTATATTGCTTTATAAAAGACAAAAAGGAAGGACTGATTAAGGGATTAGAGCGATGGGAGTAGCTATGAAAATCACCCAACTGACTGATGTCTCTCAGAGAACTGGGGCAAAGGCGATCATTATTATTATTATTATTATTAATAATAAAACATATTCCACGTCAATAGACGGATGTATACAAACATACAATTTACATACAAATACACATCTACATAGGTGTTAAAGAGGGCTGAGTAGAGTTTACCAACTCTGGTTGGTAAACCTGTACAATAGGATTTAAGTGTTATGTTCGGCTTCCATGTAGTTGCTCTGTGCTTGCAACTCCGCTGTACCTATGAAACAAAAACCAAAAATGGAAGAGGTTACACAACCTGGAATAAATAATTTGCAGTTATTCTGCTTGAGTTCCTCTTCCATTTTTGTTTTTTGAGTCACTGAGTAGAGTTTACAACTGAAATGGGTATCAACATGTGAGATACATTATAAACTGGTAGCAGAAGTTTGATTCCTATACCATGATGACCATTCATTGGTTCAGGGTCAGACTGGGCCAGTGGGTCACAGGGAAAAAACATGGTGGGCCAAGCCAGGTCTGACCCTTGGCGGGAATTTTTGGCACTTCACCCCTGATCACAGCCACAAGGAGCTAAAAGATTTACGGGGGAGCCTGTTGGCAGTGGAAGAGTTCATGAGTGAAGCACCAGTCCCAGTTGCCCGTGGACTCTTCACTCTAACACTGCATTGGGTTGACCAAGGAGAAGACAAAGACGTTCACTTGATTGCAAGTTTCCTTCTAGGAATGAGAGCACATGCTGGTTATGCACAAGGCTCTGAAGGCTTATTCCTTGGTCTCCCAACAGCTTCTGAGGAGGCCCTTGTCACAGTAGTAGAAGAACAGGGCCACGGACTCTTAAAGGGATCCTGTCATCGGAAAACATGTTTTTTTCAAAATCGCATCAGTTAATAGTGCTGCTCCAGCAGAATTCTGCGCTGAAATCCATTTCTCAAAAGAGCAAACAGATTTTTTTATATTCAATTTTGAAATCTGACATGGGGCTAGACATTTTGTCAATTTCCCAGCTGCCCCCAGTCATGTGACTTGTGCCTGCACTTTAGGAGAGAAATGCTTTCTGGCAGGCTGCTGTTTTTCCTTCTCAATGTAACTGAATGTGTCTCAGTGGAACATGGGATTTTACTATTGAGTGCTGTTCTTAGATCTACCAGGCAGCTGTTATCTTGTGTTAGGGAGCTGCTATCTGGTTACCTTCCCATTGTTCTTTTGTTTGGCTGCTGGGGGGGAAAAGGGAGGGGGATGATATCACTCCAACTTGCAGTACAGCAGTAAAGCGTGATTGAAGTTTCTCAGAGCACAAGTCACATGACTTGGGGCAGCTGGGAAATTGACAGAATGTCTAGCCCCATGTCAGATTTCAAAATTGAATATAAAAAAATCTGTTTGCTCTTTTGAGAAATGGATTTCAGATATAATTCTCATATGTGACATAGAACAGAAATGAAAGTGGTTTTGTTTTGGGGTTTTTTCCATCAGGGACCAACCAACCGGGAACCCCGGAGGAACAGACCCAGCCAATCCCAGCCGCAGTTCTTCTAAACAGGGCAAAAAGACAAGTAAAACAGCTGCAAGTGTGTCCTTAAAGCCAAACCCTTTGGATCAAACTTGTATCCACCCTGAGTCATACAGTGTAGCAACAAGGTAAGTAAAGTCGAGGTGACAGTGGTTATTTAGTATCACGTTCCATGTCAATCTTTTATCTTCCCATGATTCCAGTTGCCATGCCATGAATCAAAAGGGAACCTGGAACCGTCAAGTTTTCAATATCCGCACAATTTTGTGTTAATGCCAGCGCCATTGATTCTATGGTGTATGCCACTTAAAGGAGAAACAAACACTTATTAAAAAAAACCCTATCCTACATAGACCCTCCTCCAGCCTAGCTGCCCCCCGGGCAAATGCCCCTAACTCTTTACTTACACCTCCGTGCAGATTCTGTCCAGCGGAGATCACTGGTGCCATCTTCAGCTGCTTTGGTAATCTTCGCAATGAGACCTGCACTTCTGCAATTTTCGGGTGTTTTGGCGTATGCGCGAAACAGAAAATTGCTCCATCTGCACATGTGCCGCTTCACCGGTCTCATTCTGAAGATTACTGAAGAGAAGAAGATGGTGCCCGTGAATTCCGCTAGACAGAATTTGCATGCAGGGGTAAGTAAAGAGTTGGGGCCATTTGGCCGGGGGGCAGCTAGGCTGGGGGGGGGGGTCTATGTAGGGTAGGGGTTTATTTTTATTACAGGTTTCTCCTTTAAAGGAGAACTAAAGCCTAACTAAAGAAGTAGGTAGAAATGTTGTACATGATGTTTTGTGCTTCTGTACCAGCCCAAGGCAACCACAGCCCTTTAGCAGTAAAGATCTGCGTCTCCAAAGATGCCCCAGTAGCTCCACATCTTCTGCTGATTCACTGCACATGCTCTGTGCTGCTGTCACTTACTGAGCTTAGGGAGCCACTCACAATATACAGTACACATAGAATAGAAATGTCACAATATAAGGCTGATTAGTAATTAATACACATAATTACTACATGGCAGCACAGAAACCAGTGCAATTAGCATCAGAATTGAATAATCAGCAAACCTGTAGCATCAGCTTATATTACAGCCAGGGAAGCTCATTTTCTGCTGGATAATTAGTGACGAGCCCTAAGCTTAGCTTCTCAACAGCCAATCAGAGCCCACTGAGCATGTGAGTGTCACAGACACTTTCCAAGATGGTGACCCCCTGTGACAAGTTTGAAGTCCTGGATCATTGCTGCTATTGACAAGCTCAAACTTTAGCCTCGTGTAATAAGTTCACTATATAAAATAGGACATTTTTAGCCATATTCATTGTTAGGGTTTAGTTCTGCTTTAAATGGTTAGGTTCTTGTATCCGTACCTTGATAGCCATGTCTGAGCAGAAACATGCAATTTGGGTTGAAAAGTAAAATCATTGTGGCTCTAATATTTATTATTTAATCCATGCTCTGGCAGCTGCTCACACAACGGCTGAATATTGTTTGGACACAGTGAAATTGAGACGTCTGCTACATTGTCTCCCAAACAGGTGGTTGTTGTTTTTATTTGTGCAAATACAAGTTCCTCTGGCATTGAAATGAATCTGTACATATTCGTTCCTTTTACTGTTTGCTCCAACATTTTATTGCTGCTTCCAAAGCTGCTGTCAGAATCCCGCAAAGAAGGCAGGGTCTGTTCCAGGAATGGAAATAGAAGGAGTAGGCTCATCAATAAAACATTAAAACTCTAAGGTGATGTTTAGTAAAGTCTCCTGGGCTCTTAAAAGAGTCAAATTTGCCTCACACGGGCCACACATAATACTTTTATGAAGTGCCAGGTGTGAGACTCTGGGCCTGGCATGACCAATACCTATTTTAAGAACCATTCGGGGAGCCAGCATTTTAATTACTGAGGTGTGATTCTTACTTTAGTGATTAGCAAGGGGAAATAGCAGCACCTGCGTGGTGTCTGTAATCCCTTCTATTTAAAGGAAAAGTTTAGTGTAAAAATAAAAACTGGGTAAAAAGATAGGGATAAATTCCCTAAGCGGCACAAATTGGCTAGCAACCGCTTCGCCCACTTCGTCAGGTGTAAATTCGCCAGGACAACGCTAATTCCCTAAAATGCGAAGTTCCGTTCATGGTGCCCAATGCTGGCAAAGTTGCGCTAGCGTTGGCTAATTTGCATACGGTGTAAAGTGAAAGTTGAATGGACGTATATGTTGCAGCAAATACATTACATTACACAAGTCCAGGGAACCAAAATGAAATAAAGTTTATTATATTGCCCTACACATGAGCACAGTGTATAGTTTATTTGCCATATGTTAGGAAATGTTACCCAAAAAAATTTTAAGGACTTTTTTCAGGCTATCACCCTGAAAAAAGGAAACTAATTCAGCATTTTTTGGGACTTAGAAAAATTTTCATCAAAAAATTGAGGAACTCCTATCCACTCCATTGCACTTCGCCTGGTCTGAGGTGTTGAAGGCAAATCTGGCGCAAGAGATAACGTTCAGTAAAACCCACATCTTAGTGAATTTGCAGAGTTACGTCCGCTCGAGCAAGCGAAAATTTGCCTGACGTTAGAGTGCGAAGCAACGCTAGCGTCTATCTCCTTCGCTAACGAAGTGTCGCCTGTGCCCGTTAGGGAAGCGCCATAGTTACGAAATGCTGGCAAATTTTCGCTAGTGTTAGTCACTTCGCCCTTTAGGTAATTTGCCCCATAGGCTGTGCAAAATAAAAATGTATCTAATATAGTTAGTTAGGCAAAAATGTAATGTACTGTATAAAGGCTGGAGTGACTGGATGTGTAACATAATAGCCAGAACACTACTTCCTGCTTTTCAGCTCTCTAACTCTGAGTTAGTCAGTGACTATAAGGGGGGCCACATGGGACATAACTGTTCAGTGAGTTTGTAATTGATCCTCAGCATTCAGCTCAGATTCAAAAGCGCCAATTATGTCCCATGTGGCCCCCCCTCAAGTCACTGATTGGTTACTGCCTGGTAACCAATCAGTGGAAACCAAGAGAGCTGAAAAGCAGGAAGTAGTGTTCTGGCTATTATGTTACACATCCAGTCACTCCAGCCTTTATACATTACATTTTTGCCTAAATAACTATATTAGATACATTTTTTATTTTGCACAGCCTATTTATTTACCCAGTTTTTTATTTTTATACTTAACAATTCCTTTAATCCGGTGGTAACAACACACCGAAATTGTAGCTGCTTTCATCAACGCTGTTATCTCTTCGGATTACTAAAATACTCGAGTACCTTCAGGAGGAAAAATACGGAGAGTTTAATGATATTACTAGGAAAGAACCTTTGAAAGGCAAATACTATTATTCCACACGAGAATAAAACCACAATGTGTCTTTGCCAACTGGATTCCATTGCAGTCTGCTTGTAAAGAGAAGTTCTGATGGATCAGCGCCTGTAATAGTTTCAAAACAAACACTAAAAACATTCAGGGTTGCCCAGTAACTTCTAGTTACACCACTGCTTCCCTTACCCCAAACATATACAGCTATGGGACCTGTTATCCAGAATGTTCTGGACCTGGGGTCTTCCGGATAATGAATCTTTCTGTAATTTGGATCTTCATACCTTAAGTCTAGAAAATCATGTAAACATGAAATAAACCCAATAGGCTGGTTTTGCCTCCAATAAGGATTAATTATATCTTAGTTGGGATCAAGTACAAGCGACTGTTTTATTATTACACAGAAAAAGGAAATCATTTTTAATAATCTGAATAATTTAATTAAAATTCAGTCTATTGGCGATGGCCTTCCCGTAATTTGAAGCTTTTTGGATAACCGTTTTCTGGAAAACAGGTTCCATGCCTGTACTACTTGGCAAAACGTTTTTAAACAAATATGTTTCCTTTAAATGACTCCGATATTCCCTAGAGTTAATATTTGCCATATATTTCATAGTAATATGACTTTTTCACGGCTAAGCTTGAGGGTTTTTCGCAAGATCGTTCCTTTTTGTCCCGGACTTTAAAGACATCTGCGCTGTTAAGTCCATGTGATGAAGTTTATGGTGTGTAAAATTTCGAAAAATGTCATAAAATCTGCACAAAAACAGATATCTGTTTCTTGCTTCATCTCACGCCACTTGCGAAGGCTTAAAAGACTCTGTATTATTAATTTTTTATAGAGTTAAATCCCCCAACCTGGGTTATGAAAAACAGGGAAAGAGAGAAATGTGTTTAAAGGTACAGTACATTGTCCTATGGGAAGAGCCAGGGTATCTCTTACTTTGGGTTTGTGTAGTGGTGCCGTGTCATTGTGGAAAGAGGACACACAATTGTGTACGCTTAAAGGGATACTGTCATGGGAAAAAAAAATTTCAAAATGAATCAGTTAATAGTGCTGCTCCAGCAGAATTCTGCACTGAAATCAATTTCTCAAAAGAGCAAACAGAGTTTTTTATATTCAATTTTGAAATCTGACATGGGGCTAGACATTTTGTCAATTTCCCAGCTGCCCCAAGTCATGTGACTTGTGCTCTGATAAACTTCAATCACTCTTTACTGCTGTACTGCAAGTTGGAGTGATATCATCCCCTCACTTCCCACCAGCAGCCAAACAAAACAACAATGGGAAGGTAACCAGATAGCAGCTCCCTAACACAAGATAAGAGCTGCCTGGTAGATCTAAGAACAACACCCAATAGTAAAATCCATGTCCCACTGAGACACATTCAGTTACATTGAGAAGGAAAAACAGCAGCCTGCCAGAAAGCATTTCTCTCCTAAAGTGCAGGCACAAGTCACATGAACTGGGGCAGCTGGGAAATTGACAATATGTCTAGCCCCATGTCAGATTTCAAAATTGAATATAAAAAAAATCTGTTTGCTCTTTTGAGAAATGGATTTCAGTGCAGAATTCTGCTGGAGTAGCATTATTAACTGATGCGTTTTGAAAAAAAACATGTTTTCTGATGACAGGATCCCTTTAAATGCTATTCACAAAGGTACTTAATTCCCATACATGCTGCAAACAACTTCTGCACGGCACCCAAGTACCCGTTTAGCCTGCTCCCATCAATTGCACAAAAGTGCAAACATGGAACCGTGAACATCTGTCTGGAGGAGGAGGTATAACTTGCATGAGCTTTAGGTAATGGAGTGATATTCAAAGTATACTACAGGTAAGGGATCTGTTGTCTGGAAACCTGTTATCCAGAAAGCTCTGAATTATGTTAAGGTTGTCTCCCATAGACTCCATTTTATCCAAATAATCCAAATTTATTTGGATATTTGGATTTCCTTTTTCTTTGTAATAATAAAACAGTCGCTTGTACTTAATCCCAACTGAGATATAATTAATCCTTATTGGAGGCAAAACCAGCCTATTGGGTTTATTTACATTTTAGTAGACGTAAGGTATGGAGATCCAAATTATGGAAAGATCCCTGATGTGGAAAGCCCCGGGCCTGAGCATTCCAAGCATAATTGATCCCATTCCTGTAATGTCTTATGGGCTGTCCAGCTAGAGACTAATGATATAGATATATATATATATCAGCCCACTGCTAAAATAAATAAATAAAAAATGAACAAGAATTTGGTGGGGTCTCTTGGTTTAATGAATTTCAGCACAAAATAAAAAACTAACCACAATTTTTTAACTGCTTGAATGTACCTATAATCCTGCCAAAAAACATTCATAATCCATTTCTTTATAGAGGTATGGGACCTGTTGTCTGGAATGCTTGGGACCTAGTGTTTTGCAGATAACGGATCTTTCCATAATTTGGATCTTCATACCTTAAGTCTACTAGAAAATCATATAAACATAAAAAAACCCAATAGGCTGGTTTTGCTTCCAATAAGGATTAATTATATCTTAGTTGGGATCAAGTATAAAGTACTGTTTTATGATTACACAGAAAAGGAAAATCATTTTTAAAATTTGGATAAAGTGAAGTCTATGGGAGACTGCCTTCCAGTAATTCGGAGCGTTCTGGATAACGGATTTCCGGTTAACAGATCCCATACCATATTTTCTGACTCCCGGCCATTCTGTGCCACCTTGTTAATTTGGATTTCACATTTGATATTTCTGTGCCCCGCAGTACAGAATAAATGCAGAAAACTTCAGCAAAGTAGAGACCTGGGTGGGCTTGTCATTTTTATTGGTTATTAGTCGATTGAATCATGACTTTATCTTTTCTAGGAGTTTTCTAAAGGATTCAAATATAATGTTGAATTGAGATTTGTGCGGGGCCATAAGACATTTGGGATATGTCTCTATTTATCCATTCGCTTGTATAGTAAACTGCACATAGTGACTGTGACTGGAGACTGATAGTGTTGCACGGCCATTAATCTTGTGTCACTGGAACAATATGTAATGGGGTATCCCCTTCCCTTTCTCTAATCCCTGATACTGTTTGCTCTTGAATCAAGTTACCTGATAATGCTCACGCCACGCTGACAATTTTCCCAGCTTGTTGGAAATTAACCCCTTAAAGGAATTTTTCAGTATAAAAATAAAAACAGGCTAAATAGATGCAAAAATAAATAATGTATCTAATATACCTGTAGTTAGTTAGGCAAAAATGTAATGTATAAAGGCTGGAGTGACTGGATGTGTAACATAATAGCCAGAACACTACTTCCTGCTTTGCAGCTCTCTTGGTTTCCACTGATTGGTTACCAGGCAGTAACCAATCAGTGTCTTAAGGGGGGGTCACATGGGTCATATCTGAGCTGAATGCTGAGGATCAATTACAAACTCACTGAACAGTTATGTCCCATGTGGCCCCCCTTATAGTCACTGACCAACTCAGAGTTAGAGAGCTGATATCTCGAATTAGAGAAAGGCCGTCTCCCATAGACTCCATTTTATCCAAGCAAAACCAGCCTATTGGGTTTATTTTATGTTTATATGATTTCCTAGTAGAATTAGGGTATGAAGATCCAAATTACAGAAAGATCCATTATCCGGAAAACCCCAGTCCCGAGCATTCTGGATAACAGTTCCCATACCTGTACTAACAAACATGTTCAAAACCTAATTATATAGGTTCATTAACTGCTAAAGAGTAACTAACATAGGCTAAGCCATCCATATTACAGGTATGGGATCCATCATTCAGAAACCTGTTATCCAAACAGCTCAGAATTACAGAGAAGGCCGTCTCCCATAGACCATTTTATCCACATTTTTGAAAATGATTTCCTTTTTCTGTGTAATAATAAAACAGTAAATTGTACTCAATCCCAACTAAGACATAATTAATCCTTATTGGAAGCAAAACCAGCCTATTGGCTTTATTTAATGTTTATATGATTTTCTAGTAGACTTAAGGTATGAAGATCCAAATTACGAAAGATCCATTATCTGGAAAACCCCAGTCCTGATCATTCTGGGCATCAATCCCATACCTGTACCATATCTAATACCACTTTCTGCGGTCTGCGCCAATCTTACTACTTGTATAAAAGGTTCTTAAAGGGGTTGATCTCCTTTGAGTTAACTTTTAGTATGATGTAGAGAGATTGCAATTGGTTTTAATTTTTTATTATTATGGGTTTTGAGTTATTTAGCTTTTTATTCAGCAGCTCTCCAGTTTGCAGTTTCCGCCACCTGGTTGCTAGGGTCCAAATTCCCCTAGCAACCATGCATTGATTTGAATAAGAGACTGGAATATGAATAGGAGAGGCCTGAATAGAAAGATGAGTAATAAAAAGTAACAATAACAATTAATTTGTAGCTTTACAGAGCATTTCATATTTGCTTTGGGGCAAATGTTATCTTGGCTGGAGGAGAGTGAGAACCAGCAGTGCAGAAAGGAACAGACTAAAGCTGCCTTCACTTGCCATTACTTTTAAGTAGCATTTCATTTCATTAGGCAAACATTTAGGGGCCAATTCATTAACTTCGAGTGAAGGATTCGAAGTTAAAAAACTTTCAAAGTGTTTTTTTGGCTACTTCGACCATCGAATGGGCTACTTAGACCATTCGATAGTCGAAGTACTGTCTCTTTAAGAAAAAACTTCGACCCCCTAGTTCGCCACCTAAAAGCTACCGAACCCAATGTTAGCCTATGGGGAAGGCCTAACCTTTTTTTGGTCGAAGGATAATCCTTCCATCGTTGGATTAAAATCCTTCAAATCGTTCGATTCGAAGGATTTAATCTTTTTTTTTTTTTTTGCACAAAATCCTTCGACTTCACTATTCGAAGTCAAAGGATTTTCATTCCCCAGTCGAATATCGAGGGTTAATTGGATATTCGACCCTTGATGAATTTGCCCCTTAGTTTGGTGTTTATATTCCCTTTATGAGCAAATTAGCAACCTATACTCCTATATGAGTCATTTCCTATTTTTAGAGACTCCCTTTTTGTTCTTGAAACTTTGCTTTGATCCAGCCTGGGTTTTTTTTTCAGGTTTGATCATTTGCAAATAAATTTGTCTTTCAGCATTCTGACAGTATTCTGAAATAGATATCCCTTAACGTGGCTTTAAATAGACGGGATCAATACAAGCGCATTATCACTGAGCCATAACACGGCTCCATCTATTGATTGTTCTCTGGGCTTCAACTTCTTCTGCCTCATCCTCGGCACGTTGGTGTTTTAGTAGAAACTGGATCCAAAACATCCTCATTATGAGTTCTTTAACGAAAAACACCTTTAGGGCTCTTACAGACGAGCGTTTTTACCTGCGCTCCCCTGCGTTCCGTTTTTCTGCGTTCAGCCGCAGGGGAGCGCAGGAATAGACGCATTTCATTATTTCAAATGGGGCTGTACTCACACAGGCGCGTGTAGGCGCCAAACGCAGGAAAAATGCAGCATGTTGCGTCTCAACCTGCGTTCGGCGCCTACACGCGTCTGTGTGAGTACAGCCCCATTGGAAAAAGCTAAATGCGTCTATTTCTGCGCTCCCCTGCGGCTGAACGCAGAAAAACGGAACGCAGGGGAGCGCAGGTAAAAACGCTCGTCTGTAAGAGCCCTTAGGCAATTTCATATCCAGCTTTAAAGGATCCTTCCAATCAGTGATTAGATAAGTTCTGCTTGTTACAGGAATAAGAATGAAAGCAACAATCTTATTGGTTTCCATATCTGACCGGTTGCAACTATGTCCAGTGTAGTTCAATGAGCCCCAGGATTTGACATAAAGAATTGTTGCTAATTCTTGTTTCGTAAAATCACAAAATAAAATCTTTTTAAATAAAAAAAAAAAAAACTTTTTAACTTAGGTTGCCAATGGATCTTAATCTTAATAATAATAAAGAGGGGAGGGGGGCGTCTGATAACCTTAACCTAATCCTTCAAAATCCCCTGTGTTGTTGTATCTTTCAGCAGGATGGCAGGAGCGTTCTCTTGGGAAATCGTAAATTCAATGAATAAATGTTTATTTTTCAAGTTAAAATTCGTTCAGCTGTTTTGAAATTTCAAACCTCAGGCTCAAACTCTATTCGTTATCTAAATTAAAATACTCATGGTTATTTAAAGGGGATTGTTCACCTTTAAATTAACTGTTAGTATGATGTAGAGAGTGATATTCTGAGACAATTTGCAATTGGTTTTAATTTTCATTTCATTTGATTATTTGTGGTTTTTGAGTTATTTAGCTTTTTATTCGGCAGCTCTCCAGTTTGCAATTTCAGCCATCTGGTTTCTAAGGTCCACATTCCCCTAGCAACCATGCACTGATGTGAATAAGAGACTGGAATATGAATAGGAGAGGCCTGAATAGAAAGAGGAGTAATTAAAGTAGCAATAACAATATATTTTTAGCCTTACAGAAAATTTGTTAAATGGGGTCAGTGACCCCTATTTAAAAGCTGGAAAGAGTACAAAGAAAAAGGCAAATAATTTTAAAAACCTATAAAAAAAATAATAAAGACCAATTAAAAAGTTGCTTAGAATTGTCCGTTCTCTAGCATATTATTAACATTTATTTATATCGTAAAAGCTAACTTAAAGATGAACCACCCCTCTAACCATTCTGCATAAAAAAAGTTCAGGCATCCTTCGTATAATGCTTTGTGTGATCAAAATGCCATTGAGAACCAAAGATAAGCAAGAATCTTTGCATTAAGGAGTATTTGAAGACACATGAGAATATGGACCTCTAATGAAGCCTAAGGGGGTTATTTATTAAAGGTACAGTTGATTCTTGAGGTTATTTTTCAGTCAACTTGAATTTTCAGGTTAAAAAAAAGGTTTGTACTGAAGGCATATTTACCCGTGGCCCTTTCTTGAGTTCTTTGTTACAAACCATTTGGATTCATAATAATGATTGGTCATAAGCATTCAGTCCTTATTTAATGAATGTTCTGTTTTTACAGTTGATCTACTTGAAAATCTATTTTGGGATTAGTCTTAGCATGTGAGGCAATAAACTGCCGACTTTCTATTTTTGCTTTCTTCAGTCAACACTTGTAATATATATAAGGCATAAAAATGTCTGATCCACTGGCAGATTTTAAACATTTTTTATATTCATCTTTCAGTTAACTATTTCTCCTTATTTCTGAGTTAAAGGAGAAGGAAAGACTTTGTGCACTTGGGGGCGCCAAATGTTAGGCACCCCCAAGTGATTATATTTACTTACCTGAAACCCCAGGCTGGTGCTCCTATCAGCAGAAAACTGCACCGGTTATACCAGTGAGCACCACGGAGTGATCCTTCTTCCTCTTCCTTTGTGCGGCTGCGCATGCGTGGTGGAACGAAAAGCGTAACTTTAACTAAAAATTCACTATTTTGTTCAACTGCGCATGCGTCTGCCCTGGGAAATTTGAAGAAAGAAGAAGCCTGAAGAGGATCACTCCATGGTGCTCACTGTATAACCCCCCCCCCGGCCGGTACAGTTTTCTGCTGATAGGAGCACCAGCCCAGGGTTTCAGGTAAGTCAATACAATCACTTGGGGGTGCCTAACATTTGGCACCCCAAAGTGCAAGATGACTTTCCTTCTCCTTTAAACTGCATAGGTTTGTTCATAAATGCTTTCCTACTTCCTAAGGGGAGGGAATGAAGAAGTAAGGATTCTGTAAAAATTCCCCACTCTTCAACAGGAATGATTAAAGGAAAACTATACCCCCCAAACAATGTAGGTCTCTATTAAAAGATACTGAGTAAAACAGCTCATGTGTAAAACCCTGCTTCATGTAAATGAACCATTATCATAATAATATACTTTTTTAGTAGTATGTGCCATTGGGTAATCATAAATAGAAAATTGCCATTTTAAAAAATAAGGGCCGCCCCCTGAGATCGTACGATTCACTGTGCACACATACAAACCACATGTAAGGTCACATGAGCCAATTAACAGACAGAGTTCTGCCTTTTGCTTCCTCACTTCTTCCTGTTACAGTTAGTGTTGTAGTATTTCTGGTCAGGTGATCTCTGAGGCAGCACAGATAGAGTCACGAAATGGTGGTTCAAGGCAAGAGAGGTAAAAGGGCAATATTTATATAAATATATATTCCAGTTTGGTAAGATTCTTTAATATGTCATTCAATTTGATATTAACTATCAGTTGCTTAAGTATTCATTTTGGGGGTATAGTTTTCCTTTAAATGTTCCCCTGTATTATTGACGCGGGGGGACCCCGGATGCTTCCATAGACAGCAGCTGGTTATCTGAGCCCACTTATTGGGTCTCATTTGCTAGAGAGCCCTTCATTCTTGTTTTGTGTAGACAAGTAGATTAATCAGGTATAGTTTATTTATTATATGAATATATTTTGCCTCAAAATCCAGTTTTTAATGAATATCTCCATACAATTAGCCCAGTCCTTTCCAGCTGTATGTCTGACGCAGGCTGCACTTCTTTCCAACAGGTTCCTTGTCCTGGTGGGTGGAAACACCAACGATACCGGAACTCCCAAAATAACAGACCAAGTTAACAGGTTCATTCAACAAGCGGGAGTTGAAAGTGTTGCCCAGAAACTGAACACAACTGTGCACACGTTACAGCTAATTATCGACGGCCTCTGCCAGCCCGAAGGCTTTGATATCCGCACAGGTAAATGACTGCACCCCCATCCCCTTGATCTGGAACGAACCAGTAACCCAGAACTGAGAAACCAGTCTGTTCCACTTTATGATCAAAGGGGGATCTGCTATTCCTGGATACTTTCAGCAGTTTATAGGCAAATGACTTTTCCAGATGATGATTACATGTAACGAAACATCTTCCACCAACTGTGTGAAGCCAATATACTACTATCATGGCAATTTAAAGGGGCAGTATCCTTAAAATAAAACCATTTTATTCACCTTAAAGGGAATATATATACTCCTCTTTTTGACATGAGGGGTGGGAGTTTGCTTTTCAACATAATCCCCAACTGAATGAGCTCATGTCAAAAAGGGGGGTATATTTTCTCTTTGATGTTGAAAAGGAAAGCGGTTTTATTATGGAATGCACAATTATTCTCTTTCATTTTTACATTAAGCCCAATTTAGTGCCCAACAAGTGTCTGTAATCAAGGCCTAATGCCTAGAATCCGAACAAAACCATATACCAAAGGTATCCCAATGGGGAGGAGAGGGATTTTTTTTTAGTTGTTGTACAGCATTAAAGGGGTTGTTTACCTTTAAGTTAACTATTAGTATGATGTAGAGCAGGAGCCCCCAACTTTTTTTACCCGTGAGCCACATTCAAATGTAAAAAGATTTGGGGAACAACACAAGCATAACAACTTTCCTGTGGGGCCAAATAAGGGCTGTGATTGGCTGTTTGGTAGCTCCTATGAGGACTGGCAACCTACAGGAGACTCTGATTGGCAGTGCAACTGGTTTTTATACAACCAAAACTTGCCTCCAAGCCTGGAATTAAAAAACAAGCACCTGCGTTGAGGCCACTGGGAGCAACATCCAAGGGGTCAGAGAGCAACTTGTTCCTTGTGAGTCACTGGTTGGGGATCACTGATGTAGGGAGTGATAGTCTGAGACAATTTACATTTTATTTTTTTGTGGTTTTTGAGTTATTTAGTTTCTAACTTAATTGACTTTTGGCAGAGAGCCCAGAATAGCCACAGCTGCAGATAAGATACTTTTGTAACAATTTCAAAATAAGCAAATAAGTAATTGTAACAATATAACAGGTCCCTTGGGAGAATTTAGACTCACAGCTTAAAGGGTAATTTACCTTCATTAGCAAAACTGTAATAATTGGGGAAAAAAAACACAGAAATATATTCAAACTTTCATAACTTGCCAAATTTTGTAAAATGAACATGGTAATTAGGGGGTGTGACCACACAAATTGTCCCTCTTTTTATTTCCAAAATGTTGGGCGGTATGATTATCCTAGCAACCATGCACTGATATGAATAAGAGACTGGAATATAAATAGGAGAGGCCTGAATAGAAAGATGAGTAATAAAAAGTAGCAATAACAATACATTTGTAGCCTTACAGCGCATTTGCATTTTATATGGGGTCAGTGACCCCTATTTGAAAGCTGTAAAAAGTAGGCAGATTAATTCAAAAACTATAACAGAAAAAATGAAGACCAATTGAAAATTTGCTTAAAGGGGTTGTTCCCCTTTGAGTTAACTTGTAGTATGATGTAGAGAGGGATATTCTGAGACATTTTGCAATTAGTTTTAATTTTTAATTATTTGTGGTTATTGAGTTATTTAGCTTTTTATTCAGCAGCTCTCCAGTTTGCAATGTCAGCCATGTGGTTGCTAGGGTCCAAATTCCCCTAGCAACCATGCATTGATTTGAATAAGAGACTGGAATATGAATAGGAGAGGCCTGAATAGAAAGAGGAGTAATAAAAAGTAACAATAACAATATATTTTTAGCCTTACAGAGCATTTGTTTTTTAGATGGGGTCAGTAACCCCCCATTTGAAAGCTGCATAGTCAGAAGAAAAAGGCAAATAATTCAAAAACTATAAAAATAATAAAGACCAATTAAATAGTTGCTTCGAATTGACCATTCTATAGTATAAAAGGTGACTTAATTTTGAACCACCCCTTTAAGAAGAGAATTCCAATATACATTATGTATCCCTACAAGTGATAACCTGTAACTTCCTACATTCTACTGTTTCTCTGAGGGAGTTGTAGTTCAGTACCTCCCTACATAAACAAATACTGGTTTTACCGGTCTCCCATTTACCCAGCCGGAGCAATCTATAAATATTTGTTAAGTGTAGATCACAACTGTAACCTAAATATTTTTTAGTTGTACATGCGGTATAAATTGTGAATAACTCTCCCTAGTTTTCTATTACACTCATTTTTCACTGGCCATTTATTATTATTATTATTATTATTTAATGAGAGGAATATTGCAGTCATACAGTGCCCTGTATTCCGTAGTGCAGTTACTTACAATTCAATGACTTCATTCATTCCGGCTCTGATGAATTGTATGAGTCATGTTGTACTTAAAGACTCCGGATAATAAAAAAAAAAAGAGGAAAAAAAAATCTGCATGTGATGGAGCAATGAAGAAAATACGAAACTCTCGGTGAGGTCCCAGCTTCATAAAATGTTAGTGTCTGCCCAAAAACACCTTTGTTCCATTAGCCAAGATCTAAAATAAGAAAAAGAAATACCCCAGGGGTCATGTACTATTGGTAGGTGCTAAATTGCACCATTAAATTGCTATTTGGGACTCTCTGTGCTGCCAGCTCTCAGTATAAAGCTCAGTACAAAAGGAATAAGATTTGTGCAATTATTTGTGCACTCACTTAGTGCCTGAATACTTCTCTTGTACAGGAATGGGACCTGTTATCTGGAAAACCCCAAGCCCTGAGCATTCCGTATAAGGGATCTTTCCATAATTTGGATCTTCATACCTTAATTCTATTCAAATTCCCCCAGCAACCATGCATTGATTTGAATAAGAGACTGGAATAGGAATAGGAGAGGCCTGAATAGAAATATAATAAAAAGTAACAATACATTTGTAGCCTTACAGAGCATTCGTTTTTTAGATGAAGTCAGCGACCCCCATTTGAAAGCTGAAAAATAGTCAGAAGAAGACGGCAAATAATTATAAAAAAAGAAATAATGAAAACCAATTGAAACGTTGCTTATATTTGCCCATTTTATAACATACTAAAAGTTTACTTAAAAGTGAACCACCTCTTTAAAACATGAATTTAACCCCGTAGGATTGTTTTGCCTCCAATAAGGATTAATTATATCTCAGATGGGATCAAGGACAAGGTACAGGTATGGGATCTATTATCCAGAATGCTAAGGACCTGGGGTTTTCCTGATAACGAATCTTTCTGTAAACTGAATCTTCAGTAAATATGAAATAAACCCAATAGGCTGGTTTTGCTTCCAAATAGGATTAATTATATCTTAGTTGGGATCAAGTACAGTAATGGGATCTGTTATCCACAATGCTTGGGACCTGGGGTTTTCCAGATAATGGATCTTTCTCTAATTTGGCTTTTCATTTGGCTTTTCATTCCTTAAGAAAATCATATAAACATGAAATAAACCCAATAGGTTGGTTTTGCCTCCAATAAGGATTAATTATATCTTAGTTGGGATCAAGTACAGGTATGGGATCTATTATCCAGAATGCTAAGGACCTGGGGTTTTCCTGATAACGAATCTTTCTGTAAACTGAATCTTCAGTAAATATGAAATAAACCCAATAGGCTGGTTTTGCTTCCAAATAGGATTAATTATATCTTAGTTGGGATCAAGTACAGGAATGGGATCTGTTATCCACAATGCTTGGGACCTGGGGTTTTCCAGATAATGGATCTTTCTCTAATTTGGCTTTTCATTTGGCTTTTCATTCCTTAAGAAAATCATATAAACATGAAATAAACCCAATAGGTTGGTTTTGCCTCCAATAAGGATTAATTATATCTTAGTTGGGATCAAGTACAGGTATGGGATCTATTATCCAGAATGCTAAGGACCTGGGGTTTTCCTGATAACGAATCTTTCTGTAAACTGAATCTTCAGTAAATATGAAATAAACCCAATAGGCTGGTTTTGCTTCCAAATAGGATTAATTATATCTTAGTTGGGATCAAGTACAGGAATGGGATCTGTTATCCAGAATGCTTGGGACCTGGGGTTTTCCAGATAACGAATCTTTCTGTAAACTGAATCTTCAGTAAATATGAAATAAACCCAATAGGCTGGTTTTGCTTCCAAATAGGATTAATTATATCTTAGTTGGGATCAAGTACAGGAATGGGATCTGTTATCCAGAATGCTTGGGACCTGGGGTTTTCCAGATAATGGATCTTTCTCTAATTTGGCTTTTCATTTGGCTTTTCATTCCTTAAGAAAATCATATAAACATTAAATAAAGCCAATAGGCTGGTTTTGCTTCCAATAAGGATTAATTATATCTTAGTTGGGATCAAGTACAAGCGACTGTTTCATTATTACACAGAAAAAGGAAATCGTTTTTAAACATTAGAATTATTTGGATAAAATGTAGTCTATTAAAGATGGCCTTTCAATAATTCAGAGCTTTCTGGATAATGGGTTTCCGGATAATGATTCCCATACCTGTATATGGAGGGAAGATGTTATTTATTCAACAACAAAAAAAAGGGCCTCAACCCAAAGAGTCTGAAGACCTCTGGTCTAGTGAAAACGAATCCCACTCTTATAAGTGCAGTACATTTGCCAGTAAAACAATTTGGCTATTTTTATTGCTTTGGGTTTGGCATTTATATCTAAAGAGAATGTTCCCATGAAATGTTTTTGGCCATGCGACTGTAAGGCAGCACGAGGAACTGTAATCCCCTACCTGTACCCCACATACTCTCCATCATATTACGCTCGGCTCAGACATTTGGCAAAGGCTTTGATTCAAGCGATCAGCAAAAAAGGGAACGTTTCGAAACGGTATTCATTTCCCAAAATAGCTCATAAATCAGCCGTTTATCAGTCTCTGCGTTGGCCATCTCGGAGAATAACATTTCTGCCTTACATGCCTGCCATGTCCTGCTCCAACCACAGCCTTTAGCACGTCTCTGGTGGCTTTATTTAATAAGTGCGCATTTCTTGATTCACAATTTATACGGCATGTAATTTATTTTCAGATTTGAATTCATTTCCTGTGTATGTGGTCACTTAACCACAAAAATGACTTGTTTCATATTAGGGTTTTCCTTCGTGTCCACTTTAAAATTTGTTTTTCTCAAAGCTGGAGCTTAGATGGTTTTCCTCATTTATTTTTAGTAATGTTTCGGCTGTTTTAAATACAGACCTGAAACAGTCTCAAATGCGCTATAAAAAAAAATGCCTAAACCCTAAAATATAGGTTTTGCTTCTGGCATATTCAGATCACTTCTCACTGGTTGGGTGTGAACTTTTAAACTTCACCTAAAAAAGGTCCCCGGCCGGCCTCCCTTAGACAACTGTGTGTTTAGCTCTTGTCCAACCCCATACCATGTACTTTATATTTAAATAAAGTGCAGAACACTCTGATAATTTATTAAAGAATCCGGAACTGTAGAAATGTATCTTGTCGTACCCTGTTCATTGTTACTGTTCCTTCAGACTCATTTGTAAGGAGAATATTTGAAGGACAGAATCTTGTCGTGTGTTGTTCCTGCCTTGGCCCTAAATTATTATTTTTCTAGGACATCTTAAATGACATTTACAAATGTACTGGAAATTTGTTATATATTTTGGAATAAAATGTATTTAATTGGGTAACGATTTGGGGTTTACAATCCCTTTAAAGAGATATTGTCGTGGTAAAACAAGTTGATTTTAAAACACATCAGTTAATAGTGCTGCTACAGCAGAATTCTGCACTGAAATCAATTTTTCAAAAGAGCAAACAGATTTTTTTTATTTAATTGAAATTCGGCATGGGCCTAGAGATGATGTCCATTTCCCATGTGCCCCTTAACATGTTCTCTGATAAACTTCAGTTACTCTTCACCCCCTTCCCTCCACAGCAACCTATCAACAGAACAATGGGCAACTAACCAGATAGCAGTTACCTTGCACTTCTGCTGAAGGATTTGTTTGCACTGCCCTGCTTTTTCCTGCTTGGGTGCTATCTTCTACCACTAGGCTTGGGAGCATGACTTGGGTCGTATTGAAGTACAATGAGAAGGGGAGAAACAATAGCTGTGTGAAAGCAGTTCCATCCTGAAGTTCTGGTTCCTTCTCAAAGCTCAGAATGAGGCACAATGCACCAACCAAGATGGCTCCTCCACACCAAAAAAAATTTTGTGGTTCAAAAATAAAATTTTAAATGGTAGAGTGAATTATTTGCAATGTAAACAGTGCAATTTAGAAATAAAAAGTAAACCATAAACATAACAGAATATTTTTAAGCTAACAAGTGAGTGAACATTCCAAGGCAATTTAAACATGTGGTGGAGTCCTGCATGAGTCTGCTCGGGCCCCTTCTCCAGACCCACTACCTGACCCTACTTGGGTTAATAATAATAAATATTCTGTATATATTGGCACTCACAGTAGCTAGCTTCAGTTCTAATACCTTGAGCACTCTGTACCTGCCTTGTACTTGGTTTAGTGCCGTCAACTTTCTTCTCTGTACCTAAATACATTCCTTCCTCTGCTCCTCTCCATCGCCCACCTCTGAACCCCCCACTGTTCTTTGTACTGAATGTGATCACTAGGGCCAAGCAACAATTTTATGATGCCGAAGGAAAATCTGATGATTTCAACTTTCCCAGCTATAAAAATAATAAGCAGCAGACCTCTTCCTGAGTTTCCTTTCTTTTATATTTCCAGAGTTTGACAAAACCGTCTTTAAGACAAATATCGTCTGCCTTGAAGATCTCCGAGTTGGAACCATCCTGACGGGCAAAGTGGAGAACGCTACTTTGTTTGGCGTTTTCGTTGACATCGGCGTGGGTAAAGCAGGACTGATCCCCATGAGATTTATAACCGAGGCAAAGCTTCCTAAACCGAAGAGAAGAAGAAGTCTCGGCCTTGGACCTGGAGAGCGCGTGGAAGTGAAAGTTATTAGCATTGACATCAAGCAGTC
Source organism: Xenopus petersii (assembly GCA_038501925.1). Taxonomy (NCBI): domain Eukaryota; kingdom Metazoa; phylum Chordata; class Amphibia; order Anura; family Pipidae; genus Xenopus; species Xenopus petersii. The sequence continues at coordinate 169,572,461 of CM076680.1, read as the reverse complement.
AAGGATATCACTTGATCTTCTTCGAGTTCTCTGATTAATGTATGTTCTTGTACCTGTCTGTCCTATACAGGCTACATTCTGGTACAACATTTTTCTTAGGGTTTGTTACATTTACCAGTAATGCCTTACTTACTCCATAAAACTAGAGCAAAGCCTTTGCCAATGGCAGATGATGGTTATGTTGCCCTGTTTTAGAATAGATATTATCAATACATTACAATATGGCTGCGGAAACACTGTGCACTACACCCCATTAACAGCAGTTCAAATCAAACGAGCCTTTATGTTCCTTATTTATAGGTTTCCTTAAGAAAACAGTAAAGCATGAGGGATTATTGTTGACAGAACTTCCCTTCTCAACATGACTTCGACTCCGGAGCAGAATCTGCCCCATGTCGTTCCTCAGCTACTGGAAGCACGGAAGCCGAACGACACCTCTGGTGGTTTTATATGTGTATATATTTTTCTGTTTGTTTATGTGTTTGTTTTAAATGGTTTAGTTAAGCCAAGGCAAACACAGGGCTGCCCTCCGCTCCTATGTAAATATTCAGAAAATGAGTCCGGCTGTACTTTTGATTTGGTTGGAATTTTGTTTTATTTTTATAAAAATACAGTTTCGCATCTGTGTGTTTAAGTTATGCCTATATATATATATATATATATATATATATATATATATATATATATATATATATATATATATATATATATATATATACCTCCATGATACCTAGAGCTACTGTCCATGAACTGTTCCAAGACAAGGCAGAGGATGGATAGATTCACATTGATATCAGTCGCCCTGTGCTATAACATAACTGTCAAAGCCAACTGCCAGAATCCCCTTCAGTCTTACTGCCAGTTTCCTACATCGATTTGGAGCTGACTAATACCGCCTTCATTTGGAACTGTTCACGTGCCTCCGAAACAGGTCTCAGCACCCCTATACCTGCCCCATATATATAGTCTGCGTAAATGTAACACAAACAGATGCTAAACTGTGTTGAAAAAACTTTTTTTTTTTTTTTTTTTACTAAATGACATGTTATTACTGCCTGAACACTGATGTGTTAATATTTACACACAATTAGCCTGTTCTGGATCCACGTTAAAGGTTCTTTTGGTCTTTATGGGCCCATTTCCCTCGATATCTGGAGATGTTATTTCACGTTACGTCATTGGGATGATTGCGGCAGAAGAATTTGTGGATAAATGGCGCTCTGTGCGGCTCATCTTATATCTGTTTGTTTGTTTATAGGAATATAAAAGTGAAGACATTTCTGCTTAACAGATTATTAGCCTTTTAAGGAAAAATAAATAGGAGCCGGCCAGTTATTAGAAATGATGTGGTTTTTCCCTTTAATACTCTATGTAAGATCATCATTGGCCCCATTGTATTCAGGCTCAAGGCTGTTGGCCGGGGTAATGTTTTGAGTTCTAGTTAGAACTACCTATGGGTAATGTTGGTTATGGATTTTCGTACTTTGATGAAGCAATGACAAATGAGTCAGAATTGCCTGTTTTTGCTTTTAGTATCAAGTCATAAATGAAAGCGTTTGTCCAAATGTTCTCTTTATGCATTTAACAAAGTCTAATCTACCACCATCTATCTAGGCATGTCTACACAGAGCCAGGAATGTGTCTTCATTCTGTAGTTAAAAAACAGTTTAAGAAGGAAATTCTATTGTACTTTTCAATTTGTAGGGTTTTTTGTCCCCCATCCATCTACTCTTTATAATACTCAGAAATGTTTGGGTATCCCTGCACTGTTTCAAAATCATTTCTTTATATGATACAAAATAAATCTCCAGATTTCAAAAGCTTGTCTGATTTTTTTCCCCCTTTAATAAGCAAGGACACATTCTGACGCCTTTTATTCACTGAAACTTCCAAAAATTAGGAATAGGAATCTTTGATGGGTTCTTGTAAAACAGCCTGTTATATTTTTGGGATCTTTGTAAGTTTTAAGGCACTTTTTGTTGCTAATTGCAAGTGTGTAGAGTTAGTCTACACTTCTGCTCTGGGCATATATTGCCCCTATAAAGTTTTTATTACATTATATAGTGTGTAGTTCTACCTTAAGGCAATGGTCATAAATCCAAAAAAATATTCCACAATTAAGTCCAAAATGATATACAGTGGTCATGTCCCAGGAAACCCCAAGGGTTATACATCATTTAGTGAAGCAAATTAAAAACAAAAATTGAGAGTGACCTACTGTTTAGTAGAAAAGCAGCCCAAATATACATGCATTAGCCTAACGCGTTTCGTGCCGAGGTGGGCAATTACTCACAGCCTATGAATCAGTGCCCACTTTGGCACGAAACGCCTTAGGCTGATGTATGTCCTAATAAAGATTTTTTACTTTTAAGAAATACTTTTCTACTAAACCGTAGGACACTCTAAATTTTTGATTTGCTTCACCCTATAAAGTTTTTACCTCCATGGATAACCCACATATAGCTCAGCTCTTTGTACACCTCTTTGTGCAGCATAAGTGCAATGGATAGGGCTTTAGCTAATCATCATTTTTGCCTGTTCATTAAATTATGTCAAATCTATGGGTTTTGTTATTTCCTGAGTTAAAGGGGTTGTTCACCTTGTTCTGCTTGTTTCAGCTTTGAGGATGTCTCCTCATTATGTCGGCATTGGCTTTACAGTCACTTCTCCTTCAAGCTCCTAAAACTTGGAGGCAGATTTATCAAGGGTCGAAGTGAATTAGAGGGAATTTTTGAAGTAAAAAAAAATTCAAAATTCAAAGTAGTTTTTTGGATACTTCGACCATCTAATAGGATACTGCGACTTCAAATTTACTTCAAATTCGATTCGAAGTAAAATAGTTTGAATATTCGATAATCGAAGTACTGTCCCTTTAAAAAAAAAAACTTCGACTTCAATAGTTCGCCAAATTAAATCCCCCGCAGTGCAATGTTAGCCTATGGGGACCTTCTAATGCATTTTTCTAAGTCTTTACACATCAAAGTAAAATCGTTCGATCATATGCTAAAATTGTTCGATTTGAACGATTTAATCGTTTTAATCGAACGATTTTACTTTGATCGTTCGATGGCCAAATTGGGACCAAAGGTAGCCCGTGTATTCTCTTGCTTGCAATAATTCTACAAATACACAACTGTCAAATCAAAAAATTAAATCCAATATCTGAAGAATCTACTTTTTTCAGCTAAATGTCCATTGCTCTCAGTATAAACGTTGCCTATAGTAGCACTTGTTTGAGTTTGTTTTGTGTTTGCTAGCAAAAACAATCAGAAAACCTTTAATACTCTGGCTAAAAAAGTTCAATAGTATCAGCGCAGCTCTCTTTAACCTCTATAAGACCTTGAGTTATTCATGGTTTTTGCACTAAGGGGGTTATTTATGAAAGGTCAAGTTTTCAAGGTTATTTTTTGGTCAAAATTGAATTTTTTGCGTTTTTTTTTTTAAATTGATTTTTTAAGTTTTCTTAGACATTTATTATACCTCGACCGTGCAAATACCTCAAATCTGAAAATACATCATCACAAAACTAGTCGAGGTCATGTAGGAGTCAATGGCGAAGGTCCCTTGAACGATTTGAAGATGTTAATAACCTTCATGATATTCGAGCTTTTTTTTCAGTGGGTTTCACTCAAAAACTCAATTAATTTGACAGATTCAAGTTTTTTTTTTATTGAAATCTCAATCATTTCAGTTAACCCGGAACTCGCTGATTCGAGTTTTTTCTTTAATTAGAAACCATTCGAGCTGTGAGTTTAAATAAAGCTAACATAGCTCTAAAATTCAACCTCCTTATTAAATCTCAAATTTTAGTGAAATTTCAAAAAGTAATTTTTAGAGAATAATTCCAATTTGTGAAAAGAAATCCGAATGTTTGTAAAACAGCCCATTAGTCACATAAATGTTGCAGTTAAATTGTTTATGGCAGACGTAGTTCTGCAATATTAATTTATGGAAATTCCAAGAGTGACTGCAGATCTGTAACAAAGAGTCCCAGATTAAAATATTAAAAGTAAAATAAATGATATATTGATGTTGGTTTTAGTTTCTAGCATACGTTGTCTAATAATGTGCCTGACAATTGGCATCTCCCAAAGGCTCCCCCCAGCTGCAGGGTCTGATTGACAGGCTCAGAGGGGAGATGCACTTGCCAGACTTCAATAAAGAAGGATCCCTGGAAAATCTAAGGCAATTATTGATGGGCAGCAATTCACTAATCAGACAATTTGCAAAATTAATCCCGTATTCCCTTATTATATTAGCTTTCTTTCTTGTTTGTATTTATAGGGTAAATTTACAACTCCAGTAACCTCCTACTTCCCAATAGTCCAATTAAACCTCGCCTAGGGGGATGCATTAAAGAAAATAAATACTGAAAGTGACTTGTAATTAGCTTTTTTTTTTTTAATCAGTTGTAGTTGCCTCGTTCACCTATTTTGAGTTTTATACTCCAATGAAAGCTAAAAGTAATGGAGTGTTTATTTTTACAAGGTCTTATATTAATACAATGTGAAATTACTTTTATTCTTGATTTCTAAGAGTTTTTCTGTGTCGTGGAGGCCTATTTATCAAAAAAAGACGGATTTTAGTGGTTTTAGAGGTTTTTGAAACCACGACTAAACTCAATTTCTCTAAAACTGCAAATGTCGTGACATTTATTAAAAGATTCGAATTCTATTAAAAAAAAATTGAACAAAAAATGATGCTGAATGATCCGAAAATAATACGAATATCTCTAAAAACTTGTTTTTCCGGCAATTCCTATAAAAAAAAAAATCCAAAAACCTTCCATTGACTTCTGTAGAACCCTGGCGAGGTTTTGTATTAGAGGTTTTCGTGATTTTTCACTTAATAAATCTCTAATATTTAGAGCTGTTAACAAAAAATGGGAAAACCACGATTCGTGGAAAAGATCAACATTCGATTGTTAGTAAATGGGCCTCCCTTCTTGAGAAACCAATGCCAATTTTAGAGAGAAAAAAAAAAGATTGTGCCCTTTACCACCTATGTCCCCTTAAGGTGTAGTGTCTTGGACAAAATTCTAGATATATTTTTGGTTTATGTCCAATATTTTGACACTTTTTTTTTTATTAAATGATCATATTTTGGGGTTCACTAACCCTGGGAAAGTAGCAAGGATTTAAAAATAAAAACGTGATTACAATAGGAAGAGATTACCAGTGGGAATAACTGTTGGTTGCTTTCCATTCAATTCAATAATAAGTAATAAATTGATTGAGAATACTGCCCATATTTTTCTACTGCTTGAAGTCTGGGCAAATTTCTAAAAGTGTGTAAAAAAAAAAAAAAATGGAATTTGAATTGAAATATAAACAATTTATTACAATAATATCATTAAAAAGCATTGGAGGTTAGGGTTAGGGTTAAAAAGCAGTGGAGGTTAGGGTTAGGGTTAAAAAGCAGTGGAGGTTAGGGTTAGGGTTAGGGCATTGGAGGACATATCCCACATTTGTTAATTGTTTTTTTATTAATGTACAGTGCAGTGTATCTTTCTGCCTCTATTAAAAATAACTAAAGGTAAATTTTGGCTAGAGGCCCCTATTCCATTTCCATCTTTCACTGGTTAAAAGAGTTTATTACTTTCTGCTATTTGTGGTCCATCAGCTGCATTTCTGCCAAACCAACGCTGCTTTAGGGCAATGACACACAATGCTACTTGTAACAGTTACATAATAGACAATAATGAAAACTGTCTCTGGTAAGTCACTACAGGGCCTATTTACTAACATTCGAATTTCTATTTTTTTTCCACAAATCTAATATTTTTCTACAAATTTTTTTTTTTCAATTACTCTAAAAACCATGAAAAGCTCTCCTATCAAACGTCAAAAACTAAAAGCTGTCTTATAGAAGTCAATGGGAGCTGCGCTGATCCTGTTGGATTTTTTTAGAGGTTTTCAAGTTTTTTTTAATAAATGAAATGGCATTTGTGGTTTTAGAGACAGTTCATAGTATTGTCTATGGTAGGATATTTTCTGACTGGCTGCAAGTAGCATAGTTTGTCATACACCTGTTATCCAAAATGCTCGGGACCTGGGGTTTTCCGGATAATGGATCTTTCTGTAATATGGATTCCTTAAGTCTACTAGAAAATCATGTAAACATTAAATAAACCCAATAGGCTGGTTTTGCTTTTGATAAGGATTAATTGTATCTTAGTTGGGATCAGGTACAGATATGGGACCTTTTATCCAGAATGCTCGAGACCTGGGGTTCTCCTGATAAGGGATCTTTCAGTAATAGGGGGAAAGTAGACCATAAACAAACACTAAAAACATTCAGGGTTGCCCAGTAACTTCTAGTTTCACCACTGCTTCCCCTACCCCAAACATATACAGCTATGGGACCTGTATCCAGAATGTTCTGGACTTGGGGTCTTCCGGATAATGAATCTTTCCGAAATTTGGATCTTCATACCTTAAGTCTACTGGAAAATCATTTAAACATTAAATAAACCCAATAGGCTGGTTTTGCTTGTGATAAGGATTAATTGTACCTTAGTTGGGATCAGGTACAGATATGGGACCTTTTATCCAGAATGCTGGAGACCTGGGGTTCTCCTGATAAGGGATCTTTCAGTAATAGGGAGAAAGTAGACCATAAACAAACACTAAAAACATTCAGGGTTGCCCAGTAACTTCTAGTTTCACCACTGCTTCCCCTACCCCAAACATATACAGCTATGGGACCTGTATCCAGAATGTTCTGGACTTGGGGTCTTCCGTATAATGAATCTTTCCGAAATTTGGATCTACTGGAAAATCATTTAAACATGAAATAAACCCAATAGGCTGGTTTTGCCTCCAATAAGGATTAATTATATCTTAGTTGGGATCAAGTACAAGCGACTGTTTTATTATTACACAGAAAAATAAATCATTTTTAAAAATCCTTGATTATTCAGATAAAATTGAGCCTATGGAAGACGGCCATACCGTAATTCTTAGCTTTCTGGATAACAGGTCCCATACCTGTTGTAATTTCACATCTTGGCAGAGACTTTAAAGCCACGACTTTTTTGGATCGGTCTCTTTGACACCAAAAATCCACGAAAGTTGCAGGAAAAAAAAGCTGAACGTTTTTGAGATCTATTATGCGACAAAATGGTGACAATTTCTGAATACAAAAATACTCCAGTTAAAACCTGTCAAAAACATGTAGAAGTCAATAGCAGATGTCCCTTTTACAACTGGAAGATCTTTCTTTACAAGTTTTCAGGTGTTTTTGACTTTTGCACAACAATACAAAAAAGTCATTGTTATTGTACGACAACACAAAAAAGTTTTGGTTTTCTCGACTTTTTTGCAACTTTCCCCATTCAGTTCGGATTTTTTGATAAAATTCATGGCATTCGTGGTTTTAGAGAAAGTGAGTTTAGTCATGGCTTCAAAAACCTTGTCCTCCAAGAGTAAGACATCACTTCCTCGGCTATTGATTCAACAATATAGGTACACTCTTAGGCGTCTTGGTTATGATACATAGGAACTAGTCCTCTAGAATCTTCAACGTTATCTACTCACCCAAGAGTTGGAGCTGAATTACCTTCCATCCCAGCAACTTTCCCAACAGACTTCTATATTTTAATTGTTTTTCTGTATTTTGAATCAAAGTCATCGTTACTTTACATTTTTCATGAACAGCAAAACCGACAGTTAATAAAACCGGTTGCTCAGAAATTCATTCAAGCCGACAGCCCTTAAATGATCTAAGTGATAATATTAAAATGAAGTCTCATCGAATGTCTGTGAGCTGCACCACATTAAACTTAACTCCAGGCTGGAGACAAGACTGTTTAATGCAGTAAAATAAAAAAATAAAGCAAAATTCATTCTGAATAATAAAACTATGATTTAATTATTGGACGACGGATATTTGTACTGAATTGTTCTCTTCTGAAATGTGTTATCCATAAATTATGCAAATATTACCCTGGGCAAAAGTAAATAGTTATGAAACTGTAAAAAAAAAAAAATAAGGTTTTTTTTATACATTACCCCCCCAGAGAGGCTGGAGATCTGGCAAAAGGAATATTTCAGCTTTTGTTTGTAATGTAAACAGGCTCTTGTCCCCTGAAGGTGGGGAATCGCTAATGAGCAGAGCTTTCCATTGGGTCTAGAGTTTATTAGCAACGCTCGTAATAAAGCCAAAATGAATTAAGGACGCCATAACGCTGGATAATGTGATAATTAGTGGTGCTGTAGGGAGCATTGATACCTTGGTGGGGTAAGATGAGAAAACTTATTAAAATTACTGTCCACATTGGGAAAAGTATATGTTGTGCTGTGTGCCTATTCCGGCAATTTGATTTATTTGAGATCTTACAATTAGTCACTTAAACTATTGTGATATGAAATGTAATATATGCTTCATCAAACTGAAGTAAGAAACTTTCTAAATATAACCAATGAAAAATTCTCCACTGTTTCTGAAACAATCGCTTTTACCTTCAGTGTCCCCCCTCTCGTCATCTCTTATTCTTCATTCTCTCAACGTGCAGGAGTCGGTGTCAGATTTTGAGTGACCGTTAGAGGGGGATCCCATTTTTACTAGATGTATTAGATCTCATTCAACTGGTTCAAGTACAATCAAATCTAACAAAATAACTGACTTTGGCACAAATCCTGCGTGTAGAGAGACAGGACATCTAGGTTAAAGGAGCACCACTTGAATGACCTAACTGTCATTCAAACTCTCAACTCCTGCAGGGAAGAGTGCCTTGATTATTTCAGAAAAGGGTCACATGTTTAATTGATTATATAAACCACAAAGAACTTTATATATTGTCCCAAACATGTAGGGGCTTATTTACTAAAACTCAAATTAATTAAAAAGTCAACCACACTCCCTTCCACGAATTGAACTTATTTATCAATAATTTTACTAGAAAAAGTGGGGAAAACATTGTGACAAATTCGCGTGTCAATTCGAATCATATGACTGACGCTCTGTAAACTAAACTTTATCGAATTGTCACATGAAAACTCTACTTTATTGGGTTATCGCCGAAAACCCACCGACCCCCAATTATCCAGCGTGGATCATGATGACGAGAAACAACTTCAGGGATCATCTGCCATTGACTTCTGCATGACCTTGGCAGGTTTGAAATGGAGTATTTTCGCATTGAAATTTTTAGCCACTTTGGGGTATAATACATTTCTAAAAATTCGAGTTTTTTTTTTCTTCTAAAAATTTGAGTTTTCCCCTTTAAAAACTCAACCAGAAACATTAAAGGTTTGAAATTTTTAGCCACTTTGGGGTATAATACATTTCTAAAAATTCGAGTTTTTTTTTTTTCTCTAAAAATTTGAGTTTTCCCCTTTAAAAACTCAACCAGAAACATTAAAGGTTTGAAATTTTTAGCCACTTTGGGGTATAATACATTTCTAAAAATTCAAGTTTTTTTTTTCCTCTAAAAATTTGAGTTTTCCCCTTTAAAAACTCAACCAGAAACATTAAAGGTTTGAAATTTTTAGCCACTTTGGGGTATAATACATTTCTAAAAATTCGAGGTTTTTTTTCCCTCTAAAAAATTTGAGTTTTCCCCTTTAAAAACTCAACCAGAAACATTAAAGGTTTAATAAATGGGCCCCTAAAAGTTAACGCCTGGCCCCCTATGAGTGCTGGTTATACACATTACTGATATATACAATGGAGTTTCTTCCTGATTTTTTAGCAATATTTCCCAGGAGGATATTGAAACATCTCCACACCTTTAACCCCTAGCATTCCAGGATTAAATTCTTATATTGACAAGAGCGGTTATCCTCTTTGTAAGATATTACACTCTTCAGTTATTCATTGGTTAGAATTATACTTCATTTTCTTTAACATATTTACAGAAAATATACAATCTATTAGTAAACAGAAAATTTTCATGGTTGGTATGTTTTTGACTGAATATTTCTTGTTAAGTTGTGTGAAGTGCTGCTCACGCTCTGTTGGATTTATGCCGTGGGAGCTAATTACATTTCATGTCTAATTGTTTTTTTTATTAATCAATTTTAAGTGGCATCCACGCAGGCTCCCTCATGGGATGGCTGATCTGCATACTGTATTCTGTAACATTGTTACAATAATCTCATTATCGTATTGGGATAAATTCCTTTAATGCAAATGGAGAATGACTATGTACCAGATGAGAGATAGATAGGCCCTGCCTGACAATTAGCTTCTTATTTCACAGACAATGTCTAATTCTTTAAAGGGAAAACCAGAGATCATCAACATTTAGGGGGTTATTTACTAAAATCCGAATTTATCTCCTATTTTATTTTAAAAAAACCACAACCAAACTTCCATGCTCGATTTGACCTTATCTATTGATAAAATAACTAGTGATAGGCGAAGAAATTCGCAGGGAATTACCGCGTTTTGCCGCTGGCGATTAAATTTGCGAAACTCCTGCAAAAATTGCAAAAAAATTTGGACATGCGTCGGAAAAGTTGATTGCGTCAAAACCGGTAAGCGCCAACACTATTCGGGCGCCCATTGACTTTAACGCCAGCCTTAAAATTGATGCGGGTGTCAAAATTCGAGTTTTGTGGGAAATTCACAAATTTTTTGGCCAAGTGAAATGGGAGATATTTGCCCATCACTAAAAATAACCTAAATTAATCGGATTGATTAAAAAACTTGATAAAATCGAGCAAATACCTGAATCGCTCAAATTTTTCTGTCTTTTTTCCCTGAATCACAAATTTTTTTTCCCCAGAAAACCCTGAAAATTTTGCATTTTCAGGCTAAACTAACTGAAAATAAGTTCCTCTCCCGTTGACTTATACAGGACATTGATGAATCTAAGATGGTGGATTTTCGTATTCAGGCTTTTTGCAGCATTCAGGTATAATAATAATAAACCTCAAAAAAAATTTAAATTTTTATTTTTTGGGGGTTTTTTTCGACAAAAAATTTAAGGTTTTTTTCCTCTAACAATTTTAGTTTTCTAGTGGACTTTTTACTAATCGGATTTTAATATATAACCCCCTTAGTAAGATTCACACATCTGTAGAAATTTAAATAAACTTTGCAATTCCTTTTTTCGTTGAGACAAAATTAAAATAATAATTTTAGACGTAACTATGCACTTATTTGTTCCCTTTTATAAAAACATTTTTTATTTTCCATTAAGGTAGACTTTTTTTTTTTAATCATTTCCTAAATCTCCTTCATTCTCGCAGGGGTCCTGAGTTCAATTCCAGCCAGGGCACTAACTGAAAGGAGTTGGTATGGTCTCTATGTCTGCATGGGTTACCTCGAGGTACTCTGGTTTCCTCCTACACTCCAAATACATACAGGCAACTTCATTGGCGCCTGGCTGAAACTGACCCTAGTGCGTGACCTTTAGATTGTAAGCTCCGCTGGGACTGATGTGAATGACTGATGTGAATGATGCACAGTCTCCCTAAGTTCCTGCAGAATATGTTGACACCATATAGATACGATTTTGTTTTCACCTAAGGGCTCTTACTCATGAGCGTTTTTCCCTGCGCTCCCCTGCGTTCCGTTTTTCGGCGTTCAGCCGCAGGGGAGCGCAGGAATAGATGCATGTCATTATTTCAAATGGGGCTGTACTCACACAGGCGCATGTAGGCGCCGAACGCAGGTTGAGACACAACATGCTGCATTTTTCCTGCGTTCGGCGCCTACACGCGCCTGTGTCAGTACAGCCCCATTTGAAATAATGAAATGCGTCTATTCCTGCGCTCCCCTGCGTCTGAACACCGAAAAACGCTCACTTTCCAGGAAAGATAATCAGATTTTCTAATAGTATGTTATACATTTTTATGCTGCTCATCCTTTTAAGTAGTTGAAAGGCTAAAATTATTCTAAACTCATTAAGGCAGATTTATCAAAACTCAAATTTTCAAGTTTTTTACTAATTTTAAAAAAATTTGGAAAGCTTGAGTCTTCAATGTCTGCCTATTTATTAAAAAAACTTGAATTTCAAAAACTTGATTCCGTATAAACGTGAAAAAACGACTTGAACACATTGAAATCGCACTCTACCCATGATTTTTTCAAATTTAAAACATAGCTGACACCCTACACAAACTTGCAGATTTTAGATGCTGAATTATTATTTTGAGTTTTTTGCACTTAATACGTCACTTAAATTCGCTACTTTTGCCTAAAAAAAAAACTAAGTTTGGGTATTTTGCTGGAGTTTTCCAATAATAGATGTGCTGCATCAGTAAATCTGTGGATATAATTATATTACAAATAGTACTGATTCATTACCGATAGCAATATATTAAACCTTAATGTATTGCTTGTAAAAAAAAAAAATGCAAAAACTCATATACTGCATTTATATATTTTTATTCATATTTTCTGTGGCAGAAAGTTTGATTATTTGCCAGATCCTTGAGTGACAGATTGATTTTGCAAAGAGCGGCCATAATAATATTTTTTTGATATATGACAATTTCTTACAATATTTGTATTAGCGGCACAGTATAAGCTCGGCAGTACCACCATAACTCTGCTGGATGTTGACCTGAAACGGGGATCTGTTTAGCATTTGGAACAGGCCCAATCTTTATGAAAATATAATATGTGAAAAAATATGTTTGGAGCTTAAAACAAAGGCTGCATTGTGTAAAAGGCTGCTCTCAGCAGGATCGACGTGCCGAGTGCACATATTTGTGCTGTAGGAATTGTGATTTCATAAATTGTGAGGAAGTCGCCTTTTGCTGAAGTGAAATCGAGGATTAGCCTCATCAGGCCTCGGAACTCTGGGGATCAGTTATGCACATATATCCGGACTACGTGGGATAGAGCAGAACATTGGGCCTGTAACCCTAATAGGCTCTGTTTTGTGGAAGTTGGATAGAGAAAAGCCCTGAACATAGATAGCTACATTTCTTGTATTTGAATTCTAGATTCTAGAACACAATTTATTGTGTTTCTATAAGAGTATATAGATGTGTCTTTGCACTGGAAATGGATGGAGCAAAAACTTGTACCCCCCACTCTATACACAGAGCAGGATACAATATGTTAATAATGTCAATATTGCACAATGAAACAATAAACTTACAGAATATAAAAGACTGGAGCAAAAGTGTGAATTAGTGATCTGTGAGTTGACCCAAAACCTGCGGTGACCAGTGGGTCTTGGCCTCGTGGGCCCACCAGGTTTTTTCCTGGTGTCCCACCAGCCCAGTCCGACCCTGAACGGTTAGGTGGGTTTGGGTTGAAATTTGGCCAACCATTGTGGGTCAGGGTTGGGTGCGGGTCAGACTGGGGTAGAACACTCCTCCACTGCTCTCGAAGATTCCCTATCTTGGAATAAGAGTCGTGCATAGAAGTATTGTAGAGAGCGAGAAAACCCAAGTATGGGTTGAGAGCGGGTCTTATAATGTTAACATTTTCTGGGTTAAGTTTGGATGCTGTTTAAGGTTTTGCAGGTTAGGGTGAGGTGCAGGATGACATTCACTAGTCTGAATGCTTGTTTTGTACAGTTGGCCGACTGCGTACAAACCCATCGGCATTAAGTTTGTCGAGTACTTGATAATGATGAGTGGACAGACCGCCCAACTAGATTCTGCATAAGGACAAAGCAATGTGTCTATAAGAGTTGAAGAGACCTCGTGAAGAGGGGGCATAACTAAGACTGGTTGGGATTTTCAATAGTAGTAGCCACTTGATACATCACCAAAATCCCACCTATGAGCAATGGTGTCAGATATAAACTGGGTGAAAGTAACTGGAAGCTAAGCGTTGCAGTTGTCCAACTTGGTTGAATACTTTAGAACACTAAACTTATATATAGAGTGCCAATGAATTCTCATACAGTGTGTTTGAGGGTCCAATTATAGAGTAGAATAGGGGCCATATCAGTTGGGCAGGCCCTTCAGTGGTCCTCATAAACTGGTCCATAAGCTGCCGATCACCAAGTCTGGAAGGACCAAGTAGCAGCTTTTATCAGCCCATGTATGGCCACCTAGTGTCTGGTCCAATTCGTAGGCAACCAATACTTTATTTTGTTTTTTATGATCCCCATTTCAAAATCTGCAGAAAAATACGATACTGCCATCGTCAACTGCATTTTTTTCTCTATTCTTCCCTGTTCAGATACCCTCTATAAAATCTTCAGAGCTTCTAGGATCTCCCTTGAGGATATGCAACAAGGGCTTCCTCAACTGTTGGACTATAGACCCCAGGACTTGGTGGAGTTAGACATTAATGGGTTCATTCAGTGCAGGTATGAAATAATTGGCCGGATTCCTCTAGTCTTTTCTCAGTAGCGTGCTATTTAGACATATGTGTATATGATTGCAGGTTTTTTTTTTTTTTAAACAAGGAAGGACAGATCGGGCCAACAATGAAATCCTGCTTATTGCTACTAACCAGGAAATGAGTTTGCAAAAGTGATTTTTATTTTTTTGAGCGTGACGGCCTTCTGGGCTTTCTTTATAACCATTTTAATCTCTGCCTTAAAAAAGTTGGCTGCATGCAAATCATTATTTTAGCATATGGGTTATCAATCATATTTCACATTTTAAACGTTCGGACATTTATGGCTTTTGCAGATTCTCGGTTACAAGATTTCATTTTATTTCCATAATTAGTTTGTTACTCTCTCTCTCTCTCTCTATATATATATATATAAATATTTTTATTTTAATAAAAATAATGGTTTCCTACGATGTATTTATTTCAATAGAAATTACATTTAATGAGAATGACTCCAATATGGAAGGTAGCGGTTTCACAAATCATTGTTGACTTTTCATTTTAATGCGGCAGGCTTCTATGTCTGCGCCTTTGAAGACTGATTTAATTTTAATTAAACACGTCATTAGTTACATTTCATGTATGTATGTTTGCATATTTATATACAGTCAATGCTGATTTTTATATAGTAGAGAGAGGGGAAATAGTAGGCTATTTTTTATTGATTGACTGAATGATATATAATGAAGTGATGATGAACCTGTGAATTGTACTTGGACCCTTGGATATTTCTCGACCCATAAAATATCTAGTTTAAAACTCTCATTAAAGCACAGGTTATTTTCAGTATCATTGATCACACAGCTGTGTTTTATATCGCTTGAGTTGGTTTGTTGGGAACACAAACTGTAAAGAAACAACTTTTCACCAACACTGGGACAATTTTGTAGGTTTTGTGTTTTTTTTAAGCCTTGTTGAATAGGTAGCATGTTGTCCATTGATATATAATGAAGTGATGATGAACCTGTGAATTGTACTTGGACCCTTGGATATTTCTCGACCCATAAAATATCTAGATTAAAACTCTCATTAAAGCACAGGTTATTTTCAGTATCATTGATCACACAGCTGTGTTTTATATCGCTTGAGTTGGTTTGTTGGGAACACAAACTGTAAAGAAACAACTTTTCACCAACACTGGGACAATTTTGTAGGTTTTGTGTTTTTTTTAAGCCTTGTTGAATAGGTAGCATGTTGTCCAGATTGGAATGGGGAGCCATGGTTAAAAGGTATCTCCTAGAGGGTCCAATTTCCATGAACCCATTATTTTCTACCATAGGTCTATACGGCACCTATTGTATATAGCACTGTCCACATATAATTGGGGTGATGGAAGGCCCTAGGAGGTCCAGTCTGGCGTTGTATGTTGTTTTTTTTATCTACATATAAGGTTTTTGGAGGACAGATGAGCATCCAACTATGTGGGATGATGAGGCAGTTATGTCTTGACTCCAAACTGCTTTAAATTGTAGCATAGTGTTGACCTTATTTGTTCATGGAATTCAGGTATCCTGTACTGATCCCTGTGGGGAGCACCCAATGTCACTACTCTCTACTTCGAGACTGCATCCAAGATGGTGGCACCCATGGTCCATGTGCGATGCCATCATGCCGGCACATGATGTCATCACCAAATTTGAAATGACTCCAAAGACCCTGGTTTAATGCCCAAATATATGTTCTTCTTGAGTGAGTTCCTGGGTGCTCTATATTTGCTCTTTTGCGCGATTCTTGGTTCCTGACCCTTCTGGCTGTTAATGACCTTGCTGTTTCGCCGCCTGCCCTGACTTTCTTGCCTGGATATCGGCCTTGATCTGCTTAACTGTTTTGCACTTTGAACTGGACTATTTCGTGTCAGTCTGCACACCAGCCTCCTCCTTGATTCCGACTCCTACTAGAACCTACTAGAGGCGCTAGACCTTGCCATTCCCCTTCCAACCATAGACCCTTTCCTTGACAATTAGATCTTTAAAGGAAAACTATACCCCCAAAATGAACACTTAAGCAACAGATAGTTTACATCATATTAAGTGGCATATTAAAGAATCTTACCAAACTGGTCTGTATATTTAAGTAAATCTTTCCCTTTTACATCTCTTGCCTTGAGCAGCCATTTCGTGATGGTCTGTGTGCTGCCTCAGAGATCACCTGACCAGAAATACTGCAGCTCTAACTGTAACAGGAAGTGATCACCTGACCAGAAATACTGCACCTCTAACTGTAACAGGAAGAGATCACCTGACCAGAAATACTGCAGCTCTATCTGTAACAGGAAGAGATCAGCTGACCAGAAATACTGCAGCTCTAACTGTAACAGGAAGAGATCACCTGACCAGAAGTACTGCAGCTCTAACTGTAACTATACAGTAATCAAGGCATGTATTGAGTTGAGTTCAGCCTCTTTCCAAAGTTAATCCTACTTCAGATTTACCTTATCCTGAGGAAGGTGAAAAACCCGAACTAAATCTGTCTTTGATTTGCTTCAGTAGGGTGGAAAATCCATTTCCTGACTCCAAAATGAGATTTGACCTGTACGACTTGTCTTGGAGATAGTTTTTGAGGCTAGGGGGTATATTTATCAAAGAGTGAAGTTAGAGATCATCACAGTCCACTAGAGTGAAATTCTGCCTCTCCCCATTCATTTCTATGGGATTTTTAAAGGCGTGAAAGTGAAAATACTCAGGAAGTCCAGTTGTTTATTTTTGAATTACTTGTATTAGATATACCATTACCTGGATGAATGAAAATCTTTATAGTCATGGTGAAAGTTAAAGTTCACCCTTTGATAAATACACCTTTAAAAATCCCATAGAAATTAATAGAGAGTGGCGGTATTTCACTTTAGCGGACTGTGATGATCTCTAACTTGATTTCTTGATAAATATACCCCGTGGTCTGGTCATACAACTTAAAGGTGACTTTTAATATCCTCAGGAGCATTTTTATTATAATACACACATTTTCAACCAGCCATATGGAGCAAGTGCCACCATTATCCACAAATTAAAACCAGTTATGCTGTTTATAAGGATATAATCTACAGTCTGGTCATTTCCCTATGGGACCAGACTGTAAATTATATCCTTATAAACGGCGCGTTCTGACGTCAGAACGCACCGTTTATAACATGGGCCACCAGGCTGCCGAATTTTGACGCAGCGCGTCAGAATTTGACACAGCGCGACGGAATTGAGTCCGAAACTGATGCCTGCGTGCCCAAAACGGATGCTGGCAACCAAAATTCGATGCCGCCCCCCCCCACAAAATGTAGATTATAATGCATAATGTACCCCTACTAGAAATTTATAAAGATATCAGAAGTCACCTCGGAGTTATGTGGCCTGTATAAAATGGTCACATAACTCCTCGGTGACTTCTAATATCTTTATAAATTACAGTAGGGGGTACATTATCCACTATATATTTTATCCTTTATAAGTTATTATATTTGGAGCCTAGTTATGGAGTAAGGGTGCCAGGCTTATCATGTCATAACATGCACCATGTTGAATCAGGACTCAATAATGGCATTTGGGCGTAGCAGGTACAAGCCTATATGGGCATCAGGGCCATCAGTTGCACCTCTATGTACTACAGTATATAAATGCTTCTCAACTATTGTGCTTTCAGTTATAAGCACATAGTTCATACATGGGTTTAAAGGGCAAGTCACACAAACTTGACCTGTGATATGTGAGGTGCCTATTGTATACCGTGGCTTCTTGAGTAAAACTTTATTTCATGCTTCATTTGTAATAAAATATGAAGATGAACTTGTTGAAAGTGAATAGCTGTAGCAAGGATCCTCGAGTAGCCCTGGAAAATAATATTGTTGAATGTTGACATGCTAGAGCAACATGACAGTGAGTATCAATGGATAAAATATAACTCTTTCCAATTAATGTTTTTCCCAGATCAGCTCTGCAAAAATGTTGGCTGGATGTTTATTGGTACTTGTCCAATTTCTCCTGACATTCATCAATCTCCCTTAAAGTTAAGTAAGAAGCAAACATTGTGTTTATCTTGTCCTTCATGTGTATTTGTTGGAACCTGCAAAATGAAATCTATTCGCTCGTCAAACCTGAGCCCAAGGAGATTTTGATTAAGAGATGTTGGTTCTGGAAATACTGAGACAGACTGTTAAACTTATTCAGAGCTGCACATGAATCATTCTTGAATATATTAACCTCATTGTGTTAAAAGAATAGGGGGCCTCCCATTTAATTATATTTATTTAAAAACTTGAGGCTAAATGATTCAGTGTCGGCACTCAGTAGTACCCCGAGCTCTAACACCCCACACCACAGAATAAAGTTTTTATTGTGATAATGACACATTAATGCGAAAAGCTTTGATCAATGATCATAAACCATAGTAAGTTCCTTTACTTCACTCTTATGTTATGGAATCACAGGGAACATACATGCACTGGATGAAGATGAAGAAATGATGTTGATGGAACCAATATGGTGGCTGCAATCGGCCACAATAGTGTCATTTTCTTCAGAGTTGCTCTAATAGAAATAAGCAGTGTGTGCAAAATGAATATGATGTTTGGCAAGGGATAGGGTAGACTGCTTGGGAACTTGACAGTTTGGGGGGTGGTGTCCTTTAAAACACTTTCTTGACTAAAAAAATGTAATAAGTGTGATAAAACTGTTTGGAAACCATTAGGATTCTCCAGTTTATATCTTAATAAGTCCAACCGGAGTCTGATTTATTTGTTAAATTGTGGAGAAAATTAATGATGTACTTTTTTCCTTTATATCGTGTTTGGGTTATATTTTTAGTACATCTCAAACCTGGAAGCCTTCTCCTCCAAGAGGCAAAGACTGGAAGTTGTTCAACAAGAACATCAACTAGAGTATCCCAGATTGGACACAACTGATTGGGTCCCAGCCTTCCTCTAGTGTTAAGGTCCACCACATCTCTAACTCCAGCCACACTGGGGACAGAATGTCAAAATGAGGAGGATGTAAAAGAAAATGCTGTGAAATATCTTTATTTATATTTTATATACAATGGTTATTTAGTGTTCATCTCCCCAGCTGTTGGTTTACTGCAATAGTAGACCACATATGGGACACATATAGACCACATATGGGACTTTGGGTTATTGCAGTTAACAAAAGCTGGAGGGCTGTAGGTTGGACATCTCTTAAGACGTTGGACTAGGCAAGGTCTGGTCCAGTAGAATGACTGGGCTACATGCCTGGATTGGCAATCTGCGGGTTCTGGCAAATACCAGAGGGGCTGCTGTAAATTGCCATAGACAGTCACTATTTGGGTAGGACTACAGGGACGTTTTCGGTGCGATCCGATGCGATGCGACAAAACGCCGGCGACAAATCACATGCAACGGAAATAAGGTAAGTGAATGCATTGTCGGATGAAGTCGCCTCATTGATGCGACATAACTGTCGCATGCAGACACTGTGAGATGCGTCTGCATCCAACAGTCGTGTCACGTCTGATGACTGCTGCGACTTCATTCGACATTTCTACCTCCTACCTTATTTCCGTTGCATTCGTTTTGTCGCATCGCCCCAAAAATTCTGTGTAGTCCTACCCACTATTGGGCTGGTGGGGGGTTGCTTGGGCCTCTGTGTACTTAGAATGCCAGGCCCTATTGTGAATCCCAGTCCGGACTTGCTGGGCTAACCTTATGAGTGCCCACAATAATATCCATATCTTCTCTTATTGGAACTTGCAACTATTCTGTAGAAGGTAGGCTGCTATGAGTTGGTGCTGATTTTGGGTAGAACTCCACAGGCGATTTTGGCGCGATCCGACGCGATGTGCCAAAACGCAGGCGTCAAGTCGGATGCAACGGAAATAAGGTAAGTAATAGCAAAGTTGCAGCGACTTCATCTGACATTTCCATCTCTTACCTTTTTTCCATTGCATCCGACTTTTTTTTTTTTGCGTAGCCCATCAGATCGCGCTGAAATCGCCCGTGGAATCACAGGTCCCCATTCTACTACGATAGCAGGTCCCCCCACCAAGGTGGCTCCAATTAGTCATTGGTTATCGGTGCCCTTGGGCGAAAAGGTACTGCCAACATGACATAAAATGACATCCAAAAAGGGACAAACACATGTCCATGCCCCTTTTCAGTGGCGGAACTACTTGCGGTGCTACTGCACCAGGGCCCAAATCTGCTTGGGGGCCACCAGCAATTCATGTAATTGTGAATCACCTGTGATCTATGCCTCCAGGGGGCCCACCTGCATAGCCTGCACCCCGCGCCTCGTAGTTACTGCCCCTTTTCTACCCCAATCATACCCATTATATTTCAACTCCACCCATGATCCATCCAAGCCCCTCCCACTCTCACACAACCCCAACTTGAGACCCCAAGTAATAAACATACATAAAGTGAATACACACAGACACTTCGGTGAGAAAGACTTAGTCAAATTCATTTCATAGTTAGAAAGATTAATGTAGCAAAATATTTCCAGACAATCAGCAAATGATCGATGCCCTTGAACGGAACGGCTCGTTCTGTGTTTAACAGAAAATCACTGGAGTCCTAACATTTCATTTCCCTCGTTGCACGCGCCAAACGCCCAAACAGCGCCAAGTTTGCATAAAATTCATGGCAAGTGCTTTTCCTGATCGTTTGTTGAACTATTGAAATCCATTCTCATTGCAGTTTATTCCACTTGATAGGTCTGTTTAATTGATGCTGGAAAAATATTTGCCTATTGGAGGTGTCAGCAGAATATTATTAATGAGCTGTTCAGCCCACAAACTTGGCAGATAGATTTTTGTTCATTTTTAAAAATGTTTTATTTATTTATTTTTTATAGTTATAGTGACAGGTACAATATCTTAGGTATTATGTTTTACCGTATATCTAGGTTGAGGGGGCGCTTCGAGGAGGCTATAAAAGAAAAAATCTGGAAATAAGCATAAAAATACAGAAACCAAAAATAAAAAACAAAATCAAAAATTTAAAATTATTGAAATATAGGAAATGTCTATTCAATAAATGTATAGTCCAAAAAGTCAATAGCCAATGGGCATTTAGTCTGGCCGCACTCCTTTTATCTTCGGGCGCTACCTCTTAAAAACAGGTGGTCAAACTGGTTTATATCTATAAACGAAACCAAAAGAAGGGCGCGTTCCGCTAGTATAATTCCATTTAAAAGTTTTTGGCTTTATTAGAATAAAATGCACTTACAAAATTGTAGGCATCAAAGGGCTCATTAGCTTGTGATAAAAATCACAGGATCAGTAAGAGTTGTGACTAACACAAACCGCTCCCTTGTTTGCTGGCGGATCACAAATTGATGAGCCTTGTGATGTCTACAACTTTTTAAGTGCATTTTATTCTAATAAAGCCAAAAACTTTTAAATAGATTTTACTAAGGAAACCAGCCAGAGGTTACATTGGCCCACCAGGTCCTCCAGTGGCCCATGGGTTGGTTGGACAATAGAGTTGAATATAGTCTTGAGCTACTATAGGTTCCAAGGTTTATGATTGGCCACTACATGACCAATGACTGCCATAATAATGTATGTTTTTCTTTTTGTTATATTTGTGTCC
The DNA here is from genome assembly GCA_038501925.1 of Xenopus petersii. Lineage (NCBI taxonomy): Eukaryota > Metazoa > Chordata > Amphibia > Anura > Pipidae > Xenopus > Xenopus petersii. The sequence continues at coordinate 169,550,647 of CM076680.1, read as the reverse complement.
ATTTATGAAGGAAAGGGAAGGTGCAGAGCAAACATTCAAGCAAACGTGGTTCATCCTGTTTCATGTTATTTGCCACTTTGTAGTGCACAAAAAGCCATGGGTACATTAGGGACTGATTCCAGTAGACTGGTACCATGGCTGCCTTTGGATAGGTTGGACTTCACAATGTTCCACTGTTTGCACAGTTGTGAGAGGATCATTGTTTTCACTCAGTACATGAGTTGGTTGCAGGAAAAAAAAAAGAGTGGGATACATTAAATAGTTACTTCCCGGGTGGTTTTGGGAACATGCAGAGTATTATTTACATCTCTGTTATAGGTGACTTATAGGTGAACTAGTCCCCAATACTAGAAGGATACGCAAAATGGTGTATTACTCCAGGAATATCTTAATCATTGAACTTAACCACTTGAGTGGTTGACACCACAGGGTACTCACCCTTATGGTCTCTTCATTGGAGCACTAGGATGCTCTTCTAACTACCCTGGAATCTTACCTGACACTATCTAAATCTACCCAGGTCTTCTTCCACCTCAGCCTTTCCAGTACCAACCACCAGCGTCCGGTTCGCACCCATTACAACACTTTGCCAGGCGCAAATGTGCTCAGACTACACCAATTCACTAAAATGCAGAGTTTCATTATGGGCGCCGAACACTGGCGACTTTTCGCTACCATTACTTCGGCAATGCAAGCATTAATTAGCGTAGATGCGCTATCGTTCGTTTGTGCCTAGCGAAAATTCTTTAGTGATCTTACTCTTAGGTCAATTTGCATACGATAATTTAAAGTTGTATAGACGTCTTTATTATAAATGTTGGTGCATATACTTACAAATTATACTTTTAAAAACACATGTCCAGGGAACAGTAATAAAGACAAGAGAGTTAATATAATGCCCTACACATGAGTTTTGGAGAAAACCGCTTACCCAAAAAAGTCTAAGTTACGATTTTTGCAGCCAATCCCGCTTCAAAAAAGGAAAAGTCGACAGCGTTTTTGGGACTTTAATGCATTTTCGGCTCACAGGATATGATGTAAGTGACAGAAGATTTAGCTGCTTTATAGCATTTTGCCTGGTCTGAGGTGGCAAAGTCAAATCTGGCAAAAGAGCTAACGTTCAGTAAAATCCGCACTTTAGTGAATTTGCAGAGTAATGTCCGTTCACCAGAGTGAAAATTTAGAGTGCGAAGGAACGATAGCAACTGTCTCTTTCACTATCAAATTGCCACCTGTTAGTAAATCGGCGATGTCCCTGTGGGTGGCAACGCTATTGAATTAGCTATCGTCAGCCAGTTCGCACTTTAGTAAATCTGCCCCTATGATAGACGGCCTTTCTGTAATTTTGAGCTTTCTGAATAACCGGTTTCTGGATAACGGATCCCAAGCCTGTATTATAGAAATATAATAAGGGGGGGGGGTGATGTTAAACAAAGCCCATAGCAGGTACTGTCGATATATTTCCCCGAATGTTAAAGTTCCCTGATGTTCCATTAAGCAGCAATAAAGCTTCAGATGAAAACATCAGTCGGACAGAACGGCCCAGGGATTAAAGGGCAGAAAAGCTGCGTGTGTTACTGACGAGGCCTTTGAAGCTGTCTATAAAAATGCAGCTGGCATTCAGGAAAAAAAGAAAACCTTCTCACTATTTCACTTTTATATCTTTTCTGCTGAAGTCTTTGAGTTTCTGGCTCCTCCGCTTTATAACAAACCACTGGGTAAATCTTTCCCTTTACTTTAATCAGTGTCCCACCCAATATAAATAACGATCATGTTACTGATAGAAAATCACTCACAGTTATAGATTGGCCAATTCTAAGCAACTTTTCTCTTGCTCTTCATTGTTTTTTTAATTAAATGGGGGTCACTGACCCCATCTAAAATTAATTCAAAGGCAAACCACCCCTTTAAATATTAGTTCACGGCGTTAATGCACTTTAAACATCTTGTAGGTTCCCTGGGTTTCGGAGGAAGGCAGTTTTCTTGTGCCCGGTTACATTATGGGCAGCGTGTAATGAAACGGCGCCGGTTGTTGCTTTCAATTTTAACGAATTGTTGCTGAGAAAACTCGACTTTTTCAGATTATCCGACGAAAACCCAGACTTTTTTTCGCATTATCCAGCGCAGATCACGATGTCAAGAAACAACTTCAGGGACGTCAGCCATTGACTTCTACATGACAGCGACAGCTTTGAGATGGAATATTTTTGGATTCAAATTTTTAGCAGCTTTGGGGTATAATAAATCTCTAGACATTTGTGTTCTTATTTTTTCACAAAAAAAATTGAGTTTTCCCCCTAAAAAAGGCTCTACCAGAAAAAATGGAGGTTTAATAAATGGGTCCCTTAGGGGCAGATTTATCAAAGGTTGAAGTGAAAATTTGAATTTCTAGCTATTTTTTCTGGACTTCGACTAGGAAATAGTCCAAATTTGTTTCAAATTTGAAAAATATAAATTTTTTATTGTACTGTCTCTTTAAAAATTAAACTTCAACCATCCACCATATAAAACCTGCTGAATTGCTATTTTAGCCTATGGGGGACCTCCAAGAACCCATTTACAGCCAATTGGCGGACTTTGAAAAATCAAAGTTTTTTTTTCCGAATTTGATCAAGTGTTACTCTGATTCATACCATTCAAATTTGAATGAAAATGGCCTATTCACCCACAAATTAAACTTTTTTTTTTGGATAAATTTCAGTAGGTCTTTTTTTATTCGACTTTCCCCCTAAAAAAGGCTCTACCAGAAAAAATGGAGGTTTAATAAATGGGTTCCTTAGGGGCAGATTTATCAAAGGTTGAAGTGAAAATTTGAATTTCTAGCTATTTTTTCTGTACTTCGACTAGGAAATAGTCCAAATTTGTTTCAAATTTGAAAAATATAAATTTTTTATTGTACTGTCTCTTTAAAAATTAAACTTCAACCATTCACCATATAAAACCTGCCGAATTGCTATTTTAGCCTATGGGGGACCTCCAAGAACCCATTTGCAGCCAATTGGCGGACTTTGAAAAATCAAAGTTTTTTTTCCGAATTTGATCAAATGTTACTTCGATTCGTACCATTCAAATTTGAATGAAAATGGCCTATTCACCCACAAAATAAACTTTTTTTTTGGATAAATTTCAGTAGGTCTTTTTTTATTCGACTTTCAAAGTTATGGGAGTTCAAAAAAAAAAAAATGCCATTACTTCAAAATTCGACCCTTGATAAATCTGCTCTCTAATGTCACATTGAACATTGTCCTAAAAAAAAAAAAATTTTTCTCTCAGCGACACTTGGACACAGGACTTATTAATAAATTCTTTATTATTAATAATAAATATCATTAGAAATGGTGCTTTGTGATGTTATTTGTGCCCCAGACTTGTTTATAGAAAATAAAGTACTTCCTGTTGCAAAATGTGAACTTATTAGAAATCTTCTTGACCTTGTGCTTTTTTATTCTCATCAGTCTCTTCTCGTATGTTGTACAAGGACACTGTGTTGTTTCCTATAAAGAAATATTTGCACTTATATTACCTCCCTCCTTTCAAATCACAAGTTTCAATAGTGAAATGATTTTCCTGATCCCCAGGTTGAACCCCAGCAATAAAAATAAATAAAAATACAATCTGCATTTTACAATCAGACCCTGTACTTTCCAGCCGGTCGCTTATTGGCACAAAATGCATTGGGCTCCGGTGTCACAATCGCAGCGGCAAGTCATCATTTTTCCCATTCGCTGCCCCGTAGAACAGGGACATGTTTTATACGAAGGCGAAACCATGTGTAAATCTAGAAGGGACGCGGACTGAACAGAATAAATATCATGTGCTCAATACACTGACATGTTTATAATGTGTTATAGGTCGGCATTTAGCTTGAAAAATAACCATTTAGAAGGTGAAAATATTTAAGTGCTTGAGATCTTTTGATGAGTTTTTCCACTACTCTAAAAAGCCACATTTCCTTGCGCTTGAATAAATCCATAGCCATTGCTACTCTCTCTTCGGCCATAGCACTACTATTGTCTTGCCTCATACAGGGGAGTAACTATAGAGGAGCAGACCCTGTGGCTGCAGGGGGACCAGGAGTCCCAGTGATTTACAGGGTCGAGTAAAACCGGACCCACCCTCAAACAACCCGCGCCTGACTTCCGGGTCCCTTTTATAGACCCGCGATAACCCGCCCATGAAGTCGGCATTTGAGGTGGCGAAGAGGAGTGCAGGTCCTGCGGGTATCGGGCCGGCCCACACATCACTAGCCAGGAGGTATAGGGGGCCCCATGAGGCCCAAATAAAGAGCAAATTTTAACATACATTGATAAAACAGGACAACCTCTGGATATGTTGGTGGCCCTAAAATGTATTTACCCACCAGCCCAATGTTACCTTATCCATGGGTTGAACACCAATTGGGTGGCTTTGGGTTGAAATTTGGCCGACCGTTGTGGGTCAGGGTTGGTTGCGGGACAGACTGGTTAAGTACACTCCTCCACTGATCACAAATATTCTCAGTCTTGGAATTATTGGCCAACACAGAAGTAGCGAAGATGAAATAAGAGTGCGGAGATGCGGCTTGTACAATGGCAACATTTGCAGATCAGGGTCGGGTGAATCTTAAGGTCCTCAGGGTTGGGTTGCGGTTGAGTTTTCCTGACTTGCACATCACTAAAGAGTACAACTACACTCTAGTTATGGCACCGGTAGCAGCATGTAAAGCAATGGATAGGGAGCAAGGATTCTACTGGGAATCAACGTGTTCTTCCTCCAAAATAGATGCTCCAAATAATGCCAGGTAATTGACGTATCTGTAGGGACTTTTCATTTTTTATTATTTAGCTTTTTATTCAGCAGCTCTCCAGTTTTTTGGATGGGGTCAGTGAACCACATTTGAAAGCTGGAAAGAGTCAGAAGGAAAAGGCAAATCATTCAAAAACTATTAAAAAATAAAAACCAATTGAGAAGCTGCTTAGAATTGGCCATTCTATAACATGTGGGTGAACCACCCCATTAGCAGGTAATTGGCTTCATGGTGGCTTTGTCATGGTAAGTTCCTAATAGAAAAGTTTCATTGAGTGCTCAGTCCTGTCCTGACTTTTTTAAAAGTATTGATCATTTTCTCTGAATGTGGGTTCAAATAAATCCATGACTTAGGGGCCCCTTTACATTAATTAACCCTTGATATTCGACCATCGATGTAAAATCCTTCGACTTCGAATATCAAAGTCAAAGGATTTACCACAAATGGTTCGATCGATTGATCGAAGGAAAAATCGTTTAAACGATGAAATCCTTCGAAACGAACGATTCAAGGGATTTTAATCCATCGAAAGAAAGATTTTCCTTCGATCAGAAAAAGCTTAGAAACCTTATGGGAAAGGTCCCCATAGTCTAACATTGGTACTGGGTAAGTTTAAAGTGGCGAAGTACGTAGTCGAATTTTCTTTTTAAAGAGACAGTACTTTGACTATTTAATGGTCGAATAGTCGAACGATTTTTAGTTTGAATCGTTCGAAGGTGGAAGTAGCCTATTCGATGGTCGAAGTAGCCAAAAAAAACCTTCGAAATTCAAAGTTTTTTTACTTCGAATCCTTCACTCGAGCTTAGTAAATGTGCCCCTTAGTTTCATCTAAGATTTCTGGAAAGATTCTTTATATACGAGCCTTCTGGACCAGGTCCGGACTGAGAATTAAAATAGGCCCTGGCATTTCTGGTACACAGAGGCCCAAACAGCCCCCCACAGACCATTAAATAGTGACTTTCTATGGGACCTTATAGCATCCCCTCTGGTATTTGCCAGAACCCACAGATTGCCAGTCCGGGCCTGTTCTGGACCCTTTCTCTTTAACTAAAGTAAAATGCACTAAAGGAATATTTGACAGCGAGAGAGAGAGAGAGCTGGGAATCCTGAACATGTTTGGGGTAACTTGTGTACGACATGGAATTCCATCACTGCACTTAAACTGCTCTCACCCTAATAAAATGAAGTCAGAAGGCCGGGGGTATTTGTTATGGTAATCAAATTTAATCAATTGATTGATATGTACTTTTGCTTAAAACAAATATACTGCGGTAACATGAGAAGGCGTCGCCTCATCACAATAAAGATAACAGCACGTGAACTACATTAGAGCGTTTTCAACGACTGCCTCGTCCTGTGCTAATGGAATTTCATTTGTTTGAATGTCGCCCCTCTATAATTTCTACTCAGGCTAAGAAAATGCAGCAGTTGGGTTGATCATAGGAGAGATTCCTTAACAGGGATACAAATGCATTGGAAGACTTTAAAGGGATACTGTCATGGGAAAAAAACATTTTTTCAAAGTGAATCAGTTAATAGTGCTGCTCCAGCAGAATTCTGCACTGAAATCCATTTCTCAAAAGCGCAAACAGATTTTTTTTATATTCAATTTTGAAATCTGACATGGGGCTAGACATTTTGTCAATTTCCCAGCTGCCCCTGGTCATGTGACTTGTGCTCTGATAAACTTCAATCACTCTTTACTGCTGTACTGCAAGTTGGAGTAATATCACCCCCTCCCTTCCCTCCCCCCCAGCAGCCAAACAAAAGAACAATGGGAAGGTAACAAGATAGCAGCTCCCTAACACAAGTTAACAGCTGCCTGGTAGATCTAAGAACAACACTCAATAGTAAAAACCCATGTCCCACTGAGACACATTCAGTTACATTGCGAAGGAAAAACAGCAGCCTGCCAGAAAGCATTTCTCTCCTAAAGTGCAGGCACAAGTCACATGACTGGGGGCAGCTGGGAAATTGACAATATGTCTAGCCCCATGTCAGATTTCAAAATTGAATATAAAAAAATCTGTTTGCTCTTTTGAGAAATGGATTTCAGTGCAGAATTCTGCTGGAGTAGCACTATTAACTGATGCATTTTGAAAAAAACATGTTTTCCGATGACAGGATCCCATTAAGGGGGTTATTTATTAAGGTTCGAGTTGTGCTTTACAGGAATATTTTAATTTTCTAGTTGATTTTTTGGTCAAAACTCACATTTTGGGGTTCAAAAAACCCCCTTTTTTTTAAAAAAAAAGAATAACTCTTGTGAGATTTATTATACCCAACCCTGGAAATAGCTTGAATACCTGTCACGGTCATGTAGGAGTCAATGGCAGAGGTCCCTTGAACCATTTGAAGTAGTTAACTGCATGATGTTTGAGTTTTTTTGGAGGGTTTTGACCAAAAACTCGAAAAATTCGAGCAAATCCATCTTTTTCCCCATTGATAATTTTAACATTCAACTTTTAATAAATAACCCCTTAAATAATGTAGATAATTTATTCATTTTCATTTGCAATGAAAACAATTAAGAATGATACAGTAAAAATGGAGGTGAGGGGTGTTGGTCAGAGTTTTCGGGAGTTCGGTTTAAGTCCTCTTTGAGGTCCATCATCATAAGAAAACATTGGCTTTAGCGTCATGCTTCTATAGAATATTCAGGACCTTAAATACAACCTAAATCAGTGATCCCCAACCAGTGGCTCATGAGTAACACCAACCCCTTGGATTTTGCTCCCAGTGGCCTCAAAGCAGGAGCTTATTTTTGAATTCCAGGCTTGGAGACAAATTTTGGTTTCATAAAAACCAGTTGTACTGCCCAATAGATCCTCCTGTAGGCTGTCAGTCCTCATAGGGGCTACAAAATAGCCATTTTGGCACCTCCAGGAACTTTTTTTCATGCTTGTGTTACTCCCCAACTCTTTTTACAGTTGAATGTGGCTCTCACCCTAACCTTCAGACTGTCTTCCAGTGTTTTATCTATAGTCCGAGAAGTCATAAAGTAAGGGATCTTATAGCAGAGTAGTTTCATAGGAAGGTTATTTCAGAGAAATGTGCAACTGCACTGCCAACCTGAAATCAACATGGTTGCAATTATGGATGGCCTAAAACTGGACCTGTTTCCTCTGTAGAAGAAGTGCTTAAGGCAATTGTTATGTCTACATCATTCAGCGTATGCTTAATGTAAGGATTACACATTCAGCCTGTAGTGGAGAACCAACTTTATTCATTGTACAGTTGTCATTCCTTCCTCTGCTTTCTCCCTCATGCAATTCCTCTTACTTCCTTGTTCATGCCTCCTACCCAGCCTGCCTCTCTACCTTAAAGGTACACTGTAACTTAAACATGCAGACATTACATCATCCCCCCCTTTTTTTTTTTTTTTTTAATTATGTATTAACTTCAACCTTAACACAACAGAGTATCCAAAACTCACCGGGTTACACAAACATTAAACAGATTTGCATATATGTGACTCAAGTAATGAACAGAGATTACATCTCTTCAATCAGTCTTGATGTAGGGCACTTTTGTCTTCTGGGATACCGTCTCATTGAACATGGTTCCTCATTTTCCTGAGGCCCACCATCTCTCTTTTGTGAGGAACATACATCTAGAGGTGTGTCTTTTCCTCTAGGCAATTGCTCAGTTTCTTGGGGCGGCAGAGTACACTCTGCTGTTCCATTGTTTGTCATGCCCAATGGTAATGGAACCACCTTAAAATGTGAAGCATTGCGGGTCATGCTGTGTCCATCACGTGTGGCTGTGATCATGTTTCCTTTTCGTGCAGTGACCTGGTAAGGAGTGGGGTTGTATGTTGATGACGTTTTGTTATGTCTCTTTTGTACGACAACCACTGTGTCATCCTTTTGGACAGGAGAATATTGAGCATGTCGTCTTTTATCCGCATAGTGTTTCATTTTCGCTTTATTTTTGAAGTCTGTGTTTCTTATGTATGAGTCTCTTTGTGGTTGAGTAGGTGTAGCATTAATCTCTGGAAGGCGAGTGCGAATTGGTCTGTTGAAGATAAGTTGTGCTGGAGCTATATTAGTTGTTGAATGGGGTGTGTTTCTGTAGTTACGCAAAAACTTGTATAGTGCCTGTCTTAGGGGAATTTTCTCCAGCTGAGCAGTTTTAACTCTTTTGCCTAGAGTGTTCATGAATCTCTCAACAATTCCATTGGCCTGTGGCCACAGTGGAGTTATTTTCCTGTGTTTGAATCCAAGGTATCCAGCAAATTGCTGAAATGTGTGTCCATTGAATGGAGGACCATTATCTGTTTTAACTACTCGTGGTATACCATATGCTGAAAAGATACAGTCCAGAGAAGGTAGTACACTTGCAGCTGACGTTGATGAAATAAATGAAATTTCTGGATAGCGTGAATATTCGTCCATGACAACAAGGATATATTGACTGTTTGGCAGTGGACCATAAATGTCTATTGCAATTTCATCCCAAACATTTGATGGAAGCTGAGACATCTGTAGTGGCTCAGGCCTGGAAGAGTTGGTTACTAGCTGGCATGCAGAACAGTGTTTTATAGTGCTCTCAACATACTGATCCATGCTGGGAAACCAAATTTTTTCTCTCAGGAGTTTTTTTGTGCTAACAATTCCAAGATGGCCTTCATGAGCAATGTTTACAATGGTTTGGCGAAGACACCTAGGAGCAACAAGTTTAGTTCCCCTGAGAACAAGATAGTCCTTAGTAATGGAGAGTTCTCCCTTGACAGTAGAGAAGGACTTCAGCTCACAAATATCTACTTCAGGATCTGGAAATTTGGCTCTCTGAATTTCATGCCACTTGTTGGTTCGAATGATTTTTATTAATGCCAGAAGAGTTTTGTCTTTTTTTGTCGCTTCCTCAAACATGTCCATTGTGAGTGCCTTTGGTACAGCATGGGCTGCCATGAAGTTAATATATTCTTCTGCAATGGACTTTGGGGATTCCTGAGATGCAGTTGGATGGCGTGAAATATAATCAGCAGGATTGTTGTTTTTCCCTGGTCTGTGAACTATTTTGTAGTCATATCCTTGTAAGCGTAGGCCCCATCTTTCAATACGTGCAGGCATTTTTGCTCTTGGATTCCCAAAGATGGTGATGAGCGCCTGATGATCTGTAATTATTGTGAATGGTGCTCCATAAATAAACAAATGGAAGTGCTCACATCCCCAGACAACAGCCAAACTTTCTTTTTCTGGTTGGGAATATTTCATTTCTGTGGTTGTTAAACTTCTGCTTGCATATGAAATGATTTGTGGGGATGAGTTATCCTGTTTATATTGGACAAGAATTGCTCCTAGTCCTACTGGACTTGCATCTACAATTAGCTCAGTTCTTAGTAAAGGATCAAAGTAAGCCGTGGTGGTTGTGGAACTAAGTTCTTTCTTGATTGCATCAAATGATTCTTGACATGCACATGACCACTGAAAAGTACATCCTTGTTTGGTGAGATCTCTCAAAGGTGCACTGATTGTAGAAAAGTCTTTAATGTATCTAGAACAATAACTGGCCATTCCAAGAAATGAACGAACTTCATTAGCATCTTGTGGAGTGGAGGCCAGTTTTATTGCCTCTACCTTTTTTGGGTCAGGTTGCATCCCTGCTGCTGAAAATATGTGCCCTTAGAATTCTAGTGTTGTCTTGTTTAATTCACATTTTTCCTTATTGAGTGTAAGTCCTTGAGTTGATAAACTCTCGAGTACTGCATGCAAAGCAGAGTTATGTTCAGCCTGTGTTTTCCCAAAAACCAGTATATCATCACTGTAGTTAAGAGCATTTGGAATGTGCTGAATAACTCCTTTAATGGCCTCTTGAAAGATTTCGGCTGCAGAACAAACACCAAAACTTAGCCGTTTGTATCTTCGTAGACCAACATGTGTTGAAAATGTAGTTATGTACCTAGATTCAGGACTGAGTTCCAGTTGGTGATAGCCTTTGTTGAGATCCAGTTTAGAAAATACACTTGCTCCATTTAGTAGATGAATGATATCATTGACAGTTGGAGAGATGTGCCGCTCTCTTTGTATAGCCACATTTGGGAGGCGCATATCTACACAGAGTCTGACCTTGCTTGGGTCTTTTGGTTTGGGTACAGCCACTATAGGAGACACCCATGGGGTAGGACCGGAAACTGTTTCAATGATGTCTTGCTCTTCTAGGGACCGGAGTTCTTCCTCTATTTGTTTTCTTAAATGGAAAGGAATTCGTCTATGTGCTTGTGCAACTGGACGAACGTTTTCATCTATGTGCAAATGTACTTGAAAATTTGCTAGTTTTCCCAATCCACTGAAAAGATTAGAATATTTATCAATCAGAGTTTGTACTTCTGAGTCTGTCTGGTTAGCAACAGTGTGAACTATGTGAATAAGTTCAAGACCTAAAGCTGTGTGATAGCTGAGAAGGCATCCCCCTGATCCTTCCAGTACAAAGAAAGCGGTGGTAAGTTGCTTGTCTTTATAGCGGACTTCACAGTCAAATTTTCCAACTGTGGGCAGTGGAGTTTGAGACCCATAAGGAAAGATTTTGGTTTGTACAGGTTCCAAGACAGGTGGCCTTTTCAATGAGTTGTATGTATGGGTGTCAATGATGTTAACAGAAGCACCTGTATCAATGGTAAAGGCAGTTGCAGTATCAAGTAAGTACATTGTTATGGTAGGAGAGCGCACAGGTTGTTTTGTAGATGTGATGAACACAAAGTCATCATGCATTGGTTGTGGATTATCTTCTGAATGTGGTTGTATGTATTTGATCTGAGCCGGCTTGTGTGTGCCTGATGTATACTGAGATGCTGTGGGGGCAGAACGACATACTGAAGCAAAGTGATTAATTTTTCCACATTTGGTACATGTCTGGCCCATAGCAGGGCATACACCCTTGTGAGGAAAGTTTCTTCCACAGCGATAGCATTTCTTTAGTGAATCTGTCCCTTTTTGTGGTTTGTTAGTGTGGTCAAGGTGACACACCTGTTCATCAGTACCTTTTTCTATGGCAGTGGCTTGTAGCTCTGAGATCTCAAGAGCACAAGCCATTTTGAGTAGGTCTTGCAAGGTGCAATCATCCTGTAATGCTTTGCGTCTTATTTTGGAAGAAGTGCATGATACAATAACTTGTGTTGTAATTTCATCATCAACATCTGTAAAAGAACAGGTTTGAGCTAATTCTCTTAATCGTGTAACAAATGCATCCATAGTCTCTTGGGGCAGTTGTTTAGCAATTCTGAATTTGTATCTTTCATATCTGACATTTGGTTTAGGGCTAAAGTAGTCAGAAAGAGCTTTGGAGCATTTAGTGTAATTGTCAGTGTTGTCAGTAGGCAGGGTGCAATAAATATCATATACTGCAGAACCAGCATAATGAAGTAACAGGGCTTTCTTTCGTTTGTCCTCATTTATAGCCACAGCCTCCATGAGATTTTCAAATCGAAGTAACCATTTTTTCCAGTTTTGTGCTAGATTATTTGCATCAGACATGTCAAAGCTGGGGAATGTGTGCAGCTGCTCTGCCATTGTATTTTCACTTTCAGTTTCAGTAGTGGAAAGTAGAAACTGCTTGTATTTTGATTTAGCTTATACACAGAAATCCTGAATATTGCTGAATTACATGCAGCAGTGATAATATCTTGTGTGGCTGAAGTGGCTTTGAACAGGAGCTCTTAATAACTTGGTTTCTTATATAAAGGCCTAGTTGTAGTTTTATAGCAGAGTAATCACTTTGCAGGGTTAGATTTCCTTTTACTCGTCGCCAGTTGTTATGTCTACATCATTCAGCGTATGCTTAATGTAAGGATTACACATTCAGCCTGTAGTGGAGAACCAACTTTATTCATTGTACAGTTGTCATTCCTTCCTCTGCTTTCTCCCTCATGCAATTCCTCTTACTTCCTTGTTCATGCCTCCTACCCAGCCTGCCTCTCTACCTTAAAGGTACACTGTAACTTAAACATGCAGACATTACAGCAATGATAAGTTCTTTAGAAATAAGTTTAAAGCTCATACATCTCAGAGGACATGTTTACTCCTAGAAATGTGAACAGAACTAGAGGTCAAACCTTTAGATTAGAAAGAAGGTGTTTTGCCCTTTAAAGATGTAAATCACTAAGTAAGTTATGGGATGTTGTACCAGGTTTCATTCCCACCATGTCTTAATGATTGTATTAGTCTTTTTTCAGCTGATTAAAACTAGTCTCAGGGTCAATCACCCGGCAGTGGCAAAAACCCTTCCACCTTCAAAATCTGATGTTGTGTCCACTGTATCTTACATATGAGACATGGAATATATGACAGTTAGGTTGATACAGGTATAGAATATCTATGCAGAATGATTAGGACCTGGGATTTTCTGGATAATGAACCTTTTCGCAATTTAGATCCCTATTCCAAAAGTCTAAAAGTTATTTAAATAACATTTATCAAAAATGGAATTTGTGTGGTTTAAGAGTTTTTGTCTACTTTGAATAAACTCACAATAAGAAAAAAATTTAAGTATGCTTATTTATTAAAATATCTGAATATAACAAACTTTATTGATTGCAATAGTGGGGAAAAGATGTAGAATACCTTGAATTTGTGAATTGACAAGCTCAAAATAAAACACCTCAAATAAAAAAGAAAATGGCTTGAATTTTGCCTAGGACAACTCCCATTGACTTCTATATGAACTCGCAAGCTTTTAGAAGCCAAAGTTTTACATTGGAGTTTTTTTGTGGTTAATAAATACCAAAAATTCAAGTTAATTCATATTACTATTTAAATGTTGATAATCACCTCAAAGTGTTGAGCCAGTATGTCCCATTTCGCTTTTGCTAAAAAAACTCAAAATTGTAGGAAAAATTCACAAAACAGGGAAAATGGTTAAATGTACTGAAGTCAATGGGCATTGTTTTTTGCTGTGGACTTTTTTTTTTTTTTTCATTGCAGTCAATGGGTGTTTTTTTGCTGCAGGTTTTATTTCGCTATTTTTCATGGCAAACATTTTTGCAGTGGAACTTTGAGATGGTTTTGTGATACAATTTGCGGGTGACAAAGTGCTGAGCATAGACTCCCACGATTTCCTTTTTCTGTGTAATAATAAAACAGTAGCTTGTACTTGATCCCAACTAAGATATAATTAAGCCTTATTGGAGACAAAACCAGCCTATTGGCTTTATTTCATGTTTATGTTTAATAATGTTCATGTTTAAATACATTTTTAGTAGACTTGGGGGGTTATTTATCAAAGGTCGAGTTGAATATTACAAAAATTTAAGTGGTTCAAGTATTTTTTGAGTAAAAAAAAATTTTTTAAGATTTATTATACCCCGAAGCTGGAAACGTTTAAATCCGAATATACTCCAACTGAAACCTGTCAAGGTCAAGTAGAAGTCATGATGTTCCATTTTTTTGGTGGGTTTGTCTCAAAAACATGATCAATTCTAGAGATTCAAGTTTTTTCCCGCCGAAAACTCTATCAATTTGTGTATTCATGTTTTTCACCCCGACTACACTCATTCGAGTTTTTTTACATTAGAGTTTTCTCATAAATTATAAAACATTTGATTTCATTTGAGGTATGAAAAACCTCACAAACCTCTAAAACTCGACCTTTGATACAGTATGGAGATCCGAATGACAGAAAGACCCCTTATCCTGGAACACCCCAGGTCCTGAGAATTCTGGATAACATATCCCATACCTGTATAAATTTTAAAGGGATACTGTCATGGGAAAAAATGTTTTTTTCAAAATGAATCAGTTAATAGTGCTGCTCCAGCAGAATTCTGCACTGAAATCCATTTCTCAAAAGAGGAAACAGATTTTTTTATATTCAATTTTGAAATCTGACATGGGGCTAGACATATTGTCAATTTCCCAGCTGCCCCTGGTCATGTGACTTGTGCCTGCACTTTAGGAGAGAAATACTTTCTGGCAGGCGGCTGTTTTTCCTTCTCAATGTAACTGAATGTGTCTCAGTGGGACATGGGTTTTTACTATTGAGTGTTGTTGTTAGATCTACCAGGCAGCTGTTATCTTGAGTTAAGGAGCTGTTATCTGGTTACCTTCCCATTGTTCTTTTGTTTGGCTGCTGGGGGGGGAAAGGGAGGGGTGATATTACTCCAACTTGCAGTACAGCAGTAAAGAGTGATTGAAGTTTATCAGAGCACAAGTGACATGACTTGGGGCAGCTGCGAAATTGACAAAATGTCTAGCCCCATGTCAGATTTCAAAATTGAATATAAAAAAATCTGTTTGCTCTTTTGAGAAATGGATTTCAGTGCAGAATTCTGCTGGAGCAGCACTATTAACTGATTCATTTTGAAACAAACATTTTTTCCCCATGACAGTATCCCTTTAAGTTTGTGGGAGATGCTTTGGTCAAAAGTATTTCCATCTCATACAATAAAAATAAAATTTTTCTGTAACCGATGGAAAAATTGTTCATAAAACAGATGAAAAAACATTCAATAATATATTTAAAAAAACAGGTTTTTTACAAAGGCTTTTAGAAATATCCATAAAAAAGGTTTCTTTCTTCACCTTAAGATGCAATGAATTATAAACATAAGAGCAGTTTCTACTCACCAGTAGAAACCAGTTTAATGCTTTTTCTGTTTTTTGTTGGCAACACACTGGCCCTTTTTTTATAACTAAATGTCAACCCCAATTGACTTGGGATTGGCAATTGCGTTTTAATTGAAAAAACCCATGATTAGATACTCAATATTATGTTGTATTAGAAGAATTAGGAACAGATAGAGGAAGAATTAGTTAAAATCAAACCGTAACTTGTAGAACTTTCAGGACAAGGTTGTTTTTGCCAAAAGTGAGTAAATGTTGTTTAGCAGCCGAAATCTGTAGTAAATTTGCAGGACTCGTAGGCTTGAAGAAATTAGACATGTTCAATTAGCACAACATTGGGGTATGAAGAAAACATCAGCCGTTGGAAGTTGGCCAGTTTTCTGGAAGGAAGAATTTGGGTAAACACTAATGCTTGGGGATAGATTTGCTAGATAATGTATGTTTGAAGGAAGTATGCTTCTTATAAAGGATTTTCCAGCGTTATAAGAATAGAAAACAAAGACGTTCAAGCCTAAAGCTCTGTAATCTCAGCTGCTTTGGGAAACTTAAAACCGGTGACACTGGCGGCTCAAGCTGTCCAGTCATGTTTAGAGTTTGCTGAAAGGATAATGAGATGTTAGACGGGTTATTCCAATTGAATTTGGAATTGTATAAATCTCTTTCCTTGCACCTTAGGCTCCTTCCTGTCTCAAGTGAGTCATGTATCATCCTCGGAAACTCTAGAAGGTCTCAGTGATAGACAACTCCTGGAGAAGTAACTGGATATATTCTGTGATTCAGCGCTGGCCTTTTATCAATGGGGATCACAATATACAGGATAATGTCCATAATACATAAAAGGACTGGGGTTTTTTTTTTTTCCACGTTTTAATAATTCATTGGGTTTGATGTATAGACATTGGAAGGGACATGACATTCGATCTATTTATACAGAACAATGTCAATGATTTTTTGTTGACTTTGTTGGAAAGAAAAGTGTTGAGTATTCAAGATACTCAGGTTGGTATCTCTCATTTATAAGATACACGCATATAAATTTGTTTACGTTTGTGCTATGAAAATGTAGATATAACTGATATTACTTTTACTTATGGTTTCAGTTGAAATATAAGCCCCATAGAATAGAAATAATGATGGTGGTTCACTCCAATGAAGCGGCCATCGTCACCCTGTGTATTAATCCCAGTGACACAACAACGGGATCACTTTGTTGGTTAATTACCTTCAATTAACTCTAATTCCAAAGCCCTGTGCTTTTTTCTCTACTTGTTTTATGGGGAGGGCAGTAGTAGGATGAATTATTTGAAAGTGATTCAGGCAGAAGTGATCTTGTAAACAACTAAAAGCTGGCTCTGCCTTAAGGCCATTGCCCTTCTCCACTGTTGGGGTTGAAAGCAATCTCCTCTTATCTTACAAATACAAAAACTGTCTCCATTGCGGATGAGAGGATTTTCATCCTTGGTTATGTCTGTTCTGCAATGGGAGAAATGTTCTGTACTAGCTGATTTATACTAGCTGTACTAGTTGATATAAATAAGCTGCAGACTGAATAAAGGAACTTGGTAACTTATCCCAAAGGGGACATGGCTTAATTGTAATTGACTATAGATGGGATTTAAAAATGACACATTTTTTTGTTTTCAAGTTACTAGTATAACTCATGTGGCCTTCTTAATCAGACACTGGTCTCTAGTCAATCATAAATGCTGACTTATCTCCAGATAATCACAATCTGCTGACTATGCTCCTCTACTTATCTGCTCCTCTACATACCTGCTCATCAACTAGCCTTCTCCTCTACTTGCCTGCTCCTCTACTTACCTGCTCCTCTACCTGCCTACTCCTCTACTTGCCTACTTCTCAACTTACCTGCTCCACAATTTACCTGCTCCTTTACTTACCTGCTCCTCTAATTACCTGCTCCTTTACTTGCTTGCTCCTTTACTTACCTGCTCCTCTTCTTGTCTGTGCCTCTATCTGCCTACTCCTTTACTTGCATGCTTATCAATTTACCTGCTCCTCGACTTACCTGCTCCTCGACTTACCTGCTCCTCTACTTGCCTGCTCCTCTACTTACCTGCTCTTCATCTTGCCTGCTCATCTACTTACCTGCCCCTCTACTTGCCTGATCCTCTATTTACCTGCTCTTCTACCTGCCTACTCCTCTACTTACCTGCTTCTCAACTTACCTGCTTCTCAACTTACCTGCTCCTCTACCTGCCTACACCTCTACTTGCCTTCTTCTCAACTTACCTGCTCCTCTACTTACCTGCTACTCTACTAACCTACTCCTTTACTTGCCTGCTCCTCTACTTAACTGCTCCTCTTCTTGCCTGTGCCTCTATCTGCCTACTCCTCTACTTGCCTGCTTATCAATTTACCCGCTCCTCTACTTACCTGCTCTTCATCTTGCCTGTTCCTCTACTTACTGGCTCCTCTACCTGCCTACTCCTCTATTTGCCTGCTTCTCAACTTACCTTCTCCTCTTTAGCTACTCTTCAACCCCTCGCTCATTCACATACTCTTCACATCACTCTTCACATACTCACATGCAAGACTTTGCTACAGCTTCTCTTGGATTCCCTCCCACGTTCCATCTTACTTTCTCTCTGCCTTGAAACAATCTCAGTAAACAAAGAATTTCTTGTCAAACACAGAGAAAACAATGTCTCATTCTATAGATGTGTAGAGTTCCATGAATAACATTTGACCCATGTTTATCTCTACTAATGTACCAATTATTTCCCTTACCTAATATACAATATGTATTCTTCTTACTGGAAAAAAACTTGATTTCAAATGAACAATGGCATCTCTAAACAGATTAAGCCAATCACAAGCTTCATATTGCAGAATATTGCAGAATTTGCCTTGCAAATTTTGGGAGTTCGTTTTGGGGCGGCAGGATAAGCATTTTCTTTCCTATTTATTTTTCTTCTTTCATCGGTCCATCTGGATTCACAACCCTTAGAAGGATTAGTTCGGACTTTGCCATTTACTGTATATATTGTATCAGAGAGATATCGCTGACTCAGATTAATGGGGGGATTATGCTAAACTTTACACTACAGTATTTTGTGGTTTTTCCCAAATAGGGAATTAATAATAAACTATTGCACCACATTTCTTAAAGATAACTGCTCTAAAATTGTAATTCTGAGGGAAATATTTATACTATAAAGGCATGCAAACAATGTAAGGATCTATAGCTTTGCCATTATTTAATAATGACCTCTTTTATTATTTATGCCCATCATGTTGGACCAACCAATATCCACAGATTGTGTCGCAGACTTGGTAATTGTATCTCCTGTTAATAGGCGGATAAAATGACAACTGCTCCAGCACATCCCTGTGTGTATATTTTTAGCCAAACCATATGCAAATGAGCAAGGTGTTGTATTCATAGCCTTCAAAATAATGTCACTCTATCTGCAGATAGAGATGAAACCAGGTGTCGCTGCCCAACAGAAAGTTGAGGATTTATTATTTGATTCATGGAGTCACCCGAGGCTCCACTGACCACAAACAGGAACATTAGACTTGTCACATGACGGGCTCCCTTCATCTTTAAAACAATGGGGCACTTTTATTTATGGGCTTTTACTGAAACACAACTGGGGGAGGCCCATTTATCATCATTCTCATTTTGATGGCCTTAGAGGTTCTTGAAACCACGAATAAGCTCAATTTCTCAAAAACCATGAATGCCATGCAATTAATTAAAAAGATCAGAAGATATAAAAGTAGGAGAAAAAAATTAGAAAATCTCAAAAAGACTGAATGGCTTAAAAAAGGTCCAATAGGATCAGCACGGGTCCCAGTTACTTCTAAGGGACTTCGACAGCTTCTGCTTGGTGGAGTTTTGTAGTAGAGTTTTTTGTGGTTTTTACACTTAGGGGCCGATTCACTAAATTCGAGTGAAGGATTCGAAGTAAAAAAACTTCGAATTTCGAAGTGTTTTTTGGGCTACTTCGACCATCGAATGGGCTACTTCGACCTTCGACTACGACTATCGAAGGATTCGAACTAAAAATCGTTCGACTATTTGACCATTCGATAGTCGAAGTACTGTCTCTTTAAAAAAAACTTCGACCCCCTAGTTCGGCAGATAAAAGCTACCGAAGTCAATGTTAGCCTATGGGGAAGGTCCCCATAGGCTTGCCTAAGTTTTTTTGATCGAAGGATATTCCTTCGATCGTTGGATTAAAATCCTTCGAATCGTTCGATTCGAAGGATTTAATCGTTCGTTCGAATGAATAATCCTTCGATCGTTCGATCGAATTTTCTGCGCTAAATCCTTCGACTTCGATATTCGAAGTCGAAGGATTTCAATTCCTAGTCGAATATTGAGGGTTAATTAACCCTCGATATTCGACCCTTGGTAAATCTGCCCCTTAATAAATCTAACATTTTTAGAGAGATAAAAACACGACACATTTTTAGAGAAAAAAAATACTATGATTGGTCCCTGTGAGTCTGAGCATAAGCACATAGTGGACACTTTCATGGCCTGTGAGATGGACCTAAAACCTACATTTATATATGGGCATTTGATGGATGGGGAACCACATATTTATTTATATGCACTTTATTTATCTTTGCACATTGTTTCTATCCTGATGTCACCGTTATAAATTCTCATCTCACTATTTAGTAATGGTGCAACATCCAATGGGTTGGAGAGCAACATGTTACTCACAAGCTACTGGTTGGGGATCACTGGTCTATGGGGCGCTGGTAGTTAGACCATGGCCCATTTATCCCTGATATAATTTAGCAGACGGGGTAGAAGAACAATCCACAGTTTTAGTTTGCACATGCGAGAGACATCAGAAAACTAAACCCTAAATTGCCTCCATTGCCAAAACTCCTCTTATAATAAAGAGATATTCCAGGCTGGTATAGAGACTTGTGCCGAGACTTGTAACACCCTCCATAGTGCCCTTTATTAACTTTCTTTTTCCTAATTTTGTTCTTTGACTGTTTGAATTGTCCACTTAGAAGGAAAGCTGTTATTAATGATTATCTTATGTTGCACGTGTGCTCCTCAAAGCAGCCTTCATCGATTAGGACTTTAACCCTAAATACAATGGCAAAGGACACGTATATGTCTGATTGTTTCTACTGCTCAGTGTGAAAGATACAAGAAGACATTATATAGTCCTGAATTTAGTTACGGGCCCTTCTCTATAAGTATGAGCAGCATCAATTCACAAAAATGTCAGTAAAAGGAAAATGTCATAAAAACATTACGGGGCAAATTTACTTATGGTCGAATATCGAGGGTTAATTAACCCTCGATATTCGACTGCCTAATGGAAATCCTTCAACTTCGAATATCGAAGTCGAAGGATTTACTGCAATTTGTTCGATCGAACGTTCGAACATAAAATCGTTCGATCGATTAAGTCCTTCAAATCGTTCCATCGATCAAACTATTTTTCTTCGACCCAAAAAAGCTTAGAAAGCCTATGGGGACCTAACATTGACTTCGGTAGGTTTTAGGTGGCGAACTAGGGGGTCAACGTTTTTTTTTTAAAGAGACAGTACTTCGACTATCGAATGGTCAAATAGTCGACCGATTTTTAGTTCGAACCGTTCGATTTGAAGTCGAAGTAGCCCATTCGATGGTCGAAGTAGCCAAAAAAAACATTCGAAATTCAAAGTTTTTTTTCTTCTATTCCTTCACTCAAGCTAACTAAATGGGCCCCTATATGTAAATGTCTTATCTGCTGCAACTTATTCGCAGACCAAAGTTCCGACATTTTTCCACCTCTATCGACAATTAAAAAATAAAACGTTGTTCAAAGCGGGCATGGCCATTTTTGTGTCCTATGTGTGACTTTTTTGAGAATTAGTGGTACCCATGGAATTTAACAGACATTTTGTCCGCCAAAATATCTCCACCATAATGAAAATGTTGGGGAAAACATCAATAGGTTAATAATTAGTTTTTTTTGGTGGAAAAAAAACAATTTTCACAACACAATAACGACAGCTTTTTTACTGTGTATATGACACTTTTTAAAATTTGGCGGCATTATGACAAATCCATTTTTTGTAGGAAAAGAATCATGCATATCATTAAAAAGTCTGTATCACAACCAACAATGTCCAATGAAAATAAATCCTTGGTTGCTATGGGTTACTGCTTCTAGACAAACTTAAGTGCTTGTTATTACATAGTCCAAAAAAATTTACTACTCAACTGCTGCAGTCTATACAGACCTGTCAAAAAGGGCCAAAAGTGCTGGAATATAGCCCCCAACTCCAAAGGGCACTCAAATCAAAAATTCAAAAATATATTCCCAGTCAATTCTCAAAGTTAAAAAATCACTTTTTATTCATCATAAATATTAAAAAAGGCATACAGACCAATTGATGCTCCGCCTTACGCGTTTCGCACCCACAGGCACTTAAGTTAAAAAATCACTTTTTATTCATCATAAATATTAAAAAAGGCATACAGACCAATTGATGCTCCACCTTACGCGTTTCACACCCACAGGCACTTAAGTTAAAAAATCACTTTTTATTCATCATAAATATTAAAAAAGCATACAGACCAATTGATGCTCCACCTTACGCGTTTCGCACCCACAGGCACTTAAGTTAAAAAATCACTTTTTATTCATCATAAATATTAAAAAAGCATACAGACCAATTGATGCTCCACCTTACGCGTTTCACACCCACAGGCACTTAAGTTAAAAAATCACTTTTTATTCATCATAAATATTAAAAAAGCATACAGACCAATTGATGCTCCGCCTTACGCGTTTCACACCCACAGGCACTTAAGTTAAAAAATCACTTTTTATTCATCATAAATATTAAAAAAGCATACAGACCAATTGATGCTCCACCTTACGCGTTTCGCACCCACAGGCACTTAAGTTAAAAAATCACTTTTTATTCATCATAAATATTAAAAAAGGCATACAGACCAATTGATGCTCCGCCTTACGCGTTTCGCACCCACAGGCACTTAAGTTAAAAAATCACTTTTTATTCATCATATATATTAAAAAAGGCATACAGACCAATTGATGCTCCACCTTACGCGTTTCGCACTTAAGTGCCTGTGGGTGCGAAACGCGTAAGGCGGAGCATCAATTGGTCTGTATGCCTTTTTTAATATTTATGATGAATAAAAAGTGATTTTTTAACTTAAGTGCCTGTGGGTGCGAAACGCGTAAGGCGGAGCATCAATTGGTCTGTATGCCTTTTTTAATATTTATGATGAATAAAAAGTGATTTTTTAACTTAAGTGCCTGTGGGTGCGAAACGCGTAAGGCGGAGCATCAATTGGTCTGTATGCCTTTTTTAATAATTATGATGAATAAAAAGTGATTTTTTAACTTTGAGAATTGACTGGGAATATATTTTTGAATTTTTGACTTGTTATTACATAACCCAAATGATTTTTATGCTTTAGTTCTTCTTTTAGAGCTGTTAGTTGCTGCCTAAAATAAAAATACATTGGACTTTGAGCCAAACGGGTGCAGGTGGTTTGTAGGGGCTTTATAGGAACTTTAAGTGGCTTCTTCCGGATCAACAACTTTTTTGAGGTTTTTAAGAGCATTTTTACAAAAAAGTTTATTCTTATCTATACCCTATCTGGCCCAATCAGAATCATGGCTTCTTTTAATAAAACATACTGTGCCCTTTAGTAGAACTCACCCGGCTTAGACCAAATATCTGTTTCTGGAAATAAACTAATTCCTTCATTTCCCTGACATTATGCAGGTTTTTAAAGAAGCAGCCCAGAAGTCAAGGCCAGATGAAACACATTAGAATATGTTTTATGTAATAAAATCTATTCTATGTTGAATTCGAGGGGAGGAACTGCCTGATTTCATTTTGAAAGGTTCCTTTGCTTTGTATTTTTGTTTTACTGCTCCAGTTGTAATTGTAATTGCTGAATAACAGGCTCAGAATATTGTAACAAATAGGCCATAACTGAGTTTTGGATGTTGATTTTATACCTTTTTACCTCGTTTGCATCCAGAATGCCGATCTCCACGAGCGCTGAGCTGCCAGATCATGGGGGACGGACCGATGAAATGCAATAAGACTTATTTGTTATTCTATCCTGAGAAACAGAACAGAGCAGGTTGGGGTAAGGAGAAGCTGAGCAGTAATACTGAAATGGTCGCTACAGGTATGGGATCCGTTATGTGGAAACCTGTTATCCATAAAGCTCCAAATTATAGACTCAATTTTAATCAAATATTTACATTTTTAAAACTGATTTCCTTTTTCTGTGTAATAATAAAACTGTAGCTCGTACTTGATCCCAACTAAGATATAATTAATCCTTATTGGAGGCAAAACCAGCCTATTGGGTTTATTTCATGTTTATATGATTTCCTAGTAGAATTAGGGTATGAAGATCCAAATTACAGAAAGATCAATTATCCGGAAAACCCCAGTCCCGAGCAATCTGGATAACAGTTCCCATACCTGTACTAACAAACATGTTCAAAAAATAATTATATAGGTTCATTAACTTAGGCAAGCAGCTGCTAAAGAGTAACTAACATAGGCTAAGCCATCCATATTACAGGTATGGGATCCATCATCCAGAAACCTGTTATCCAAACAGCTCAGAATTACAGAATTCCCATAGACCATTTTATCCACATTTTTGAAAATGATTTCCTTTTTCTGTGTAATAATAAAACAGTCGCTTGTACTTGATCCCAACTAAGATATAATTAATCCTTATTGGAAGCAAAACCAGCCTATTGGGTTTATTTAATATTTACATGATTTTCTAGTAGACTTAAGGTATAAAGATCCAAATTATGGAAAGATCCGTTATCTGGAATACTCCAGGTATTCTGGATAACAGGTCCCATATCTGTACTTGATCCCAACTAAGATATAATTAATCCTTATTGGAGGCAAAACCAGCCTATTGGGTTTATTTCTTGTTTATATGATTTTCTAGTAGACTTAAGGTCCGGAAATTTTATTTTATTATGGAAATATCCCTTATCCAGTAAACCCCAAATCTCAAGCATTCTGGATAACAGGTCCTATGTCTGTTTCAAAACAAAATCATCATTGCAAAGGTCAGGACACATATGTATTGTATGTCTCTATATAAGACCACAATATATATATATAAGTCCAGAGGGTTCCTGCACTCGAACTCCAATGTTTATTTGCGGGTGCTGGGCCAAATCCAATTGTATAATTCTTATAGAAGGACCTACACTCCAAATTCTTGTGTCACAAAAGATTTTATTGATTCATCATTCGTGCATCCAACATTTCCCCCCCCCCATTTAAATTAAAATATGTAGAATTAGAATTTTTGTAGTATTTGAGAAAAATAATTGAATTTTTATTGGCTACTTCGACCATCGAATGGGCTACTTCGACTTTCGACTACGACTCGGACTTCGAACTAATAATCGTTCGACTATTCGACCATTCGATAGTCGAAGTACTGTCTCTTTAAGAAAAAACTTCGACCCCCTAGTTCACCATCTAAAACCTACCGAAGTCAATGTTAGCCTATGGGGAAGGTCCCCATAGGCTTGGCTATCTTTTCTTGGTCGAAGGATAATCCTTCGATCGATGGATTAAAATCCTTCGAATAGTTCGAACGATTATTCCTTCGAACTGTTTGCGCGAAATCCTTCGACTTCGATATTCGAAGTCGAAGGATATTAATTCCCCAGTCAAATATTGAGGGTTAGTTAACCCGTGATATTCAACCCTTGATACATTTGTCCCTGAGTGTCTGGATTTAGCAGAGGTGTAGAACTTGTAACCTGGTGAAAATGGATTATGGAGACCAGGGGGCCGATTTAGAATTTTTGTTCCCGAATCGTGTATTTTCTCTAAATATTCATTTTTTTTCTTTCTCTAAAACTCTAAAAATTCAAGATTTATTAAGTGCAAAAAGCCACAAAAAACGGATCATTAAAAGCAGTCGAGATCCTATAGCTCATCCTACTTTTTTAACCATTCAGATTTTTAGAGGATTTCCGGAGTTTTTTCGCTTGTAATAATGCAAAAAACTAAAAAATTTTATTTTTAGAGATATTTAGTGCATTGTTCAGTGCTTTTCCCATTACTTACTTTTTTATATTCAGATCTTTTAATAACTTTCAATAACGCTTATTCATGGTTTCAAAACGTTTAATAAATGGACCTCTAGATGATTATGGAGACCCAGGGCAATGCAACTGTGCTTAATGGGAACTTAATAAACAACTTAGATAATAAGAGAAAACAAGGGTAAAACAGACTGAGAGGCAGGTTAATAAATAGGCCAGAGGTTTAGGCAGTACCAAGGCTAAAGGACAGGGCAGGCAGCAGATCAGAGCAACTGCATATAACCGCCCAATGGTCAAAACCAACCAGATGCTGTAGAGTAAAGGCAGGAACAAACTCACTTGCAAAGGACTTACTGGTACCTGGGTCAAATCATGAAGAAAAGTAATGATGCAACACATGGGAAAGGAGGGTGCAATTTTAATTTGGGTAGTTACCTGCAACTGGATCAAATGAGTCTGCCGATGGCACAACAAGAGGCATGTGGCACAATATGCCAGAAAATTCATATAAATTGTTTTCTTGCCAAAATCTGCCATGTGTACTCAGTGAAAGTCAGATTACCGTCAATCCACACACAAGCTTGGTAGTTTTGGCCCGTAGTATTCAAACAAAGTGTGGCTCAGCCGAAATTCGTTCCAGCTTACTCCAAATATTTATTGACCAGGGTGTTCATACCCCGGGTAGAGCACTTGATGGGGGATACAATTACAATGTAGGGACACAATCTGTATATTTAGTGACCCAGGTGCAAACTGTCCAGAGTCCCAACAGAGGAGCACCATTTAGAACTTCCAAACTTCAAAACATAAAGGCAATTCAAATTCAGCAGTAACTTATCCGATTCTCATAATGGTCCGGGAGCCAATGCTCGTAGCCTATAATTACATCCCTTGTAGATAAAACATGGCAGGTGGTTTTTAATGTTTGAATTGCCATAAAGGATTTTAACCTCCGTCTGGTGTGCAAGCCATTCATGGATAAAGGTTTTGGTCCGTACCCACATTTTCTTCTAGAGTGTTTTTCCACCAGCTCGGGTGATGGTTCTCTAAAGTCAATGCAATAGCGAGTGCATATTGGTGCAATTTATTAAGGTCCAAACATGCTCCAGCACTTCTCTTGAACCACCTATCGATGCTGGGGAACCCTAGATCTACCACCCCCCTGAGTGTGGTGATAGCTCCAGGCAGTGGGTTGCATCAATAGGTGCACGAGACTTATGGCCAGTGAATAGGATACAAAGCAAAAGAAAATAAATACACATCCAATTCATAATATTTGGACGATATTGTACTAAAACGATGAAGCAAAAGGAAAGCAAAGGGTATGAAGCTACAGTACTAATAAAACCAAGCAATGATTGTAATTTTCCAGACTTCTGCTGAATTTCTCATTTGCCACTTACCTAGAAATCTGTTTCATTTCAGTTTTTCCCTTTGACTAAAATCAGTTCCACAAGTCAGCTTTGAAGCAATAAAGTCTCTCGGCTACAGTCCCACTAATCGGATTTGCATATCTATGAGGGTAATATAATAGCATGAAAAATATGTGTAATTATCTGCATATGGATCCAATAAAGACACTTTGGAACGGATCAACTGCTACTAATCAATCGAAACGTTCAGCGCTGAAAAATGAACATTTTTTCTTTTTCCGCCCCAAAGTGTAAAAGTGCAAAATGCATTTTAAATGATACCAGCGAATAATAATCATTTCCTCCAAGTTTTTCAATGTAATAAATTCAATGGAATCCAGAGCCCTGCTTGGGAAAGGTGCTTGGGAAACCATTGACGTTGGAGTCCCCTTTTCACCTCATTTTTTTACAGTATTTTGTTCGAGTGAAACGGCATATTTCGTACAATAATCTGGGATGTTGAGGATTGATATGTATTCCTTGGACCTGACGTCCTGCCTCTTAGCCAAGTGGATTATTTGCCTCCTGGATTTTACATCTTTTATGTTGCTGGAAGGTTCCAAGTTTGTGAAATCACCTCTCGGAGAGAACTTTGTGGTAGCAACTGTTTCTATATGATGGAATGGATGTCCATGGACATTGCGGCATCGTAATCACGTGCCCTAGACGTGTTCATTGGAGCTTTATGAACTGATGGATATTTTCCTCCCACAAAATACACGGCAAGGTGGCCGAGTCAAATGCCTTCCTTTAAATACATGTCTTATTATTTGTTTTTGGTCAGTTAACAGGCATTTTAGTCTGTCAACTACCTTAAAACTCTGAAACATGATTACTCCTTATATTGCAATCTCTGCACTTCAACCACTGGGAATGGGATAATCAATTGGCCATGAAAACAAAGAATAAGTCTGTCTATGTGTATAAAAACCAGCTTTTATGGAGCTTGAGTGGATTGCATTTGAAATTTCCCGAACACCTTCAAACATTTTGCACTATAACATAAATTCACTTATATTCCACAAGCAAAGTGGCACCGGAACGATTCGTAGGGAGGGGGTTGCCTTGATTCCGGCAAAAGATGTAGAGGTCCCACCATTGGACTCTAGAGCAGTGGAAATACAACCTGTGGAGTGATAAATGGCATTGAACCACCAACCTGGCAATGAGAATAGTAGATGCCTAGAGAAGACTACCTGCCTGTATGCATAACACCAATGGTAAAATTTGGAGGGACTGTTTTCCATGGTTTGGATCCCCTGGTTCCATTGAAACCAAACTCATGGCTTTAGCACACAGCTAATGTCCCGCCCCATGTTCAAAGTGAGGTGCATATTGAATGGGTTGGCTGAGATGAGAATGAACTTGACCTACACTGATTCCTGACTTCAACTGAACTGAAAACATATGAAAAACGAATTTTCAGCCAGACCTGATGCCCAACATCAACGTCAAACCTCACTAATGCTCTTGTGGCTTAATGGAAGCAAATCTCTGTCCAACCTTATTTTATCCTTTTCACTGACTGAGCAATAATGATTACTTAAAAGTCTATTTAAGTGTCCTTCAGCAATCTATAAACTGGCCTGTACCACTGGAGATTTATCAACTTGTAAATTAAATGTTTTATTGCAGTTTTTGAATTAGAGTGTCCAAAACTTGAATGTACCATTTAAAAACAACAACAAAAAAAGTTGCAAAAAATTGAATGTAAACCATTGGCATCTAAAAGCTTGCACGTTCACGTAGAAGTCAACGAGGGCCGTCCTTAGATAACTGCAAACGATTTTTTCAATTCGAGGTTTTTCACATTGTTTTGCAAATTTTCGGAATTTGCAAATGATGAGCAGAATCCAAATTGATGCATTCAAGTTTTATTTCATGGGTTTATTCGATCAAGTTTTTTTAGGTAAAAACTTGTTAATAAATAAGGGAGCTTTAATACGGTGTTTTGGAGCTCCCAATGTTCCATACTGTATATACTGTATATACTTTGTATAATTGCATGCATTAAGGCAAAGCTCAAAGCAGTAAAGGAGAAAAGACGTTTAATAAGATTTATGGGGGGTTATTACTCCAGACATACTAATTAGCTCTAACACAAGCAGCGGGGCTGTAAATGTTGCCATTTTCACTTAAGTATAATATTATTGTTATTATAACAAAGAAACTGTCCATTCAGAATGCCGACGACTGTGTATTTACCTAATTTTATAATTGCACATGAAAGTTTACGGTGAAAACTCAGAAACCCATAAGTATTTCAATCTGCGCTTAATAAAGGCAGCCGACAGTTAAGAATGTTCTCACTGAAGTAGTGGGGCTCTCATTTGGTGCATCTATGATGGATGATATGGGACTCTGCATAAGACATGAGCTGGTTTGTTTTATTTGCAGATTACAGCCACATTCTTTATTAAGCCATTGCGTTTCTAGAGTTTTTTGGGATCTGAAGGCTTCCATATGTCAAAGGCTTACGCTGCTGCTACATTGACTTGGCACAGAGTTTCTGGAAGCTGAAGGCTCCGGCCAGAGAACATTGAGCTTCACTATTGATAGACACAGGGGAATGCAGGGGATTCCCTCAACTTGGGTTTCAGATATGAAACCAAATCAGCAGTGACAACTGTCATTCCACACGCTAGCCATCACTCATTCTACTCATTCTAAGAACTGATCATTTTAACCAATAATGAGAATATTTTTCTGGGTGCCTGAACTAAGGTAGAGAGAGAACTGGAAATAAGGATTGGCTGGTAGGAATCTCCAAGGCTTTGATTCATTAGGGCCTGGGTCCAGTTGAATATCCTCTTTTACTCTGGTTGGCCAATCTGACACAAGGCACACATTTTTGGGATTTAGTCAAGATTTTGCAACACTCTACTTTTTATGAAATTTGCTCATGGTACCCATTTTCTAGCCATAATCTTGTTTTGTTATAGGAGCTGATGATAAGGTCAATGTTGATTATAAGTACAACTATGTTACAGGAAGAGCAGAAAGCATAGAAATGAGATGTCCCCAGGTCTATGGTTGTCCTTTCAGAAATGTAAGTGGAGGACTAGAGGCAACTCTACCACTGATTTGTTGCTTTGGAGTACTGCAGTACTTCTCCTTAGGTTTAATGGATCAAGGACTACGTTGTAAAGCAGATATTACTTACCCTAAACCTATTACAAGGCTACTGACCTTCAGGTGTGCTGCTCAAGTCTTAACCAATGTGAGTATCACTTTCCCAATGATCTCATGCAACTACGGGGAGCTTCAAGAAGAGTGACTAGGGTTAAGCAACGGATAAGGTACATACCTAGCTCCCCCCACTGTTGCGCCATAGGCAGGTGCTTCTTCTGTCTACCCCCCAGATCTGACCCTGATCTACATGCACGTACATTGGGGCCAAACCCTTTGCATATTTTAGGATGTTGACAACTCTGTTCTGTGCTTGGTTGTCCAAAAATGCCGGGCCATGTGACCCAGGCTGACCTGCCTTATTTCTACCTGTTTGACCTCGCTCTGGTTACCTCTTCTGAACCTGTGCCGTCTGCCTCTGACCTCATCCTTGGATACCTGGTTATAGTGTCCCCAGCTACTCCTTGCCTCACTAACTCCCTGTCAATCCTATGAGTAAATCCTGTGTTGTGGGACAAACTTGTGGGTATCTTACTACATTGGATGCTTCCGGTAAGCCTGAAAACAACCATATGAAATGTAAGGGTTCACCAGCTACTGGATTCAGCTTGGATTCGGACAAATCACTTTTTTGCGGTATTTGGATTCGGTGGAAGTTTGGCTCTGTAAACTTAATCCAGACTCTTAAAGTCTTGTGACTCTGGATAACTGAACACTGCAATTTATGTGGTAGAAGATGATTTCTTTCTGTCAATTCTGAATATGCAAATTTACATTTTTGTTCAGTTTGGAATTCTTTTTCTCCCCTGCATTTAGAGAGCATGTTCCTGCTCATTTTAAATTGGTGCAAATATATAGATAAATAAAGCTGTGATGTGCTCATGAAGCCTATGTAATAATTGGGTATACTGGTATTTTCTCTTTCATCCAGGCCCAAACCCAGTTGCTTCTGTGCAGCAATGACCTGTCCCGGGGAACTTGTGCCAGATATGCTGAGTGCTGTGCCAAGAGTTACGTTACCTAATCCCTTTGCCGTAGCTGCTCCTGGGTCATTTCTTTTGTTATGAAGAAATCTTGAAATGATATTACTGAACTTTTTCTTCCAAAGATTTTATAGAGACAACTTGGCAAGCGGCACACTTGATTCTTCTTACCACTCCTCCGTGCCTCCAACACTTACATCACTTTCAACAGGGATCGTCCAACTACTGCTTGATGCGATACGCAGCGCTGACTCTTCATCCTCTTCAATGATCTCTTCAGCTCGCATCATTCCATCATTTTAAGGCCCAATAACAACCCCTACATAGAAAATGCTCATATTGAATTTATTATGATGTCCCTTTACACTGTAATCTGTGCTTTAGCTTTGGTTGTGTCTACATTTTTGCCACTTAGATTATTTCATTACTCAAGTGTAATTTTTAAGCACTTCTTTGTCCGTAGTAGAAATGGTAAGTTTTGGAGGAAAAGGACTTGGAAAGAGAGAAAGAGAGAGAGAGATGTCTTGTTGGTAACCTGTTCTACTGGGGACATACAGTATCAAAGTCTGAAGAAAGATATCAGTTACTGGGGGCAGAGTATGCCCTCTGGAGAGTTTAAGTACTGCCTGTAGGTTTAGGAATACAGAAATGTTATGTCAGCGGTTTCCAAAAGGTGGTGCTGCCCCCTTAGGGAAACCGGGAACTGTGACTGGGGACCCAATCTAAAAACCGTTAGAGTACTCTTTGGGGCAAACAACTATTTGCTCTTCTAAATATTCCTGAGAATCAAATTGAAGGTCAATGGTGGTGCTGGACCCCTTTGGACGCCTGGAACTTTGACTAGGGGACCCAATCGAAAAACCAGTTAGAGTAAGCTTTGGGGTGAATGAGTATTTCTAAATATTCATAGGATTCCAACTGAAGGTCAGTGGTAGTTCTGGCCCCCCTGGGAAACCTGGAACTGTGACTGAGACACCCCATCTTTTCCCCTTTGGAAGCCTGGGACTGTGACTATGGGACCAAATTGAAAAAACAGTTAGAGTACTCTTTGGGGTAACTATTTACTCTTCTAAATATTCCTGGAAGTCAAACTAAAGGTCAATGGTAGCCTTGGTCCCCTTATGGAAACCTGGAACTGTGACTGGGGGATCCAATCGAAAAACCAAGTAGAGTAAGCTTTGGGCTGTATGACTATTTGCTCTTCTAAATATTCCAACAGAAGTCCATTTAGGGTGAGATTTGCTGTGAGCATCTATTAGATGTCATAGATATTCTGGAAATGAAAGCTGGCCATGCACAGATACACAATGTCTCCAAACGAGGAGAAAATGGCCACCCACTTTGTGGGTCAAATCAGGCTGATCCCAACATTTGCCCTTCAGTGAGGAAACCTTTAGAGATTGGTCAAAATAGATCTGCATGAATGGGCTAATATGGTCCTGTGTGAACGTTTTGATATATCTGTAACTATTGAATGGGCTTAGGGG
Source organism: Xenopus petersii (assembly GCA_038501925.1). Classification (NCBI taxonomy): domain Eukaryota; kingdom Metazoa; phylum Chordata; class Amphibia; order Anura; family Pipidae; genus Xenopus; species Xenopus petersii. The sequence goes on along the minus strand of CM076680.1, from coordinate 169,518,212 downwards.
GGCATTGGGAAAATGTTGAACCTTATAAAAGAACTTGAACAGAAAAAGTCGAAAAACCTTTGTTATGATACTGCACTGATGTTATTCTGTCTTTAATTCCTGTTGTTCAGTCAATACCTTTAGGGGCAAATTTACCTAGGGTCGAATAGCGAGGGTTAATTAACCCTCGCTATTCGACTGCCGAATTGAAATCCTTTGACTTCGAATATCGAAGTCGAAAGATTTAGCGCAATTGGAGGAATAATCGTTCAATCGAACGATTAAATCCTTCGAATCGAACGATTCGAAGGATTTTAATCCATCGATCAAAGGATTTTAATCCATCGATCAAAGGATTTTAATCCATCGATCAAAGGATTTTAATCCATCGATCAAAGGATTATGTTAGGAAGCCTATGGGGACCTTCCCCATAAGCTAACATTGGCCTCGGTAGGTTTTAGGTGGCGAACTAGGGGGTCCAAGTATTTTTTAAAGAGACAGTACTTCGACTATCAAATGGTCGAATAGTCAAACGATTTTTAGTTCGAATTCGTTTTTTTCCTCTATTCCTTCACTCAAGCTAAGTAAATGGGCCCCTTAATGTTTGTTGAAAAACCACTGGTGCCAAACATACACATAGGGGTGTATTCACTAAAGGACGAAGTGGCTAAAGCTAGTGACAATTCTCCAGCGTTACCATCCGCAGGGACATCACCTATTCAGTAACAGGCGCAGGCATCAATTCACCATCACTAGAGTTCGTTCACACTCTATCGCAAGGAGACTTTTCGCTGGCGACTTTTCTTTTTTTCAGCAGGATTGCCTGCAAAAGTCCTAACTCAAACTTTTTTTAGGTAACCATTTTTCTCCAGACATATGGAACATTCATTTTACAGTGGGCTCATGTGTAGGGCATTGTATTAATCTTGTCTTTATTAAATAAAAAGTGGTAACTTCAAGCATTTGCACCAACATTTATAATAAAGATGTCCATATATCTTTAAATTAATATGCAAATTGACCTAAGCGCAAGATCACTAACAAATTTTCGCTAGGCACAAATTAACGCTAACGTATCTTCGCTATGAAATGCTCGCACGACCAAAGTAACGCTAGCGAAAAGTCACCAGTGTTTGGTGCCCATAACAAAACTTTGCATATTAGTGAATTGGCGTAGTTGTAGTGCATTTGCGGCTGGCGAACTGGGCTGACGCTGGCGAATCTATCCCATAATATCTGATCAAAGCTAACTGCTGATTGGTTGCAATGAGTCACTGCCCAATGAGGTCTTGCCCAAAGTATTTCATTGTGCGCTAGCGAATGTTCTTTTTACTGAGGCCCCGGTGATCCGTAGCTTTACAGCCCCGCTGGATCCTCTCTCTTCATATAAATAATGTCTCACATGCGGAGCCGCATTCAGCACAGATGCTCAGACAGTTATGGGATGTAGAAAGCTTGTGTCCCCGTCGCATTTTTTTTTTCTCTTTTCATCTCTTTTCAATTCTCTGCCAAGTCTGATACATCCCAAACCCGCGTGTCTAGAGATCAGCGTCAAATGTAAAACTTGTTTATTACACTTGGCACAGACAAAGGAAAATGGTGTTGCGCATCTGGTTATTTTTATACATTGTCTTATTTCATTTACCTTATATAACATTCGGCCCGGCCCCGAGGGAACAATGTGTAATAATATCAATGACTTTCTCTTTATCTTCCAGCGCTGGGTTTGTTGTACACAATATATTGGCTGGGGGAGAAGCTGCTGCAGTGCTGAATGGAAGGGGCGCTACTGTGTGTTTACTCGAAATATCCTCAGATTTGTCTTTTTATTCCACTGGTTTTTAACAGAATGTACCGGTTGTCTTTATCGTATGCATTTAAATATATCAGGGTCGTAGTTAATGCAAATTTACAGCATAAAATAAATCTGCCGCTACACTTACTAGAGAAGTCTCAATCTGTTTTGTCTTCTGATATATCCAAGGTATTTTATCGTTCCCCCTCCCTGTCTATGGGCTCCATAAACTGTGCTGATACGTTTGATATAATCCAGCCCATGAACATATAGGGGTAAATTTACTAAGCGGTGAGAATTCGCTTTGCAGCCATCGCAACACTTCGACAGGCGAAAATTCGCCCCCAGACAATGCTAATTTACTAATATGCGAAGTTGCGTCCAGGGTGGCGAATGCCTGCCTAGCGCAACTTCGTTATAAGTCTTCACTCAGGCTAATTTGCATACGGCGGGAAATTTAAGGTTGAAAGAACGTATATGTTGCAGCAAATACTTTACATTACACAAGTAACATTACACAATAGAATCGTTATAATGCCCTTCACATGAGCCCACTGTATAGTTAATGAAATATATGAGGGAACCCGGTTATCCAAAAAATTTTTTAAGGATTTTTGGCAGCCTATCACTCTGAAAAAAGGCCAGCGTTTTTGGGCTTTGAAACCTTTTCCACTAACAGTAACAGAAGATTGAGGACGATCTATACGCTCCAATGCACTTCGTCTGGTCTGAGCTGGCCAAGGCAAGTCTGGCGAAAGAGATAACGTTCAGTAAAATCTGCATCTTAGTGAATTTGCGGAGTAACGTCCAATCGCCAGAGTGAAAATTCGCCTGGAAATAGAGGGCGAATCACCGCTAGTATCTCTTCTTCACTAGCGAAGTTACACCTGCCCCCGGTAGTAAATCGGTGAAGTCCCTGAACACAGTAATGCTTGCAAATCTTCGCCAGCGTTAGTCACTTCGCCCTTTAGTAAATCTGCCCCATAGTAGCCCACCAATGTTCTGCTCCACTCAGCAGTCCATGACACGGTGATTTATGGGGATTGTTGTACTTTAGACCTGTTGACTCACATCCCTCAATGGCGAGGCCTCACTAGGGTACTAACCATAACTAACTTCTCAGAGAAGCCAAAACCAGCTCACTAGCTCTTGTCTTGGCTCTTGCCTAGATTTAGGGGCCAATTCACTAACTTCGAGTGAAGGATTCGAAGTTAAAAAACTTAGAATTTCGAAAGTTTTTTTTGGGCTACTTCGACCTTCGACTACGACTTCGAATCGAAGGATTCGAACTAAAAATCGTTCGACAATCGACCATACGATAGTCAAAGTACTGTCTCTTTAAAAAAAACTTCGACCCCCTAGTTCGCCATCTAAAAGCTACCGAAGTCAATGTTAGCCTATGGGGAAGGTCCCCATAGTCTTGGCTAACTTTTTTTGATCGAAGGATATTCCTTCGATCGTTGAATTAAAATCCTTCGAATCGTTCGATTCAAAGGATTTTATCGTTCGATCGAAGGAATAATCCTTCGATCGTACTATCTGCTCTAAATCCTTCGACTTCGATATTCGAAGTCGAAGGATTTTAGTTCCTAGTCAAATATCGAGGGTTAATTGACCCTCGATATTCGACCCTTAGTGAATCGGCCCCTTAGTGCTTATGGTAAGTTTATGGGCCTTTTATATCCAACCTACATACGTTTACTGGTTCCCTTCCTGTTTTACACAGGGGAGGGTCTAATAGGCCCAGGAACGATTTCCTCCAAAAATATCCCTCCCTGAATTTGTAACCACCTCATCCCAGGGCTGTAGCTCTTCAAAGAAGTCAAATTAAACAAAATGTACAATTGTCCCCCCTTACAACAACAATGTAACATCTCCAAAGTAAAGATAAAAAATAACAGACCGATGAACAAAAAACTTTAGCGATTAAAACACAACTTTGCCCAAAAGAACAGAAGAGAAAGACAGTTGTCTCAATACATGACTTTGTTGATTGAAGTTCAATGAGTTTATTATATAGTTTGGAACCACTGTTTGAGTTTTCCTAAATGTATGTACTTTCCCTGTTTTATACGTGTTATACTTTGGGGGGGGGAGTTATTTACTAAAATCCGAATCTCTTATTTTATTTAAAAAAAACAAAACTAAACTCCTATTCCCGATTTTAGCTTATTTATTGATAAAAAAACTTGATTTAATCGAATCACAAAAAAACTAGATAAAACCGGGGGAAAACCCAAATCTCTTTAATTTTTTGGGCTTTTTACCCAAATTGCACAAATTTTTTCGAGTTTTTTCCTGAAAACCCAGAAAACATTGGATTTTATGGCTAAACCCAGTGCAGACCACAAAAACAACAAATTGAGATAGGTGCCTCTGCCTTTGACTTATACAGGACCTCGACAAGGTCTGAGATGGCGGAATTTCGGATTTGGGCTTTTTGCAGCATTGGGGTCTAATAAGGTGGTTATTTATCAATATCTGGAAATATCTCATTATTTTCTGAAAGCGACTCCAACCAAGTTTTTTTCCCCTTATTTATCAATACTCAATAAAATCATGAAAAATCCGAAAATTGCAACTTTTTCAGATTTGTTGATGAAAACTGCGACTTTTTTGTATTTGATGCCCAAAAACCATAAAATCTTCTTATTATTGCATGAAATCCAGCGCATATCAGAATATCCATGTTCTGACTTGAACATGAACTTGGAAGGTTTGAGTTGGAGTACTTTTTTATTCAGACTTTTTACACCCATGGGGTTTAATAAATCCCGAAAAATTTGAGTGTTTTTTTTCGCACTTTGATATATAACCCCCTAAATCTTAAAAAAAAGAAATTTTCATCATTTTAGCATTTGGATTTTAATAAATTACCCCCTTCATTGTACCCTTGCTGCCAGTGGCTAGTGACTTGTACGACTTGTACCATTGCTGCCAGTGGCTAGTGACTTGTACGACTTGTACCATTGCTGCCAGTGGCTAGTGACTTGTACCATTGCTGCCAGTGGCTAGTGACTTGTACCATTGCTGCCAGTGGCTAGTGACTTGTACCATTGCTGCCAGTGGCTAGTGACTTGTACCATTGCTGCCAGTGGCTAGTGACTTGTAGCATTGCTGCCAGTGGCTAGTGACTTGTACCATTGCTGCCAGTGGCTAGTGACTTGTACCATTGCTGCCAGTGGCTAGTGACTTGTACCATTGCTGCCAGTGGCTAGTGACTTGTAACAATGCTGCCAGTGGCTAGTGACTTGTACCATTGCTGCCAGTGGCTAGTGACTTGTAACAATGCTGCCAGTGGCTAGTGACTTGTACCATTGCTGCCAGTGGCTAGTGACTTGTACCCTTGCTGCCAGTGGCTAGTGACTTGTACCATTGCTGCCAGTGGCTAGTGACTTGTACCATTGCTGCCAGTGGCTAGTGACTTGTACCATTGCTGCCAGTGGCTAGTGACTTGAGATGATCCCCGGCACAGCTCCATGTGAGTAAAAAAACATTTACAAACAATGTTATACAGTGGCTGAGTATCTAAGAACTGAAAATGTTTTACAAAAAGCTCAAGAAATCGAAGCAAATAACTAAGACTTGGCACAAAACATGATGTTGATATTATAAAATTATTTGCTACTCAAACCAATAAGTAAAACAATAGTCCGATGACAGATTTATGCAGAAAACATATAGATTGGTACAATTTATTGTTGTCTGATCGTTTTCATCTGCTGAATATGTCACGGTCGCCCCCTTGTAGTCCACGGGCCTGAATGAGATGAATTGTCTGGACCCTTTTATGTCTACACTGAATGAGTTGCTACAGTAATTAAAAACAACATCCATCAAAGCGTTTGGCTATTGCGATGGCGTAATTCCTTTCAGAGCGTAAATCAAAGTTTTGCAGTGAATCAGACCAGACCCTCCCAGCACATTGAGGGAATCAAGCAAAATATTGGGCTGAAAGGCATCACTTGAAATGTAAGATTTAAATTCAACCTCTTTAGAAGCATAAATACATCAATTAGTAGCCTCATTTTTTATTGGCCGTCCAGATATTGTTCTTAGATGAACCCAGTCCATGTGTTGGTCAGTACAGTCATCTGTAGCTTTTCAGTAGAAGACTATTTATATTTTCTGTGCCACTAGATAACCGAGGGCTTTTAGCATTGGATATTATTGCAGATGGTTTCTAAACATTCTGGGGCAAATTCACTAAGATGCGAAGTTGCGCCAGGCACAACTTCGCCGCACTTCACCAGGCGTAGTTTCGCCAGCGCTCCGCAAATTCACTAAAATCCGAAGTTGCGCACAGGGGTAGCGTAAGGTTGCGAAGTTGCGCTAGCGTTGATTCGCTATGTAAAGCGAAGTTACGCTAGCGAAGGCTAATTTGCATACGGCGCCAAATTCAAATTTCAATGGAGGAACACGTATCAGCACTACAAATGCCTAGAAAACCTTCAAATCAGCAAATAAAAATTTTATTTTGCCCTACACATGTGCCCACTGTCTAGGTAAGTTGCCATGAGTCAGGAAATGTAGGGGGGAAGGAGGGGAGCCCCAAAAATATTTTCGATCTTTTTCAGCCTATAACCCATCATGTAGAAAACACGCCAGCGTTTTTTGGGACTTAGAAAAAAATTTGACTTTTTTTGAAACAATCCCTATCTACTCTATTGCGCTTCGCCAGGTCTGAGGTGGCGAAGGAAGTCTAGTGTAAAAGGTAGCGTTCAGTACACTGCGCAAGTTAGTGAATTTGCGTAGTTACGTCGCTAGCGAAAATTCGCCTGGCGTAAGGGTGCGAAGTAACACTAGCGAAACTACGCCAGCGTTCGTTAGTAAATTTGCGCAGTAACGAAAAATGCCAAACGCTAGCGAATTAACACTAGCGTTCGGCGTTTCGGCGCTTAGTGAATTTGCGCCTCTGTATTTAAATAGCAACACGGAAAACGTGATACAATAATAGACTTTACTAACTCTTTATAGATGTTCTTTATAATTACTGGGGAAGGGGCTGGAATATGAATAAGAGAGGGTCTGAATAGAAAGATGAGGAATAAAAAGTAGCAATAACAATTAGAACTTAGAATTGGACATTGTATAACATAATGAAAGTTAACTTAAAGTTGAACCACCCCTTTAAGGACACAATGGTACTAACAAAAAAAGCAGGAGCCAAATGCTGAATAAAGGTGGCCATGTAAAGGCAGATTAAATCTGCCAATATTGGTCCTTTAGACCGATTCGGCAGCTTATCTGTCCATGTGTGGGGGCTCCCGATGGGTCTTCCTTATCAAAATCAGGCCAAAAATCAGCCTATCGATCGGCCAAGTTTGATATTTTCTACGATCCAGGACCACATTGGCTAGTTGATGTGGTCCTACAAACCAGCAACGCCCATTCGTAGCATTGTAATCAGATTGTTCGGCCTCAGGGTCGAACATTTGGATTCACCCGATATCGCCCAGCCGTTAGTGGGAAGATCAGGTTAAGATCCGCTCGTTTGGCGACCTTGTCAAATCTTATAGTGTATGGCCACCTTAACTCTGGAAACAGCCTTGACTGGAGGATTAGTGGAAGCCATGGTAAGGTGAAAATAATAGATTTAATAAGCAAAATAAGAAAATTATCAAATCATAGTCCCAAATACAGACCTGTGGTGAGGCTAACAGTGGAGAAGGGCAAAATGGTCAAGGCTGGCGGAAGACAAATGAGGTCCAAAAGGCAGGCTGAGGTCTAATGGCAGGCAGCAGACCAGGGAAAATCCACAGGAATCAGTTACCAGGTGGGACAAGAGCAAGGAAAAAGGTAGCAACACAAACCCAGGCAGGGGACTCAGGAATCAGATAAGTCAGAGGCTAGATTGGCTCAGGAGCTCAGATGATCAAGCACTGTGTGCTGCAAGTAGCCGGCTTATAAAGGCCCTAAATTGTCTAATCACCAGCACATGATGTTAACCAGGTAGGCAGAGACAGGAGTTGCACTTCTGTTTGACCAATAGAACCAGGCATATCCACAGACTAGATCCAGTGACCCAAGCTCCTACTGCACAGGTTGTGAGGTTGGAATGATGGTCAACTTCATCCATCAATGGACTGAGAGGAGGCTCCAGAGTTCTCTCTGCATATACCGGATTTTCAAGACATGAACATGGCCCAGGGATGCAAACAATGTTCATTCTCTTAGGACTGGGAATAAATGAAGACAAAATAAAATCTGGATTCATGTGACAGTTGCAGAAAGTTGGGCTGGTTCTTATGATGTGTCATGTTAGGCAGTTTACAGAGCCTATTTACTAACAATTATTTTTTTCTCCATTGCTCGTGTGATGTTGCCTAATTTTCTTTATAATATCATCTGTTTATCATGAAGTATTTGCTCTCAAATATTACAAATGTTAAAAAAAAAAAAAAAAAGTTGGTTGGAAAATTTATCAAAAAGCAAAAGATTTTCTGTAATTTCCTTAATTTTATTCTATTGAAAAAGTGAAAGCTTGGATGCTAAATATACTTATTACAAGTCCATCATAGAATCTGTTCTCCATATTATGTGAATCAAACTTTTACTTTATTTAATCACTGTCTGTTGCAAAGTTTTGATCCCAATTGAAAACTTAATGAAGGATAAAGATCCCAACCTGGATCCGAAATGTTAGAAAAGTTTGATTCACATAATCTGGAGTTCAGATTCTTTCATGAATATCCTGTAATTGATATACTTAGAAACGGTGCTTAGTGATGTCACCAGTTATAATCGCAGCTTAGTGATGTCATTTCTGTCACATGACTTACTGAAACTTGTGTATTATAATAAATAAAGTACCCCTATGACATTAGTGGGGTTATTTATCAAAGTCCGAATTTATCTCAATATTGTCTGCTACAAACACCGATCAAATCCACTCGGGGTTTTTGCGCTTATTTATTATTACATTTTCCTGAAAATTTGCTCTGAGGGGAAAAAAAAAATCAGATTTTGAGGATTATTTTGGATTTTTCATCCGATTTTCATGATTTTTTTCAGGGTATTGCATGAAACGCAGCGCACATCAAAAAATCATTGGGACTTCTCCCATTGGCTTATATGCAACCTCGATAGGTCTGAGATGCTGGATTTTTCGATTCAGACTTTTCCATCCTCGGGGTTTAATAAATTCCAAAAAATTTGTGATTTATTAAAAGTCTGAAAAAAAATCACACATTTTTCATGATTTTTGCATTCAGAGTTTAGTAAATAACCCAGTAGAAGTCACATTGGACTTGCATGACCTGTATAAAAGCACTCAACCTATGTTTATGGACTTGCGACTTATAATATCCTCCTATTTTGCAAATAGGGGGTACTTTATTCACTATATAACACATAAAGAAATATAATTTTAGTATTTTTCATTAATTGAAAAATTTAAAATTTCTGAACAAAATAAAAAATGAGCCTAAAAAGGTTTTTTCTTTAAAAATATATTTTTTTTTAATTGATTGATTCTAATAGGATTACTCCAGGTTTTAGTAGGAGAACATCATGGACAACATGTTTCGTCACTCAAGTAAGTGTCCGGTTGCTGGGGCAGCTGAAACACCAACATCTAGGGGCAGATTCACTAACTTCGAGTGAAGGATTCGAATGAAAAAAACTTCGAATTTCGAAGTTTTTTTTGGGTACTTCGACCATCGAATAGGTTAAATTTGTTCGAATTAGATCGAAATCGAACGAAATCGAACGATTCAAAGTAAAAATCGTTCAACTATTCGACCATTCGACAGTCGAAGTACTTTCCCTTTAAAAAAAACTTCGACCCCCTACTTCGGCAGATAAAACCTACCGAAGTCAATGTTAGCCTATGGGGAAGGTCCCCATAGGCTTGCTAAGCTTTTTTTGATCGAAGGATATTCATTCGATCGTTTGATTAAAATCCTTCGAATCGAAGGATTTAATCGTTCGATCGAACGAAAAATCCTTCGATCGTTCGATCGAATGTTTAGCGATAAATCCTTCGACTTCGATATTCGAAGTCGAAGGATTTCAATTCGAGGGTCGAATTTCGAAGTATTTTTAACTTCGAAATTCGACCCTTAGTGAATCTGCCCCCTAGATAAACTCAAAACCCAAAACTGAGGAACTACAGAATGAATAATTAATTTTAAAATGTATTTTAAATGAAGAAAATCTAAAAATAAAAAACAGTTACAGGTTGCAGTTCTTTGAATATTTTTTGACATTATGCAAAAATAAAAAATGTCAGTACCTATGTAGAAAAAGAAATCAAAGTAAAACAAACAATAACATAACATCTATAAATATAATGAATTATGTAAAATCCAGGAGAAAATGATCAGACTGAAGTGTTGCCCATCAGTTGGCAATATTTTCCTTCTAACAATGGCTTTTCAGCGAGGCCCTTGAAGCAGTGATAGATGAGAGAAGTGTCCTGAACGTGCCTGAAACCCAATCCTTCCTTCTTGTTGGCACAATGTCAGTATCACGTCACTGGGAAACTAAAACAGCCCGGTTTACTACATGAACAAATGGAATTCCAGTTATACCCTCAACAATTCCAGATACTGAGCATTTCTCAGCTGTTGACCAGGCTCAAAGGACAAGTTTCTTTTTAAAGAAAACAACAAAACTGTACCTTGTATTCAATCCCAACTAAGATATAATTAATCCTTATTAGTGGGAAAATTATCCTATTGGGTTTTTAATGCCTAAATGATTTTTAGCAGGCCTAAAGTATGGTGATCCAAATTACAGAAAGCCCCTGCTCCTAAGCATTCCAGATAATAGGTCCCGTACTTGTATTTGCATATTACCAGTGTCGGACTGGGCCGGTGGCACATGGGGAAAAAACCCCATGGACCCCAGGCTCTTGTGGGCCCCACCGGCCCAGATCCGCTTCCCAGTGGTGCGACCCCGCTGTAAGAAACCTACCCTGGTGGTCTAGTGGGCAGCAGGGTCCACACCGCGTCCTTGGCGTGGACGCCCGCTGCGCCGCTCCTGTTCTCCTCACGTCGGCGCTGGTCACTTAGGGCACATGCGCGCGCCTCGACGGCTCTTAAAGGCGCAGGCACGCTGGCGTGGTGACGTCAGCGCGCAATTGGTGCCAAATTCAAAAGTTTAAATAGCCCATTTTCATTACTGGACCTTGCCCGTTATAGGATTTGTTCCTGGTGCTATTAGCTTTGCTATTTTGCTTGATTATTGTTCCTGATTACCTGTTTTGACCCCTGCCTGGCTTTTGACTATTCTACGCTTTGTATCCTGACTCCTTGCCTGTTATCCGACGCTGATCTTGCTTAACCCTTTGATTGACTACCTGGTTTGACCCTTGCCTGCCTGACTACGTTTGTTCTCTGCCTGCCCCGACCCGGCCTGATCTGACTACTCTCTTGCTGAACGCCTTGTACTACGACCTTCCATCCAAAGACTTTGCTCTATAGTCGTGCCCCTCTGCCTATCCAGAACCCTCACCTTGCACCTCTCGTTTAAGTCCAGGTGGCATCCAAGTAAGCTGAGGGCTCCTCCCGAGGCCCAAAGGCGGTCACACTACTGGTGAAGCACGAGCCGAGACCAGGGTGCCTGGTGTTTGTTCTGGTGTTGGGTGCCGACCATGACACCCACTTTGTCGGGGTTGCGGTAAAATTAAATTTTTCGTATGCGCATTAGTGTTGTGTGTAGGCGCACTAACTGACGCGTATACACACATTCCTGGAACTGGAGCAGCAGGGGGGGCCAGGGTCAATAACCCCGGTGGGCCCCAAGCCCCCCAGTCTGACCCTGCATATTACTCAATTTTGGAAAACTGAGACTCTGGCACAGTTATGCCCCCTGAACCACTACATTTTGGGTTAGTGCTTTTATAGAAGGCAAGAAGCGACAGTCTTTTGGGTGTTTTTTTTAACCATTTACCTAGTTTCCAGAGAGTTCAGTGATAAGCCATATCACATTAGAATATTTAGGGGCAGATATATTAAGGATCGAGTTGTGCTTTCAATAAAAATTCAAGTTTTCCAGGTTTTTTCTTGGTCTAAAATCTATTTTTGGGGTTAACAAAATATTTTTTGTAAATAGTTTTTTTAAAAAGAAAACTCGAATTTTTTCGAGATTCTTTATACCCTGACCCTAGAAATAGCTTAAGTCCAAAAATGCATCTAAAACCTTTCGAGTTCATGTAGGAGTCAATGACAGAGGTCCCTTGAACAATCTGAAGATGCTAATAGCCTTCATGATGTTTGAGTTTTTTACAGAGGGTTTTGCCCAAATACTCGGTCAATTCAAGAGATTTGAATTCAGTTTTTCGGATATCTCAACTCGAAGTCGATGAATCGAGTTTTTTCTTAAATAAGAAACCATTTGAGTTGTGAGTTCATTCAAGTTCATTTCAGTTATAAAAAATGTCTAAAATTCAAACTTTGATAAATAACCCCCTAAATGTTAGCCTTTTCGAATTTAAGACTTTTGAGAGGCAAAAATGTGAGTTGCCAGAACTTCCATTAAATGGCATCCAGGCAAGTGCTGATCTAAGGTGACAATGTGGTCTTTATAAATCCTGGCATTAATAAGAGAACTTTTGAACAGAGCAACCTTTGTCCAAGCACTTTAAAGCTGGCCCTAGGCGCAAAGATCCAATCGTATGAATCCTCGATTTGTACGATTTTCGGATTGTGTGTGGAGTGTCCTGACATCTTTTGTGCCATGTCGATTAAAATTGATCTGGAGGTGTGATCAATTGTAAAATTACAGTGTATAGTTTAATGGCAAAAATAGATTTTTTGATTTTTTTTGCCTTTTTATCACATTTAAATTAGGCATATTTGGCCCTTTGGAACTCTTTGAAGACTCCCTAATTTCCATTCACTATTCTAACAGCGGTAGACAATATTTAACTGATTATATGTTGCTATGGTTACATGCAAACTGCCTGCTTTTGTAATTGGCCACCTCAATAGTAGCAGCTAAAAAATGTTGGTGTGTTGGTATGTTTACAGTTGCCTACAATTTCCTTTCAGTTTTATAATCAGCAATCAGAATAGAATCGCTTTTAGTTCTTTCCAAAAAAAAAAAAAAAAAGGCACTGTATATTTATTTTGTTTATTATCGTAGCTTGAACGAATTTAAAAACAATTAATAAAGAAAGAAGCGGGCAGCGTAAAATAAAAACTCTGCTGTCATTAATTCACACAAATTAGAACCGTGTCAAGAAAGCCGAGGGAAGAATGTACCCGATAAGTAAATATTTTATTTGATCGAGCTTTTAGAACAAGTTTACCTTTGCCCAAAACATTAATTGACGTCTGCTGTGCACATGTTTTCTGATATGTTAAGGCAAGATTTCTGGCATTGTTTTTTTTTAGCAGAATCGCTGAACTTCTGTTGACATCGAAGTTGGCACGCAGCGCTGGGAAGGGGCGATAAACAAGGTAATTGCGGGGCGTGGAATTTGCTTTTCATCAAGTGTCCAGGCAGCCACTTAAGTAAGTGCGTGTTGGAACAGGTACCCTGGATCAAGAACATAAAAGTGTCTAATCATATCTTTTAATGCAGCCAATCAAGCTGTGCATTTACTTAAAGGAACAGTAACACCAAAAAATGAAAGTGCTTTAAAGTAATGAAAATATCATGTACTGTTGCCCTGCACTGGTAAAACTGATCTGTTTGCTTCAGAAACACTACTATAGTTCATATAAACAAGCTGCTGTGTAGCAATGGCGGAAATTGAAAAACGGCTATATGGCACAGGTTAACTAATGGATAACAGATAACACCATTAGACAGACAGAGCTTATCTGCTATCTGCTGTGTAACCTGAGCCTTTTCTCCTTTGAATGGCTGCCCCCATGGCTACACAGCAGCTTATTTATATAAACAATAGTAGTGTTTCTTAAGCAAACACAACAGTTTTACCAGTGCAGGGAAACACTGCATTATATTTTCATTATGTTAAAACACTTTTATTTTTTGACGTTACTGTTCCTTTAATGACAGACTCCCCATCACATATGCCAATTAAAAACTGTGTACCTGAATACAATATTCATTAGCAAGCCTTTCCAGTAGCTTAGTGAAGATAATTCCATTTTCATTCCAATGCCATTACTAATGAAAGATGCTAAATTGATTTATTACAAACATTAAAATAAAGTACTTGTACATATCTTGCACTAGGAATTTTTTTTATAAAGGCAACCACCTAAGTGAAACAAGGGGAATTGGGGTCCCTTTAGGTAAAGAATAAGATAAGGATACATAGGCAGGTTTCAAAGATCCATGATACAAAGTAAAAAGATATTGGGGTCATTTACTGTGCGGGACAAGGTGCAAAGTGAAATAAACGGAAGCCATGTTTTTCTCACTTTGTGGCTTGCCTTGACTTTCTGCAGGTCTCTGAGGTCCAAAATGGAGAGCATAAACCGTGTTCGGCATTCATGGGGGGAGGCAAGGGGAGGCATGAAAACAATCCCTTCTTTCCCCTCTTCCCCCATAGTGTTTGTAACATTATATCATGTCGGGAAAATTTAGGAACTGGAGACTATGTGGGACATTCACTAAGAATCATAGTTGCGCTTGCGTCCGCTTCGCCATGCTTGGCCGCACTTCGCCAGGTGTATTTTCGCCAGCGTTCCGCAAATTCACTAAAATCCAAAGTTGCGATCAGGGGTAGCGTAAGGTTGCGAAGTTGCGCTAGTGTTGATTCGCTAAGCGAAGCGAAGTTACGCTAGTTATGGTTAATTTGCATACGGTGCCAAATTCAAATTTCAATGGAGGAATATGTAGCATCACTACACAAGCCTGGGAAACCTTCAAAACATCAAATAAAATTTTTATTTTGCCCCACACATGTGCCCACTGTATAGTTAAGTTGCCATGAGTTAGGAAATGTAGGGGGGAAGGAAGGGAGCCCCAAAAAATGTTTTGATCTTTTTCAGCCTATCACCCATAATATAGAAAAAACGCCAGCGTTTTTTGGGACTTAGAAATTTTTTTAACTTGTTTTGAAGCAATCGCTATCTACTCTATTGCTCTTCGCCTGGTCTGAGGTGGCAAAGGAAGTGTAGCATAAAAGGTAGCGTTCAGAACAATGCACGTGTTAGTAGTTTGCGTAGTTACGTCCGTTGCGCAAATTCGCCAGGCGTAAGTTACACTAGTGAAGTTACGCCAGCGTCCGTTAGTGAATTTGCGAAGTAACGAAAATGCCCAACGCTAGCGAATTGACGCTAGCGATAGGCGCTTCGGTGCTTAGTGAATTTGCCCCTTTGATTCCGAACTCACAAAGAGTCAGAACCCACAAACAAAGACATCACAGAGTTTTATACACTTGGGAACGTATGACAAGAGAATGTACAGGAGTAAAAGGGAGTTACTGGTGTTTCTCTTCACAAAGACAAAGAACTGCTCTTAGAGCCAAAAGGTGGCTCTGCCTCAAGGCCAGGGTACTAGTGACCAAGGCTAGAACCAAATCCAGCCACATAAGGAGGGTTTCCAGGGGAATCTGCATACATAGAATTTTATTCTCTCTCAACCACAAATGCTAATTTTTAATGATTCTCTGGTCTTACCATTTCTGTATACTTACTAAGGTAATAAATTGCTCTATTGAATATCTGTTTGCCATATAAAAGAATGTGTGCCCAGTCCCACTGTATCAAATAAAAAGATTCCTTCTGAGTATTCTTTCAAAAAGGACAATATTCTTATCATCCGAAATCTGCCCTTTCTTACACCACTAACAGTGACCTGATTAATAAAACAATGAACAGAAGTGATATCACAATGGCCAAGGCAAAAGTGATAGCACAATGGCTGAGGACAGGAATACAGGTTGTACTAATTGGCACATACACAATCTTTGTGTTAATTTAGAAAACATTTATACAGTATGAACCTTCTCCAAAAATATAAACCCTTTCTTGAGGTCTTTCTCATGCAAAAAGAAAACATCTGAATGTAATAATGGAGATGACTGATAATAAAATGATTATGAACAATCTAATCTGGTTAAATGTGATGTTTAAAGAAAGAACATTCCTTTCTCCCATGATAGCAGCTTTCCAATGAGAAGAGAGTAGGGAAATCTCTAACTTCTTTCCATATTAAATCAACATTGATTTTAGTTCTACAATATTTAATGTATGAAGATGAAGTCAACGCATCACTGAATTTCTGTGTGGGCATTAACACTTCAGGGAGCCGATTCACTAACTTCGAGTGAAGGATTCGAAGTAAAAAAACTTTGAATTTCGAAGTGTTTTTTGGGCTACTTCGACCATCGAATGGGCTACTACGACCTTCGACTACGACTACGAATCGAATGATTCCGACTAAAAATCGTTCGACTATTCGACCATTCGATAGTCGAAGTACTGTCTCGATAAAAAAAACTTCGACCCCCTAGTTCGCCATCTAAAACCTACCGAATTCAATGTTAGCCTATGGGGAAGGTCCCCATAGGCTTTCCTAAGTTTTTTTGATCGAAGGATATTCCTTCAATCGTTGGATTAAAATCCTTAGAATCGAACGATTCAAAGGATTTAATCGTTCGATCGAAGGAATAATCCTTCGATCGTTCGATCGTACTATCTGCGCTAAATCCTTCGACTTCGATATTCGAAGTCGAAGGATTTTAATTCCAAGTTGAATATCGAGGGTTAATTAACCCTCGATATTCGACCCGTAGTGAATCGGCCCCTAAATGTCAGATTTATTTGAAACCTCACTTCCTACTTGAGTTCATAATGTTAGCCATGAAGGCCACAAACCCCTAGTGCCTTCAAGAAAAATGAATAACCATTAGGAATGCATGTTTAATAAAACAAAGGTTCAGTGATAAAATATTACTACAAAACTAACGGGTTTCAGTCTCTAGCTTAAGTATCTTTTAAGGCATCAATTGCTGAAGACAAGAACTGAAGAAGTGACTTATATAGATTATTTCCTTTGTCAGTTGTGTGGCATTGTCTGATCTTCTGTTCTTGGGGTCCATTGCAAAAATTCCAACAAATCCATCAGGTTCAGTGATAAAATATTACTATACACTAACAGATTTCAGTCTTTAGCTTTAGTATCTTTGATGATGACTATCTATTGGAGAAGACCAGAACAGAAAATGTGATTTATGTGGATTATTTGCTGTTGTCTGAGGGAAGCCTGTGTGCCTTCTTCTGATCTTCTCATCTTGGTATCCATTGCAACAATTCAAATAAAGCAAAGGTTTGTGATAAAATATTACTACAGTCTCTAGCTTTAGTATCTTTGATGGCATCTACTGCAGAAGAACAGAACAGAAAAAGTGATTTATGTAAATTATTTGCTGTTGTCTGTTGTGTGGCTTTGTCTGAGCTTCTGATCTTCCACTGGAAAAATTCCAATAAACCAAATGTTCAGTGATAAAATATAACTACAACAGGTTTGAGTCTTTGGTTTTAGTATATTTGATGGCATCAATTGCAGAAGACCAGAATAGAGAAAGTGATCTGTCTGTTAGGAGCTGATTTAACAACGTTCAAATTTGAATTTTTGCCACAATTCAATTTAGTTTGCACAAAAACTCACAAATTCGAGTTATATTTTTGAAAAATTCTAATGTTTGGTATTTATTTAACACAAAAAACTCTGAAATGTAAAACTTGTAGCATGTAGAAGCTTGTGAGTTCATGTAGAAGTCAATGGGAGTTGTCCTAGGCAAAAGTCAAGTCATTTTTTTTAAAATTTGAGATTTTAAAGTTTTTTGAGCTTATAAACTCACACATTTCAGTTTGTGGAGCTAATAAACTCAAAAATTTGAGGTACTCCAGTTTTCCACGATTGTGTTTGATCGAGTTTTTTTAAAATTGTGAGTTTATTCGAAGTAGAAAGTTTTTTTTATAAATAAGCTCATTAATATTTTTAATACTTTGATATCAATTATAATTATAAGTTTGATATAAATTATATTTCTTTGTTTAGTAGGATGGGACTTGGGCAGGAGCTACCAAGTCATAGAGCTGCGTCTCCTTCTTCTCTGAAAGAAATTCCATAGTAGTACTAACGTGACGAGTTGAAAAAATTTGCACTACTAAGTGCCGTAACCCAAATCTACATAACCACTAATGGATAGGGTGACATTTATATTTATTGCAGAGGTTTTTTTGCACATTCCCGACAAGCCACAACATCGTTATTAGCAACGTGACAGTTCTTTAGCCAATTTATCAATTGTAAATTGATGTGGTCATCTGTATGGTCTCTGGCATGGCACGGAGTAATGTTGCCACAAGAGGCCACAAGATGGATGGTTTAGTGCTTGCTATAATAACATTATTACAGTTCAGCAACATAGGCTTTTAAAATATTTTATGATTCAATTTAATTTAATGTGTAGTAAATTAAAGCCACTGCTTAGTGAGTGTTAATATAATCTTGTTAAATTGAGATATAAATTTCAGATTTAAATCTTGAGCCTGTACATGATTATGATAAAGCACAGACATAGTCTGCAGCCCCGTACGAGGTATTAAACAACAATTAATATACAGAGACATTCCAATAGTAGGTAATGAGGTTCCTGCCTGTAAGGGCTTCCAACTAATGATGAGCTAATTGTTTTTGGCATGTATGGATTTGTTTGGAAATTCCCCATTTTGTCATTGGTGAATATTTTATAAAACCTCCACAAAACTTCATCACAAATATATGCTGCACAAAATGACCATAGACTCCAACGTAGTTTGCATGGAAAAAGTAATTGTGATAGAAAGTTACAGTAAAAAAAGCATCCGTCAATGATTTTTGCTAATTTTTGCCATTTTGCTAATTTTTTATTTTTTTTGCAAAACAAAATGGGATAGATTTGTCATCAACGCATCCAATATAAGGACTGTATTCTACAGAGATACAATTGATGGACATAGAATACAACTCTTAAATACCACCATTTAAAGAGATACAGAAACATCTTTATCAGCAAAATGATTGCTCCTTTCTTACATTTTTCCCTGGTGCTCCTCTTCTTCAAAAATACACCAACCCAAGGTACCGATTGGTGAGCACAGCCCTACAATGTTCTTCCACTCCAGGGCGCAAATTCACTAAGCGCCGAAGCGCCGAACGCTAGCGTCAATTAGCTAGCGTTTGGCATTTTCAGTACTTCGCAAATTCACTAACGAACGCTGGTGTAAATTCGCTAGTGTTACTTTGCACCCTTACGCCAGGCGAATTTTCGCTAGCGACGTAACTACGCAAATTCACTAACTTGCGCAGTGTACTGAACGCTACCTTTTACGCTAGACTTCCTTCGCCACCTCAGACCTGGCGAAGCGCAATAGAATAGGGATTGTTTCAAAAAAAGTCAAAATTTTTTCTAAGTCCCAAAAAACGCTGGCGTGTTTTCTACATGATGGGTGATAGGCTGAAAAAGATCAAAAATATTTTTGGGGCTCCCCTCCTTCCCCCCTACATTTCCTGACTCATGGCAACTTACTTAGACAGTGGGCACATGTGTAGGGCAAAATAACATTTTTTAATTGATGTTTTGAAGGTTTTCTAGGCATTTGTAGTGCTGATACGTATTCCTCCATTGAAATTTGAATTTGGCGCCGTATGCAAATGAACCATCGCTAGCGAAACTTCGCTTGGCTTGGCGAATTAACGCTAGCGCAACTTCAAAAACTTACGCTACCCCTGTGCGCAACTTCGGATTTTAGTGAATTTGCGAAGCGCTGGCGAAAACTACGATTCGTAGTGAATTTGCCCCCAGGTGCCCTCCAGGAACTTTTCTAGAGATTTCTGTACTGTGTTTGCCTCCCGTCGAGTTGTTGAAGGGGGACGTCTGAGAATAAATAAAATGTCAGCATATTGCTCTGAAAGCACACCCTGGGCTTGTGTATTTTTGAAGAAGAGGAGCACAAGACAAGGGGTAATAAGCAAGTACATAGAATCATGGGAGGGGTTTCCAAGCTCCCAAGTAATTGTATCTTTATGTAAGAGCACTCACCAGCACTGATGGAAGGGCACTCTCTGCTTTCCAATGAGTCCTCCTGCATGCTTTCAAGTTTGCAAAGATGGAGGCAGCCAGTTGCACAGTGACATCACTATGTCACACAATAGTGTCATGGCGCCATTCATCGCTAAGTTTTGTGCATGTGCATCTCATCCTTGTTGCCACAAAAGGAACAGCTATCATTTCCAGCAAATGCTTAGTTATCGGACTCTAAAACTGGATTTTCGCTTATTTATAAAAGAAAACCCTGAAAATGTGATTTTTTTTTTTTCAAGAAAAATCAAACGGTGAAAAAACTCCTCCCATTGACTTCTACAGAAACTCACCAGTTTCTATAGATGCCAGATTTTTTAATTACAGTTTTCACATTTTTTTTCTTGAATCTTGAAAATTCAACTTCAGAAAACTCGACCAAAAACCTTGAATCCTGGAAAAGAACTTGGTCTTGAATTTTCATAAATTTGCCCTTTCATGGGCAGTCCTTGCCCCCTACTCATACCTTGAACCATTGAACACCACATTTTTTTCACTGGCTCCTGGATGGACGTGGCTTTCTACATTATATTACTTGTAGAAGTTGCACAGGGGTTTCATGAATGAAATGTTCGAAATAAAAATGTTTTTACAATGTGTCCCAAAACACATTGTCACTTACAAATCTTAGGACTGGTGAAAATATGGAACATGTCTTCATTCTGGTGTTCATAAAGCCACAATTAATGCGAAACTGAGAACATAATGGAGGTTTATAAAAAAGTAAAAAAAATGTGTAAAGGGGTAACAGGGTGACATTGGTGCTGATATAGCTAATGCCAGTATACTACTAATTATGTGGGCTTTTGTTTACAATTTGTTCTAAATGTTATCCTGGTGTTTTTGGAGAAAGAATCATTGGCTTGTGTTATGAAGTCTTTTTAGAGAAGATTTTCTTTCATTTAAGTCAATGGTCTTCCAGAATTTTTCTTACTCCTGTTGAGCAGAATGGCTTTGACTTTTTTCTATAGTCCATGTTTCTTGTACCCAGAAAAGTGTACGTCTGAAGCAGATCCATTTAAAAAAAATAAATAATTCATATAAATTTTCAAAAAGTTAGATTCTTGCATTGGGAAATGTCATCCCTCACAAAGCAGAAGTCTAATTGTGCTATTGGTTGAGGTTCTAGCTGTCTCTTTAATAAGCATTGAGACCAAGGGTCCAAGATACAGTAGGGCTTATTTACAACCCCAAACAAAGTGTGAAGACTGCAATTTCGCCTTGTTTTTTTTTACCCACAGTGCATTGTTGTTTTCCCATAGTTCCTGTGTAATGGGGGTGACAAGGCAGGTGATGTGTTAGAAATACACGCAATTGTGCTTTGACATCTGTCAGGGGGCCTATCAGCTCCCAGCGGGAGTAGTCAGGACTGAGGAGGAAGCCCAACAAGTGTTAAAGTCCGAATATGCAGTACAAATAGGAATCGTGCACAATCGTTAGTTAAGGTCCAGGCAAGAGTTCAAACAGGCAGATAAGGATCAGAGTCAGGATCACAGCAGGAATCAAAACCAGAAATCAGACAATAATACCCCCAGGTACTCACAGGATTGAAGACCTATAATTGGGCAGGGTTTCAGCTTCCAGGGCACTGTTTATTACAAATCCCGGCACCAGCGATGACGTCATCATGCATCGACGCCGCACCCATGTGTTCAGCACGTGCGCCGCCATCTTGGATTTTCATCGCAACCGCCGGGAAGATAAGCAGCGCTGTCTGTTGCTTCCGGCAGTCCTGACAACAACATCAGTGTGAACCAGACACAGTTGTGCTGAACATTAATCGGGTTTGGATTTTTGTTAAGAATTTTTTGCACTGGCATTACTGGGCCCCTACTAAATTCATCTTAGGCCCCCCAAAACATTGCTAAGTTTGCCTGTTCAACCAAGATATCTATCCAGTGTCGGACTGGGATGCCAGGGGCCCACCAGAAAACCTTAGACAGTGGGCCCACTTTCCAAAATATTATTCCTCCTCTCCTCAGTCAACCTCTTTATTCTACTAGTCTTTTATATCTACGTATTATACTTTATTCTTCCATTATTAAGCCTCTTTTTTGCCATAAAGAAATAGGGAATGACCATGAAATAGGCCAAATGGTTAGAAGCAAGAGGCCACTGACACCTGGGCCCACTGGGAGTTTTCCTGGTATCCCTGTGGGCCAGTCTGATACTCTATCTATATATCTATCTATCTATCTATCTATCATCTATCTATCTATCTATCTATCTATCTATCTATCTATCTATCATCTATCTATCTATCTATTATCTATCTATCTATCTATCTATCTATCTATCTATCATCTATCTATCTATCTATCTATCTATCTATCTATCTATCTATCAATCAATCAATCTATTTATTATCTATCTATCTATTATCTATCTATCTATCTATCTATCTATCTATCTATCTATCTATCTATCTATCTATCTATCAATCAATCAATCTATTTATTATCTATCTATCTATTATCTATCTATCTATCTATCTATCTATCTATCTATCTATCTATCTATCTATTTATTATCTATCTATCTATCTATCTATCTATCTATCTATCTATCTATCTATCTATCTATCTATCTATCTATCTATCTATCAATCTATCTATCTATCTATCTATCTATCTATCTATCTATCTATCTATCTATCTATCTATCTATCTATCTATCTCTCTATTACTGCTTAAGGTCTGGCCCTGTATAATGTATATATCAAGTATCTATCTATCATCTATGTATGTCCCTGTCCATTTTCTATCTATCATTTATGTATCTCTTTCATTCATTAAATGCAGGTTCCTAACTAAGTGAGACTGTAAATGAATCAGATTTACATTCCGTGTGTAATACAAGGTTTATCTGCTGATCAAAAGTTTTGGTCATTGGTACTTGGGGCAGAATGAATGAAACAGATGGAGGACATATGAACACTGTTTATTAGAAGGAGCCCGAGACGCTCAGAGAGAAGGAAATCCTGTGCGGGATTAAAAAGTGCAGAAAGCTGTCGTCAGGAGAAGGATGTCTGTGGGTTTTGAAAATGAACCAGGAACTTTGTGGATCTTCTGTATGTTCCTGCATAAATCACTTCTGATTTAACATCATGGGCTTCATAAATCAAAGGCACTTAAGAACCAAATTACTTTTTCCCTTGATTTTATTCATTTTCGTGGTCACATTTTGGCACGATCTGGTAAATCACAGGACAGAAATTGCCATTGCAAATGTTTTTTTATTTGCAGATTTAGTGATTGAAAAACGTTTCAAATTTAAATCATCAACAACCGAAAACACTTGCCACCAAAAATCAGCAAAAATCCAATTTTAGTTAAACGGTTTCATAGTTAAGTTACGTTATTCAACCTGACTGCCCTCGCCATGATAAACCCCCCTACTCTGCTTCAAATTAGAGATGCACCAAATCCTGGATTCGCTTTGGGACTCTGCCAAGATTCAGCCTTTTTCAGCAGGATTCGGATTTGGCTTGTTTGACGAAAATCACACGCTTTTTCTTCAAACAAGCAAGAAAGTAAAAAAAAAAATACTCTTTCTCCCTTGTTTCCCTACTTTACACATGCAAATTAGAATTCGGTATATGTTCGAGATTTGGTGAATCTTTCACAAAGGATTCAGGATTTGGTCGAATCCTCAAATAGTGAATTCAGCGCATCCCTACTCCAAATTAAAGTTCTGTAAATGTGTCCCATGATTCCCTTAAATTCTTCTGTGATCAAATTTTTCGAAACAAAAGTGTAAACAATAAAAATCAAACAAACCTGCAAACTCTGCAAAAACACCCTGAAAATTTTTCAGATTGAATCTATGCAAATCAGACAAGTCTAAATTCTGCAAAAACTATAGGGCTTTGGACACATCTCAAACCGAATCCTAGAATTGATGGAACTGTTGTAACAGTGTTGGGATGGTCCACCAGAAAAATTGGCCTACCAGAAAAACTCATGGTGGGTGTAGTTGTTATATACCTACACAGTCGGCATATAATGGGCACTCCCTTCTCTATATGGGAATACAAAGAATAAAATTGGGGATATGGATAGATGGGAGTAGGTAAAGAGAAGAAAGTAGGAGAACAAAAAAGTTGAGCCAAAAAGAGGACAAAAAGTTTGGACTCGTGGTCCACGGATTTCTTTTGTTTCTCTTTAACTGGCACTGCTTACTCTTTATATCTCTAATGGTCTGTACTGCTATATATGCACAGGAGATGATAAAAGGCATTTAGCCTGACAAGCCGGGGGCTGGTGGGATGCAACCAACTATTTTTACTGCAATTACTAGATGTATCTCATATTTAGCATCTATAGACGTGGCTTTGGAGATTGCAATAGCTGACAGCTGTATAAAGTGATGACTGCAATGCCCTGTGTTTGATTTGTATTGAAACAAAAGAGAACTTAACAACCCCCAGAGTTCTAACAGCTTTATATGGTAGTAAATGAATTGTAAATCATCAGTAATACAATAACCCAGACCTGTTTGCAGCTACTAACCATTTGCTAAAGGTGCAAGAAGACTATAAAACATGAGAACTTATTGTTCATCCTCTCAACCCTACTTCTTCCTTCTGAAGCCACTTTATTTAGTGCAGAAGAGAGGGAAGCAGTATAGGAAGAGACAACGTCCAACAAAATCTCATTGGATAGAAGAGGAAATGGGTTTAAAGGAGAAGGAAAGCTCCAAGACCATTTATTGCCAACATATTAGCCACAATAGTGCAAGCTAGAATGCTATATTTATTCTGCAGAATGCTTTACCATACCTGAGTAAACAGCTTTAGACACTGTCTCTGTTTGTTTAGGATAGAAGCTGCCATATAACCTTGGTCTGACATCACTTCCTGTCTGAGTCTCTCCTTGCTCACTTACAGCTCTGAGCTCAGATTACAGCAGGGATGGGAGGAGGGAGGGGAGAGAGGAACAAACTGAGCATGCTCAAGCCCTAGCCCTGGAGGTTTAAGCTGAAAACAGGAAGTCTGATACAGAAGCCCATGAGTACACAATAGAAGGAAAGAAATGTGATGTTTCTTTTGACAGGGGACTCAGAGCAGCATTACTTTGAGGGTTTACTGGTGTATTTATAGACCTTTCTGATCAAGCTTACTTAATTTTAGCCTTTCCTTCTCCTTTAACGAGCATCAAACTGCAATGTAGCCTGAAAAATGAAGGTCTCTCATTATGTGGAAACTGACTTGCTGACTTTTTATACCTGATTTGCTACAATTTGTTTTTGTATCCAGATTTTTCTGCCTGACGAGGAAAAAAAACGACGAGATTTATAAATGGCAACACGTCCCGCAACACCATGCAGCAGGTTTTTTAGGTTTCTGTCGCTGTCAGCGTGTCTCAGAGCCTGGTTCTGTGGTTAAGATACAATGATTATAACAGGGAAATTTGGAATAAAAATGAACTGAATTATTTTTACTTCTTTGGGGTTGGAATGGGGGGGGGGGAGATCACAAGGGACTGTTTCAACATTGATCTTATTCAGTATCCTTTAGCTCAGAAGCATTGAATCAGATACTCACCTATGAAGGATGAGTTTTTTCAGTTTATTCCATTTTTGGTAAGTCAGTTTGTCATAAAGAGGAAAAATCTTCCCACCTGCTTCAGATGAGTAATTTTTTTTTAAAGGTTATTTGTTTTAATAAACATTACGAAAAATAAAAAAATATATTAATATATCAATAAACATGTGTACAGTTAAAACATGTGTCACTGGTCCTGAATTATTTGCTTTCAAATGTTGCAGCATAAATTGAGGTTGAATTAACATTAGAAGTCATTACGGGTACAATGTAAAGCATATGTATTATCTGGTTGCATGATAATTTCCTGGTTGCACACCCGGGCCCATTTCCCACCAAGGACTCCATAGCTTTTGAAATGTATCTGCTGTGCCTCTCGCTTCATGGGTAAGCTTTATTTTGGGAATAGTTGAATCAACTAGGTTAATCCAGGAGTCCTTTGTGGGAGGGGTAGGTCCCATCCAGTGCATAATCACACATTTTTTAGCATAGAATAATAATGCTCTAAACCTTAATCTTACACAGACAGTGGGTACAAGGTGCTCCACTACACCCAGGAGACACACAGTGGGGGAGAGTATATGTGGGAACTCCAGGGTGTTCGCTAAAGAAGCCATTACTTGCGACCAGTAAGCATTTATCACCAGATCATGTGTAGAAAGTTGGCTTCTGGAGTTCCACATCTGGGGCAGGTATAGTTGTCCTTCTTACCCATTGCCTTTAGTTTAAGTGGGGTGGTATAGAGCTGGTGGAACACCTTGTATTGTATCAGTCTATCCCTTATTGCTATTAAACTTTTATACATAGTTTCTGTTGCCTCGTCCCAGTCATCCTGGGACATCTCTGGAATGTTTGTTTTCCATCGTACCTGAGCTGTATGGAATGGAGGGGGGACACTGGCTAGAAGGTTTCTGTAGATCCTGGACACCAACTTTACCGGTTGTTCAGCTATGAGGGTCTCTTCAATTGTCAAATACAAAAGGGAGTTGTGGGAGCTCTCACATTGCTAAGTAGAACTGTATATAAGTATAAGGGAAGTGCTACTGACATAGCCAAATGGGTCAGTGCACATTCCCTGTCTTAGTAATTCAGTAGATATGCAAATACATGTATTCACAAAGACAGGAGTTTTTTAGTTACAAATTTATGATCATAAAGTTGAAAAGCCGCCATACCACGTCAAGGTAAACCCCATATGGCGGTCCCTAACTTGTTTACCTCCAGTCATAGTATTGAGGATCCTGTGCCTCTCTGCATAATACCATTAGTTGAAGTACAAGTCTGCTGAACCTTGGTTTCTGTCTGAGGGCTAAATCCTCCCCTGCTGCTAACTTGCAGCTTTTAAGAGAGAGTGATTGGCCAAAACCAAATTTTTAAAAAATTATATTATGAAAATGGTAAAGACAAAGAAAAATTAAATAAATAAGTGCATACTTAGAAAGTGTATATATATATATATATATATATATATATATATATATATATATATATATATATATGTGTTAATACAGGTATAAATAAGAAAAAATGTGAACTAATATAAGTAAAGGACAAACTAAATAAATCTAGTGATAGGTATAGTGAATGTAAATGGTTGTCAGAAGTGTGATTTGGTGTGGTTAAAAACATAGGGCCACCATTATTTGATCGGGGTGGGTGTGGAGGGTGCTACAAACCACATGAAGCCAGAGCTTCAGGCTACAATAGCAAATACAAAAGGGAGTTGTGGGAGCACTCACATTGTTGCAAGGACAGGAGAAAGTGTACCAAACTGGGCCTTAAAAGTGTGCCGAATTTGAAAATATCTAAATAGTGGGAGGTTCTGAGAGGCACATTTGGCTTGAAGTTCAGTATGTGAAGGGAAGGTATGGTTTTGCAAAAGATCACCCAGGTATTTAATGCCCTGCCTTGGCCAGTAGAGGAAGTCCTCCAGGTTTTGGAAGTGAGGTAGGTTGGAGTTGCCCCATAGTGTTAGTAGGGGGTTGAGACAAATAGGTCCTTTCTTTAATATTTTCAACACTTGGGTCCAGGCTCTATGAGGAGTGGAGATGGTGGATGGCAGACTGCCTGTGTCCGAAATTTTCTAATGGGGTAGATTTTTAAGTCCTTCCAGTGACCCTATTATATTTGCCTGTAGCACCATATTTGGGTTATATGGGTCCGGATGGTACCACCAGTGCAGGTAATACACTTGGGCCGCTACGTGGTACAACTGGAAGTTGGGTAAAGCAAGTCCACCATCTTCCCTCTCCGCTGTCAGTTTCTCCCATGCAATTCTCTGTACTTTTCGGATCCATATAAGGGAAGTATCAATTGGTTGATTTTTTTTAAATACTGATTTGAGAATGTATATGGGGGCATTATGAAGATGGTATAGAAATTTTGGTAAATAGATCATCTTGATCAGGTTTATTCTCCTCCACAAAGATAGGGGCAGATTAGCCCAAACCAGTAGATCAGATTCAAGTTTTGAGATTATGGGATCAAGGTTCTCTTGTACGAAGTTTGATAGATTTGTCTTTATGTGGAGGCCAATGTATTTAAACTTCTGGACCCACTTAAGGGGAGCTTTGGGGGGAGATTGTTAGGGGGGTCCTGATTATCAATGAGGAAGAGGATGGATTTATCCCAGTTTATTTTGAGGCCAGAGAAAACTCCGGCTAGAGGCTCTATGGCTAGGGCAAAGAGAAATGGGGATAATGGGCATCCCTGTCGCGTACCTCTTGCCAGTTGGAATGGATCTGATATTATGCAGTTGGATCTTCATACCTTAAGTCTACTAGAAAATCATAGTAGACATTAATTAAACCCAATAGGCTGATTTTGCTTCCAAAAAGGATTAATTATTGCAATCTGCAAAAGGAGCAGCGTGGTCAGCCCAAACTTACCCGACCCGCGGGTAAACCTACAACTCCTGTGGGTATCGGGCCAGCCCGCACATCACTGCTGTGGAGGAGCCATCTCAGTTCATTGTGTCTGATTCTGAGCTTTGAGAAGGAGCCAGCACTTCAGGATGGAACTGCTTTCAGACATCTTTTGTTTCTCCCCTTCTCATTGTACGTCAATACAACACAAGTCATGCTCCCCACCTAGTATAGAATATGTACAGAGCTTTGGAAAGGATATTTCCCAAGGAAGTGCAAGTCAAGTTAGGATGTTCTGTCACTGGGGGTTTGGGGGTTAGATGTGAAGTGCAGAGAAGCATTACTTAGGCCAGAGTAGGAGAGAGGCCTTACACTCCACAGAAGAAAGAGTACTGATAGTATCTTGTTGGTAAATCCAACAGAACCCAAGAGTCTAATGTAGGAGAAGAAACTGTGCATTCCTTGATGGAAACTCAGGAATGCCACAATTCTGTTACAACACTACTGTTGTGTAATTCTGTATCCATTATCTCCAGGGTAAATTACTTCTTCAGAACCTTAATGGATTCTTTGCACACAATAGACTTCGTTCTAACCACGGTTACAGTAAATACAGTGTCTGCACAGCACACTAAGTTCTTTTCAAATTTGAATGCCCAGTCAAACACGTCCAATAAATGCAACCCATCAGTTGCAATGTATTTTGCTAGATCACATGTTCAGCAATTGCATCACAATACCTTGGGGTTACCCAGTCCTTCTCAGTGTAGGACGGGTGGGAAAGCTGAGGCCCACTTGGTGCTGTCTCCTAAAGGGTACACCACCCTAGTCACAGACATGTGTTGCGAACCCCTCCCCAGTGCGGCCCCCCTCCATGTTTCCTTAGAGGGGCACTGCAAACTGATTCTCTCATTACAGACAGGTAGCTGGCCTGGGGCAGCAGGGTCCATGAGGGTTGGGGCTCACCTGGTGTCCTTCAGGTTTTCCTCAGTTTAACCCTAGTCCTGCTGCCGTCTATTGTGTTAACCCCACTATGCTTCTTGAAACATATGCCCCACAGTGTCTGCTGTCTCTAGTCTTGTTAACATGTGAATATACTGCACCTCTCACCTTTCCTATGATTCTCCTGCACTGGTGGTGCAGATCTGCCTAGATGGTTGGCACAAACCATGGTCGCTAGATGGTCGCACAAACACCATATTTGTTGCAAGTGGGGAGCTTACCTCTTTTATTGTGACCACCTGTGCATCAACATTTCAGGGGGTTCACTTGTCTGCACTCGGGCATTTTCCAACCAAAAAATGTAACTGGTACAGAGTAAAAAAATCCCAGGCAGCTCAGTTCAGCTAGAGAAATAGATTTCATTCACTGCACATTTTATCAGAATCCTATACCTGACATCAAGTCATATTTTATATGGGGAAAGCTTTTTATATAGGGAAACTGTGCTGGATGTCAAAAGGTTTGCGGTTCCCACATTGTGTTGTAATATTTATGCCAAAAGTGTGTCTTCAACTTTCCTGACCTTATTGTGCCTTATTGTGGGTTGTGTATTAGGCAGTTGCTGGTCCGGGTCGGGTAACGGATCAAAGTGGGTAAATATGTGGGTTGCGGTTCAGGTCGTGGGCTGGTTGCGGGTTTTGGTTGGGTCTTAGAAACTGCTTCCGCACAGGACTCTACACTATGGGGAAAATTCACTAAGATTCGTAGTTTCGCCAGGCGTAACTTCGCCGCACTTCACCAGGCGTAGTTTCGCCAGCGCTCCGCAAATTCACTAAAATCCGAAGTTGCGCTCAGGGGTAGCGTAAGGTTGCGAAGTTGCTCTAGCGTTGATTCGCGAAGCGAAGTTACGCTAGCGATGGTTAATTTGCATACGGCGCCAAATCCAAATTTCAATGGAGGAATATGTAGCAACACTACAAATGCCTGGGAAACCTTCAAAACATCAAATAAAATTTTTATTTTGCCCTACACATGTGCCCATTGTATAGTTAAGTTGCCATGAGTTAGGAAATGTAGGGGGGAAGGAGGGGATCCCCAAAACAAAATTTTTCAGCCTCTCATCCATAATATAGAAAAAATGCCAGCGTTTTGTGGGACTTAGAAAAAATGTGAACTTTTTTTGAAGCAATCCCTATCTACTCTATTGCGCTTCGCTTGGTCTGAGGTGGCGAAGGAAGTCTAGCGAAAAAGGTAGCGTTCAGTACAATGCGCGTGTTAGTGAATTTGCGTAGTTACGTCCGTTGCGCAAATTCGCCAGGCGTAAGGGTGCGAAGTAACACTAGCGAATTTACGCCAGCGTTCGTTAGTGAATTTGCGAAGTAACGAAAATGCCCAACGCTAGCGAATTGACGCTAGCGTTAGGCACTTCGGCGCTTAGTGAATTTGCCCCTATGCTTCTTGGCACATGTGTCTGCTGTCTCTAGCCTTGTTAATTACACACTTAAACATTCATCAAAATGATATCGATGGAAAAAAACAATTCCTCCAACCGACTCCAGAGAATGGCACAATTAGCCCAGGTAGAGGTTCTGTTTTAATCTTACTATTAGCCAACAAGTTCAGTAAAACATCATATACAACTACTGTAAGTGCAGCATATGATTAAGTTAAGAAACTTTCAAAGAGAAAATGTCACCTGCCTTTAGCATGAAGCTCAATGTCTGTATATTAGAGTGAGCCCTACAAAGAATGAAATTGGGTTTCTACACGAGTGCTGCTTGGAGACCTGTCTCGCTAAAACTAACATTTTAGTAGCGGGCGCCCACTTATTTAGAACAAGCTTCCACAGTAGGGATGTTAACTATTCAAGCATTCCTATTAATAAGAACACTCGCATTGTTTACATATGGATTCCAAATCAAAATTAATGAAGTGTTTATGTGACAGAAATGTGGGAGGGATTTCAAATCTAATCATCATCAATCTGGCCTCAGCCAAAATAAATTCTGTGAAAAGAAAAACAAACGAGAGAACAGACAAAGTAGACCTTAGGGGACTCGCTCAATAATTATTGTTTTTAAATATAGCCGTGCCTATTCATTTCCACCCGGCGTAGAATAATGTGTATTTGCAGCTGCGGCCATGTCGACTCATTAAAGGAGCTTTCACGGCTGAGAATGTGAGCTATGTTATTGGGAAAGGCCGTTTGTTTGACATATACAGTGCAGGGCTCCGCTCACTTTTGCTCCTCGTTGGAGACCGAGACTCATTTATTTTGGCAAAACATAAAACTGAAAGCTTAGAAAGGCAAATTAAGGGAAACATTGCCATAAAGGTAATAATACTGGGAATTAATATTGCTGCCACCCCGATCTGCATTTCTCAGTGAAATCATTAATTTCGAACGGGTCTAATTCTGATCACCTATGAAAGTGAATTCAGTTAATATTAATACAGGTATGAGATCTGTTATCCCAAAACTTGATCCAAATTACAGAAAGGCTCCAAATTACAGAAAGGCTGTCTCCCATAGACTCTTCATTTTATCCAAATTTTCCAAATTTTTGAAAAATAATTACTTTTTCTGTGTAATAATAAAACAGTCGCTTGTACTTGATCCCAACTAAGATTTAATTAATCCTTATTGGAAGCAGAACCAGCCTTTTGGATTTATTTAATATTTATATGATTTTCTAGTAGACTAAATGTATGATGATCCAAATTACACAAAAATCCCTTATCTGGAAAATTCCAGGTCCCTGAGCATTCTGGATAACAGGTCCCATACCTGTATCGCTTGAATTGATTGATAAATTAGCTTCATTGGATTCTTTTGGGCTTGACATCTTGGTTCTGTTACATAAAGATTGTCATGCAAGGCCTTCGCACACTGGTTTCCTTTCTGGTCTAGACATGATCTGCCGATCTAGGTATGGGACCTGTTATCCAGAATGTTCAGGACCTGGCGTTTCCCGGATAATGAGTCTTTCAGTAATTTGGATCTTCATACCTTAAGTCTACTAGAAAATCATGTAAACATTGAAGGGAAACTATACCCCCAAAATGAAAACTTAAGCAACAGATAGTTTATATCATATTAAGTGGCATATTAAAGAATTTTACCAAACTGGTCTATATATTTAAGTAAATCTTGCCCTTTTACATCTCTTGCCTTCGTAATGGTCTCTGTGCTGCCTCAGAGATCACCTGACCAGAAATACTGCAGCTCTAACTGAAACAGGAAGAGATCACCTGACCAGAAATACTGCAGCTCTAACTGTAACAGGAAGAGATCACCTGACCAGAAATACTGCAGCTCTAACTGTAACAGGAAGAGATCACCTGACAAGAAATACTGCAGCTCTAACTGTAACAGGAAGAGATCACCTGACCAGAAATACTGCAGCTCTAACTGTAACAGGAAGAGATCACCTGACAAGAAATACTGCAGCTCTAACTGTAACAGGAGGAGATCACCTGACCAGAAATACTGCAGCTCTAACTGTAACAGGAAGAAGTGTTGAAGCAAAGGACAGAACTCTGTCTGTTAGTTGGCTCATGTGACCTAACATGTTTGGTTTGTTTGTGTGCACCGTGAATCGTAGGATCCCAGGGGGCGGCCCTTATTTTTTAAAATGGCAGTTCTCTATTTATTTTACTCAATGCCACATACTACTAGAAAAGTATATTATTATGAAAATGGTTTATTATCATGAAGCAGGGTTTTACATATGAGCTGTTTTATGCGATATCTTTTTATAGAGACCTACATTGTTTGGGGGGTATAGTTTTCCTTTAATTAAACCCAATAGGCTGGTTTTGCCTCCAAGAAGAATAAAATTATTGAAACAAAAGAAGCAATGTGGTCGCCCGAACCCTCCCGAACTGCAGGTAAACCCACATGTCCCATGGGTATCGTGCCAGCTCGCACATTCCTAGTGTGGAGGAGCCATCTCAGTTCATTTTGCATGTTTCTAATAACAATCTTTCTAAAATAAACTTTTATTTTATTTTGCTATAGCACCCAGATAATGAGTATGGCTATTTCAGCTTTTTTAAAGGGAATATATATATAATACTACTTGGGTAAAGCACCTTAGTTTATTGGCATCCTTGATCTGCAGACACTGGCTCCTGCTGCTCCAGTACTGATGTTTTTCCACTTTAAACCCCTTAAATCCGATCCATGAATGGTAAATAAAAGTGAAAGGTAAACTACGGGGTGCAAAAGAGATGCTTCTGACAAAATAAGGTCAGGAAAGTTGAAGACACGTTCTTTCTTGGCAATTTTGGCATAAATATTACAACACAACGTGGGAACCGCAAACCTTTTGACAGCACAGTTTTAAAGCTTTCCCTGTATAAAATATGACTTGATGTCAGGTATATGATTCTGATAAAATGTGCAGTGAATGAAATCCATTTTGCTAGCTGAACTGAGCTGCCTGGGATCTTTTTATTCTGTACCAGTTACATTTCTTGGTTGGAAAATGCCCGAGTGCACATCTGCAGACCAGTGAAAAATAACCGATTGTGAGCACTTGACCCCAAAGCCATCCTTCTTCCTTCTGTGCTGACAATGTAGCCAAGCCAAACCCTGGTCTGAAGAAATTAAGCTCCAGGCAACTGTTTCTATAACATAAAAAATATCTGTATATTTCTGATATATCTCTTCCACCATTCACTATAATGGGTACTTTAATGTTATGCTACAGTGAAATCTATGCTGTCAAGGAAAATGTTAATTATTAAAGATGCCATGGAGCAATGATAGATCCTTAAGTTTTGAGTACAGACTCAAATAATAGGGGTCACCATGATCCTAGGATAAGTACATGCTATTTCTTCCTATAAACACATATAGTAGATAAAAACAAGGTTTATTAATGGACTAAATATTTGGACCACAAAGATGGTTTCCCAATTTAATTTGGATCCCCTGTGAAAGACGCCCTAAAACATGCCAGCCAAGCTCATGTGAAGTTCTGAGTTGCTCCAAATTGGCAGTACATGTATGGGATCCATTATCCTGCTTTGCTTGGGTGCAGGTTTCTCTTGCTCCCTGAAATTTCCACAACTCTGGATTCAAGCTGTACCCACTTCTAATGGGGCAACACAATGAGCAATCTCAAAAGGTGTTCAAGCCCAAGTGACATACAGTCTCTGCACCTGTTACTATTATTACCCTGCTTTAGGTATCCATGTACAGGTATGGGATCCATTATCTGGAAACTCATTCTCCAGAAATCTCTAAATTACAAGAAGGTCATCTTCCATAGACTCTATTTTATCCAAATAATACAAAATTTTCAACTGTATTTTCTTTATCTCTATGATAATAAAACAGTAGTTTGTACTTTAACCCAACTAAGTGATAATTAATCCTTACTGGAAGCAAAACCAGCCTATTGGCTTTATTTACTGTTTAAATTATGTTCTAGTAGAAAAGGTATGACAATCCAAATGACATAAAAATCCCATATCTGGAAAACCCCAGGTCCCAAGCATTCTGGATAATAGGTCCCAAACATGTATATTGGTCTCCTTATCTCTTTCTGAAAACAGAAAACGTACTCTACAAAAGATCAGTTACACCACCTTATGCATTTTGTGCTCTGAGCACTTCTTGATGAATTTTGGAAGGAGGAACTGGTTATATAATATAAACCCAGCAAATAGATATGAGTACCAATAAGTGATGCAAGGGGAAACGTTAATGAAACGTTGGCACTATCCAAAGAACCCATGGGCCCTTGAAGGTTCTTTGATGGGCCTTTGGTGCCCCAGTCCAACACCGACAGCAATAACATTTCCCAATTCTTCATTTTTGACTGATGATTTTCTTTCTCTTTAAAATTCTAAGACAGAACCATGCATTTGCTAGCTAAGCTACAGTGAATCCATACTGATGGTTTTTGTTACATAGTTACATAGTTACATAGTTAAATTGGGTTGAAAGAAGACAAAGTCCATCAAGTTCAACCCCTCCAAATGAAAACCCAGCCCCATACACACACCCCTCTCTACTTTTAATAAAATTCTATATACCCATACCTATACTAACTATAGAGTTTAGTATCACAATAGCCTTTGTATTATGTCTGTCCAAAAAATCATCCAAGTCCCTCTTATAGTCATTAACTGAATCATCACCCGGCAGTGCATTCCCCAACCTCACTGTCCTCACTGTGATGAACCCCCTACTCTGTTCCTTTAAATTAAAGTTCTTTTCTTCTAGTCTGAAGGGGAGGCCTCTGGTACGTGATTCTCTTTATGGGTAAAAAGGTCCCCTGCTATTTGTCTATAATGTCCTCTAATGTACTTGTAAAGTCTAATCATGTCCCCTCGCAAGCGCCTTTTTTCCAGAGAAAACAACCCCAACCGTGTCAGTCTCCCCTCATAATTTAACTCTTCCCTCCCTCTAACCAGTTTAGTTGCACTTAGTCTCTGCACTCTCTCCAGCTCATTTATATCCCTCTTAAGGACTGGAGTCCAAAACTGCCCCCATACTCCAGATGAGGCCTCACCAGGGACCTATAAAGAGACACAATTATGTTTCATCCCTTGAGTTAATGCCCTTTTTTATACAAGAACTTTATTTGCTTTAGTAGCCACAGAATGACACTGCCCAGAATTAGACAACTTGTTATCTACAAAGAGCCCAAGATCCTTCTCATTTAAGGAAACTCCCAACACACTGCCATTTAGTGTATAACTTGCATTTATATTATTTTTGCCAAAGTGCATAACCTGCATTTATCAACATTGGTGTTAATGTATAAATATCAATGCATGTTGGTTTATATTACAGAAAGATCCCAAACTCGCACATAGAATTGTTGTTCCTGAGTTCAGTATGATTGCTTATGGGCATTGGCATACAATATAGAACATTAGAAGTAAATTGTGCAAAAAAACATAGGCTTGTATTATTGGTTGATGTTCCAGTTCTCCACACTTTGGTCTAAGCTTTAATGCAGAAACCAGAAAAAAAACTGAACACATCATTAATTAAAGCCCAAGTGTTCATCAGCTCAGTCCATTGACACCCTATTGTAAATACCTTCTGACCCTTTTGTTTCCAATATCATTTACTCCAGTGAAGGTACAATTACTGGCACCCAATCTGTCTTCCTTCTTCTTCCTTTCTTGAATTATTCTTTTTTTTTTGCTGCATAGACACAGCTCATATATTTTGGCTTTTTGTTAATGATTCTACCGTGCCTGGGAATAACATTCATCATGTCACAGGAAAATAACCTGTAGAGTGTTATACAGTCACGTTTCATACAAATAAAGGAAAGAGTCTCCACTAGTAGAAAAAAAATTAAGTACAAGTCACATTTGTAATGCTCTTAATACATTAAATATAAAATAAATAATGTGCCCTCTCTTGTAAAGCATAAGGATATTATAAGACAAAGAGGAGTTCCATGATCATATAATGGTTCAAACCGAAGGCTGAGTGCTTTTATAAAGATCATGGAACTCTTTGGAGCCAAGCGCCATTTATAAGGATATAATTTACAGGATAATCATGGTGTATTATATCTAAATAACCTGTGATTTTAAGGGGGCAGTTCATAGGCAGTTGTATTAGTGACAGGGTAAAATATGAATTTGTGAGGATCTGAATAGAAAGATAAGTAACAAAAACAAATAATACTAGCAGCTAGTAGCCAGATGGGTTTATGTAGCAACAGACACTAAGGGGTTTATTTACTAAAACTCGAGTTTATCTCATCTCTTTATTAAACAAAGCTCAACCAAACTCCCATCCACAATTTTATCTTATTTATCAATAAAATAACTCAAAAAGTCGGGTCGGGAAAAGACTATAAAATCAAGCAGAAACTTGAATCATATAAATTTTTCAGATTTGATGCCTGTTTTTTCAGGTTATCGCTGAAAACTAAATTTTTTTTCAGATTATCTGATGAAACCCAGCGCGGATCAACAAATTGTAAACGGGACATCTGCCATTGACTTCTGCATGACCTCGACAGGTTTGAGATGGTGGATTGTTGAATTCTGACTTTTAGCAGCATTGAAGTATAATAAAGCTCGAAAAATTTGAGTTGTTTTTTTTCCTCAAAAAATTCAAGTTTTTGCTAAAAAAAATCTCTACCAGAAAAAAATCGAAGTTTAGTAAATTACCTCGAAGTTTGCCCGTGTGCAGTAGTCTATAGCAACCTATTCAGCAGCTGGTCACCTGTTTTAAAGCAAATTTTTTGTTGGTTACCGCACCTGGACAAACTTATAACATAACTTTAATAACATATGGGGTCTAGAGTTTAGATTATGAGTCACTAAAATTATTAGCAATGTTGGCAAGAGACAGAAACAGAGACATTTTAGCTTTCTGAGAGTAAATTGCAACAATCCAGGACAAAGTCGGTGCCCCTCTTATCTTAGAAAAAACTAAAGGAAAATATTAGTGTATCAGCCATAGTTTCAACAATATCTCTGACAGAAAACACATTTTACCCCCAATTTCACCATAACAATCTTCAAGCTGGGCTTTCAGGTGTATCTAGGAGAGCAACGTCCATTTTCCCCAAACTCACCCTAACCGGCTTTCTGGCCTTGATGCTGATCCCTCCTGGCAAAAGGGATATGTTATTTTAGAGTCTGAAATATAAGATCTCAGTAGGTCTGGGGAGCCTGTAGAGTTAGTGCTAGGGGTGAGTAGGGCTATTACTCTGGTGATATCCTCCAGCCTAAAGCTAGAACTACACAGCTCAGTGACAGAAGACATGGATGTCAGTTTTTTCACCTTAATGCTTGAAAAAAATTTTTTGTTTGATAAAAAAGACAAAAAAAAGTTAATAACATAAGAAAGACAAAGATGGAAATACTACAGACAACCACCGTGGTGACCACCCCTTTTTGCAGTTACTGTTTGGAATGGGATGGCATCCTCAATTTGACCAATTTTCATGCCAGAGTGCAGACTAGACCTGGTCCCTGGTGTTTTTGGTCCTGTTTCTATCAGTAGGATGCAGCTTGATATGAAGAGCTATGATACCCAACTCCTTGCACCTCTGGGCAACATCTTGTGCATCCAACATAGCAGCATATAGAGAGGACCCATCTCTTTTGGCCTTCACGTCATGACACTAGTTAAAGGGCATATGTCTTCTTTTCCAGACAGGTGGACAATGGTGTCATTGAAAGAGGCAAAGATTTGGCAAACTCCAAAC
The DNA here is from genome assembly GCA_038501925.1 of Xenopus petersii. Taxonomy (NCBI): domain Eukaryota; kingdom Metazoa; phylum Chordata; class Amphibia; order Anura; family Pipidae; genus Xenopus; species Xenopus petersii. The sequence goes on along the minus strand of CM076680.1, from coordinate 169,479,888 downwards.
ACCTGTTCCCCTTCAGCCACTTGTTGCCCCAGGCTGATGACCTACTCTTCCATGTTTTCCTTAATGTTACGTGGGGCCATTTCTACTTGTGTCTGTTCTTGTGGAGCTGCAGGAAAATAATGCTTGAAATTGACAACTCACAGAAAGTTAACTTACAATCACCTGAATGTGCCAGCCCGGTGCATGAAAAAGCTCTACTGAACATTCTCAGGTTATAAACAGCTAGTACATGTTGTCAATGCTGCTACTTTCAGGCAATTATCCCTAAATCCCTAAACAAATGGACACTTTCAGGTAACTGTATCACAAGGGCTGATTCCTGGGACTTCTTTCTATAACTTATAGTAAGTACAATGGCGGAAGCAGAAGCGACTACTGTTGTGGAACTTCAAGAACCGGAGACCACTTGAGGTGAAAAGACAAAGTTTATTCCACACTGAGCTCCGTGGATTCTGAACTTACAAAGAAACAGATCCCCAAACAAAGAAATCACTGAGTTTTTATAAACTTGGCAAGTATGATATAAAAAGTTACAGCCATAGAAGGGCGTTAATAGAAGCAAAGAGATATCACTTCACAGCACAGAAACATAAAGAACTGGCCATATAACCAACAACATGGTTCTTCCTCCAGGCCAAGGTGATAATGACCAGAAAAGAATCCATCCAAGTCAGGCGAACCTGCAAACACAGAATATTATTCTACTTTAGAATGAATAAAATTTACACTTCATCCCATTAGATACTATGAAAACAGCCCATCTTTGTTAGAATTGTGTCCGTTTTCAGAAGCAATGGATTAAAACAACCAAGAAATTGTTGGGGGAAAAACATCAGATGTAAATTCTTTGGCTTTAAATTCAGCAACGAGTTGACCAGCAAATGTTCATCTTCTGAAACTCTGTTATTTTCCCAGTGATAAATATATCCAGAAAATGTAAATTCTCCTTTCTCTGCTTATATAAACTTTGTTTGCATTTTTACGGACTCCATCAATTTTCTTTGGATTTAGGGACTTTTTACCAACATAGACTTTTGGCTAAATATCCCTTTTTTGTGGTTTCCAGGCTGTTTGCCCAAAGCCACTGTTCTGGCATCTCAGGAGCAGATAGACTAACCTCTTAGATGAAATATGTGCCTACAAGATCATAAAGTCTACGTACATCGTTGGTTTTTGTGGGGCCCAGAACCATAAAAGCTTTCATAAGCACTTATTTTTTTGGCAACTGGTAGAAACTGAAGAACTCGTGTGCTTGTTATCTATGTTAAGATCAGAGTTAATTGTATACTCTTAATCTCCAGCTGCAAAGCTTGGCCTTAGGAAATTAAAATTCTTTAGTGAGCTGCAGCCTGCGGGCAGCAAGTCAATTTCCTGGCAAAACACGGCTCATGTTCTTTTTGCAATAAGGAGTCAATTTAGTAATGTTGAAACAATATATCCCAGTTTCATATTTATAAGTCAAACGCGCTGCAGTTGAGTCTGGTTGGCTTCTCAGTAATACATGTAAATACCAGTCAAGATGTAGGACAGAGAAAAAAAGACATTGCCTCTAATTTGCTTTCCTTTTCTATGCTCCTAGAGGTTCCTGTGAATTGTACATGTAATAATAGCACCTTAGGCACAGAAGAAGACTTGACATGCACAGAAACCACAAAGAACTGACCCTGAAACCTTTCTTTAAAGCTTAATGATGTTCTCAGATAATATGATCATTGAATGAGCCAGAGCATTAATCCTCCGTCATCCCTCCGGCATATCCTTTCTTGCAATTCTGGTGACCCTACAGCAGGTCTGAAACCTTAGAATCATGTTGTCCTCAGTCGATAGGTAAGTTTGACTTTATTTAGAGATAATGATCCTGGAAGTGAAGATATCTGCTTGATAAAACCCTCATTCAGGTAATTAATCCGGTAATTATCTTATAGTTTACAATATATACCTGTGCAAATACAGCTTCTAAGGCAGTTTTTAACACTGAGAGCTAAAAAAAATTGGGGAAAGCTAAGTTTTTCTCCTGATATATATGGGGCAAATTCACTAAGATGCGAAGTTCGCCGCACTTCGCCAGGCGTATTTTCGCCAGTGCTCCGCAAATTCACTAAAATCCGAAATTGCGCACAGGGGTAGCGTAAGTTTTCGAAGTTGCGCTAGAATTCATTCGCCAAGCGAATCGAAGTTTCGCTAGCGATGGTTCATTTGCATACGGCGCGAAATTCAAATTTCAATGGAGGAACACGTATCAGCACTACAAATGCCTAGAAAACCTTCATATCAGCAAATAAAAATGTTATTTTGCCCTACACATGTGCCCACTGTCTAGGTAAGTTGCCATGAGTCAGGAAATGTAGGGGGGAAGGAGGGGAGCCCCAAAAATATTTTCGATCTTTTTCAGCCTATCACCCATCATGTAGAAAACATGCCAGCGTTTTTTGGGACTTAGAAAAATTTTTTACTTTTTTTGAAACAATCCCTATCTACTCTATTGCGCTTCGCCAGGTCTGAGGTGGCGAAGGAAGTCTAGCGTAAAAGGTAGCGTTCAGTACACTGCGCAAGTTAGTGAATTTGTGTAGTTACGTCGCTAGCGAAAATTCGCCTGGCGTAAGTGTGCGAAGTAACACTAGCGAAACTATGCCAGCGTTCGTTAGTGAATCTGCCCAGTAATGAAAAATGCCAAACGCTAGCGAATTAACGCTAGCGTTCGGTGCTTCGGCGCTTAGTGAATTTGCGCCATAGAGTCTGATATGGTTTTCTGAGTGGAAAAAATATTCACAAATCAGAAGAATTGGACTGGGCTTTGCAAGGCCCAGGCCTGGACTGACAATCTGTGGCAAATGCCAGAAGGGCTGCTATAAGGTGCCATAGAAAGTCAGTATTTAGTGGGCTGGTGAGGGCTTTTTGGGCCTCTGTGTACCTGAAATGCCAGGGCCTATTTTAATTCTCAGTCTGGACCTGGCAAGGCCCACTGGGGCTACTACACCAGGGGCCTCACAGCCCTTCAGGGGTCCCCACTACCCACCAACCCACTGTCAGCCCCTCCACACACATGCGCTTTATACTTATTTTGCCACGATCAGGGGAGCGACAGTATTGCAGGTTGGGATTGAGTCTGACAATGGCCCACGGGGGACCAGTGCCCATTGGGTTTTCTCCTGTGCCCCATTGGCCCAGTCTGACCCTGAAAATCAGTGCACAAATTTTGCCATGTGTTTTGTGTCCCTGGGGGAAAATAAAAAAAGTGGGAAAAAACACCCACTGACAATTGGAGCAAAGAAAAATGCATATTTTGCTGAAATATCACTATTTCAGCAAATTTTTCCAAGAAGCAAAACAGGGCAGTTTCACTTATCACTATAAACAAACAAACAAAAAAGTTTTGATCTGAATCATCTCTCAGCAAAGCAGTTTTCATGGGGAATAAAGTAAAATGGTTCTGCTGTTACTAAGACAAAGATCGTTATCTCTCATATACAAGACCTGTTACCCAGATTGATCAGGACCTGGGGTTTTTGGATTCTAAATACTTGAATCCTTATATGTAATAAAATGCACTAAGTTTGCCCAGGAGTAGTAACCCATAGCAACCAATGAGACGTTTGCGTTTAAACAGGTGACCAGTAAATGCTACCTGCTGATTGGTTGCTAAGGGTTACTGCTTCTGGGCAAAATTAGTGCCTTTTATTTCATAACCACATAAGTCTACAAAAATCCTTTAAAATGAAATATAACCAATAGGATTGTTCTGCTTCCATGAAAGGTTGTTCACCTTTAAATTAACTGTTAGTATGATGTAGAGAGTGATATTCTGAGACAATTTGTAGTTGGTTTTAATTTTTTACTATTTGTGGTTTTTGACTTATTTATTATTCAGCAGTTTTAGCAATCCAAATTCCCATAGCAACCATGTCTTGATTTGAATAAGAGACTGGAATATGAATAGGAGAGGCCTGAATAGAAAGAGGAGTAATAAAAAGTAGTAATAACAATATATTTGTAGTCTTACAGAGCAAAGGAAATAATTGTTAAAAATGTGAATGATCTTATTAAAATGGATTCTATGGGGCAAATTCACTATGTGCCGAAGCGCCTAACGCTAGCATCAATTCGCTAGCGTTGGTCATTTTCGTTACTTTGCAAATTCACTAACGAACGCTGGCGTAAATTCGCTAGTGTTACTTCACACCCTTATGCCTGGCAAATTTGCGCAATGGACGTAACTACGCAAATTCACTAACGCGCGCATTGTACTGAACGCTACCTTTTACGCTAGACTTCCTTCGCCACCTCAGACCAGGTGAAGCGCAATAGAGTAGATAGGGATTGCTTCAAAAAAAGTTCAAATTTTTTCTAAGTCCTTAAAATACTCTGGCGTTTTTTTCTATATTATGGGTGATAGGCTGAAAAAGATCGAAATTGTTTTTGGGGCTCCCCTCCTTCCCCCCTACATTTCCTAACTCATGGCAACTTAACTATACAGTGGGCACATGTGTAGGGCAAAAAAAATATTTGATGTTTTGAAGGTTTCCCAGGCATTTGTAGTGATTCTACGTATTCCTCCATTGAAATTTGAATTTGGTGCCGTATGCAAATTAACCATCGCTAGCGTAACTTCGCTTCGCTTAGCGAATCAACGCTAGCGCAACTTCGCAACCTTACGCTACCCCTGAGCGCAACTTCGGATTTTAGTGAATTTGCGGAGCGCTGGCGAAACTATTCCTGGCGAAGTGTGGCGAAGTGCGGCAAAGTTACGCCTGGCGCAACTACGAATCTTAGTGAATTTGCCCCTATGAGAAATGGCCTTCATGTAATTCAGAACTTTTTGGATAACAGGTTTCTGAATACTTGTGTATGGAAACCCAAAGCAGGGTAATAGTAACAGGTGCAGAGACTGTATGTCACTGGGGCTTGAACACCTTTTGAGATTGCTCATTGTGTTGCCCCATTAGAGGTGGGTACAGCTAAAATCCAGAGCAACCAAAGCAAAGCAGTAGTCAAATATCCACAGAGCCAACTGGACATGGATCAGGGGCAAATTACTAATAAAAAGCCCCTCTATGTTGTTCATACAGTCGATGCAACTTATATTCCCTGATACAGTGGATGGAACGTCAGCGACTGCACTTGGAGGAGTCCTGAGTGAGTTGACCGGAGCTGCAATTAAAGGTCTCTGGGGCATTTCCCGCGCCTGCAGTTTACACTGTTTATTTGGTAGGACAGATTTGTCAGGGCTTTTTTTTTTGGGGGGGGGTTGTTTTGTGAAGTTGTGCTGATTGAAAGGGTCACACAATTTCTCTACTGTTCCTTTCAAGTGTGCGAGAATTTCTCACGTCTCCCAGGTACAATAAATCCTTTCACTTCAATTAGTACTTGTTTATATCATGCACGGATCTGGAGCTGGGGAGGGGGAAAACATTTAAATAAAATGACGGCGATGTAATATTTACAATTTACATTATATTTTGCATTTTTATGCATAAAAATGTTATTGTCTGTTATATATATATATATATATATATATATATATATATATATATATAATTACTGGAAGATATAGCTCCAGTCCAGTAACCTAGAGCAACCAATCAGATATTTGAATTCATAGTCCAGTACCTTGTACGCTGGAAAGGGTACTGTCCTGAGGAGGATTTTTGAGAGTCGGCTTCAAACATCTATTCAATTTTAAGTTATTATCCAGTTTTTGTCTTTAGCATCCTAAAAAAAACCCCAACCAGTGATAAATGTCCAGAGAAGGGGGCAGTATCTGGGGACTTACCAAGTTTTGCCTTATATGCTGGCTCATGTCTTCCATGAAGTTTGTTCTTCACCAGCATTTTGGTTCACACGCAATGCCTATTTAAAGTCAACCATGGTAGTATAGGCCTGCTTTTCTTATTTCTTAGTTCATCAGTAACAACTTCTTTATAAGTCTTAATTTGACCTTCCCACTTAATTTGCCTTCCCAGACTCCAACTTTGTCTGATGACTTGGTCATCCCTGTTGGACCTTTTCTCCTACTCCACTTCTATCCTCAATTTCAGAAACCCAGAGTAGCGGAAGCTGTAGAGAAGAGTTGCTCCTGTAATACATAATAACTTTAGAATGCAAAAGTAACTGCTGTTTGGTTGGCTTATTGGGCTATCATTGTCTATAGTAGTACATAACTCAATGAGCTTGAGTGTCAGTACTCATTACCTCTTACTCTATTTTGGTTCCAGTACTCTCTGTATATAATTGGTGTCAGTCAACACTGACACTCACTTTACATAATATACGTGTGGTTCAAGTACCCAGTGCCTCTCACTGTATATAATGTACTTGTGGTGCCAGGACCAATCCTTGGGGTGCAGGGCTGCTTTAGTAGTAAACAAATCAAAGTCAAGCCATTACCCATTTTCTGTATAATGTGCTGGAGATTTGCAATTTTCTCCAGTTTATGATGTGTTACGGTTGCTATTCAATATTATTCATTGATCTTACAGTCTGTGCACTGATCTCACTGTTTAATGTGTGGGGATCGTCTTGAACCACTGTTTTCACAGAATAATATGCTATGGATGCATTTAGCCATTTCTCTTACTAAATAATGTGCTGGGGATACCATGACCCATTGGCCTCACTGTGCGATATGATTGGATGTCTGGATGTACCTTCTGCCTATTCCAGGAAATATATATTCATAGTTAAAAGGGATATTCCATACATTTGTATGTCTATAATGAAACATGATAAATCTTCCATTTAATGTACAAACAATTAGACATTAGGGTTGGTATAGCTTTTGGGTGGGCATGGTCACATTGCTCCTCCCTCCCTCATTGCTGTTTCAGAACCGTTCATATGAGCAGCTGTAAGATGTTTCTTGTAGACACTCTTTCAAACTCTCCGTAATGTCTTCTTGTTTGATTGTCCTTTCAGCTTTAGGCATTCAGATAAAATTTTACCCTGCACCCATGTCTTGGAACCAGAGAAGTAGGCCAGATTTTGGGGAGGTGGCGTCCCAAGGCCGCAGTGCTAGCCGTTTCTTGTGCACCTACCCGCTGCATGGTCCTAGTGCCAGTCAGAACCGCTCGGACCCTCCCTGCACGAGAGTGAGCAAGCGCGCTCTTTCCATAATTTGGATCTTCATACCTTAAGTCTACTAAAAAAAATAATCTAAACATGAAATAAACCCAATAGGCTGATTTTGCTTCCAATAAGGATTAATTATATCTTAGTTGAGATCAAGTACAAGCTACTGTTTTATTATTACACAGAAAAAGGAAATCACTTTTACAGTTTTGGATTATTTAGATAAAATGGAATCTATGGGAGATGGCCTTTCTGGATAACAGGTTTCGTGATAATAGATCCCATCAGGGCCGGAACTAGGGGTAGGCAGAGTAGGCACGGGCCTAGGGCGCAAAGCTGGGGGGGGCGCCAGACACGTACCTCCTCTGTCGTCTACCCCCAGTCCAGTGCCCGACTCTTTGCGGTTCTTACGTATTCTTGCGCTCCTGCGCGCGGATACATTTCTCTCCGCATGTGCACATTCGCACCAATTCGCGCATGCCCAGAAGAGCAAAAGAAGTAAAAACCACTGCTTTTCTTGCCTTGGGCGCCTGTGCGGCGCGGCCTGGCCCTGGATCCCATATCTGTACTTCATCACACAACTAGCTGCTTTTTTTTTTTCTCATGGGCATTTCTAGGAGATTCTTCTAGGGGGTTCTCACCCTCTTCTAACTTGGGGGGGGGGTCCTTTATTACTTATTTTGTTTAAGCAGTTACGTAAACAGCATCAGGCTGAGATTCCAGGAACCCACCAGTTGACCTTAGACAAAAATTTTTCCTTTTTCTTCACTCACCTTCTTCATTTATTTACATGTACTCATCTATTCTTCCCTCCATATCTCCCCTATAGAAATAGGGAATGGCTAGGATATAGGCATACAAGGCCACATGGTTGGGTGAGCAGGAGAGCCCACACACCTGGACCCACTGGGAATTTTCCTTGTAGCCCGGTGTGTCACTCCAACACTGTTAGTTTGCCCTGACATTGGGTTCACTTAACTCCATTTTTTGGTGCACTAACTTAGTTTGATGTAAAAAAAAAAAGTGTATTATATACACCTGAGGTCACGTTTTCAAGTCTCCTACATGGAATCTCCTACATTTCCTTAAAGCTACCCGTTGCATTTGAACTATTTCAGGTGGGGTCAAAGTTCTCCGACCATGTTCTTGATGTATTGCTCTAAAAATATTTACATTTTGACTGGTCTCCTCTAGAAGAATTTTTTGCATTGACTTTATCTGGGCCAGGCTGTTAGAAGGTGTCAATATCTCTTTAAGGGCAGTCAGACAAATGCATTAGATAATGAGTTGACCTTATTACATAAAGTAAACTGAGTAAATGTAACATCTGAGAAATGTAACTGTGTAAAGATATTGCCATCTAAATGAAGTGCTAATGTTCATCCCTATGCTACAAACACAATCCCAATAGTCCGTGAATAGCAAATGTAATTTTAGATTGTAATAAAATTATTGAAAACGATATTGTAATTCATAAAAATAAAGCAGGCTCAGAATCTGCTGGGTGATACTGAACAGTAGCGAAATCTAATACTGATAATAAAAAGTCTGTTTCATATTTAGAGGATTTTGTACATTTATTAGCCCACAGACTCGCAGGATGAAAAATGAGAAGAGTCTTCAAACACGATGTTCTTATATTTTTCTTTCCACCAAATCTTTGTTACGTAATTAGGGACTGAACTAGGTGCACACAACACCAGGCTCATGTAAAGAAGTAAAATAGTCAAGAAGCTCTTCCCAATACAGTACATTATTTTCTTATTTCTAAGGAATAAAAGGGAATCTGCTGTAAAATAAAGAGATAGTAGAAGTCATGAAGAGGCTTCAGCCAAGAGTCCTATTTATCAAAATTCGAATTTTAGAGGTGTTTTCCTACCTCCAATAAACTCACATTTTTTTTTAAAAAAAAAACAAGCTCAAGTTGTTTTTTTTTAAAAACTCGAAAAACTTGAATTTAATAAACAGTTAAATTTAGTACAGCTTCTATTGACTTCTACCATAACCTGACCTCACCAGCTTTTAGAGGCTTAAGTTTTACATGTTACATTTTTACATTTTACTAGTTTGGATAAATACAGGTATAGAACCTGTTGTCCAGAATGCTCGGGACCTGGGTTTTTTTCTGGATAATGGATCTTTCCGTAATTTTGATCTTCATACCTTAAGTCTACTAGAAAATCATGTAAACATTAAATAAACCCAATATGCTGGTTCCGATAAGGATTAATTAAATCTTAGTTGGGATCAAGTACAAGCTACTGTTTTATTATTACAGAGAAAAAAGAAATCATTTTTAAAAAAAATTGGGTTATTTGGATAAAATAGAATCCATGGAAAATGTCCTTTCCATAATTTAGAGCATTCTGGATAACGTGTTTCTGGATAATGGATCTCATAGCTGTAATAGATTTGAAGCTATAATTGGAGTTTTGTGAGTTTTTGTGCAAGAAAAACTTGGAAAACCTAAATGTGAACATTGATAAATGTGTCTTGTGTTTTTATACGGATTATGGAACCCAAAGGTAGCGCCTACTATCCTCATATTAAAAAGTAGGGTGTACATTATTCTAAATCACTCGTATGACACAAGTGACATCACTTAACACCGATAATACAAGAAAAAATACCGCTGCAGCAAAAAGGGAAAATGTAATTATTATTATTATTATTAGTAAGACAACCAGGCAACGTTTCAGGCTTACTCTCACCCTTTTTCAAGCCTTTTTCACTAAACACTGATAATGACATCACTAAGTACCATTTATAAGGATGTATTTTAAAAGATATCCATAGCTTTTATGTCTTAGATGCAGAATAATACACTGTATAATGGAGAAAAGGAATAATTAAACTAATGGTGGTACAATGGTTCCCATTGCTTGTCTTGTAAAACTGGGGTCCTGGGTTTCATTTTGAACCAGGGAAGCTTGTTTGTTCTCCCTGTATCTGCAGCGACCATGATGATTGGTGATCTCAGTTAGGTTCCCCCATTATCTTGTCCATACTTATTCCATTGGTTGCTCAGTAGTCCTACAAATCCTACAAGGAGGCCCTGCAACCAATCTGTACAATGGATACTAAATATTTTTTTAAGTTCCTGACCAAAACCACCCAAGATAAATGGCTCATATGTAATAAATTCCATTTGGACCAGTTATTTGTTCCAGAATGGTCAACGTGAAGAAACGTCTGATTATGGAAATATCAAGAAGAGTTACATGCCGACTAAATTGTAAACAAATGTGACCGGACATGTAATACCAAATGAGAGACCTTTTTAAGGGAGATCATATTTTTCATTTCCTAGACCAACAGAAATGATGGGGAAGTTTGAGAAGACTATGGGAAGAAGACACAGGACAAGATTAAAGACTTGAATTCCAGGGGCAAATCTAAGGGGCTAAATAGAGGCCATGCTTTTCTCTTTTTCTCTTAAACCTTTACTTAAGTCTTATAAGAAGCTCATTATGATGACCACATGTAAGATGGGCTCCAAGAATGGAAATGGAACTTTTTAATCAAAAGTCAAAAACTGGAGGTTTCAGCTTTGTTAAAGGTAAATTGTTCCTTGCCAGAAGTTGTCACTCAGGACCTGGAGATCACTAGGGTAAGGTTAGTGTAATTCCATACACACGGTAAAAAAAAGTGAACAAAGTTTGTTCTCATTAAATTCTAAACCCTGCCCCTTTCCTTGAAAACTGTTGTCATAGTATTAACCTTTTTGATGAGCATAACGTAGGTATTTTTTGTACTTGTAGAATCAAACTTGTAGAATTCCTGAACCTGATGTCAAGTAAAAGACTCCTTCAAATAGCTGTCATGCCAGTCTCTAGGTAAAACTATTAGATGACAAGAATATAAAAGGAAAGGTGTCAGGAAAAAAGGAAAACGTAAATATGAATGAAATATGAACTGTCAAAATTCTTCAAAGGGCCTGCATTGCAATCCTTCACACGACCCTCAACGCTGAAGGGATTAATCTTTAAATGCTTTTAATGTCAACATTAAAACTGAAATAAAATTTCTCTTTCAACACAATCATCTTCTGTTTTGTTGCAAGGCTCCACAGATTTTTATCATTGAACTTATGCTGCAATTGTGTTCGTGGTTTCCAGTTTTCTTTAACTTTATTTTTAGAAGTCATTTCAACAGTGCAAAATAAATATTAACCATGGATATTTCTAAAGTAAAAATGCTAGCTTACAAAGATAAGAAGACAGACGAGGAAAGGAAGATGTAGTAAGGGAAAGAAATAAAGGGACTACTAAGAAAGAAGGAATGACAAGAAACAAAGGTCCTCTAGGGTGGAGAAAAGCTGCAGAAACACTACACCTCCAACCTAGTCCTTTCATTGTACATGGTCCAAGGAAGCCAAATATAAATAAACTTTAATACATTGTCCTTCTGGTGTGCAGTCATTTTTTCCAGTGTGTAAATTTGCTTCCATTGATTCACACTCATCCACTAAAAGGCCAGTTGCTCATCAAACCCCTTGAATCGGCAAGTTGAAAAGCATTATGCGGCAATGTATTAAGGTGAAAACTCCGAAACATGGTCGCCCTTTTATTGGCCACCACTTGGATCACCTGAGTAAAGCTGAAAAGGGCGGTAGCTACAACTTTCCCTTGTTTGTTATAATTTATACAGGAGAAGTGGCCAGCTCCATGTTGTAGCTCCCACCCAGTTGTAGTCAGGTGATCCCAATGGTGGCCAATAAAAGGGCAATCATGGTTGGGAGTTTTAACCTTAAAATCAGCAAGGTAAATCTTAAGGTGGCCATAGATGCAAAGATCTGCTCGTGTGGCAACATCGCCAAACAAGCGGATCTTTCCCCGATATGCCATTAACAAACATATCGGGGTTATCTGATTGTTCGGCCGTATGGCTGACCATAGGATTACGATGTGCCGTGGGCTCCGGCAAACCTGACCGATCGACCAAACGACCGATCTCCGCAGGACGAAAGATGTCGGCACATGCCACACATGATCCGAAAATCGTACGAATCCTCGATTCGTACATTAGGATCTGTGTGTCTATGGCCACCTTAAAGGAGAAGGAAAGGTTAAAACTAAGTAAGCCTTATCAGAAAGATCCAACTAAATACACCAGTAACCCCTCAAAGTAGTGCTGCTCTGAGTCCCCTGTCAAAAGAAACACAGCGTTTCTTTCCTTCTATTGTGTACACATGGGCTTCTGTATCAGACTTCCTGCCTTCAGCTTAAACCTCATTGCCCTGGGCAAGAGCATGCTCAGTTTGATCCTTTCCCCCTTCTCTGCTGTAATCTGAGCCCAGAGCTATAAGTGAACATTGAGAGAGACTCAGGCAGGAAGTGATCTCACACCAAACTAATACTAAAGCTCCTATCCTAAACAAACAGAGAATGTCTAGAGGGTTTTAATCAGGTATAGTAAAACATTCTACAGAATAAATATAGCATTCTAGCTTGCACTAATGCAGCTAATCTATTGGCAATAAAATGCTTCTGTAGCTTTCCTTCTCCTTTAAGTCCCTGTGTAAAATGTATAATGAAGTAATATAATACTTAATGTATCAGATGAAAATTGAGTGTAGGACTGGCCATGCCGGGGATGACTTTTCTGTGCTTGGCCACTTTAATTATATTGCAATATATGGACAAGCAATCCCTGTTTTGTTTAAGGGATTGTAAGGACCGCTCACTGGAGCTCCTTACTCCGTCGGCATCTTCCGCAAAATGACGGCAACCAGGGGAACCACGTGGGATGTCGGACGCCGGTGCGTCAAACCGGGCGGCATCAACACGCAACGTCAGCGTGTGATGCGTGACATCATCGCAGACGTTTTGCGTTTACTGGTTTGAAATATTATATTTGGTTTTCACAATAAACCATAAAAATCAATATGATAACAAATAGTATGAATAAGAAGATTAATACAATGACATATTACACAGAATGTATAATTTGCAATGAAGTAATATGTAATATAAAATAGAAACTAACAAGAACTACGTTTTGCGTTTAAAAAGATGCCAGAGTCCTACAGAGATTGCACGATAATAAGTTCTACTTTGTGTGTTCCTGGGTGCGTTATATTTGATATTGTACTGATTCTTATCCTGACCTCGGCCTATTATACCGTCTACTGAACCTTTGCTGCCTGAACTGACCCTTTTGCCTGGACTTGACCTTATTACTCTTTTAACCCTTTAGATACCTCGAACTGTGCTTGGTGTCAACTGCTTCCTCCTTGGTCCGTAACTCCAACCTGAGCCTTCGGGCCCTGACAAGGTTAAGGCATTTTTACTAGATTAATGCACAAAATTTCTCAATGTCCTAAATATACTGATAACATGTTTTGCTTTCCTTTTTGAACCGCCCCCTGCCATGATTTTCATTTATAATTCTATGGCTCCCTATGCAAATAATCAATGATGTTTCTTTAAAAACTTGTCAATTAATTAATATGGGGCTAAATGTTGGATATGTAAGGAGATAGAACATTCAGAATTATTTTAAGATAGAACCCATCCTTGTAACTGTTTGACTTATTAAAATCAGGAAAAAGGTTTCGGGGTCTTAGGGGCAGATTTATCAAAGGTCGAAGTGAAGGTTCGAAGTTAAAAACTTTGAATTTTGAAATTAAAAACTTCGAATTTCAAAGTAATATTTGGGTACTTCGACCATCGAATAGTCCAACTTCGATTCGAAGTTGAAAAAAACGTTGAAATTCGAAGGTAGAATTTTTTTGACGTACTGTCTCTTTAAAACTTCGACTACGACCATTCGCCACCTAAAAGCTACCAAAGTGCTGTTTCAGCCTATGGGGGACCTCCTAGAACCAGTATGGAGGCAATTGCGGGAGTTTGGGAGATCAAAGGTCGAAGTTAAAAAAACTTTGAATCGAAATAGATCGAAGTAGGTCCACTTCAACCCAAAAAAACTTCGACCACCATTCGGTTGGTCTTTTTGAATTCGAAGTTTGAAGTTTTTTTATGTCCGAAATTCGACCTTTGATAAATATGCCCCTTACAGTTGTACCAGAGAGGTTTAAAAAATGTTTTTATTCTCAAGCTATTAGGCTTCTTAATCATAATATGCCACCACAATTTTTTATTTTTTTGATGTTGAGGAACCTATGAATATATATATATACATTTTTAAAAGTATTAAATAAAGTTGTCAGAGAACATTCCCATTGACTTCTATAAAACCTTGCCAACTTTTACTTGCCGAGTTTTTTTCTGGAAAGTTTTATTCTTTAACAACTGGCGACTATTCCAGGTTACAAAGAATATTCTCGAGTATATTCATACTCGTGTTTTTGTACTATGTTTTTTCTTGAATAGTGAAAAAATCTAAAACTCGATTTTTGATAAATCAGCCCCTGTGTATCTGCATTAATAATGATTTACTGGTAGGTAATGTATATGGCCAGTGTGTACTAAAGCCATTGTATAACAGAACTGAATGATAGCAATAGGATAGACACTTTTCACCTCTAAAACAAGGAAGAAGAAATAGAAATACCAGCTACCGGGATATGACCTTGAAAGAGCTGTTTTCAACTGATGTGCCTGATTTCACTGTCTGAGAGAGAAAACATGTATTCGAAAGCTGACAGTTAGAAATCCCACAAGTAATACTGTATGTGGTATATCACATTCCATTTAATGAAACAAACCCAATGCACTTGATCGATACATAACGTTTCCAAGCAATAAGGTAAACATCATTTTTTTCAGAATATCTTAAAAAATGAACTGCATAAATATTTTAGTTAGTTGCTAAAAAAAACTATTTGGTAATGCAAATGGAAAGCTTTAGTCAGGAACACTTTATGGCTGAAACTATATGGAAAAACGCAATTCACTGGCACACAAGGTGAGCTCTTCCTAATTTTTTCAAGGTTTTGGGGTAGAACCCCTTTGTCAAGCTTGGCAAAGGGGCTCAACCGTAAACATTGCATCCCGCAATAAAAATTAGCAAGGGCCATGCTTGACAAATGGGTTCTTCCCCAAAAGCCACCAGCATTATCCTTGTGTGCCAGTGAATTGTGTTTTTCCACATTGGTTATGAGGTTGTCGATTTCTCTCTCACAATGCACCAGGGATACTTGATTGTTGGAGTGCCAGGAGTACGAGTGTTATTTGTAATTCACCACATGAAACTATGTTGACACTTACCTTTTCAACATCTCGTTCCAATATCCAACGGATTAATATGACGGTGGTCCTTTCTTTGCTTTTACCTTCTACTCTTCTACGAAGGCTAAATGTTGACCATTATTGGTGGGTTTTGCTTCAGATGAAGAAAGTTTTGCCACTGAATTTTGGCATTTAGAAGTGGCTATCGAGATTCCAGTTCATCTCACACTGTTCAGTTGGTCAGGGCTCTGTGTAGACCAGTCAAATTCTTCCATTCTCGTCTCAAGAGCAAACCTAATCTGTATGGACTTAATTCGTGGAGTTATTATCCTGCTGAATTGGGAAAGAGCCTTCCCCAATCCTGTTGTCACAATGTAGGAAGCACAGGATTGTCCAGAATGTCATTGTATGATGTAGTGGTACCTGTGTCCTCCAAGATGGCTTTGGCATAAATAAATAATGCCAATAATTAGAAGGATTGTCCATATGCTCTTGACTATATGAAGTATTATTATCATCATCATCATCCATGCTTGTAGGAGAAACATGGTCTAAATCCTTAAACACTATACACTGTTTACCACATAAAAACTATGGCAAAATGTTGATGCTCCTCATGTCATTGGTTAGAACTTCATGAGTTATCTAATAAGCAGCCAATCACATTGTTCATGTCAGAATGTTGACAGTGTTGTGTCATGTGCTAGGTCCTAACCTTACACATTTTGTCTCCATCTACAGCTCTTGGGATGACCAGTATGGAGAAGCTTTCATCTAAATAGCAAATAATACCTTCTGCTGTAACTACAGGCTGGGGGTCATTGTCCTTCAGATATCAAACAGATAATAATGTATGATACTGTACATTGTTGGTGCATTATGTGATACTTCTGCACTATTTGAATAAAAATAATACCATGTGGCGCTGTGTAATAAAAAGGAAGCTAAACCCTTATCTCATAAAATATCTTGAGTGTCAGAAATTCCATATAGAACTTACTAACACATGTATAAATTACTCATATATTGTGTTTTTATCATAAATGAGGCTGATTAATAAATCTTTGTAGGATTTCGGCAGAATAGAAAAAGAAATAAGAGTAATATACACGTGAAAGAGAAACATATTTCTTCCTCTATCTGCTGCTATTAGGAAAAATAAAATATACAGTCGTGATTAGTTTGTACTGAGCACGGAAAAATATATCATGATATTTACTCTTGAAAGGGAAAGTTTAACATTAACTTGAAAGTGATTAATAAGATGCTATAATTTGCAGCAGAGAATTATTTTAGGAAGATATTATCCTTGTTCGTCGTACATAACTAGCAAGTGATTAACAGTCCAATTTCAAGGTTCAAATTTAGTTTTTGGTATTTGAACAAACAGTATTCAAACCCTGGGAAGCTGATTAATCCGTTTCTAAATTTTGTTTTTGAAACTTGACCGTGGAGAAAAAATCCTGATTAAATGTTAAAAAACATTTTAGTGATTGTTTGCACTCATTTTAAAAAAAAAAACTCAATCGCAAATATAAATCACATTGTTCCATTTATTTTTAATGATTCTGTAAAATTTGGGCTCCTGACGACTTTTATAGAAGCTCAACGGGTTTTATTTGCCAAATATTTTAATTTTTTTTCCAATTGATGCTATGCATTTAAAAAAAAAATCAAGTTTGAAAAAATAATATGTTTGAAAAAAAAATTCAATAATATTTACCTTTAAAGGGGACCCGTCACTCAAAAAAATTATTAAAAATCCTATTTTATCACATTAGTCAAGCAAAATGAACTTAAATTACACTATATAAATTATTTGAATCTTGTTTCCTTCAGTCTGGAAATTCATAATTATAACAAGCAGGCAGCAGCCATTTTGTGGACACTGTTATTAAGACAAGTCTTGTATCATCTCAGAATCTTGTTTGTGCACCAGAATGGGGGACCTGATGTCCATCCCCATGCCCTGGCTACACAATTAAATGGTGAAGAGAGAGGGGGAATGTGGGGAGAGCAGTGACATCTAGGAAGTGCTGAATGGAAAGTGAAAGTAATTGTCTGCCCCGCCTCTATGCCCATGGCATAGAGGAGGGGCAGACAATATTTGATTGACAGCTGAGATTTTTAAATGAGCTTACAACAGCTATGAATGCTTTAATAAAAAATAGAAATTGGATTTCATGTTTAATTTGAAAAGGACTTTTATTAATAAGATTTTTGTGTCTGGGTGACAGGTCCACTTTAAGTTAAGTATCTAACAGAATGGCCTATAATTAACTACTGAGTTGCTCTTCCTTTTGTTTTTAGTTTTTGAATTCTTTTCTTTGATTACTTATCTTTTTTTTATTCTGGTCCTCTCCTACTCATCCTCCAGTATCACATCCAAACCACCTCTTGATTGCTAGGGTAAACTAACCCACAGCAACCAGATAGCTGCGGAAATTCCAATACTGGAGAACTGTGTAATAAAAAACGGAATAATTAAAAAAAAAATTGAAAATATTCCTAGAATATGAGTGTCTACAGCATACTAAAGGTTTAATTTAAAGGTGAACCACCCATTTAATATCAAGCACTGGACAGCTGGAGGTGAACATATTTGGTTCCATTTCAGGATTTTATCTGAAATAAAATTAGGAATTTGTAGTTCCTGTTGTCCTTTTGTAAAGGATGTGGTATCCCCGTTAGTAACAGATGCTACCAAATGTAAAGCCCCAAAATGTTAATACTGTATTTAAGACCTACATAGTAAGTTGGGCAAAAAAATCTCCCCAGTCCAATACTATTTGAAGTGATAATAAAAGCAAATGGCAGCTGGTTTCTATGGATGACAGTTGAGATTCAATTTGCTCACAATATTACAGACTCCTAAACTCATGCTGTTTGGTTGTAGGTCAAGAGTTATGAAAACATATTATTGAGCAGTTTATTTCCTAAAAATAAATCTGCCTTGTGACCACTTTGAACGGCTTCTAGTAGTCATAAGAAAGTCTGATCTTGGCAACCAGTGCTATTTCCTTACTAAATTTCTTAATCAATAAAACCTGCTGGTCAACCTGACTAGAAGAATTGTGGTATCATCTCATCTGACTCAATCAAATGCAGATTAAGTTACTAAACTTATTTGACAGTGGAGGAATTTTCATTCCCTTTTAATCAAGATATAAAGGACTTTGGTTTCAAAACACAAAAAAAATAAAATAAAATAATCTGAAATGAACCCACTTCATTCAGAATTGCTCATATGCCATCAGTACTTGTCAGATAGTGTTTTATCATTGTAATTAGAGAATTTCCAAGAGCCAAAAGGTTCTGATTATTATCCAACGGGGAGCTTGTCTCACTCCAGATTTAGCTCAGATTTCAGCGGCTTGGCTCCAAAATCCATGCCTCTTTGGTTCCATTTTTTAAAGTTCTTGAGAAATATGTAATTTTGAGAAAAACCAAATAATCTGAATTTATTGTTTTTAACAGACGTGTAGGGTAAAAATAATAATTATAATAGAGCTGCAGCAGCTCCATGTTTCATATAATAGGATACCATGACCACAGTGATCCCCTAAAACCAACTCCTTCTTGTTTCACTTAAACCTTATAGATCTTAAGGTGGCCTTAGATGCACCAATAATATTGTACAAAATAAATTTTCATATGATATTTGGTGTGTGTATGGTGGGAGAAGAGCCAACCGATATCGGAAGAAGGCTTGGATATTGGTCGGCTCGATGGAAAATTTTGGTCAGGCTCCTTTGAAGGGACCCAAACATCAGCCATTGTTAGTGCTGAATCATCAGATACAGGTAGAATTCTATTGTTTCTATATGTATATCTGACCATTCAGCTCGTGTGTATTAAAATGTCCTATCTTTCTTGGAAAGATCTTTTCAAAGAAAACATCTATGGCCACTTTAAGTCCATCCCAACACCCCCTGTAAGTGCAAGGGGGTTATTTACTAAACTCCAAATGCAAAAATCACAGAAAATTTGTGATTTTTTAAAAGTCTGATTTTATAAAAAACAAAATCACGAATTTTTTGTGATTTTTGAATTTCAGAATTTATTAAACCCCGAGGATGGAAAAGTCAGAATCAGAAAATCTGGCATCTCAGACCTGTCAAGGTTGCAAATAAGTCAGTGAGAGAAGTCACAATGATTTTTTGATGGGCACTGGGTTTCGTGCAATACCCCAAAGTTTTCAGGCAAAAATCTGAGTTTTCGGGTGAAAAATCCGAAAAAAAAACTTGAAAATCTGATTTTTTCCCCCAAAGCTAATTTTCTCGAAAATGTAATGATAAATAAGCACAAAAAACCCAAGCAGATTTGATCGGAGTTTGTAGTAGAAAATATTGAGATAAATTTGGACTTTGATAAATAACCCTCCAAATGTACAGCTGCTACAACAGCCAGTCAAAATCGAAATTGAGTTGGAACTAAAATAAGTATACATTTTTCAATTCATGTTTATATTATATAATCACAAAGGAAAAATAAAGAAACAATCAAGTAGCCTAAAAAGAAAGCAGTAGCAAATATACATCACTCCATTACTTGGTTTAATCCACAGCATTTTATTCTCGTAAATAGTAACGGTAATTAAGAAAAGGACCACCCAGTCAGTTCCAATGCAGATATTATTTGTTACTTTAAGCTGTAGTTATGTTCCAAATGCAGCATTTACATTAAATGCCTGGAATATTTTAGAATAATTCAGTCCCCTCCTATGTACTATATTTTACTATAATTATATATTATTATTATATACTAAATATTCAGCTCCGTGTTTTAACTGAATAAGTCAGATTTGAATAATTTTAAAGTTGTATTTTACTATCCTTATACTCTTATGATTTGTTCCTATTTATGGGACCATTCCAATGGGACCGTAATATAGATCTCCATACCTTAAAGATACAAAAAAATTTAAATTTAAACATTTATTTAACCCAACAGGATTGTTTTTCCTCCATTAAGGATTAATGATATCTTAGTTGGGATCAAGTGCAAAGTACTGTTTCATTATAATAGAGAAAAAGAAAATAATTTTTTTAAAATTACTTTGGATTATTATTGTCTATAGGAGGTGGCCCTCCAGTAATAATGAGTTTCCGGATAACGGATCCGATAACTGTATGTATTTATATTGTTTATGTATATGTATATTACACCGAATCCACTTTTTTGGATTCGGCCGAACCCCTGAATCCTTCACGAAGGATTCGGCCGAATACCGAACCGAATCCGAACCCTAATTTGCATATGCAAATTAGGGGTGGGAAGGGGAAAACATTTTTTACTTCCTTGTTTTCTGACAGAAAGTCACGCAATTTCCCTCCCTGCCCCTAATTTGCATATGCAAATTAGGATTCGGATTCGGTTCGGCCGGGCAGAAGGATTCGGCCGAATCCGAATCCTGCTGAAAAAGGCAGAATCCTGGCCGAATCCCGAACCGAATCCTGGATTCGGTGCATCCCTAATGTATATACACCATCATTTATATAGAACTACTTATATTTGTAGTGCTGTACATTTTTACAATACAAAATATAACAAATGGGGAGTACAAACCTTGCAATAAATGTAAATATGCACAGTTACAAAGATGGACCATGTGTGCTGAGACACAAGAGAAGTCCCTTTCCCCTGCCCCATAGAGCATACATGCTAAAACTTATTGGTATGTAGAATAAGAAAAAATATAGTTTAAGTAGAAGAAGGATTAAGAAATAGGGAACAAATTCGATTTCCAAAATGTGGGGGTTTCCCCCTCTCTAAGGGATCTCTTTTCGGTTAAAAATGTTGAAAAATTATAGTTTGATCTCAGTAAGTATATTAGGACCTGAGCAACTATAGTAGGATCTCAGTAACTATAATAGGATCTTAATAACTACAGTAAGATCTCAGTAACTATAGTACGATCTCAATAACTACAGTAAGACCTTAGTAACTATAGTAGGACCTCAGTAACTATAGTAGGACCACAAATCTATGGTAGGATCTCATTAACTAAATAAGGATCTCAATAACTACAGTAGGATCTCAGTAACTATAGTAGGATCTCTCAATAACTACAGTAGGATCTCAGTAACTATAGTGGGATCTCAATAACTACAGTAGTATCTCAGTAACTACAGTAAGACCTCAGTAACTATAGTAGGACCTCAAAACTATGGTAAGACCTAATTAACTAAATAAGGATCTCTATAACTAAAGTAACTATAGTAGGATCTCAATAACTACAGTAGGATATCAGTAACTATAGTAGGACCTCAAAAACTGTAGTAGGATCTCAATAATTACAGTAAAGATCTCAGTAACTATAGTAGGACCTCAATAACTACATTAGAATCTCAATAACTATAGTAGGATCTCAATAACTACAGTAGGATCTCAGTAACTATAGTAGGATCTTAATAACTACAGTAGTATCTCATTAACTACAGTAAGACCTCAGTAACTATAGTAGGACCTCAAAACTATGGTTGGATCTCACTAACTAAATAAGGATGCCAATACCTACAGTAGGATCTCAGTAACTATAGTAGGATCTCAATTACTACAGTATGATATCAATAACTATAGTAGGACCTCAGTAACTATACTAGGACCTCAAAACTATAGTAGGATCTCATTAACTAAATAAGGATCTCAATAACTACAGAAGGATCTCAGTAATTATAGTAGGATCTCAATAACTACAGTAGGATATCAGTAACTATAGTAGGACCTCGAAAACTGTAGTAGGATCTCAATAATTACTGTAGGATCTCAGTAACTATAGTAGGATATCAATAACTACAGTAGGATCTCAGTAACTATAGTAGGATCTTAATTACTACAGTAGTATCTCAGTAACTACAGTAAGACCTCAGTAACTATAGTAGGACTTCAATAACTACATTAGAATCTCAGTAACTATAGTAGGATCTCAATAACTACAGTAGTATCTCAGTAACTATAGTAGGATCTTAATAACTACAGTAGTATCTCAGTAACTACAGTAAGACCTCAGTAACTATAGTAGGACCTCAGTAACTATAGTAGGACCTCAAAACTATGGTAGGATCGCACTAACTAAATAAGGATGTCAATAACTACAGTAGGATCTCAGTAACTATAGTAGGATCTCAATTACTACAGTATGATATCAGTAACTATAGTAGGACCTCAATAACTGTAGTAGGATCTCAATAAGTACAGTAGGATTTTAGTAACTATAGCTAGACCTCAATAACTGTAGTAGGATCTCAATAACTACAGTAGAATCTCAGTAACTATAGTAGGATCTCACTAACTGCAGTAGGACCTCAATAACTGTAGTAGGATCTCAATAATTACAGTAGGATCTTAGTAACTATAGTAGGACCTCAATAACTGTAGTAGGATCTCAATAACTACAGTAGAATCTCAGTAACTATAGTAGGATCTCACTAACTGCAGTAGGACCTCAATAACTGTAGTATGATCTCAATAATTACAGTAGGATCTCAGTAACTATAGTAGGACCCCAATAACTGTAGTAGGATCTCAATAACTACAGAAGGATCTCAGTAACTATAGTAGGGCCTCAATAACATGCGGTCGTCGGGAGTGATGTCTATATGGGTGTGCTGGAATCTAGTTTTGTAGTAATTTAGTAGTAACAATGTAGTGCTTTTATTAAATTAGTTATGCTGAAATAAAAAAAACCATAGCTGCAGTAGGCAGTAGCTTGTATAACGATATACAGTTCCACAAACCTATATTTCTATAGTTTCTCTATAGAGGTATGGGGGGATCCATTTTCTGGAAACCAGTTATCCAAGAAGCTCAGAATTACACGAAGGCCATCTCCCATAGACTCCATTTTATTTGAATCATTAATTTTTAAAAAAATAATTTCCTTTCCCTTTGTAATAATAAAACAGTACCTTGTACTTGATCCCAACTAAGATATAATAAAGTCTTATTGGAGACAAAACAATCCTATCAGTTTTATTTAGGGGCAGATTTACTAAATTCGAGTGAAGGGTTCGAATTAAAAAAAACTTCGAATTTCGAAGTTTTTTTTGGGCTACTTCGACCATCGAATGGGCTACTTCGACCTTCGACTACGACTATCGAACGATTCGAACTAAAAATCGTTCAACTATTCGACCATTCGATAGTCGAAGTACTGTCTCTTTAAAAAAAACTTCGACCCCCTAGTTCGGCAGATAAAAGCTACCGAACACAATGTTAGCCTATGGGGAAGGTCCCCATAGGCTTGCCCAAGTTTTTTTGATCGAAGGATATTCATTCGATCGTTGTATTAAAATCCTTCGAATCGTTCGATTCGAAGGATTTAATCGTTCGATCGAATGAATAATCGTTCGATCGATCGATCGAATGAATAATCGTTCGATCGATCGATCGAATGAATAATCGTTCGATCGATCGATCGAATGAATAATCGTTCGATCGATCGATCGAATTTCCTGCGCTAAATCCTTCGAATTCGAAGGATTTAAATTCCTAGTCGAATATCGAGGGTTAATTAACCCTCGATATTCGACCCTTAGTGAATCGGCCCCTTAATGGTTTCTACCAGACTTAAGATATGGGGATCCAAATTACCGATCCCTTTTCTGAAAAGCTCAAGGTCCCAAGCATTGTGGATTACAGATCCCATGCCTGTACTAAGTGAATTCTGGTAGGAAAATGGCAGTATAAATAAGCCGTTGAAAGGACCACTATGCCCCCATGTTTCATTTTGGGTTTTCCTTTATTTCTCCAAGGTCTTTGAAGGTTTTTATAAACCCTTTACAAGAAGTCAGAACGTAGCCAATACAGAACTCTCCATAGGAAGTAAAACTTTCTCTCTATATAATAGAGAGAGATTCAGTTAAATATTCCCCTGTAATAGGCACAATTTGAGGAGCCCTTTAAAGCACCATGACTTTGTAACATCTTGTTCTGCTTCTGTATCTCCATGCAGAAGAGCCTGAACTCTGCGTTCCCCACCACTAAAATTTCAATCTATTTTCCAAGGCAGAACAGTAAAACAAACCCATTATTGGCAGCTCGTTATACGGAGAGGTAGCTTGCCATGACATCACAATGACTCCCTGACCCAAATCTATGATTTAGCTCATGATCCTTACTCGAGGAACCAGCCAGCACGGCCTAAGATATACTGTACTTGGTATTGTCCAAAAAAGGAAAAAAAGGCTTGGAGTTTTGATGTGTTTTGCACATTTTCATTATTTCCTTTTATTCTGCAGACTGAATATTCTTTAAGCATTAACTGAAAAAAGCTTCCCCCAAATGTAACATTTTACATAAGAAATGAAAGCCACAGCTGAATAACCTCATATCCCTAAAAAGCAAGTCCCTTCATTAAATCAGTTGTTTTTTAATTCCTAATTGAAGCTGAATAAAGAGCGACTTACATGCAGCTGTTTCCAATATGGTGAAAGACACATTATTCCAGCGAACGCCTCTCTACCCCTTGGGTGTTATCAGGGAGAACATGTTTCTAAAGCCACCTAATGCATCGGAGGTAGCCGTGGTTTATTTTGCTTTCAATAAAATAAATGGTTTTGTAATTAAATTTCTCCACGGACGGTGCTTAATGGGTGCATTGACAAGGGCTAATGTACGGCAAGAGAATGGCTCCGGAATGAAACATGCTGTTTTCCAATCTGCAAGCAAAAAAAAAAAACCCTGCGCCCCCTGAAACATTTTCATTAATGTATTACTCTAATGCTCCGGTGCATGGACACTTTCCTACAAAGCGAGGGGGCAGGCGGACTGGAGGGGTTAAAAAAAAAAAAGCTGAAATTTCATGAAGTGATTCGTTGTTTGAAACCATCTTGTGGTCTCTGGCAGCGAGACCTGTGGAAATTTGCTGACTTTACACCATGAAAACGTGCAGCTGTCTCCAGAGGGACTGGCTTCTGCAATGGACTCGTATCTGGCATCAGCTTGGAAATCTGTCTCTTTTTTTAAAAAAAAAAAAAATGATATATTTTTTTTCTTTCTTCCCCTTAGCTAAATTTATTTTTGAATAAATCTTCTTTGGTAAGGAGAGGAAAAAAAAACAAAAAACGATGACATATTTGAAAAGAGTCCATCTGCTGTGTTTATAAAACTTTCCCCTTCATGAAACAATCCGATGTTATAGCCATTATTTGAAATGAGCTAACACCCAATTGAAACGTTGACGAGCGTTTCCATGGGCCGACGCAGCACAAGCAGAACAAATGCCTTTTGCAGTTGACGACGTTATAACGTTTTTTTTTCCTGCCGTCGGAGATGGTCGAGCGTCAGAACATCTGTCTCTTCTGCAGGACATTCTCTTATTTCCGCACTCTAAGATGACAGATTCCTGATTGAGTTTTTTTACGTTCCTTGACATCCAATGCTAAGGGGGGGGGGGCATCTTAGTAGCCCAAAGTGTTTCTTCCTAAAGAAAATACTCGTTCTGGCGTCAGCCAAAAAAAATGGAGAAAGAGAATATTAATGATGTGCAATGTTTCAGAGTGGAAGCCAACGAGCCCAGCGCTGGATATGAAAGCGATTGTGACAGGCTTTACACAAAGCACTTTATCATATTTATTGTTGCTGCAAATGTTACCAGAGTGCTTGGGAATATTGGGGGGGGGGGAAGAAAATATAACGTCCGCGTATTTGTGTTTTATTGAAAAATAGTACTGTAATAGCAGTTATGTTTGGATCAGGCAAAACCAATTTTCTTTGAAACCATAATAAATCACATTCATCTGGAGATTAGGCGTGTAACCTGGAGCAGCATTGGAAATGTAAGATGATCGGTCGGCATTCGCAAGTGCATCAACGTTATTCTGGTCAAAGCGCATCCAAGGCGACGGCGTAGATAGGATTATTCACATAGCGATACTCGTTGGTAAAGGTAAGTAAGGATGGATGAGCACCATGCAGTAGGTAGTACAGGTATGTGAATCTCGAGAGAAACTCAACCCGCACCTGACCCTAACCCGTCTACTCTCAAACTGCACCCAGCCCTCTCCGTCCTCTCTATTTATAGACCTGCACCTGACATCACGAAAGGGGAGGAGCAGGCATGAGTTTATAAATTCAGGAGCCGGAAGCCATCAGTGTGAGGTTGTGCCTGAGAGTGGAAGGGAGAGCTCGACCTGAACCAGCCCATGACCCGAAGATTTTTTGCGGTAGCCTGCACAAACCAGCCCAACCTGTGAGTAAACCTCCAGGTCCCATGGGTTTCAGGACGGCCCATACATCACTAATGGGATCCGTTATCTGGAATCCTGTTCTCCAGAAAGCCATCTCCCATAGCATGTGACAATACAAAGTTATCCTTATCGAGTGCAGTTCAGTGGTGTTATTATAGGGGGTAGTATAATGGAGCCCTGTTTATGTATCTATCCAGAGGGCCTTCAAACATCTGGTTAATAGACCAGCTGTGTTTCAGAGTTCGCTTCCAGCCAGGGTGTCCAGATCTTCTCAAACTTCTTAAGACAGCCTCACCCCTCATATGTGAGTTTGATCAATGGGAGGATTTTGTTGATCAGTGCTATCCAGGCCGGTACTGTGGGAGGTTGGGGTGCCATCCATTTGGTCATCTGGAGTTTCTTTGCATAAAATAGCAGTATTCGGATTAATCTGGTTCTGTTTAGGGGCAATATATCGCCAACTAGGCCCAAAAGGCATACTTCTGGGGAGCAGGGGTCCTGGTAGTCCAGTTTGTTGGCCATGTATTCAGTGGCGGAACTACCGGGGGAGCAGGAGGTGCGAACGGGCCAGGGCCCGCACCCCATAAGGGCCCCCAGCAGCTCACACGCCACTTGAATCCGGGTGGAAAATTGCATATGGAGGGGGCGGGGCCCAGGTGCACGTCACACACCAGGGCCCGCCCCCCTCTAGCTACGTTACTGCATGTATTTCACTACCAATTTCCAGTATTTGTTGATGTGTGGACAGTTCCAAGTCATGTGATAGAACTCAGCTTCCCCCTCTCCACATTTGGGACAGATGGCTCTTGGATTTCTTCCCATTTGTTCATGTTTGCTGGGGGTTATGTTTACTTGGTGCACAAATTTAAGCTGGATGAGTTTATCTTTTAAGGAAATTAGGTCTGAGTATCCCAAAGACTCAATTTTAATCAAATAATTACAATTTTTAAAAATGCTTTTGTTTTTCTCTGTAATAATAAAACAGTACCTTGTTATCCTGACTACTGCTTTGCTTGGGTGCAGGTTGCTCTTGTTTCCTGAAAATTCCACAACTCTGGATTCAAGCTGTACCCACTTCCATTGGGGCAGCACAATGTGGAGCCTTAGGGGCTGGCAGTGGAATGTGTTGGGGAGACTGACTGCATAGGGAATTATGGATCATGAAGAAAACTGGACTTGTGCTGCAATAAAAAACTACGTTTTCTAAAAACTCTCCAGTTTTCTTCATGATCCATGATATGGCTGTGGAGATGGCTTCTCCACTAATCTGTTGAAGAGTCTGACTACAAAGTCATTTGGAGGAACTCTTGTGAATAAATCCTGTGTGCATAGGGAATTAGCCTGTGATCAGATGAAGACATTAAAGTCTCATTTTCATCAAATATGGCTTTATAAAGAAAAAAGTAACTGAACCCCTAGTTTCCCTGCCCTTCATTTCATTTTAATTCCGTCTTTAGTTCCACTTGAAAATCACTGAAGTAATTTCATGCTCCACATTCTTGTTACAATGTTCTCTAAAGAACCTTTCGACTTTAAATCTAATCAGTTAGTTTACGGTTGACAATGCTGATTTAATATAGACCAATAATATTTTAGATATTTGTAATCGTTTGTGTGATGTCATAAGTGTCATCGAGGTCATCGTTTAGTGAATAGATGCGTCGTGCAAGGAAATTCAAGGGAAACAGCAGTTGCTTAACTATAAAATATTGTAATTTGTTATATTCAAGGGAAATTCAAGGGAAACAGCAGTTACTTAACTATTTTGTAATTTGTTATATAGTGACATATAGTTACATAGTTAAATCGGGTTGAAAAAAGACAAAGTCCATCAAGTTCAACCCCTCCAAATGAAAACCCAGCATCTATACACACCCCTCCCTACTGTCACATAAATTCTATATACCCATACCTATACTAACTATAGAGTTTAGTATCACAATAGCCTTTGTATTATGTCTGTCCAAAAAATCATCCAAGTCCCTCTTATAGTAATTAACTGAATCAGCATCACAACATCACCCGGCAGTGCATTCCACAACCTCACTGTCCTGACTGTAATGAACCACCTATGTTGCTTCAAATGAAAGTTCTTTCTTCAGAAGGAGTGGCCTCTGATACGGTGATCCACTTTATGGGTAAAAAGGTCCCCTGCTATTTGTCTATAATATCCTCTAATGTACTTGTTGCTTTCAATCTTATATTTTCTTTAGCTGGATTGGCTGTCTTTTTATCAGATTGTTTTACAGTGCAACCTCTGAAAATAATCTTGTTGTATCTCATTTGAATTCATGCTTTAAATGTGCAGCTATGGGACCTGTTATCCAGAATTTTTGGGACCTGGACTTTTCCAGGATAAGGTAGCTTTTTGTAATGTGGATCACTATAACATAAGTTTGCTAAATAAAATGTAATGTAAACATTAAATAACCCCAATAGGCTGGTGTTGCTTCCGATAAGGATTAATTATATCTTAGTTGGGATCAAGTACAAGCTACTGTTTTATTATTACACAGAAAAAGGAAATTATTTTTAAAAATCAGAATTATTGATCTCTTCCATTATTCACTCCAATCAATGAGGGTTCATGCCTGAAAAATCCACTTCAACCAACCTCAGACGTGTGTACACACACCTACAAACCCAACATGATAACATAGGGTCCAGGATAGTGGTCTCCTTAGACTCAGCCAAAGAGTTCGATTCAGTAGAATGGCCCTACTTGTGGGAAACTCTTAGATGCTTTGGCTTTGTCCCCCACTTCTTTGGCTGGATCCAGCTACTGTATCAGCAACCGACTGCACAGATTAAGATCAATGGGTCACTATCCTCCCCCTTTCCGTTAACACGGGGCACCAGGCAAAGATGTCCCCTGTCATCGCAATTATTTGCCATAGCCATTGAACCGCTGGCCCTACATATCAGACAGAACCCCGGCATACAAGGATTTAAATATGGCACACTGGAGGACAAACTTACTCTTTATGCTGATGACCTCTTGCTGTTTCTGGCTGATCACCAAGACTCTCTACAAGCAACCCTGTAAATACTCAGGGCTTAGCATAAATAAAGTCAAGTCAGTAATAATGCCAATAGACTCACTCCCTAACCAGCCAACAAGCACCCAAGGGTTAAAGTGGGTCACCAAATTGAAATATCTGGGAATCTTAATCTCAGCAGACTCAGCCTCATACATTGAAGACAATATTGAGCCCATCATAGACCAGTTCTGAACCTCAACAACAATTTGGTCCAAACTACCACTTATTCTTTGGGGGAGAGTGAACATGTTTAAAATGATATTCCTACCCAAATTCCTCTACAAACACCACAATTCCCCTCTAAGGGTTCCAAGGACAATATTCCATTGGACAAACTCCATTCTTATTCCCTTCCTATGGGCGAACAAAGTATAGGAACCTACTTACGGCCCCTATATCAGAAGGAGGACTCACTCTCCCACATCTCTACTACTATTTCCTGGCTAGTCAAGTCCACCAATCCACAGCTGGCTACACATAGATGAATCAGATGCAGGTTTAATTCTTCTAGCCCTCCGGCTGGGATCATGGGAATTTGCCATATAGGAAGCTAGCGGACTACACCTCCTGTCCAACAACAATCTCAACTCCATACAGAGCATGGGCTGCTTCTTGCAGAACTTTGGGCGATACTCTCCAATCCTCTCCCCATACTTCCCCCTCTGAAAGGATTCCCACTTGCAACACTTTATGGGACTCCAGGATTTTCAATACTGTCCATTGCTAGGGATTAAGTTACTAGGAGACCTAGTGGTGGAAAATACTTTTCCCATTTATACACAGTTGAAGGCTAAAGTAGGGACCCACCCCATACAATTTTACAGGTACTTACAATGACAACATGCTTTTCAGGCCCAATTTGGCTCCCTCAAACTGGAATACATGAACTCCCACGGCTGAACTCATCCTTTAGGAACCCTCAAACCAGGAAGCTTACATCTCGCCTCTACCGGGCTCTGATTGGCTCAACCCCACAGCCATTTGTCAGAGCAAAATCAAAATGGCTACAGATAAGGCTGGCTATAAATGAAGAACAATGAGATGAGGCAATAGAGTCTCTATGCAAGATCTAATTTCCATTAGGGACAAAATGATCCAGTTAAAGTTGATCCACCAGACCTATATCACACCGATAAAATTACAAACTCACCTACAAAAGCAAAGGGTGTGGATAGGTGACAGATAACAAAAATCACCAGTATATAAAACTGTTGCCTGGCATTCCACGTGAGGTCAATTAGAAAGTCTGTTTAATTATATATATAAGAACTGACAATCACTATAACTATTACTGTATGAAAAGCTAACCAGATGTACACCATCTTTTTCTTTTTGTTTTTGTCTTCGTGTTGTGTTTAAGAAAAACAATAAAACAAAATCTTTAAAAAAAAAATAAAAAATTGAATTATTTGCTTGTAATGAAGTCTATGAGAGACACCTGTACCACTTACAACCATGGTCCTTATATGAAGGGCTGGGGTTAGATCAGGATCTCCCACAGTCCCCTTCCTAACTTGTTCATCAAAAATATATAGTATACATTAAAAAAAAAATAATTATATATATATATATATATATATATATATATATATATATATATATATATATGCTAAACTTTACATGAGATTTATGGCATAGGTCACATTTGTTCTGATAATGGTATGGGACCTGTTATTCAGCATGCTCAGGACCTGGGGTTTTCTGAATACGAGATCTTTCTGTAATATGGATCTTCATACCTTACGTCTACTAGAAAATCATTTAAACATTAAATAAACCCAATAGGCTGGTTTTGCCTCCAATAAGGATTAATTATATCTTAGTTGGGATCAAGTACAAGCGACTGTTTTATTATTACACAGAAAAAGGAAATCAGTTTTAAAAATTTTTTTTCAAAAGGGAGTCTATGGGAGATGAGCTCCCAGTAATTTCTGGATAATGGGTTTCCATATAACAGATGTTATACCTGTATATTTATATTTGAAACTTCCAGATAGTCATCTCTATTTCACTAGGGGGGTCATTTACTATGAATCAAATTTGACATTTTCCACTTATCTCTAAAAATTTCTTTTTTACTCATGTTTTAGTCGAGATTTATTAAGTGTTAAAATCATGAAAACCAGGAATACATAAACTTTGTCAGGTAAACGTTGTCCAGGTCCTATAGAAGTCAGTGGGATCTACTCTGATCTTTTTGGACCGATCTAAATCAATTCGGACTTTTGGAGGTTTTCATTTTTTTTTCCGTTAGGAATTGTCTAAAAAACGAGAGTTTCGAGGTATTCATGTTTTTTTAGCACATCATTCAGCGTCATTTTTATTTTGTACTTTTTCTATTCGGATTTTGTAAAAAATCTCACAACATTCGTAGTTTTACACTTTGTGAGTTTAGCTGTGGTTTCAAAAATCCTGAAAATTAGACGTTTGATAAATAGGCCCCTATATGTTTATGTAAATCTAATATTGATCCAATATAGTTTCCCCACTAATACTTATACAATTGAATATGCACAGTATGATCCAGCCAAGTAGCTGATATAATGCAAAAGACTTGGGAATCAAGATAATTACTTATTTATATACAATAAGATCTTTGCTTTTGCTAAAAGTGATTATTTTTGGGTTCCATTTGGAACAGGTTTGCAATGGGCAGAATATTCCCAGTGCAGACTTCATTTAAGTTCCTGATCTAACCCCATAGAAGGAGACGTAACGAATCCATGTAAGGACCATTGTTTCAAGTTGCTTCCAAGCATGAACTTAAATGAAAAGAAAACTTGTTCCCAGATCATTTTCAGCTGTTCTTTGAAACGTAACATTGTTAATACATGTTTTGCTTATTAGATAAATAACTTCAAGGCAACACGATTGGCGAATTGTTATTTTACTAAAGAAAACACATTCCGATTAGTTATCTGTCATCTTTAAAGGGAACCTGCTATGCGAAATGATGGCACCTTATTTTAAAGGCTATAGCACAACCATAAAGCAATCCAGTAGATATAACGCTGTTCTGGGCACAATTATACAGGAACAACCAACAGGGGTCGCCAACCGTTTTCACCCACAAGCTACATTTAAATGTAAAAAGGGTTAGGGAGCAACACAAACAGGAAAAAAACTCATTGGGGTGCCAAATAAGGACTGTGATTGGATATTTGGAAGCACTATGGGGCAAATTGCCAGGCGCAACTTCGCCGCACTTCGCCAGGCGTAGTTTTGCCAGCGCGCCGCAAATTCACTAAAATCCAAAGTTGTGCACAGGGTTAGCGTAAGGTTGCAAAGTTGCGCTAGCGTTGATTCGCTATATAAATCGAAGTTACGCTAGTGAAGGCTAATTTGCATACGGCGCGAAATTCAAATTTCAATGGAGGAACTCGTATCTGCACTACAAATGCCTAGAAAACCTTAAAATCAGCAAATAAAATTTTTATTTTGCCTTACACATGTGCCCACTGTCTAGGTAAGTTGCCATGAGTCAGGAAATGTAGGGGGGAGGAAGGGGAGCCCCAAAAAAAATTCGATCTTTTTCAGCCTATCACCCATCATGTAGAAAACACGCCAGCGTTTTTTGGGACTTAGAAAAAAAATTTACTTTTTTTGAAACAATCCCTATCTACTCTATTGCGCTTCACCAGGTCTGAGGTGGCGAAGGAAGTCTAGCGTAAAAGGTAGCGTTCAGTACACTGCGCAAGTTAGTGAATTTGCGTAGTTACGTCGCTAGCGAAAATTCGCCTGGCGTAAGGTTGCGAAGTAACACTAGCGAAATTACGCCAGCGTTCGTTAGTGAATTTGCGCAGTAGCGAAAATGCCAAACGCTAGCGAATTAACGCTAGCGTTAGGCGCTTCGCGGCTTAGTGAATTTGCCCCTGTGAGTACTGGCAGCTTTTAAGAGGCTCTGTTTGGCTTTTATTTTATGATCTCCAAACCAGGAGTTTAAAAATGAACACCTCCTTTGAGGCCACAGGGAGATCACAGAACACTAGTTGGGGAGCACTTAAATGTGTTCATCTACCATGTACTTTATACTCTTCCTGAGGCTACAATTAGGGCCCAGGGAAAGTCAGGCAGCAGCACAAAGAAGACTCAAATGGG
The DNA here is from genome assembly GCA_038501925.1 of Xenopus petersii. Taxonomy (NCBI): domain Eukaryota; kingdom Metazoa; phylum Chordata; class Amphibia; order Anura; family Pipidae; genus Xenopus; species Xenopus petersii. The sequence goes on along the minus strand of CM076680.1, from coordinate 169,446,360 downwards.
GAGCAGGTCTGGGTCAGCCGGGCCCACAAGGGTTTTTATCCCATTGTGTTGCAGTCACATAAAGACACACATCCATCAAGTTCAACCTTTCAACTATTTTAACCTTCCTAATTGCCAGTTGATTCACAGGAAGGCAAAAAAACCCATCAGTACATGGACAACATTATTTTGCATTAGACCACATGTACATTATGGGGCACATTTACTAAGGGTCGAATATCGAGGGTTAATAAACGAATTAAAATCCTATCGAAGTTGATTTAAATCCATCGATCAAACGATTTCCCTTCGATCAGAAATGGCTTAGAAAGCTTATGGGGATGGTCCCCATAGGCTAACGTTGGTGCCCGGTAGGTTTTAAGTGGCGAAGTAGGTAGTCAAAGTTTTTTTTAAAGAGACAGTACTTCGACTATCGAATGGTCGAATAGTCGAACGATTTTTAGTTAGAAATGTTCGATTCAAAGTCGAAGTCATAGTTGAAGGTCGAAGTAGCCTATTCGATGGTCGAAGTACCCAGAAAAAACCTTTGAAATTCAAAGTTTTTTTACTTTGAATCCTTCACTCGAGCTTAGTAAATGGGCCCCTATGTCTAGTTTATTATGGCTGGTCCCTAATTGCGAGGGTGCAATCTCTTGCCTGCCAAGCGACACGGACCAAGAATTCGAAATAAACAATGCCAAATCTCAATAGTTGAATATGAAACAATGAGCTTGTTTCATACGGAATAACACAGAAACCATTTCCCCTTGAAAAACGGTCCCAGGGTATGACTAGTATGATAAAATACAATGAAACACATATTGCAATTGGATATGAAAAGAACAGATAAGCTGCTTTTATTCTTTTAATTGTGAGTGATATAGCATGTGGACTTTACAGCCATTTTAATAAACTGTTGGAAAATATTACATTGGAAGAGACTTTCTGCATTTCTCTGAACTAATACAGGTTTCTGAGCGGTTGGATGGACAAGTAAGTAGCTGCATAGTGAATACTGTAGCACAGCTTTCCTAGGGTTTTATTTTAGATGGGGCCCAGCCATAGCCATTCTATAACATGCTAAAAGTAAATGTAAAGATGAACCACTCAGAGGGGTGCTTCACCTTTAAATTGACTTTTAATATGTTATAGAATGGCCAATTCTAAGCAACAGTTCAACTGGCCTTCAACTTATTATTTTTGAATTATTTGACTTCTTCTTCTGAATCTTTCCAGCTATCAAATGGGGGGGGGTCACTGACCCCATCTAAAATAAGGTTGCTAGGTGACCAGATAGCAGCTGAAATACCAAATGGGAGAGCTGCTGAAAAAAAGTTAAACACAATAAAAAAAATTAAAACAAAGACCAACTGCAAATTATTTCAGAATATTAATGTCTACAGCATGCGAAAATTTATTTTAAAGGCCAACTATCCATGGTCAGATTCGGGAGATTAGTCGCTGGTGACAAATCTCCTCTTCTTCGGGGCGACTAATCTCTCCGAACTGGGATGGCACTCGGAGCTCTTCATTTTCCGAAGTTGCCTGACGAAGAAACTTTGGACGACTTCGGAAAACAAATGTAATGTAGAATTTAAATCGCCAGCGGGAAGGCAGTTTGGGGAGATTAGTTGCCCCGAAGAAGAGGAGATTTGTCTTCGGGCGACTAATCTATCTGGATTTGACCGTGTGTCTCTGGCCTTAATCTCACAAATTAGTACAATGGGTTGGACTTTTTGAGTTCAAGTTCCCTTTTAAAGTCCAACATCTGGTTCATAACAAGCTTACACATATATAAAAACTTTGACCATGCATCTAAAATTCTCAAAATATCCAGGTATTTAAATAAATGTTCACCCCAAATTGTGGCCTAATTTACCTTCATGAAGACTTTACTCTGAATATGATGTGAATGGACTTTCAGGCTCAGTCTTGTGAACCTCTGCTTTGGTCCTCCCTAATGGTCTGGCTGGGCGCTGACTGGTCCATTCATTCATAGGCTTGTGGGATCAAATGGACACCAACACTCACTATAACATTTTTATCAATATATGTTTTATGGTGAAACGCTCCAAAAATACAACTATGCACAAGATTCCATTAAAATGGGAGAAGGTGCCAGTGCATTGTGTGCTCAGAACACTTCTTTGTGGCATATTGTTTATAATAGAATATGTAACAGAAATCTACAGTGGTCCTGTCAATTGTTCTTGTGTCACAATTCACTCTGCTGAGAGGTGCAGGCGACAAGCCTTTCACTTAAATCCAAGAGTGAAAGAACGTATTGTACTGCAATAAACTTGGGTTTATCCCATGTACCATATCACCAGTTCTGTGGCACAAACACAACATTGGAACTAAACTAAAATAGATTGTCTTGCATCTTTGTATCAGAATCCTCACCTGTATTGCTGTTATCCACAAGGATGTGTATATATAGTGAATAAAGTACCCCCTATTGAAATTATAAGGATATTATAAGTCACCGAGGAGTTTCATGACCATATATAATAAAAATTAGGCCGAAGGCCGAGTGCTTTTATACAGGTCATGAAACATCCGAGGCGACTTCTAATATCCTCATATTTTCCAACAAGGGGGACTTTATTTATTATAATACACAAGTTTTAGTGAGTCATGTGACAAAAATGACATCACTACTTAACGTTTATATATAACTGATGACATCACTAGTCACCGTTTCTACGGATATAATTTACAATTATATAATATTCAATTCATGGCTTTTGTATATTATATATATATGTGTCATAAAAGGTTTGTTTAAGCAAATTTGTCAACTGAAAATAGTTTTAGCACATGCCCAAATGGACAGAAGAAAAGTCAATCTAGAAGGCCATTCCATGTCCTGGGAAGTGCTGCTTAAAGAATGGACAAAGGGAACTTTACCCAACGGGACAGGAAGGTCTACCAGAATCTTTCAGGTCCATTAGACAAGAACATTTCCCAGGAATGACAAAGTCCTCATTTTGATCAAATCAGCGACATAACTTACTTTTCAACAATAAAAGAGCAATGACCATTAGTGATGGGTGAATCTGTCCCGTTTCGCTTTGCTGAAAAATTCATAAAATGGCAAAAAATTTGCCAAACGAATTGAAGTCAATGGGCGTCAAAATAATGTTGATGCTCATCTATTTTGATGCGCACAACAATTTTTATATGCGTGAGTATTTTGTATAAAAGTCAATGGGCGACAAGTTATATGCGACAATTTTGACACACACCAAATTTTTTTGTCAACTGCGGATTTTTGCTGATGTTTTTCTAAACTCGGAAATTTGCCACAAATCTATGCCTGCCATGTATTCGCCCATCACCAATGACCATATGAATAAACTTATAAATTAGAAGCTGAAACTTCTTGCCTTGTTTCCTCTAAACATATGTGGGCCAGGTAGAGTTCATATATTCCAGTCCTTGGAAATGGTCAAACGTGACTCTACTTGGACTGATCAAATGAATGAATCAATGTATTGAAAGGGAACAACAAATGATTTCTTTAAAAAAATCAATCCGGAAGTGTAGTTTTTCTTTTTGACCCACCAATGTCTTAAAGAGAAAACGCATCAATTAATGCAACTCCTTTAATGCAGAATCCTGCATTGAAATCCATTTTACAAAAGAGCCAATAGATTTTTTTTATATTTCATTTTTAAATCTAACATTGGGTTAGACTTGTTAGTTTCCCAGGTGCCACCAGTCATGTGACTTGTGCTCTGGTAAACTTCAGTCACTCTTTACTGCTGTGCTGCATGTTGAAGTGATATCACCTCCCGCCCAACCAGGAGCTCCCTGACACCTGCATTGATAAAATTGCTCCCGCTACTGGTACCTAGTGGTAGATATGAGAACAGCACTCAATAGTAAAAATCCAAGTCCAACTCCTTCAGTTACATTGAGTAAGAGAAACAATAGCTTATCTGAAAGCAGTTCCACTGTGAAGTGCTGGCTCTTTCTGAAAGCACATGACTAGACAAAATTACATAAGATGGCTGAAGCTCATGGTCAACAAGAATTCCAGGTGAGAGTAAGAACCTACACACCACCTGATCAGGTCTTTGACTGTCAGGCCTGTCTTCCAGAGCCTTCATACAGACTATGTGTGCCCATGTATTGTATGTTTTTAGTCCAGAAACTGATGGTAAAGTAACGCTTTGTGATGGTGAGGAAGGAGGGGTCATTATCTAGAACAGGGGTCCCCAACCTTTTTAACCTATGAGCTACATTCAAATGTAAAAAAGTTGGAGAGCAACACAAGCATGCAAAAAGTTCCTGGGGTGCAAAATCAGGGCTGTGATTGGCTATTGGTAGCCCCTATGTGGACTGGCAGCCTACAGGAGACTCTGTTTGGCAGTGCATCTGGTTTTATGCAACAAAACTTGCCTCCAAGCCTGGAATTCAAAAATAAGCTCCTGCTTTAAGGCCACTGGGAGCAACATCTAAGGGGTTAGAGACCAACATGTTGCTCATGAGACACTGGTTGAGGAACACTGATCTAGAAGCTATACAGAAAGCTTAAACAAATATAATACATTTGAAAATCAACATATTGACATTGTTAAATGAAATAATAATAATAATTATTTTTGCCCATTATTCTAGTTTTCGCTGAAGCATCTTTACCCAAGAGTCCCTTTAGCAGCTTTAAGAGTTCTCACTTTGGACCAAAAGTACAGTGGCAGAACTACTGGGGGAGCAGGGGGTGCGAGCGGGCCAGGGCCCACACCCCCTCAGCCGGCAGTCCGTTCGCCACTGAAAATGCGGCCAAATTCGGCCGTATGGAGGGGGGCTAGGCCCAGCTACGCGTCACGCACCAGGGCCCGCCCCCTCAACGAACGCTACTGCAAAAGTAGCTTAGTTATTGGGCAAGATCACTGCCAAGAACACATGGTACAATGAGTTAAAATCTGTTACAGTTTATATTTGTATTTCAAGAATGTGATGTGACTTTGGACTCTAGATAACACCTTTTATTTGGTCACTAAGATACATGTGTTTATAGAGGCTCCAGCAATATTATACCAATTACTGTCCGGTGTTTCTCTTTCAGAATTGTTTTCTTTCCTTTGTGCAATGGGGTCTGTGAGCAGAGCAGAAGTCCATTACTGTTCTGTATAATCTGACCTATAGGGTTATTTAGGTACAAAAAGACTAGGGATGCACCGAATCCAGTTTTGTGATAAAAAGTCATGCAATTCTCTCCCCACCCCTAATTTGCATATGCAAAATAGATTTGGATTCGGTTTGGCCAGTCAGAAGGATTCGGCCGAATCCGAATCCTGCTAAAAAAGGCCGAATCCTGGCGAAGCCTGAACCGAATACTGGATTCGGTGCATCCCTAAAAAAGACCCATTTTGCTTTGCCGTAAAATTTGCAGGAGAAGTTAACCATGGAAAAATTCACAAAACGGCAAGAAATCACCAAATGAATTTAACTTTTTTTTGCAGTGACTTTTTCCATAATATCTTTTTCAGTGATGAACACATCTATTATGGATGCACCGAACCAGGATTCGGTTCAAGATTCAACCAGGATTTGACCTTTTTTAGTAGTATTCGGATCGGCCAAATCCTTCTGCCCAGCCAAACTGAATCTGAATCCTAATTTGCATTTGCAAATTAGGGGCGGGGATGGAAATTGCATGACTTTTTGTCACAAAACAAGGAAGTAAAAAATGTTTTCCCCTTCCAACCCCTAATTTCCATATGTAAATCAGGATTCGGATTTGGTTCAGTATTCGACCAAATAGTGGATTTGGCGCATCACTAACCCCAATGTGTATATTCACCCCAAATCCAAACCTGGAGAAAAATTTCTCTAGTTGAGGGAAAAAATACATTGCAATAAAAATGACCTGGTTCCATTTATTTAAAAAAAATAAAAATTAACTGTTTAAGAAAACTCAAAAAGTTAAATATTTTGATTGTTGAAATCACACTTCCCATCGACTCCTATAGTAACTCAACAGATTTGTTCTTTCATCCAAATTTTTGAAATTATGTTAATTGATAAATTTACAGAATTTATAAAAATTAATTTGCAGTATTTTTTTCTACTGTAAATGATAAGTGGGGATTTGTTTAGACAACATACCTGCAGACACAAGATCTGAAAGTAATCACACTCATGTAGTTATTTACTAAAACTTAAATTAATCAATTTTTTTTTTATTAAAACAAAGTTGACCAACCTCCCATCCACGAATTGAACTCAAAAATATGGCAAGCTTCTATAGAAGTTAATGGGAAGTGTACTTTCAGTATTCAAGCTATTTTATTTTATTTTTTTAAAAAATTTGAATTGAAAGAAATGAATGACATTGTTATTGCTTTTTGAACCTTTTTTGTGATTGCTCTTTTGAGATTCAAGGGTTTACATAACAATTGTGACTGCAAAAAGATCAGGTTTAACAGCATTTTATCTCAAAAATAGATTTTTTTCCAAAAATTCAAATTGAATAAATGAACCAACTTGCTTTCTGCATAGGATTGATTTACACAAATCAATTTGACCAGAAATAGCTGTGCTAATTTAAAGGCAGCTTTCAAAACTGGTTACACTAAGGATACATTCTGTCCATTTGTATATTTATGAAAAGGCATCAGTAGATGATGTGGGGTGATTGCTCAACACAAAGGATAATGACAGATTTTTGCATGTAAATTATAGCAATATATCTAAATTAAATGTATTCTCTGAAATATGTAGGTTCTAACATGTATGAAATGATATTAGCTGCCATTGTACAAACTATAGTTGGGAGTCCATGAACTACTAAAACAAGATGGAATGCATCCAACTTTCTTTGCTTTCATGTTCCACACACTGAAGCATTGTCATTAATCCCAAAAAAGCAGGGCTTGCCAAGGAAGTGGAAGATTTACAGGAAATTTCCTATTCCCAAAAAGCTTTTCACGTCTTAGGACATTTTGTAAAATGCGGATAGAAATATTGTGAATGGTTTTTCCCACACACTGGTACTGTACTCTAGTACTTCGCAGTTCTTTTTAATCTCCCACGGCCCATGGGTTCCATCTTGGTTCACCATTCATTTTTTTCCACTTACAGTTTATTATTGAACCTAATTCTGCCAGAACTAGTGAAAAACTGCAGATACGTTTGGAAAGACTTTTCCCAGATCATGGATTATTTTGGAAGCCACTTTCAATGCAGTTATTCAAATCTGGGCTATGAAATGAATACCACCAAACCTATTACCACCCACCCTCCTGTCTGACCTTAAAGGGATACTGTCATGGGAAAAAAATTTTTTTTTTCAAAATGAATCAGTTAATAGCGCTACTCCAGCAGAATTCTGCACTGAAATCCATTTCTCAAAAGAGCAAACAGATTTTTTTATATTCAATTTTGAAATCTGACATGGGGCTAGACATTTTGTCAATTTCCCAGCTGCCCCTGGTCATGTGGCTTGTGCCTGCACTTTAGGAGAGAAATGCTTTCTGGCAGGCTGCTGTTTTTCCTTCTCAATGTAACTGAATGTGTCTCAGTGGGACATGGGTTTTTACTATTGAGTGTTGTTCTTAGCTCTACCAGGCAGCTGTTATATTGTGTTAGGGAGCTGCTATCTGGTTACCTTCCCATTGTTCTTTTGTTAGGCTGCTGGGGGGGGAAAGGGAGGGGTGATATCACTCCAACTTGCAGTACAGCAGTAAAGAGTGATTGAAGTTTATCAGAGCACAAGTCACATGACTTGGGGCAGCTGGGAAATTGACAATATGTCTAGCCCCATGTCAGATTTCAAAATTGAATATAAAAAAATCTGTTTGCTCTTTTGAGAAATGGATTTCAGTGCAGAATTCTGCTGGAGCAGCACTATTAACTGATTCATTTTGATTTGATTAATGTTTTTTCCCATGACAGTATCCCTTTAAAGCATATATCCCTTCTTGCCTTTCAGCAGGGGGTCACCATGACCCTCACAGTTCGCCACCCACCCTATATTTCTCAGGGATTACAGACACCCCTAGACTCATTTAATGTGGTATGTACCAGTGTGCTGCCCTATTTAGATTTATACTATATAACAAGGACAAGTCCAGGGGGGGGGGGCAAGTGCCCCCCTTGCCCCTATCTGCAGACACCCATGGGGGTGTTCCTACTGTTGATCCTGAACTCCCTCAAGGACATTAGCCTCAGTGTCAAAGAAGCCTACTCTACCTATGACTGTATCTGACTGTACAACAACACTACATCATTTATCTGTGAATATTAACCCTATGGCAGGGCTTTCCAAACTTTTTGCAACGAGGGCCAGATTTGGGGAGGTGAAAATGTGTGAGGGCCGACCATTCAGCCTGACGTCCATTCGAGGTCTCTAGCTTGTGATCAGGATTATTCACTCCAGGAGATGGATGTGTACATGACGTTTAGAAAGTGGAGTCTGTTTGGACTTATTCTCTGCTCCTAATTTAAACAAGTAATCGCGTAGCCGTAATATATGGGCACATTAGTCATTAGTGAAATGATCTGCCACTTGGTCTATACTGCTGCCTGTGAGCTGAAGGTGTTAGAAATAGACACGTACTGGCACATAGTGACGCACCGCTGTCACGTATATCTTTATACTGGCACCTCACTACGTCTATTGCACCTTCAGCCCTAATGAAATATATGAGAGCAGCGCATCACTACGTGCCAGTACGTGTCTATTACTAACACCTTCAGCACACAGGCAGCAGTATAGACCAAGGGGCAGATCATTTCACTAATGTGCCCAAATATTACTGCTATGGCTACGCGATTCCTCATTGCACTTTGCTGGGGGGCCACATTATTATTCATTTCATCATGGAGGCTGAGGGTCAGTGTAAATTTGATAAAGGGCCGCAATTGGTCCCCGGGCCTGACTTTGGACATAAAACCCTTTTTGTTTTGTTTGCAAGACTTCTTACATCCTATTTTTTTTCTACATGGCATTAGAGAGGTGCAGTTTCACAACACCCTCTTACTTCCCCCTCTTCCATTTAGCCAGGGCCGATCTGGGTAAAGGAGCTGTGTGTGGCCCATGTTCTGCTATCACTAGCTGGAAAGGCACTGGTAGGCCAATATATAGGGAATAAAGTACCCCCTCTTGTAAAATATAAGTATAAGTTACCGAGGAGTTTCATGACCATATAAAAGTACGAGGCCGAAGGCCGAGTGTTTTTATACAGGTCATGAAACTCCGAGGTAATTTCTAATATCCTCATATTTTGCAACTGGGGGTACTTTATTTATAATACACAAGTTTCAGTGAGTCATGTGACAGAAATGACATCAGAACTGACCGTTTATAACTGATGACATCAGAACTCACCATTTATAAGGATATCATTTACTAGATATTCATGGCTTTTGTGTATTATAGAGTTATATATATATATACATAAAAGATAACAGAGCATTTCAATTTAGACAGTGACCATGGACACATAGCAACACAATGTCTCTGGATTAGGGTGCGACATTCATTTCCAGGGATTAATGGTAAAATAAGGAGTGACATGATTCTTTAAAATCAGCCTTTGCTTCAGACTAACACGGTGCCCTTTTGAGCTTGCTCAAATGACCTCTTCTAGCAAATGAGAATTTTTTGACTGTTGTATATTGTTCTTGACATTAAACTGTGGAGGGTTGGATTTCCAACAGGAGCACTTGCTAAGGAATCATTACGAATGATGTTGTATAAGGCCGTGTTGAAATACATGCACCTATGCATTAGGCATTTTTGGATCATGGTAACCTTGGGTATAATTGTTTCTGGCTCACTGGACTATCTCGCTATAGGAAAACAAATGTTTTTGGTCTACTTGTCCAACATCTAATTCTGAAACCATGACTATTAATATGAAATTGGTGCTCTCTTTGCTGCCTTCAACTTATACTCTTCTGGCCAAGCTTGCCATTAGATTTTAGAACATATTTGGTAGGATTTCCTTTCCATTCAGTCAACATGATTCAGGTTGGGCATCAGACCTCTCTCTCTGATGTCATTACAATCCATAACAAACAAGGGAAAGTTGTGCTCACAATGAGGCTGTGACCACAAAATACATATAGACAAATACAAGAGTCCTCTGCACTCAACCCATTATCAATATATTTAAGACAGAGGCATTTTGTGCTACTGCTACTGAAAAAATGCCTTAAGGTGGCCATAGACACACAGATAATATCGTACGAAACAAATTTTCGTCCGATATTCATTGCGTGTATGGTGAAAAAAGAGCCGACTGATATCGGCAGAAGACTTGGATATCGGTCGGCTCGTCGATCGGGCTGGACGGAAAATTTTGATCGGGTGCCTTTTAAGGAACCCAAACATCGCCCATTGTTAGTGCTGAATCGTCAGATACAGGTAGAATTCTATTGTTTCTTCCCGTATATCTACCTGTATATCTGACGATTCAGCTCTACACGTGTGTATTGAAACGAACAATCTTTATTGGAAAGATCTTTTCCAAGAAAGATCGTAATTGTTACGTCTATGGCCACCTTTACCCTTGTATTTGTCATTACAATCCATGTCAGAGGTTCCCATTTAAATTAGAGCTTTGTGAATGCCAGGGAATGCCATTGTATGATGTAGTAACATAAAAGGCCTAATTGTTAAAATTTGAATTTGTGTGTTTTAGAGGTTTTTTTCAATTTGAATAAACTCGAATTTTTACAAATTTGCAAATTCATGAAAAACCCGATTGAATAAAACCGTGAAAAAAACTATCATGCATCAAATTTATAGTCTACTGAGCATTTACAAGGGGTTTACATGTTGCCAAAAAAATTAAAATATCCTGAATTGAAAAAAAAAACATTGCTAGGACAGCTCCCCTTGACTTCTACATTAACACACAAGATTTTAGATGCATTTTCAATGGGTCTACCTTACATGTTCTCATATAAATTTAATTATCCTGAATTGAAAAAAAATTAAATATCACTAGGACAGCTCCCGTTGACTTCTAACAAGCATTTAGATGCCAACGTTTTACATTTGAGTTTTTTTAAATTTGTTTGTGCTTTTTGTAAATAAACAATTTTATACCAAACATTTGTGCTTTTGAAACCATAATTAGAATTCATGAGCTTAAAAAAATTTAGAATCATGGCAAAAATTGGAATTTGAGCATTGGAAAATCACACGTATGTGTCAACAGTAATGGTTGTGTCTTAAATAGGCTGATCAATAATTCTTCGCGAAAAAGTTGAAGCGAAAAAAAGATGCAACAATTTTGTGTGTCACTTCACATTGTATAATTGACGCTCCAAAAACTTGACTCAAATTGTTGCCACGAAAACTCAACTTTTTCAGATTATTGGACTAAAACCCTGACTTTATTGGATTATCCGGTGAAGATCACAATGTCAAGAAACAAGTATTTTTGGAATTAGAATATTTAGCAGCTTTGGGGTATAATAAATTTCTAAAAATTCAAGTTTTTATTTTTCCACAAAAAAAAAAGAGTTTTCCCTGTAAAACCTCAACAAGGCCTCATAAATGGGCCTCTAAAAGTTTTCTCAGGATTGACGTTGGTTTTTCCCAGTCCCACACAGACAAACTGTGTTTTTACTTTACTAGATTTCTCTAAATTTGATGCAGTCTCGTGGAAAATGTAAAATAGTGGCTCTTATTATATATAGTTACATAGTTAAATTGGGTTGAAAAAAGACAAAGTCCATCAAGTTCAACCCCTCCAAATGAAAACCCAGCATCCATACATACACCCCTCTCTACTTTTAAATAAATTCTATATACCCATACCCATACTAACTATAGAGCTTAGTATCACAATAGCCTTTGATATTATGTCTGTCCAAAAAATCATCCAAGCCATTCTTAAAGGCATTAACTGAATCAGCATCACAACATCACCCGGCAGTGCATTCCACAACCTCACTGTCCTGACTGTGAAGAACCCCCTACGTTGCTTCAAATGAAAGTGCTTTTCTTCTAGTCTGAAGGGGAGGCCTCTGGTACGGTGATCCACTTTATGGGTAAAAAGGTCCCCTGCTAATTGTCTATAATGTCCTCTAATGTACTTGTAAAGTGTAATCATGTCCCCTCGCAAGCGCCTTTTTTCCAGAGAAAACAACCCCAACCTTGTCAGTCTCCCCTCATAATTTAACTCTTCCCTCCCTCTAACCAGTTTAGTTGCACTTAGTCTCTGCACTCTCTCCAGCTCATTTATATCCCTCTTAAGGACTGGAGTCCAAAACTGCCCCCATACTCCAGATGAGGCCTCACCAGGGACCTATAAAGAGACACAATTATGTTTTCATCCCTTGAGTTAATGCCCTTTTTTATACAAGAACTTTATTTGCTTTAGTAGCCACAGAATGACACTGCCCAGAATTAGACAACGTGTTATCTACAAAGACCCCAAGATCCTTCTCATTTAAGGAAACTCCCAATACACTGCCATTTAGTGTAGAACTTGCATTTATATTATTTTTGCCAAAGTGCATAACCTGCATTTATCAACATTGAACCTCATTTTCCAGTATTCTGCCCATATGTTTACAATTGTTAGGTATTTCAGCACATACATCTTGGGAATATTTTCAGATTTGGATTTTTAGCAGCTTTGGGGTATAATAAAAATAATAAATCTCAAAAAATTTGACATTTCCCCTGTAAAAACTTGACCAGAAAAAATTAAGGTTTAATAAATGCCATCTAAAAGCTACCGAAGTCAATGTTAGCCTATGGGGAAGGTCCCCATAGGCTTGGCTAACTTTTTTTGATCGAAGGATTTTCCTTCGATCGTTGGATTAAAATCCTTCGAATCGTTCGATCGAAGGAATTATCCTTCGATCGTTCGATCGAACTATCTGCGCTAAATCCTTCGACTTCGATATTCGAAGTCGAAGGATTTTAATTCCTAGTCGAATATCGAGGGTTAATTAACCCTCGATATTCGACACTTAGTGAATCGGCCCCCTAAACTCGGAAAAAAACGTAGTTTTTGTGCAATTCAGAGTTTTCAGGGATAGACCCGAAGTTTGCTCGACCCTATTTCTTCGGGCGTTTTTCTTCAAAAATAAGGTCCATTCGGGAATTCTGAGTTGCTTGGAGTTGAATATTAGAAATACTGAAATAAATTCAGACCTTGATAAATAACCCCCTAAGTACGGAGATCCACATTACAGAAAGACCCCTAATCCGGAAAACCCCAGGTCCCGAGCATTCTGCATTACAGGCCATACCTGTACCATTTATTTTTCACGAATCCAAAAATATCAATCACTGAGTCAAAACCTGAAATATAAAATATAAAGTTGAATAAAACATGTGAAGTAGAATTTATGGCATCATACTAATTGGCTCTCTTCATCCCGGCTCCGCTCCTGCAAAACAGAAACATTTTACCTCTGAAATAATTTGTTGTTTTTACTTATGCGTTTGAATTGTAAATTTTTTTTTAAAAAGTGAAATACGTGCCGTTTGTAACCGTACAAAATAATTGACATGGGTCGGTCAGAAACATTGTTTATTTTTTTTTTTGGTATTTTAATTTAATAAGGCCTCCCACTAATTCTTCTGCCCGTAAGGTGAAATGGATGAGGAATGTCATAATTAACTGCAGATGAGGTCATGGAAGCAGTAAATGACATTTGTGCAATCGACATGCTGTAAATAGTTAAACACCTGTCAGTCTTCCATTTGATATACACACATTTCTCATTTTGCTAGTTTTTGCTGAAAAACACATGCCGCTTTATGAATATGTTTAAACATTAATGGGTTTATTAAATGGGATCTATAAGAGACCTGATTGTCTGTAGATATTTTTTTTTCTAACTTTAATACATGGACGTTTACATCTAATTTATTGTGTTTAATAAAATTTAAGTCTCAATTTAGAATTATGCTCTACTTGTTTTATGCTTGTTTTATCCAGACCTGGGGTTTTCCGGATGACAGATTTTTCTGTAATTGATATTATCATACCCTCTCTAGTCTAATAGAAAATCAGGTAAACATTGAGGGGCAGATTTATCAAGGGTCTAATTTCGAAGTAATGTGAGTTTTTTTGAACTCCCATAAATTCAAAATTCAAATAAAAAAAGCCTAACCGAAATTTATTAAAAAAAAAAATCGAAGTTACTTGAGGGTGAATAGGCTGTATTCGATACACTTCAATGCAAAGTATTTCCAAAAAAAACCTTTGATTTTTCAAAGTCCACCAATTGACTCCGAATAGGTTCTAGGAGGTCCCCCATAGGCTAAAACAGCAATTCGGCAGGTTTTACATGGCAAATGGTCAAAGTCGAATTTTTAAAGAGTCAGTACATGATCATTTTCAATATCCAAATTTTTCAAATTTGGACTATACCCTAGTCGAAGTACACAAAAATAGCTTGAAATTCAATTTTTTATACTTAAAATTATAAATGATATGATAAACCTGCCCCTAAATAAACCCAATAGGCTGGTTTTGCCTCCAATAAGGATTAATTATATCTTAGTTGGGATCAAGTACAAGCGACTGTTTTATTATTACACAGAAAAAGGTTTTTAAATTTGGATTATTTGATTAAAATGGAGTCTATAGGAGATAGGCTTTCTGGATAACGGGTTTGTGAATAACAGATACCATACATGTACCAGGAAAGTTCCAAAGTGAGACAGACTGTACAGATCAGTTTTCCCTGACTTAACGCTATAGGTTCCAAGTCCCGGTCCTTACAGGATTATTAGCACTTTCAGGGTTTTGAGATGAAAGTACAGGTATGGGATCTGTTATCCGGAAACTCATTTTCCAGAAGCTCTGAATTACAGGAAGGTCATCTCCAATTATATATCTAAATAATCTGAATATTTAAAAATGATTTCCTTTTTCTGTGTACCGTAATAATATAACAGTCGCTTGTACTTGATCCCAACTAAGATATAATTAATCCTTATTGGAGGCAAAACCAGCCTATTGGCTTTTACAATAATATTTACATGATTATCTATTAGACTTAAGGTATGAAGATCCAAATTACAGAAAGATCCCTTCTCCGGAAAACCCCAGGTCCAGAGCATTGTGGATAACAGGTCCCATACCTGTACTAAAAACATGGACAAATATGCACAATATGATCAATGATTCCAAAGAACGAGAACAATTTTCCTTTGCACAAATTTAATATCACTTTTGTAAAACTGGACAATATTTAGCAACCTCATTGGCCAGTGTAAGAGAGATTGTTACCAGTGTGCCGCGTACGTAATAAAACTTCCTACTGAGAGAGTCAATATTTTTGCATAAAATAATATACAGTTATCTGGAAACCTGTTATCCAGAAAGCTCCAAATTACGGAAAAGTCATCTCCCATAGACTCCGTTATAATGAAATAATTAAATTTTTTTTTAAAAAAAATGAGTTCCTTTTTCTCTGTTATAATAAAACAGTAGCTGATACTTGATCCCAATTAAGATTGCTGTACACTTAAAGCAAAGAGATCCAAATCATGGAAAGACCCCTCATCTCCAGATCCCGAGCATTCTGGATAACAGGTCCCAACAGGCCTTTTAATTGAAATGTAAACAAAAAAAAAGTCTAATGAAGAATTTTGGGGTAACGGCATAAAAGTCAATGTAATAACAGTTTAAAGAAGAGTATTACATTGCAAAATGCTAATTTTTATTCTTATTTGTGCAATTTGCTTTGGACTTTTATTACATTCCTCTGCACATTTTTGGGATTTTTTTCCTATGTACAATTTTTATCGCATTGGAACTGATCAATTGCCTCCTGTGCATGAAACCTGCATATTATGCCCAATATTCATCATGGAGGCAACTGTAGGCAATAAATAGGCATAACATAAATACACAGAAACAATAAATTACAAATGTATAATCATTAAAGTACCTGAGGCATGACGATTGAGGTATTAAAAATACTTACAAGAAAGATCCCTCCGTAGATTGGAATATTCAGCCTTGGGCCTTATTATAACAAGATGTTTCTGTCGATGGTCTTCAACTCCTGCATTGAATATAATGGGGGAAGAAGGAACATGTCCTTGGTTAGCATCGTGTTTCTGTGTCTCCGTTGAACAAATGCCGGACCCCCGTGCAAAACTCAGTAAGTGCAACACGCAACAGTAGCAGCTGCGGATACTGAGTAATTGGTTTGGGCTGTGAGTGGTGCAGCTCTAAATACCATGGTTTACATTGAGGATTTGTGAAGGAAAACACACACACTGGCACTCGTCATATTCTCCCAGCAAAGAGCCCAGTATTTGGGAATTTCTTTTGCTTGGAATCATCGTGGAAACTCCGATAAGGGCATAAACTGGGTGTACTGGGTGCCTGTGGCTCTTACCCGTTGGAAAAATACAAGATATAACTGAGGGATGTCCAGCAAAATACCTTTCAACTGTAAACATGATACATACTAAGGACTAGGGATGCACCGAATCCACTTTTTTGGATTCGTCCGAACCCCCGAATCCTTTGTGAAAGATTCGGCCGAATACCGAACCGAATCCGAACCCTCATTTGCATATGCAAATTAGGGGTGGGAAGGGGAAAACATTTTTTACTTCCTTGTTTTGTGACAAAAAGTCACGTGATTTCTCTCCCCACCCCTAATTTACATATGCAAATTAGGATTCGGATCCGGTTCAGCCAGGCAGAAGGATTCGGCCGAATCCAAATCCTGCTTAAAAAGTCCGAATCCTGACCGAATCCCGAACCGAATCCTGGATTCGGTGCATCCCTACTTAGGACCCCTATTTTACATTTTCCAGGAGACTGAATCAGACATTCCAATAAATCTAGGAAAGTGAAAACTCAGTTTGTCTGTGTGGGACTGGGAAAAACCAGTGTCAATCCTGGGAAAACTTTTAGGGGCCCATTTATTAAACCTCGATTTTTTCTGGTTGAGGCTTTTAGGGTGAAAGCTCAACATTTGACTTTTAGGGGCCCATTTACTTAGCTCGAGTGAAGGAATAGAATAAAAAAAAACTTCAAATTTCAAATGATTTTTTGGCTACTTCGACCTTCGACTACGACTTCGATTCAAACTAAAAATCGTTTGAATATTCAACCATTCTATAATCAAAGTACTGTCTCTTTAAAAAAACTTCAACCCCCTACTTCGCCACCTAAAAGCTACCGAGGTGCAATGTTAGCCTATGGGGAAGGTCCCCATAGGCTTTCTAATGTGTTTTTGGTCGAAGAAAAATCGTTCGATCGATGGATTAAAAACGATTACCTTTTTTTCTGTGTAATAATAGAACAGTACCTTGTACTTGATCCCAACTAAGATATTACTGGCTGCAAAATAATCGTATTTTGGGGCAGATTTATAGATCGAATACGATGTTACTTCGATTCAAAGTCCTATTCAACTGGCGGAAAAAAAACTTTTTTTTTTAATGAATTTCGGTTTTTTATTTGAATTTCGAAGTTATGGGAGTTAAAAAAAAAATACCATTACTTCGAAATTCGACCCTTGATAGATCTGCCCTTCAGGTATGGAGATCCAAATTATGGTAACCCGGGAAAAATCCAGGTCCTGAGCCTTTTTGGACATACCTTTATAATAAAAATTATATTTTAAAAAGTTGGGAGATTTCTGTCTTTTTTTTTTTAATTAATTATGGAGAAATGAAATTACAAATGTTTGTACTTATTTTGAAAGCACTGACCAGCAGCAGAACAGGGATCAATCACTTGTGTTTCTATGGCGACACGTTGCAAGTATAAGAAAGACCAATCGCAAGGATGACTGCTACAAGCCATTGATGTCATTTTGTGTTACATCTCCTTAACAGATACTTATGTTAGAGTTTTTTTTCTTAACAAGAATCAACTGGGACATTACCATTTTATTATAGTTCTTCATGTGGCTTAACATTTTTTTATTGTCGATATGTGAGTTCTTTGGTAAAGCACCATTTATAACCATAGCATTAACAGCTCTTTATAGCTGGAACGCTTGCTAACACCTCTCAATACAGAAGAAAACAGTGTTGAATTTTGAAAGCTACATATTTTCGAGCTAAACAGCTGCTCGTTTCCGCTTTCGGAAATCGCCTGTGGAATTCATTTTGTACACATAAGTGCTTTTTAAAATATGTTCTCTTTTTTTTTTTTTTTTTTTACCAAATTTTGAGAAAAGCCGAGATTAATACAAAGTCACCGTTATGATATTCTTGTCAATTACATTTTGGAAGAAATGAATTAGGAAAATAATTTTTATTAAAAAAATTGAGCAGTAGGTTATTTTTCAAAATGTACATTTTCACTCTTCATAGGCAGTAGAAATACATTTAGGGGCCGATTCACTAAATTCGAGTGAAGGATTCGAACTAAAAAAACTTCGAATTTCGAAGTGTTTTTTGGGCTACTTCGACCATCGAATGGGCTACTTCGACCTTCGACTACGACTATCGAAGGATTCGAACTAAAAATCGTTCGACTATTCGACCATTCGATAGTCGAAGTACTGTCTCTTTAAAAAAAACTTCGACCACTTAGTTCGGCAGATAAAAACTACCGAAGTCAATGTTAGCCTATGGGGAAGGTCCCCATAGGCTTGCCTAAGTTTTTTTGATCGAAGGATATTCCTTCGATCGTTGGATTAAAATCCTTCAAATCGTTCGATTTGAAGGATTTAATCGTTCGATCGAATGAATAATCCTTCGATCGTTCGATCAAATTTTCTGCGCTAAATCCTTCGACTTCGATATTCGAAGTCGAAGGATTTCAATTCCTAGTCGAATATCGAGGGTTAATTAACCCTCGATATTCGACCCATAGTAAATCTGCCCCTTAGATTTCTATTACAACTGCAAAGAAATATTGCGAATACAAAAAAGCATCTTCATGCATTGAGAGTAATCATCTTTCTTAAAATAATAAGTCAGAAAATTGGAGAATAAGGGTAAATAATATTTTGAAAATCACATTCTGTTTGAATAAAGAATGTTCTTTAATGACCGGCTGCTGTATTTTTTTTGAAATTTTTCTCCATATTTTCTGAAAAAAAACCTCTGACCAAATCCGCACAGGGTTTTTCGGCTTTTTTATTAATACATTTTCCCAGAAATTTTGTTTGCGGGAAAAAATTACAATTTTTTTTTGAAAAACACAAACTTTACGAATTTTTCGGAATTTTTCACCCAAAAACTCAGATTTTTTCAGATTTTTGCCCGAATGGGACTTCTCCCATTGACATATATGCAACCTCGGCAGGTCTGGATTTTCATATATATAATAAATAATAAATATATAATAAATTCTTAAAAATACGTGACTTTTTTCTATACTAAAAAAACACAACATTTTCGGGTTTTTGTCATTCGGAATTTAGTAAATAACCCCCTTGGCACTTGTTTCAACTTTTTGCCTAAATATTGGTAAATGACATACTTAAAGCATGAACTTAAAATAGATATTTTAGTTTAGAATTCGCGTTGTTTTTGATTCATCTGGAAATGGACTACAATAAATTCAGAGCAAGCATAAAAAGCATTCATTTTTTGTTTGGGTATCAACGTGGATTAAAAGGGGTTAACAATCAACTGTAATGTGCAAAGTTGTAAAGGGCAGATTTAGGCTTTTTATAACTTATTATTTTGGGGAGCATTATGTATTTACACTAATAACAATAACAATGTTCATATGTGGGAGCTGCCATACTGGTTGATCTGATTCTATATAAAAATATAATGTAGACTATAATAAAACAGAACCCTCAAATGCAGAAACTGTAAAGAAAGCTGTTAAAATGGTTTCTTGACCTTACAGAGGAATAGCTCTACAACTGGGTCCCACTTTATTGAAATTTTATTTTTTAATCCTGTAAGTGCTATGGACTGAATTTATGGCAAAAGCATACAAAGACCAATGTGTCGATGCTCTAGATTCTATTTTTGCAGGAGACTCTTTCATTTATGCCGCATATTTGTTTAGTTCAAGGAGCCTACTGCTGTCGCTGAAAGGGTTAACAGCTTGTCTTCATAGGGCGCACTTGTTTTATTGAGCGAGAAAAGTGAAAATTATCTTAAAATTACTAATTGCTCATGATAAAGTTCTTTAAAAAGATTGGCCTCTTCTATATATTTTGGGACACAAGAAAAAAGACAAAGGGGGTTATTTATCAATGTTTATCAGTATTTCTAATATCCAACGCCGAGCAACTTCGAATTCCCGAATGGACCTTATTTATGAAGAAAAAAGCCAGACAAAATAGGGTCGGGCAAAACTCTGAAAACTTCGGTGCTTTCCCCGAAAAGTTTTTTGCACCGAAACCCCAAAATCATCAGATATCGGTACGGACATCAACGCAGACACTGGGACCATCCCCATTGACTTATACAAAACCTTGAGAGCTTTTAGATGCAGAGGTTTCGGATTCTGAGTTTTTAGACCATCGGACTTTGATAAATCTCTAAAAAATTTATTTATTTTTTTTTGCTTAAAAAATTACAAATTATTCGAGTTTCAGATATTCAGAGCTTGATAAATAACCCCCAAAAAGCCTGTCCATTATCTAATAAAACAAAAAGCGCAATATTGTGAAAAAAAAAGAATAATAACCTTATTTTACATTGATTTCATACATAACAAGGTCTAAAAATATAATTCCACGTCAGATGTTGTGTGGGGGGGGTTATATTACACTGGATTATTATTTATTTTTAATAGTTTTTGTCTATAGTGCAAATCTGAAGGAAGAATGGAGATAAGATTTTAACCCTTTCAGTGGCAGCAGTGAGCTCCTTGACCTAAACAAATATGTGATGTACATCAAAGATTCTGCTGCAAACTTAGGCGCAAATTCACTAAGCGCCGAACGCTAGCGTTAATTCGCTAGCATTTGGCATTTTCGCTACTGCGCAAATTCACTAACGAACGCTGGTGTATTTTCGCTAGTGTTACTTCGCATCCTTATGCCAGGCGAATTTTGGCTAGCGACGTAACTACGCAAATTCACTAACTTGCGCAGTGTACTGAACGCTACCTTTTACGCTAGACTTCCTTCGCCACCTCAGACCTGGCGAAGCGCAATAGAGTAGATAGGGATTGTTTCCAAAAAAGTCTACATTTTTTTCTAAGTCCCAAAAAACGCTGGCGTGTTTTCTACATGATGGGTGATAGGCTGAAAAAGATCGAAAATATTTTTGGGGCTCCCCTCCTTCCCCCCTACATTTCCTGACTCATGGCAACTTACCTAGACAGTGGGCACATGTGTAGGGCAAAATAAAATTTTTCTTTGCTGATTTGAAGGTTTTCTAGGCATTTGTAGTGGTGATACGTGTTCCTCCATTGAAATTTGAATTTCGCGCCGTATGCAAATTAACCATCGCTAGCGAAACTTCGCTTCGCCTGGCGAATTAACGCAACTTCGCAAACTAACGCTACCCCTGTGCGCAACTTCGGATTTTAGTGAATTTGCGGAGCGCTGGCGAAAATACGCCTGGCGAAGTGTGGCGAAGTGCGGCGAAGTTGCGCTGGCGCAACTTCGCATCTTAGTGAATTTGCCCCATAGAATCTACGTTGGTCTGTTAAGGTTTTTGCCATACATTTTATGGTGCATGGCATTTACAGGGTTAACTGCAAAACTTCCTGAAAGTGGGAAACTACAGTTCCAAAGAGAGATTTCACAAAATACATCATTAAAAAATGACACAACCCCATCATTAAAAGCTGACATTGAAATATTTAATAAAACATTGGCACACAAAAAAAATCAATGAAAATACTTGTTAGAAAGGTTTCTAATTGTCCGACCCCGCGGCGGATTTAAATTATTTAATTTTCTGAAAATGGATTCATTGACTAATGGAACATTGCGAAGCAATAATTAAAAGTCATAAAAATCCTATAAAAAAAAAAGCTAGGGATGACACGATTGCTTTTTTATAGTAAATATCATTTGGGAACTTCTCGGTCCCTTTATTTTCATATCATGATACGTTGGAATGCAGGCAATGGAAGCTCTCTAGCCCTGTGATTTGCTTCTATTTGTTTCTAACATGCAGAGCAGCAATAAATTTGGGATTAAATGAGTATTTAACCTTAAATGTTCTTTGTTATGTACAATTATTAATTGGAATAGTCACTGGGCCGTTCATCTGAAATGAATTCCGCGTGTCGAGTTCCAAGGTGTGTGTTCAATAGGCAGCCGGCCAGGCTCTAGTTAATCAAAAGGGCACATGTTGAATGAGAACAATTTAGCTGAGGTTAATCCACCGAAGACGATCCCTCGCTGGTCCTAATTAGGTGATAGATTGGGGATTGAGAAAATAGGAAAGGAAGGAAATTCTGCCCTGTATGGTCTAGCAGGGTTTTTAATTCAATTTAAATTCAATTTGAACAGGGGGGGCTCAGGCCACACTCTGCGGATGTTGACTTGGTGTGTCATTAGGAGACAACAAGAACATCATTTTTTTTTGAATCCAGTGAAAACATGTCAGTTTGGATCAGGACTGATATTGTTTGAACCGAAACCAGGAGTTGAGGGTTAAGGAGGAAGACAAACCCTTAACGATAGATTTATTTATTTAATTGATGCTTGTTAAATTGCTAAATTGACTGGAGACCTGCCTTATTCCCACTCTGAGACTGTATAAGGGCTCTTACACACGGGCGTTTGTTTGTGCGCTTCCCTGCATTGTGTTTTCTTCCGTTCAGCCCCAGAAGAGCGCAGGAGTAGACGCACTGAATTACTGTCAAGGGGGCTGTACTCACACAGACGCATGTATGCGCCAAACACAGGTTGGGACGCAGCATGTTGCATTTTACCTGTATTTGGCGCATACATGCGTCTGTGTGAGTTCAGCCCCCTTGACAGTAATTCAGTGCGTCTACTCCTGCGCTCTCCTGGGGCTGAACGAAATAAAACGCAACGCAGGGAGCGCACAAACAAACGCCCTTGTGTAAGTGCCCAATACTTGCTCCAGCACTTAGGGGCCTGTAGTATTTTTTCTCTAATAATGTGTTTTGTTATGTCTCTAAAATAAATTTTCTATAAATGTGAAATTCATTTAAATTAAATGGTGGGTTTCAGCGGGATCACAGCTTTCTGAAGCTCTAAAACCACTAATGCCATGAAAGTTATTAAAAAATCCAAACATATAGGGGTCGATTCACGAAGGGTCGAATATCGAGGGTTAATTAACCCTCGATATTCGACTGGGAATTTAAATCCTTAGAATTCGAATATCGAATTCGAAGGATTCAGCGCTAAAAATTCGATCGATCGATCGAAGGATTTTTCATTCGATCGAACGATTAAATTCTTCGAATCGAACGATTCGAAGGATTTTAATAAAACGATCGAATGAATATCCTTCGATGAAAAAAACTTTAGCAAGCCTATGGGGACCTTCCCCATAGGCTAACATTGAGTTCGGTAGCTTTTAGCTGCCGAACTAGGGGATCGAATTTTTTTTTAAAGAGACAGTACTTCGACTATCGAATGGTCGAATAGTCGAACGATTTTTAATTCTAATCGTTCGAATCGTTCGAATTCGATCGAATTCGATCGAATTTAACCAATTCGATGGTCGAAGTACCCAAAAAATACTTCGAAATTCGAATCGGCCCCAAAATGTATGAATGAAAAAAAAAATACAAATATCTCTAAAACCTGTAATAATTTAGATTTTCTTGACAATTACTACAAAAAAAAAATCTAAAAAGTCAAAATACTGTAATACAAAACGTTGTCAAGTAGTGATAAATTCACCAGGTGTAACAGCGAAACTGTCGCGAAAATTTTGGACGGGTCAATCATGTAAAAACCGTCGCACATCAATATTATTCGGACGTCCATTGACTTTAACGCCGTTGTCAATATTGACACGAGCATCAGAATTCACACTTTGCGAATTTTTCACAATTTCACGGGAACTTTTTCGGCAAAGCAAAACGGAACAAATTCGTCCATCACTATTGTCAAGTAAAAGCAGTCGAGTTCCCATAGAAGTCAATGGGAGCTGCGCTAATCCTAATGGACATTTTTCTTAGCCATTCAGACTTTTAGAGGTTTTTGGGTTTTTTTCACTAGGAATTGTCCAAAAAAGGCAAATTTTTTGAGATTTTAAAGATATTTGTATTTTCAGCACTTTTTTCCATATGTACTTTCTATATTTGAATATATTAATAACTTTCATGGCATTTGTGCTTTTAGAGTTTAATCGTGGTTTCAAAAAGCTTTAAAATTCGAACTTTAGGGAGTTATTTACTAAAACTAAAAATTAATTTCATTTCTTAGAATTAAAATAGGGTCGGCCAAAATCCCTTCCACGAATTGAACTCATTTATCAATTATTTTTCTTGTAAAAGTCAGAGTGAAACGCCATTGCGCCAAAATTGAGCGTCAATTCGACTTTATCTGATTATCGGACGAAAAGCTGACTTTATCAGATTATCCAGCGCAGATCACAACTTCAGGGACATCAGCCATTGACTTCTATATGACCTGGACAGGTTTGAGATGGAGTATTTTCAGATTCGGATTTTTAGGAGCTTTGGGGTATAATAAATTCAAGTTTTCCCCTTAAAAACCTGACGGATATAAAATAAATGGACCCTTCTTAAATAGGGAAAGCAAATGAAAGGTTGCCTGGGAGTCCATAGCATACCTACATTTCAATGGTAAGACATGAATGTACCGTATATACTCGAGTATAAGCCGTCCCGAGTATAAGCCGAGGTACCTAATTTTACCTCCAAAAACTGGGAAAGCTTATTGACTTGAGTATAAGCTGAGGGTGAGAAATGCAGCAGCTTCTGGTAAGTTTCAATCTCGTTTTTGGATGACTATTCTTAGGTGCCGGCTACTATTCTAAGGCGCTGGCGAATATTCTTAGGCGCCGGCTACTATTCTAAGGCGCCGGCGAATATTCTTAGGCGCCGGCTACTATTCTAAGGCGCTGGCGAATATTCTTAGGCGCCGGCTACTATTCTAAGGCGCCGGCGAATATTCTTAGGCACCGGCGACCGTTTTTGCGCTTGACCCGAGTATAAGCCGAGTTAGAGTTTTCAGCATATTTTGGGGGCTGAAAAACTCGGCTTATACTCGAGTATATACGGTAAGTGAGAATATAGAGCCATCAGCATTCATTAGTATCTTGACTCTACTCGCTTGTGTGCCGAGCTCCACGGGGGGGTAATTTGTCACCATTTGGGTGGCTTCCTTTTTTTTTGTGTTTAACCCATCCCTAAATGTTGCCCTTGTAATTACCGACAAATCCTTTGTCAAAGACTTTGCTAAAGCTGAAATGAAATGGTAGACTCCTCCCCTTACCCAAGAGCTTTGTACTTCGCTAGGTATAAACACACAGAACATTAATCAAGAAAAATGAAATCAACTTTTTGAAACAGCCTTTTTTACATTTAAAGCTAAAATAATATTGTAAAAAATATCCCATGAATAATTTGAAAAACTGCCTTTTGAACTTCTTATGTGTTTTGCTTTATTTTCATAATTGGCCTTTATGAAAGCAAAAATCCCATTGTACAGGGACCTTTAACCTAATCAAGCCAAGCTTCTCCCTTTTCCTGAGTTGTCTTCAGATATTTCCCTCTGAAATCTAACATGGAAAACATGTGAAATAATTTGCAATATTCCTCTATTTAGCCATCTATCTGTGCACAAGTGGACACAATCTGTTTCTGATTTATGACCATCTGATCCTTTGGTTTCCTGCCATTGATCAAGGCTAATACTGGGCTCACTTGATGAGTTTTATATGAAACTTGATATTTTAGGAGAGGGGAGAAAAGGTAAATTTTTTTGTAGGATTTTAAATCTGAATCAAGGCTGTGGTCTTGTGTACACTGACATGTAATTGTGTGTGAATATCAGAAATTTAAGCGATGCTTTTTATGGCAGAATTATTTAGGAGGTTTATGAACGTGTAATTGAGTCGTTAATGAAATAAAGTTTTTATTCTTTTCATGCTGCAGTTATTATTAATTCTACAGAGAAATAAATAACACAACCCGCCTTTGTACAGTTATATTGGAATTATACAGCTATTCCAACACTGGAACCCTAATACATAAGCAATGTCTTGGCTACTGTAACTAATTGGAATAAAAATGTAATAATCCAATATTATAGAATCATATTACTTTTGGTATTATCAATGATCCCAACAAGCAACATTTTGCAGCCACACTAATATATAGAATACAGGCATGGGACCTGTTGCTGGTTTTGCTTCCAATAAGGATTAATTATATCTTAGTTGGGATCAAGTACAAGCGACTGTTTTATTATTACAGAGAAAAAGAAACACTTTTTAAAAATTTGGATAAAACGGAGTCTATGGGGCAAATTCACTAAGATGCTAAGTTGCGCCTTCGCCGCACTTCACCACACTTCGCTAGGCGTAGTTTCGCCAGCGCTCTGCAAATTCACTAAAATCCGAAGTTGCGCACAGGGGTAGCATAAGGTTGCAAAGTTGCGCTAGCGTTGATTCGCTATGTAAAGCGAAGTTACCCTAGCGAAGGCTAATTTGCATACGGCGAGAAATTCAAATTTCAATGGAGGAACACGTATCACCACTACAAATGCCTAGAAAACCTTCAAATCAGCAAATAAAAATTGTATTTTGCCCTACACATGTGCCCACTGTCTAGGTAAGTTGCCATGAGTCAGGAAATGTAGGGGGGAAGGAGGGGAGCCCCAAAAATATTTTCGATCTTTTTCAGCCTATCACCCATCATGTAGAAAACACGCCAGCGTTTTTTGGGACTTAGAAAAAAAATTGACTTTTTTGGAAACAATCCCTATCTACTCTATTGCGCTTCGCCAGGTCTGAGGTGGCGAAGGAAGTCTAGCGTAAAAGGTAGCGTTCAGTACACTGCGCAAGTTAGTGAATTTGCGTAGTTACGTCGCTAGCGAATATTCGCCTGTCGTAAGGGTGCGAAGTAACACTAGCGAATCTACGCCAGCGTTCGTTAGTGAATTTGCGCAGTAACAAAAAATGCCAAACGCTAGTGAATTAACGCTAGCGTTCGGCGCTTCTGCGCTTAGTGAATTTGCGCCTATGGGAGATGGCCTTTTTCGTAATTCGGAGATTTCTGGATAACAGGTTTCCGGATAACGTATCCCATACCTGTATCAGATTTTTTTTGTCCTCTTCTTTTATTGGTGGGTTTGCTCTTGGTGCTTCATTTTCATTTTAATGTTCCAAAAACAGATAGGCAGGATACCTGACGCCTGATGTGATTGACCTGGGTGAATGTGTGCTTTGTAATGAGGAATTTAGATTGTAAACAGGGTCGGACTGGGCCGCGGGACACCAGGAAAAAAGCCGATGGGCCCAGACCCGCTCCCCTATTGGGTGAAAATAAGAAAAATATGTGCAGCGCGGTGCACGCTGTACAAGGCCATTCACACATGCATGCGTTGCTCCATTTCTTGCACTTGCGTGTGGCGATCTGTTCCTTGTGCATTGCACAGTTTTTTTGCTGCATTCGCACACTGTGGAGTTTTTCATGCATGTGCACATTGCCCTCAAGGTTAGGAACACAGTGGGCCACAAATGCGCCAGTCCGACCCTGATTGTAAGCTCCAGTGGAGCAGGGACTGGTGTACAATTTTGTAAAGTGTGATGTAAACCTGTCAGCCCTATATAAATAAAGGATAATAAATAAAGTGATAATGCATTGGAGTTGTTCTTGCCCTTGTTATCTGTTAATTAATCCTGTAAAGCATTAGCATACTGCGGTAATCGAAACAATCGTTTAGAATCAATAACTCTAAGATGTTCTATAGTAAAGACAGCTGGGAGCCATAAAGTGGGACAAAATTGCTGAATAGCAAAAGGAAGATTAAAAGAAGAACTCAACTCTAATGCTGGTAATCACCTGAAAAGGTGGAAGGGGGGCATTTTGGAGTGAATATTCTAGACGGCCTCATGAAATGTTTTCACATGCAGCAATGTCAAAAAATATGGAGGAACAGGTATAGTCGGGGGCTTCATTGCCTGCTGGAATAGAAATTTCCCTATCTATTTTTCTATTATACTGTCTATTTATCTATCTATTCATCTATTGTCTATCTACCTATCATCTATCTATCCATCCATCCACCCATCAATTCTATCTATCTATCTATCTATCTATCTATCTATCTATCTATCTATCTATCTATCTATCTATCTATCTATCTATCTATCTATCATTCATCTATCTATGATCTATCTATCATTTATCATCTATCTACTATAAATAATTTATCTATCTATTATCTATCTATTTGTCTATCTATCTATCTATCTATCTATCTATCTATCTATCTACCTACCTATCATCTATCTATCTATCTATCTATCTATCTATCTATCTATCTATCTATCTATCTATCTATCTATCTATTATCATCTATATATAAAAAATGTATCTATTATCTATCTGTTTGTCTGTCTGTCTATCTATCGATCTATTTATCTATCTGTCTGTCCCTATATCTATTGTCGTGTATGTATCTGTCTATCTATTTATCTATTTGTTTATCAGTCTGTATCTATTCATACACACATGTATACTGACATCCCTGTAATTTATTGCATATTATATGTTAGCTCACATGTATACTAAGCAGGAATACTGCTGCAGGTCTAGAAATGAAACGCAATAATGATTTGAATTATTTTGAGTGCAGAAATGCTGCTCAATTTCAGTGTTTCATTATTTTTTTTATTATACCATGAAACACCTTTTATCCTTCAGAAATAAAATAATCCAACACCTTTTCTTTAGCAGAACAGAGGCAAATATCATTTTTTCCCCTCTGAGATTTTGCCTGCAGCTTTGGATTTCTACATATAGGCATATTTGTGCCTTTCATGCTATTGCCAAAATGTTGATATTTTGTGCAAAACGCATGCAGTTTTTGTACCTCAGTTCCATTCCCTGAGTCCACTTGTGAGCCTGTCTGCCATTCATTCACAACCAAAGTCACACGGTCAACAAGGTCAGCTCCTGGGAAACATCTGTATTTAATCCTTTTGTATATAATAGAAGACATACAGGCTCTTAGGTTCCATATGTAAAAGAGAAAAGTGAGTAGTCAATTTACTGCTCTTACTGTTACTGTTTATTTCATATCCATTATTGGCTTCGGGGAATGAACCTTGCCAAGATTGCAGGGCTAACCTGACCTTAAAATGCCATATTTTACAAAAAAACTCACTTTAGTGTTGCTATAGCAAGGGCAAGCTGGGATTTTTTATAGAATTTAATCTTAAACTAACTGAAACAAGAATTACACACACCATGGGTGCCGGTTATTATTCCTGCAGAGCAATGATTCCGCCTGGGATGTTTGAAGGATTTTCCCAGTGTAATGAAGCTGCAATATGTACAGAGCCTACAGCAGTTTTGTCATTGCGGGATAATAAATGATGCAGTAATTGGTCCGTGATTAACAAAAACAATAAAAGGTCTCCTACTCCTGTAAGAGGAATGATTCTGCTTATTCAATAAAAAATGCAAATAAACAGGTGCAGGTTGATCTCCGAGGCATTGAGCCACATAGTGACACAGTAATTGAGATTAACAAATAAATATATTGGTAATGAAGTCCACCTTTCCAGAATCGCCCTACAAATGTTCTGTTTTGGAGCTATAGCTATTGCTATTAGGAACTTTATTCTGTTCAGGTATGGGACCTGTTATCCAGGATGCTCAGGACCTGGGGTTTTCCTAATAATTTGGATCTTAATACTTTAAGTCTACTAGAAAATCATATAAATATGAAATAAACCCAATATGCGGGTTTTGCTTCCAATAAGGATTAATTATATCTTAGTTGGGATCAAGTACAAGCGACTGTTTTATTATTACAGGTATGGGACTTGTAAACCAGAATGCTCAGGACCTGGGGTTTTCCATAATTTGGATCTTCATACCTAGTATACTAGAAAATCATATAAACATTAAATAAACCTAATAGGCTGGTTTTGCTTCCAATAAGAATGAATTATATCTTAGTTGAGATCAAGTACAAGATACTGTTTTATTAGAAAAGGAAATTATTTTAAAAAAATTTGGATTATTTGGATAAAACCGAGTCTATGAGAAAAGGTCATTCCGTAATTTGGATAACAGGTTTTCAGATAACGGATCCCACACCTGTACAAAAAGATGACATATGTCATTATATTGGTTCTATTTGACAACAGCAAGAACTCTGTGTTTTCTGGATGAGGGTTTTCTGGATGAGATCTTTCCATTATTTGGATCTCCATACTTTAAGTCTACTTAAAATTATTTTAAACATTTAACCCAATAGGCTTATTTTGCTTCCAATAAGGATTAATTATATCTTAGTTGGGATTAAGTACAAGCGACTGTTTTATTATTACAGGTATGGGACTTGTAAACCAGAATGCTCAGGACCTGGGGTTTTCCATAATTTGGATCTTCATACCTAGTATACAAGAAAATCATATAAACATTAAATAAACCCAATGGGCTGGTTTTGCTTCCAATAAGGATGAATTATATCTTAGTTGAGATCAAGTACAAGCTACTGTTTTATTAGAAAAGGAAATTATTTTTAAAAAATTTGGATTATTTGGATAAAACCGAGTCTATGAGAAAAGGTCATTCCGTAATTTGGATAACAGGTTTTCAGATAATGGATCCCACACCTGTACAAAAAGATGACATATGTCATTATATTGGTTCTATTTGACAACAGCAAGAACTCTGTGTTTTCTGGATGAGATCTTTCCATTATTTGGATCTCCATACTTTAAGTCTACTTAAAATTATTTTAAACATTAAACCCAATAGGCTGGTTTTGCCTCCAATAAGGATTAATTATATCTTAGTTGGGATCAAGTACAATGAACTGTTTTATTATTACAGAGATAAAAGACATTTTTAAAAAATTTAATTATTTGATAAAAATGGAGTCTATGGGAGATGGCCTTCCTGGGTGTCCAGATAACGGATACCATACCTGTATTGCTGTTCAATAAATTAGTTAAACCATTACGAACCACTGGCAACAAGAAGGTAACAAGAAGTCCCCATATGAGACTGGAGATGGAATGATAGTTTCATAACCTACATTCCTTAAAGGAAAACCAAACCCTTTTTTATTAAAATCCCCTACCCACCTACCTTACATAGACCCCCTCCCTGCTCCCCCCAGCCTAGGTGTTACCCTGTGTAAATGCCCCTAACTCTTTACTTACCCCTCGTTGCAGATTCAGGGCATCAGAGTTCACGGGTGCAGTTGGCGAAATCGTCCAGTCCCGATCAACTGCTCATGTGCCGAAAGCTATGGAAATTGCAGAAGCACCGGAAGAAGACCCAAAGATCACCGAAGAGAAGAAGATGGTGCCCGTGAACTCTGATGTGCTGAATCTGCAACGAGGGGTAAGTAAAGAGTTAGGGGCATTTACCCAGGGTAACACCTAGGATGGGGGAGATAAGGGAGGGGGGTAGGGATTTTAATTAGAAAGGTATGGTTCTCCTTTAAGGTCAGTCATGTGTTATGGCATTATCTAACAATAAAGGGTGCCATGAGCAGTTAGTAAGGTTGGATCCTGATTAGGATGTCACCAAAGGCCTTATGTAGTTTTTAAAGAGCAGGAGAGCTGTTAGGAGGTAAGTTGTTTCCCCACTTAAACTTGACTGCACACAATTGAGATGCTTTAAGTCTGAGCACCCATCTCTGTCCTCCTCCTTTTCCCATGTATCCCCCATTCAGATGCTCTTACTTAACCTCAAACCACTTGCTTTTGAAGGTTTGGCAACTAGTTATATATTCGATAAATTGAATTTTAATGCCATAAATGTGTCTTAAAAACCCCAGTGTCCAACAAATCTGCCACCTCATAGTGAAAATGACTTCAGCTTTCTTAAAGGGGGCTAATTATTAAATGAGAGAGAACTCATATCTATTTGTGGGAACCAGAAGAAATATTAATATTAAGAATAAAACAAATACTGTAGCACAGTATCTGTGCTGCATAATATGTAATGTTTAATATGTAATGTAATTAATCTCCCATCAAATGGAATATCAAAGGGGTTATATAGTATTACATTTAGGCCTGTTCAAGGAACCCCCCAGGTTATATTGTAGATGCTTAATTTTTAGTGATGGGTGAATCTGACCTGCATTTTTTATAAATTTTTTCTCAGTAAAATATTTCTCTCATCCCTATTCATTTTGGTTGACTAACTGCCATGAACCGGGGCAAATCTCAACCAGTATCCCTACATATGTACAATGCTCATACCTACTGTAATGTAATGATGTGTGGGCCAGAAAACTCAACTTGCACCCAACCCTAAGTCACAAAACCTGAACCCAAACCCAACCCTAACCCATTGCCATTGTAGAATCTGCACCCCAACCGGTACCCACATCTTCTCGCTATCTACGCTACTTCTGTGTGAGCCTCTGATTCAAAAACAGGGAATCTTTGGGAGCAGAGGAGGAGTGACATTCCCCAGTCTGACCTGCACCCAACTCACAATGGTTGCCAAATTTCAACCCAAACCTGCCTACGTCAACCCATGGGTCACTGGGGGTTTTGGTTCAATGCATACATCACTAGTATAATGCAATAAGGGGCTACCCCTACTCAATCCCATTCTGTGTAACATTCTTTATGCTCCACAATGAGTAAGAGTTGCATTTTTTAATAAGCAAATTCCAGCTATTTTTAAATTTGAATTTTCAAAAGTAATCCACAGTCTGGCAGACTTATTGATAAAGGGTAGATTTCACTGGTTTGGGTTGTTTTTTCTCCTTATTTTTTAAGAGACTGAGTTCTCAAGTTTAAGTGAACATTTTTAATTTCTGAGTTGAAAAAAAAGTAAAAATGTCAATTTTGATAAATCTGACCCTACAAGCCGCATTTACAAGCTTTTCGGCTTGAGCAATCGTCTAAAAAACCTGAAAAGCTTAAGCAGTCATAATGCGGCCCTACATCAACATAGAATGTCTGAGAATGTCAGGTAAAATGGCATCAAGGCTCTGTAATAGAAAATTCCCATTTTCCCAGCATTTTTTTCTGTAAAGGAGCATCAGCCCTTAACATATTGGAAGCCCAGTGAATTCATATTTCCTTTTTAAGGTAGCAACCTAATAATCTCTATGGGGCCTATTTACTAACAATCGATTTTCTATTTTTTTCACGAATTTAATTTTTATCTCTGAAAATGTGTTTTTTAAATTTTGAGATGTATAAAGTGTAAAAACCACAAAAAAACTCTCATACAAAACTTCAGCAAGTAAAGGATGTTGAGGTCCTATAGACGTCACCAGGAGCTGCGCTGATTCTATTTTAAATTTATTTTTGCCTTCAGACTTTTTTCAGATTTTATTTTCCTTAATAATTGTCCAAAAAAGCTTTCATTTTTTGTGTTTTTTACATGTTTAGCATTTTTTTGCTTGTACTTTTTATATTCTAATCTTTTATTTAATTTCAAGGCATTTAAGAGTGATAGTGTTTAATAGTAACTTCAGAAGTCTTTAAAACCACTAAAATGATAATTTTGATAAACGGACCTCTATCTGTTCTTGGACATTATATATTTATTTTAAATGGCAGGGCCCTCTTTTTCAGGATTTGTTACGTTTCAGTGGGGTAGCCCCCTTTGCACAGGGGGGTTAAAAAAAAGCAAAAAGAACTAAATAGCAGTTCTAAACAGAATGTAGAGAATAGCAGCGTTATTTGGCAAGATTCTAATTTGTGTGGTTCATACATATAATATTTTATTTTTTTAAATAAAATCTCATTTCTGTAGCCGGGGAGCCTGCCTGACAGCTTTCTCAGTGTTACAATAAAACTCTATAAACAAATCTCACATATTCATTATGAAGCAATTCAGCAGATGTTAAATTAAAAAAGGGGGGTTAAAAAAAAAGGAAAAATAAGCAATGGGTAACTAGAAGCACACATTTTAATCTCCTCATTGGCATATCATATTTCATTTTCCAGGCAGCCTCGTCTAGGCCATAGAAAATTACCATGTTCTTTTCGACAAAGAGGAAATTGTATCTGATTTTTTTTTTTAAATTTGACTTTAAGGATCTGCATTGGAGGGGTTTTAAAATGAACACTGAAAAGGAGAGTATTAGTCATGATTTTAGTGCAATTGACCTTACTTATTTTATTGTCCAAGTTCATATTAAAGGGGTTATCTAATTAAAAAAAGGGGGTCAATCCCAAATTACTCATAATAGATTAATGATAGTCTACTAACCTCTGTTAAATGTCAGAACTTCCTGACAACTGTCAAAACCAGATTTCGGGAATAACAAAAGAGCTGAAGCCGTCTCTCACGGCAGAACCCAGATTCAGGGTTCTTGTGATCAGTCTCTATATCATGGTGTCTAGCTAGTGGCATAACTAGATGTTACTGGGCCCCACAGCAAATTCATTTTAGGGCCCCCCTAAATTTTGCCACCCTAGGCCAGGGCCTTTGTGGCCTCGCCACAAATCCGGGCCTGCCCCCTATACCTCCTGGGCACAGTCTGCTTCCTCTGTAGTCAGCATCTAGCAAGGCTGGAATAGACACAATTCTTTAAAAGCTGTAGCCATTATGGATTTTTTCCCAAATAGTGTAATATATATTGGGTGCATGATTATCCAAGCATTACTACGAGTGACTCATTATTATCAACTTCTTAAATTATAATTGAGCTAAGAACAACCTTGGTTCTATGTGTAGGATCTACAGTAGTGAATAGTCATGGACGAATTTGTCCCATTTCAAAGAAAAATTTGCGAAAATTCCCGCAAAATCTGCGAAGAAGTGAAAAATCTGCGAAAAATCGTGAAATCGATATGTTCACAAAAAACATGAAACTCGAACGTTTTCACAAAAAACTCGAGAAAATTGAATGTTTTCACTAAAATCGAGCAATTTGAAAGTTTTCACTAAAAAATCAAGCAATGCAAACATTTTCACGAAAAAATCGTGAAAACCGGAAATTTCGCCGGTGAAACATGGAAATTCTGGGCGAATTTGTGTGCAAATTCATGAAATATGTTGGTCATTTTCATAATTATTTGGCACATTGGCACCTTTCCAAGCCTAAATTAAATACAATATAGTTCAAAACAAAGTGCATGGCTAGGTTTGATATTGGGTGCCAGCCTTTGGTCCTCTTAATGATGGTGTTGCAAGTTGCTCTTCAGGCTAAGCTGGCATGAACTTCTAATTGACTAGAGTAGAATCAGTGGCGTAACTAGATGTTGCTGGGCCCCACAGCAAATTAATTTTAGGGCCCCCAACATATCCAGTGTTTGTCCTGTTTTACCAATATATGTTCAAATTGCTCATCAATGAGAGCCTCATGGGGCCCCCTGTACCTCCTGGGCCCCCCTGCAGCCGCAGGGTCTGCTTCCTCTGTAGTTACGCCCCTGAGTAGAAGTCAACTGTTTTAGGCCAGCAAATCAGGTGGAGACTGGAGAGAACTGGAAACAAGATTGTTACCGGTTTCCTCAGCTGTTAACCTGAATGCCAGGTCATCTCTACTAGATCTTGGCTTGGTAAAAGTTCCCACTTCTAGGAACATGATAGATATAAAGCCTATTAGGTAAATAAGACCTAATTTACCATAGCTGGGGGCATCAGCACAAGAAGAGTAAATTGTGACCCCTGTTCTGCCCTAGCAGAATGGCATAGGACAAGGGCTGATATGGCCTCTAGCCCTCTTACAGCCCAATGATGGTGTTGCAAGTTGCTTCTTCAGGCTTAGCTGGAATGAACTTCTAACTGATAGAAGTCAATCATTTTAGAATGTATGGCCCTCTCAGCCAAGCAGATGGAGAGAATTGGTAACAGGATTATTAATGATTTATTGCTCAGCTGTTAAGATGAATGCCAGGTCATCTCCACTAGCTCTTGGCTTGGAAAAGGTTCCCAGTTCCAGGAATATGAACAATCTAAGGTCTATAATTAGGTTAATAAGGGTCAAATAAGGTCTCATTAAGCATAGCTGGAGGCATAAGTGCAAGAAGCGTAAATTGTGTCCACTGTTGTGTCCTAACATGGGTCTAGGAGGAGTTTCAATGGATGCCCATGTGCCACCCATGTGCCACCCTCTGAATACAGCAGTGAAGCTTTCAGAGAGATTTGCAATTGTTTGTCCTTAGCTCTCGGAGCAAACACTTGCTCTTCAGGGTGCAACCAATAGGGAGCATTGTTCAAAGTGCAAAAAAACCAGGGTATTTTGCCCCGTGCTTAATAAAGGAACCCTATCATAATTTATAAAATAGGATAATCTTTGTGGTTTGCTTGTGACGACCACACATAGCACACAATAAAGTAAACCGTCGGAGACTGCCAATTAGCTCCACTACTGCCGGGTCCTGCTGAAACTCATAAAGCAAATATTCGCGAAACCCTTTCTGACAATGATTTTGCCATTTTGAATGAACTGATTTATGTTTTAACAAACTGTATTTCAATTTCTCACAGTGGAACAAACCCTTTCCCACCTGCCAGCAAGAAAAGAAAAACAATCTGTCCATTTCCTAAAATGCTTTCATTTTTGCACAAGGAAATTTCATTTTTTCGGTTGTAGGAAATAGGGTTATAAAACAAAATGAACTCATTTCAGGCAGAGACACCTTCACACATTTTGATGGCGTTTCTGTTAAAGGTGTTTTTTTGACATTTAGGGGGTTATTTATCAAAATTCGATTTTATTTCAAAATTTTCTGCTACAAACTCCGATCAAATCCGCTCAGGTTTTTTTTACTCTTTTTTATTATTATATTTTATCGAAAATTTGCTTTGGGGGAAAAAATCTGATTTTCACAATTTTTTTGGATTTTTCACCCGAAAACTCAGATTTCTTATGTTTTTTTGCCCGAAAACTCAGAAAACTTCGGGGTATTGCACAAAAACCCAGCGCCCATCAAAAAATCATTGAGACTTTTCAACAGGTCTGAGATGCCGGATTTTCAAATTCTGACTCTTCAATTGTCGGGTTTAATAAATTCTGAAAAATTTGTGACTTTTTAAAAGTCAGATTTAAAAAAAAAGAATCACAAATATTTAGGGATTTTCGAATTCAGAGTTTAGTAAATAACCCCCTTAGAGGCACATTTATCAAAGGTCAAATTTTAAAGTCATGTGAGTTTTTAAAAACTCCCCTAAACTCCCATCAATTTGAAATGCAACCAATTGAAATTTATTTTTAAAACTCGGATGAATTGAATCGACCCAAAAACTCGAATTAAAGTTTTTTTTTCTCTGTAAAAAATTTGAAAGTCAGGAAGGCTGCAAACAACTCCAAATTGATTGCTCACAGGTAAAAAAAAAGGTTGGGACCCCTGTGCTAAGATAATGGCAAACAGTGCTCCATAAGTGCCTCAAAACCAAAGTACCCAAACCTCCTCACCAACCATAGACGTGCATTACCCTGTGCAGAGGGGTTTCTTCTTAATCAAAATAAACAGTGTGTAAATGAATCAAGTCTTCAAAATATTTTTTTGAATTGGCTAAGGTAAAATGAATCTGGGGTGCCAAGTCATATTAGTTGTTACTGTATAGTAAGATGTCCACCTGGCAGGCTGAAGATAAATGATATTCACATTAACAGTTATAAAACAGGAAACTCCGTTGCACAGTTTAGGGCTAATGTTTCACTGGGTATTTTTCCAGCAGTGACTAAATGTCACGGGAAGTTTGACAAAATGCTCCCTATGGAGGACACGTTGGGTAAAGTGTTAAATGGGAACATTCAGTTTAAACGCCCCTGTGTGTGGATTTCTATAGTGACCCTTCAGCCCACCTGCCAAATCCAGCAAGGACAGTGGGCATTGTAAAATCAGTCCCATTGTCACAACTACTGAAACTAAATTGCCACCAACAAAAACACAGTTGATTCAGGCTGATGATATAAATATATATTGAGTTCTTTTAATCATCTATAACTCCTGATTAACAATACAGTGCACATCAGTCTAATTTGCTTAGTGGTAGCTGCCATTATTTATGGAAGTGTAGGAGCTAGTGTTAATTTTGGTGATCTGAGAGTTTTTGGCAACAATTTACGGTAAGTAAACACCAGTTTAATTATGTGAGATATACCAAACTGAGAGTGAAATGCTGGTATCATATATAATATACATTCAGGGTCGGACTGGGCCAGCGGAACACCAGGATAGAACCTGGTGGGCACTGGCCTTATTGGGCCCTGTCGGCTCATACCTGCTCCCTGCGCAAAGGCTACTGCGGCTTCTGAACTTCCTCCGTTGGCCGCCCCCCTTGCACCTGCTAGAAGAAGAAGGTAGGTGTGGGGGTGCTGGAGGGAGGTTGTGGCGTTATGGGGGGCCCAGGGGGTGCAGGGGGCCCCGAGGCAGTAGCCCACGGTGGGCTCCGGACTCCCCAGTCTGATGCTGTATACATGATCAACTATACAACACCAGAGTTTTTTGCTCTGTTTATATGTATACACACTCACACCATATACTGTATATATGCTTATCCACATTATGGAAAGACCCCTTTTATCAGTGGCTCACAAACAATGGGGTTGGCCCCTAGAAGGAACCAGAGTTGTTGCTGAGGGGCTCAGCTCAAGGGCCATTTATGGTGACATTTAAGGAAATGCCTATTTGTTCTCTTAGAGACACTGTTGGGAAATAAGGGTCCATTAGGATTAGATTTGGGAGTAAGCACATCTTTGTTGCCCTAAACATTCTTGGATCACTGTCTTAAAAACCAATATAACTGTGTATTCATAACCCGGTATTTTGAAGGGCTGCCCAGGTCAAAACTTCCTGCCCCCTTCTCCAAATAATGAAAATTGGGCAGGATTCCCTTGATTGACACAGCGATCGGCCAATCATAGCCCGCCCCCTGACATTATGGACACTCCCACCTACATCACTGCCCCTCCCCCTGACGTCACAGCCCGCCCCCTGCCCGGTCTCCACTGTTGCAAAAGGTGGCAACCCTATCCTAAACAAATATTGGACCTTCAAGGAAGCATATCCAAAAAAGTCAGAGAAGCTGACTTAAATGGAAAAGTTTTTATTTAGCAAACATTGAATGTGTGAGGTTTACTAATTTATGAAAAAAACTCGATTTAATGCAAACGTGGAAAAAAAAACGTTGAATTTGGGAGTTTACGAGCTCAAAATATCTTGAAAATCTAAAGTTAAAAAAATGCCTTGTATTTTGCCTAAAACAACTCCCATTGTCTTCTACATGAACTCGCAAGCTTTTAGATGCTATAGTTTTCCATTCAAGTTTTTGAAAATATATATTGAAAATTTAATTAGAATTTGTGAGTTTTTGTGCAAAAAATGTGAAAATGTGGCATAAATTCTAATAATGACCCCCTTGGTCTCAAGCATAATGGATAATAATATAAATCTATACTTTCAATTTATTTTCCACAAATAGCTGTATTTTATTTATGCATTTTAGTGTTTATGAGTATTAGAGATAGTTGCAATATTTTTTATATAAATTTCAATCTGCTTATTAGTTTAATCAGAGACTAAGGGGGTTATTTATCAAAGGTTGAATTTCAAATTGATGTGAATTTTTTTTACTATAATAAATTCGAATGCACTCACAACTTGATAGGGAGGTTATTTGTGAAAATATTCAAACATCTAAAATTCGATCGAATGGGAGCAACATGAAAATTCTATTCGTATTCGAATCGAACTAAACTTGAATCGAATTTTCCTCCGAAAAAAAAAACTCGAATGTCAGGAAGGCTATTTACATCTTCAGATATTTCAATGGACCTCTGCCATTGACTTGTAAATGAATTTGGCAGGTTTTAGGTATGGAATATTCAAATTAGAACTGTTTCTAATTAACATTCGAATTTACATTTGCTTTTAAAATTTGTGAGTTTTGACACAAATTTTTTTTTTCGAAAATTCAAATTCGAATTTACCATTCAAACCTTAATAAATCTGCCCCTAAGTCATAGCAAAATTAATGGCAAAAGTTTGCTAGGATGTAACAAGCAATAGCATTCAAACAAAATTGTTTTCAGAATAGGAAATAAAAGAAATAAAATTTGAAAAATTACAATCTATAATAATTTGCATGCTTCTTTTTATATTGCAATTACTTACATTGTCCTCTGCAGATTTCGTCTCCCTCCGCAGCTCATTTAGACTAGACCCAAACAACGCCTGATTAATGACAACCTCTTGACCTTAGAGAGATAGCTACACAAAATGTTGTCATTATCTTACAGGAGCTCTGAAACGTCCCCTAATTCCTGGGTAAATGGACTCATTGCATTTTCTAAACACGGCAGACAGATGAACTCCTGGGTTTATGTTGGGAATGGAGCATTGTTCATCTTCATCCATCATACCAGCTTTTAGTGATGTTACCCACACAAGACAATTTTACAGAATCTTAACAGTTGAAGTGGCTTGTATGCTTTTAGCACTAAAAATGTAAGGTTCATAAATTCATCCATCTCAAAAGATGTCACTGTGCGTGCCGCATCTGAATCCCTTGAGTAAAACAAATGACGTAACCTAAAATACCTGCTCAGGCTTCACCGGATTAAGACAGGAAACAACTCTAAAGTAAACAGCATTAGGGCAAGGTTTTCAGGGGGTTTGTGAACAGAATTAAAGCGACAGAATGCAAGAGACATATTGATCATCAATAGAACTTGCAGAGGCAACCGCTCATTGGAGACACAATGGATGTAACCAGTCTTTTTGTCTACCATAACCTGTTCCTCAGTCGCGTACCATAGATCATAATAAGGTGGTATGACACCAAGGCATATGGAGACATGTTCTACTCTAGTATACCTGGGTGCTCAGGTTTAAAGCCCTGGGCCCTCAGATTGGGAGTAGATAAAATGAGAATGGCTGAAGGCAGACACTTATAAGAGAAAGTCATTTTGAAATAAAACAAAACTGGAGCCACCAATGATGCAAGTGGTGTGAAAATATTTAAGATGCTGTCTTCAAGATTATCAGCAATAGTTAGAAAAATGTTTTACATGCTGCTCTGAAATGGTCTAACTGTATGCATTTTACTTGACTTGTTCTTGAAGTAGTTAACATTTTGAGTTGACTTTGCTCAGGTTTGGCATTTCATCCATCTTTCCACTGACCCAAGACCCGGAAAGGTTTGATGACCTGTTTATGACTATGTTTGCCGATCAGTCATTTTACTTACTAAACACAAATGCAGGAGGCCAAATAGAACTTGTGCCAAAATTAATCAGACCATTAGGAGAAAGAAGCCACACCTTCATCCACTTTGGACCATGACCCCATACAAGTGTGAGGGAAGTCAACCTGGTTAGCACATCATTTATTAATGACCCATTTGTGAGTAGTTCACATAACACTGGCACCCTGTCCCTGTGCAGAGCAGTTGTGCTATGTGCCCTTGTACCAGTTGTGTCTTTGATGTGGTATATGGCGTAAGGCAATGGTCCCCAACCTTTTTTTACACATGAGCAACATTCAAAAAAGTGTTTGGGAGCAACACAAGCATGAAAATTTTGCAAAATAAGGGTTGTTATTGGCCATTTGTAGCTCCTATGTGGACTGGCAGCCTACAGGAGGCTCTGTTTAGCAGTACAGCTTGTTTTCATGCAACCGAAACTTGCCTCCAAGCAGTGGCAGAACTACCGGGGAACAGATTCGCGTAAACAAAAAATAAACTCTCGAAAAAACGCTTCCGGATGGGGGTGGGTGGGTATGCACCCAGGCCCACCTCTCCATAGTTACATTACTGCCCCCAAGCCTGAAATTCTAAAATAAGCACCTGCTTTGAGGCCACTGGGAGCAACATCCAAGGGGTTGTAAGCTACATATTGCTTGTGAGCTACTGGTTGGGGATCACTGAAATAGACAATTTAGGTGTGTGGTTAATTTTTTAGTTGTGACTGAGCCCTATTAAGACGCCCATTTACTAAAGGTAGAATTTTAGTGGTATTCCAGCTGTTTGAAACCATGATTCAACTCTATTTCTCTAAAATCACGAAATGCCGTGAATGTTTCATGGATTAGACTGGAGGTCCCCAAACGTTTTTTTTACCCATGAGCCACATTCAGATGTAAAAAGAGTTGGGGAGCGACAAAAGCATGTTCCTGGGGATACAAAATAAGTGCTGTGATTGGCTATATGGTAGCCCCTATGTGGACGGGTAGCCTACAGGAGACTCTGTTTGACAGGACACCTGCTTTTATACAGCCAAAACTTGCCTCCAAGCCTGGAATTCAAAAATAAGCACCTGATTTGAAGCCACTGGGAGCAACATCCAAGAGGTTGGTGAGCAACATGTTGTTCATGAGCCACTGGTTGGGGATCACTGGTATAAGGTGTAGGAGCCCTGTATTTTACATCTGCCTAATGCAGTAAATACAAAGTTTTGTACCTTCTACCCACAGGCACTACTTCAAGTA
Source organism: Xenopus petersii (assembly GCA_038501925.1). Taxonomy (NCBI): domain Eukaryota; kingdom Metazoa; phylum Chordata; class Amphibia; order Anura; family Pipidae; genus Xenopus; species Xenopus petersii. Next base: position 169,403,984 of record CM076680.1, on the reverse strand, counting down.
CATAATGAATGGACCATGATTTGATGTATATGTGGATACTAATGGGCCACCTAATTCTGGTCACTTCTGAGCAATTCACTATGTAACATCAATCTTTGAGCTTGATGGAGGAGCCTTGTAGGGAAAAAACATATTGCATGTTTGTCCCATTTAAAATGATTGCTAAAGTGGATGATCTGATTATTTAATAACATTTGGATTTGCTTTTTTTTTTATACAAATCATATATATATTATCTAAAAATGTGTTTTTTTTAAATAATCTTTCTAAAACTCTAAAAAATCAAGATTAATGAAGTGTAAAAACCACAAAAAAACCTCTAATACAAAAGTTCTCCAAGGAAAAGCAGTCAAGGTCCCATAGAAGTCAATGGGAGCTGCGCTGATCCCATTGAACATTTTTTTTAACCATTCTGGCTTTTAGAGGGTTTCAAAGTTTTTTCCGCAAAACTTGAATTGTTAGAAATATTCATATTTTTTCCACTTTTTTCCACTCGTACTATTTATATTCGCTTTGTTTAATAACTTTCAAGGCTTTTATGGTTTCAATGAAAGAATTTCATATTTAAAAGCTCTAATAACATAAAAATTCGACCTTTAATAAATGGGCCTCCCCCAGTCAATGACATCACCTGTCTCGGGTTCTGTGGGAAGTGCAACAGGAGGAAATGTTTTCAAATAACGTTTTGCTTCCATAGCAGCAGACAAAAATACTAAGTAAACTTTCAGCTTCACAAAAAATACTCCCCCCCACCCAAAAAAAAAAAAAATATTGAATAATACAAAGGATAATAGATGATGAAGATAGATATCCGTCCAGAACAATGTAAAGTTGTTATTTCATACCAAATAAATAAAGTTCATGTTTCAAGCTCATGGAAACACTTGGAAGGAGTTGCTGAATGCAAAACATCTTATGGGAATGTCACAAGAGCCTACTTTTTGGGGGGAAATTTCAACACAACCAAGTGTTGACAGATAATGAGCTGGAATTTTCATTCCCTGAAGCACTGTTGTTCTTACACCTCAGGATAACTTCTAAATTTTACTTACCTTTGACTGTAGAGATATTTTTGGCAAGGAAACAATTCAGAGAAACTGGAGAAAATCCCCTTATATAGGTCCCTGTACAGAAGAACTACACAAATCATTCAAAATGGAAAATATGGGCAAAATATTTTATTTACAAATATAATAACGACTTGTTTTATCTCTATTGTTTTATTCCCTTATAATAGTGACCATGATGGGGTATCAGGACCTCCTACTTGTCTGTCTCTGTTTCTAGAAGTAAGTTGAGCGAATAAAAAGATCTTCAGTTCTTAGATTTCATATAGCTTGGAGCCTAGATGACCTGGGATTCAAAAGTTTTCATTCCAGATTTGAACATTTAGGTAGGAAAATTACTTTTAAATCACGTTGGGCTGTAAGGTGGTCTATTAAATGAAGTAAAAATGCAATTTTTATCCAATACATTGATGATGTTTCCGTATAATCTAAAATTTATTAGGAAAAAAAGGGTTCCCATGTAGAGTTTTTATGTTGTTGCTGCTCCTAATGTGGTGAAAATCCCTTTTCAACAAGAGTCGCCATATTTAAACAAAGCCATATCCTTGGTTAGCAACAGAGTAATGTGACCATAACATTATTTCCAAGAAACATTTTCAACTGGGAGCAATTTTACGCTAAGGTATATCATGTAACCGTTTGCAAGGATTACAGAATTCCAGAGCAAAACCATAACTAAAACTGTGATTTCATGAGATTGGCATTAGAAACCTGCTTTGTAACATTACTTGTGGAAAAGACGGCTGTTACATTTAGAAAGAAAAAGGGGCACAGTGAAGTATTTTATTTAAAGGAGGCCACTTCTAATAGGAAAAGATTACATTTGAACAAAAAAATTTATATTTATAGCAGAATCCCATTTTTACATTTCCCAAAGGACTGTGACAAAATATTATAAATTCTAGGAAAATGTTAAATCTGGAGGAAATTTTACGTAGCCACAGCTTCTAACTGAACTGGCAGTGGACTTAGTCAAGTGGTTCCAAGATCATTCATGAACATAAAATGATACAGCCATGAACCTAGAACCTTCAATGAGCAGTTAGGTTAAAGGGTTCCAAAACGGTCAAAATTATTGCCATTGAAGAGGAAATAGTGGAAAAAAATATACGTCTATGCCAGAGACCAAATGGGTTAAGGTTTTGGTCTTAGTGATTCTTGTGCTATAGCAGTCCCAGCTGAAGGTCCACTTTTTGACTTGGGTCCTTGCAACTCTTAATAAGGGCCCCATTAGCTCATGAAATTAGTACAGATATAGAAAAATATCATTGTATCAGTCACTGACTCGAAGTTTCAATGAATATTTAGGACAGAAAGGCACATATTTACCCCAATTTTCACTCTAACTGACCTTCAAGCTGGGATTTTACATTCAGCTAGCAGAGCAAGTAGTTATTCTCCCAAATTCTTACGTTAACTGGCCTTAAAGGAGAACCAAACCCTTCATATTAAAATCCCCTACCCTCCATAGACCCCCTGCTCCCTCCCATTATAGGTGTTACCCTCAGTATATGCCCCTAACTCTTTACTTACCTCTCATTGCAGATTCAGCACATTCGAGTTCACGGGTGCCATCTACTTCTCTTCTGTAATCTTCGTGAAGTAAGTGCCGTATCGGGCATACGCAGTTGGAGCAGTCAGTTTTAAAGGGGAAGGAAACCTAGTCGGCCCCTCCCCGTGTGTTGCCAACCCTCCCTCCTCCCCCCTTGGCCTACCCGTCCCGCTGGGCAAATGCCCCTAACTTGTTACTTACCCTTCTGCGCAGGTCCAGTCCAGGGAGTTCACAGACGACATCTTCTTCCACGTGATCTTCTTCCTGCTTTGACCGGCTTTTTGGCGCATGCGCAGTAGGAGCATTTCGCCGGTACTGATCTAGTGCGCATGCGCCAAAAGTCACAAAGTGACTTTTGGCGCATGCGCAGTAGATCGTACCGGCGAAATGCTCCAACACACGGGAGGGGGGGAGGGTTTTTGCGCCGACTAGGTTTCCTTCCCCTTTAACAACTGCGCATGTGCCGAAGCACCGGAAGAAGACCTGAAGCTTAACGAAGAGAAGAAGATAGTGCCTGTGAACTTTGATGCGCTGAATCTGCAACAAGGGGTAATTAAAGAGTTATAGGCATTTACTAAGGCTAACACCTAGGTTGGGGTTGGACGCAGGGAGTGGGTCTATGTAGAGTAGGGGGGATTTTAATATAAAGGGTTTGGTTCTCCTTTAAGGCTTATTGCCCTATGCCAAGGGAACACAGTCCTACAGTTTGGAAACAATTCATTTTAACCAGGTGATTGTTGCAGCAATGTTTTACATATATACGTAACCTTGTCACCAGCTAACCAACGAGATGGTCTGATCAAACGTAAACATAAATTGAATATAAAGTGGAGTTCATAGCCAAGAAGTCTGTAAAATGTCTTAGTTAAAGAAATAACTTCTAGTAGGATTCCTTAAAACTGTATACCTGAAGCAGAACCTCACTGTCAGATTAAACTATTCAGTCTTATAGAAATGTAATTATGAAAACAAAATAAAAGCAGATTTACATACAGACAGTAGTTCTTTAAAAAATAACGAGGAACCGTTATAATAAAAATGATCATAAATTCATTTGTTTGCAAGAGGTTTATTTTCACAGCAATCAGTCCATTGAAGGGTGGAAGTGATTCATTTCAAGGAGCTGAATGAATCTCCCTATTGCAAAGAGGATTATTGAGTAAAAATGCACATCGATTTTTAAAGACTCTATATTTCCTTTTGGTTTCAAAGGATTCCCCTTCTTTTTTCATTCATTCTCGTGACCAGTAGTTTAGAGTGAATTTTAAACAAGAGGGACTACTGACCTTATCCAGGAAACCAGAGGTCATTAACCTGGAGATCATAAATGGACCTCCTAATATGGAACACTAAACCCCTTGCCATTATTTAGAGTTAAAATGTAGATACTGTCTACATGACTCAATTATACCTTGGGTGGTAATCCTTCATGAAGAATCGTATGTGTCCTGCTATTCTTCTAATATTTTATTAGATGGAATAACTGTCAACTTCCAGGCTAAATAATAGATGCTGGGTTGTCATGAACTGCTAACCCCCCTGTCCTGGCCAAATGGCACCCACTCAATTATTTTCAGATTTACAGCAACCCAACCATACCTTTGACCTTAAAACACTCTTGTCTGCATCTATTTTTCTTTAAATGTTCTTGTTTATAATGATATTGCTGCCTATTATGATCTGGTATGGTAGACAAGGAGAGCAGTGAATCCAAGAGTTATGTTTATCCGTAACTGTCAGGAACATCTCACCAACTGCATTAATAGTAATATATGTTGTATACATGTAGGATCGGGCAAGGTCTGTCTAAAATTATACATACTTAAAGCTAAATGAAGACAAGACCTAATCCATTATAACAGTGGTTGAGTCAAACACATTTTCTCATAAGCTTAGAGTTAGGTAAATGTAAGGAGCCTCACATTTCCTTTCCTTGCTGAAAGGTTTATTATCTCATTCATACTTTGTATGTAAACAGATCCGTTTCCAAATTAAACTAGTTGTGGGTTTTCTTTGCTTTGGGTTCTAAAAGGGCTTTCTTCTACTGGTTTAAGAAATGATTTGGTATTTAACCTGAGGGAACTTTCAGAAAGTAAGCTCTGGATTTAATCTTAGACAGCGCAGGTCAAGAGTCAGGGTGCCCAATTTCACTAGAAGAGGATAGCCGCTCATTTCCAATTATAGCGTTCAAAATATTTTAAGGCTGTAAAACAATTCTTCCCAGCTGCAGTCCTGAAGGACTTGTTTTTGGAGATACAGACACTTGATACACTCATCTGTAATTATATAAATAAATATGACTCGAATTGCCAGGTCTTGAATGTTGAACTTGAAGATGGAAGCCTGGAAGCTATGGGAAGTGTGGGCACAAACATTCATTGTTTTATGACTACACAATGGAATATTATAGGCACAGGCAACACAGAACATAGTTACACTATTACTGAGGCTTTTTAAAGACACTCCTCCCAAGTTCAGCATAGAACTCTCAAATGTGCAATTTACATTTTTGTAATGTTCTCTTGTGATCTGCAGGCAAGCATCTTCTGTTTATTCATTATATTATATGGGCTGCATATAATAAAAGCTGGCAATGTGCAGATTTACAAGGCGTTGCATTAACTTTATTACACGTGCCATTCTGTTGTCATTTTCATAAAACACTCTCCATTTGCTTGCTATTCAGAGTAATGCAAAGGGTCAATAATCAGATGACAAATGTTCAGAAGCAAGTTGAGTAGAAGCACTAGAATGTTACTAGAGATCTTACAGAGGAGAATAAAGAAAGAAAGGCCAAAGTGTTTTGGAGGAATTGGATTGAAATGAAGAGATTCTGAAATGGGAGGCCATTAAATATGGGGTTGATGTTCAAGAACTGAGAGGTGAGTGTTTTAATGTCATGTAGTATGAGCCTATATTTGTTGATCATTCATGAACATGAGGAAAGCTACTCCCCTACATAAATTATTTTTGTCCCTTTGTCTTTTCTGGAATGGCCATACTCATGTGGATTCAAGAAAGTTAAAGGGATTCTGTCATGATTTTTATGATGTCATTTTTATTTCTAAATTAAACTGTTTACACTGCAAATAATTCACTCTACAATATAAAATGTAATTCCTGAACCAGCAAGTGTATTTTTTAGTTGTAATATTGGTGTGTAAGTGCATCTCAGGTAATTTTGCCTGGTCATGTGCTTTCGGAAAGAGCCAGCACTTTAGGATGGAACTGCTTTCTGGCAGGCTGTTGTTTCTCCTACTCAATATAACTGAATGTGTCTCAGTGGGACCTGGATTTTACTATTGAGTGCTGTTCTTGTATCTACCAGGCAGCTGTTATCTTGTGTTAGGGAGCTGCTTTCTGGTTACCTTCCCATTGTTCTGTTGTTAGGCTGCTGGCGGGGGAGGGAGGGGGTGATATCACATGATAGTACAGCAGTAAAGAGTGACTGAAGTTTATCAGAGCACAAGTCACATGACTAGGGGCAGCTTGGAAACTGACAATATGTCTAGCCATATGTGAGATTTCAAAATTAAATATAAAAAAATCTGTTTGCTCTTTTGAGAAATGGATTTCAGTGCAGAATTCTGCTGGATCACCACTATTAACTGATGCATTTTGAAAAAAAATTTACCATGACAGGATCCCTTTAATATCTAAGATCAACAGATTTTTATTGAGCATGATAGTATTTGCTCAGATGGAGAAGTTTACTTCTTCATGACCTCATCATGCGTTGGAGTAAAGAAGTGTTTTTTCTTGGGTACTTTTTCATGCCAAATGTATTGAAGATTATGGGCATTTTTTGTGCATATTTCTTGCACCAAATTAATTTTTTCTATGTTTTTGCTCATGCTGAAAGCACGGGAGTCAAAGGATGTTTTTTCTTCCCAGTAAATTGCGTTCATTTTTTCCACTCATGAAATGTTATCACAATTATGTATTAGTCAAAACCTTACAAGAAATATAACCTTCTGTATATAATATGCAACACATGGGAGGGAGTATCATTTTTCAAAAATGTATTATGCTCAGCGATGGATATGGTTTTAGCATGTTTGTATCTAGGAAGAATAAAATGAATTACACATAATACATCAGTACTAATAGAATAAATGATTTACAAAATAAATATTTCAAAATAACCACTGGAAACTAAAATTAGTTTTACCAAAACAAAGATCTGTAATATGACAGAAAATATCAACTTTTTGTGCTCAAAACTGTTTATTGAAGATGGAAGGAGGCAATGAAGATTCTAACAAAGAATAAAAAAAATGTTAATACTTCAGTGTCTCAATGAAAAACAGGACTTTCGAAAGCAGAAACGAGCTGAACAGATGTGGCCAGGGCTATGCCAAGCTATTAATAAATTCTTTAAAGTTTAAAAATAGATTCTTGCATCAAAACACCATATATAAAAATGGAACATTTCTAGTTAAAGTTAAGTTGCTCTTCATTACATCAAAATGACCAGTTTCTTGGAGAATCAAAGAACCTTCGTATCAAAAAATACAGGATAAATGTTGTGAATCTTGTATATATTGGACTTTATTCAAAAGACATTCATTTGTTAGCCCAATATTCAGGATGCCTTCATCAGGACATGGTCTTTTTTTCATTAGAAAAATTGGCATCTTGCCAATGGTTGAAATCAAATGTCTATAAAACTTTATATATATCACATATGTGCACACTTTTGTGCTTAGTGATGAGCAAAACTGCGAAATGTAATGGTGAAATGCCATCAAAATTTCTCTCCAAATGCATTATATCAAATGCATTGGAGTCAATGGGCATTTTTTTCTCACAATCTTTACCTTGGGAAAAAAATATTTTTTTCTTTCAAAACAAAGCGCACTAAGAAATTCTAGTGCATATTCACATTTTCCACAAAAACACTAATTTTGCAGTGACAATTTGCCCTTCCCTAGTGTTTAATTATTCACTGTGAATTATTTCCAGTTTTCTAAATTAAACCCAGTTTAAACAGTTATCAAACCTAATGTAAGGCAAACTTTGTCTTCCATTCATATGATGATACCTACCAAATACAATGAACACAGATAAAAATGTTTGTAAAATTTAATATATTAACATACAGTAGCAACTTAAATTAAAAAAAGACACACATCCATCAAGTTAATAATTTTGTGACTATATATAACCTGCCAGTTGATCCAGAGGAAGGCAAAAAACCCTCCAAACCCTCTCCAATTTGCCTCAGAGGGGGAAAAATTCCTTCCTGACTCCAAGATGCAATGGGACCAGTCCCTGGATCAACTTGTACTATGAGCTATCCCGACATATTTATATATAGTTATCATATCACCCCTTAAGCACCTCTTCTCAAGCGTGAACATCCCCAGTTTGGCCAGTCTTTCCTCATAGCTAAGATTTTCCCTTTACCAGCTTAGTTGCCCTTCTCTGTACCCTCTCTAATACAATAATGTCCTGTTTGAGTGATGGAGACCAAAACTGTACGGCATATTCTAGATGGGGCCTTACCAGTGCTCTATACAGTGGGACCCCCTCCTCCCTTGACTCTCTGCCCCATTTAATACAACTCAAGACCTTATTTGCCCTTGATGCTGCTGACTGGCATTGCTTGCTACAGACAAGTCTATCATCTACAAAGTCCTTCTCCAACATGGAATTGTCTAACTCAGTCCTATTAAGTGTATAGAGCAAATAGCTTACATATTTTTATATCCCAGTTGCATAACTTTACATTTCATCTACCACTTAGCTGCCCAGATTGCCAGATTGACAAAATCCTGTTGCAAGTGCCACATCCTGGATGGAATTAATTGGGCTAATAGTTTTGTGTCATCTGCAAACACTGATACATTACTTACAATACCCTCCCCTAAGCCATTAATGAACAAATTAAATAAAAGTGGACCCAAAGCAGAGCCCCGAAGGATCCCCCTATGAACCTTACTCTAAGTAGAGAATGTACCAGTAGCCACCTTCTGTACCTGATGCTGTAGCCAGTTTCCGATTCGGTTCAAGTTACTTCATTAAGTCCTGTACTGTATGTGATCCCTTAACAAGCATTCAAATCATTTGCCTATCATGAATGTCAAATTTACTGGCCTATAATTGCCAGGCTGAGATGGTAATCCCTTTATATATACCGTATATACTCGTGTATAAGCCGACCCGTGTATAAGCCGAGGTACCTAATTTACCTAAGAAAACTGGAAAAATGTATTGACTCGTGTATAAGCCTAGGGGCCCCATGTCAGATTTCAAAATGTGAATGTGACCCAGCCGCAACAATTGGGGGACACTGGGCAGGTACCTGTTACTGTCTGTGACTGACTGTGTCGCCGCCCGGATTTCATGTTTGCTTCCCTCTGCCACCCCTATTTCATGTTTGCTTCCCTCTGCCACTTCCCCCCCATCTGTCGCTCTCCCCACCCTGGCTGCTCTTCCCTCTGTCCTTCCCTCTGTCACCTCTGCTCTTCCCTCTGTCACCTCTGCCCCAGCATCGCTCTCCCCACCCTGGCTGCTCTTCCCTCTGTCCTTCCCTCTGTCACCTCTGCTCTTCCCTCTGTCCTTCCCTCTGTCCTTCCCTCTGTCACCTCTGCCCCAGCAGGACTGCCTGTGTCGCCGCCCGGAGCAGGTCCAGGAGCTCCGGGCGGCGCGTCCTTCCCTGCCGGCGTTCGCTTTCAAAATGGCGGCGCCCATGGCCGCCACGTGGGTAGCGGCCGGCGCCGCTACCCACGTGGCAGCCATGGGCGCCGCCATTTTGAAAGCGAACGCCGGCAGGGAAGGACGCGCCGCCCGGAGCTCCTGGACCTGCTCCGGGCGGCGACACAGGCAGTCCTGCTGGGGCAGAGGTGACAGAGGGAAGAGCAGAGGTGACAGAGGGAAGGACAGAGGTATGACCCGCGTATAAGCCGAGTTTGAGTTTTTCAGCACATTTTGGGTGCTGAAAAACTCGGCTTATACGCGAGTATATACGGTATATGTAAATTCCAACAGATTTCCTCCAATTCATAGGTACCATACCATATAAAAGCAAGTCTGGAAAATGAAGTCAATAACAGGAAAATAATGCAATTAAACATTTGGGGGTTATTCTGCTCCCTTTATATTCTTGAGTAGGTATAAAAAAATATTTTTGTTAAAATAAGAAAAAACATCAAATTTTAAGAACCAATCAAAAGCAAAGTAAATGAAATTATAAAAAAAAATCTAGCTATAAGGACAACACTAATTGAATTTAATTACTATCTAATCCGGTAGTGATGAGTAAAACTTCATCGTTTCATTTTACCAAAAACTGTGAGAAATAGCTGTAAAATTTTGACAAAAGCATCAAAGGATGTTTTTTCTTGAGTCAAATCCATTGGGGTTAATAGGTATTTTTTCGCACATCAAGTACATTTTTGCATTTCCAGTGCAAAAACACAATTTGTTTTCCGGTCAAACAAAACGCATTCATGAATTTTCCTGCAAAATCCTGTATCAGGTGAAAAAAATTGCACATAAAACAAAGTCTATAGTGTTTATTTTTGCTTAAATACAATTAACATATTGAATCCCTATTCGTGAATAAATACTATAAGAATCTGGGGCGTCCAATTATGTAAACGAAATTAAACAACATTACTGCGTTTTGGTGTTGTTTAACATTATTTTTGTTTACCTTTGTATAGGGCTGGAGAAGTTTTACCATTGACTATGATGTTTTATTTGCTCATTTGAGGCCTTAAATGTTTAAGTTTTGCCCCCTTAATCTACTAAAATGAAGGAAGTGACGAAGACATAGAACAGAGGGGGAAATGTTTATTTACTCAACTTACTTCCACAAAGATCTAAGTGGTGGGCGTCTTTAATTATGAATGGGTGCTACATTTTCACAACAATCAATTATAGCATGTGCTTATGAATACACAACTTATAGTATATAGAACAATTTAGTAATACAAGTAGTAGTTGGCAGTCGCACTCATGAAATGTCTGTTTGATGCCCAAAACAATCGTAGATTTATCAAAAATTCCAAAAAATCAATTATACCAAAGGGACAGGGGTACCTTAGGGCTCCATGGTCCCTGAGGTCCTCCCTCCTACTGCATTTCACATCACTAGATGCTTCATTAGAGGAAGGGTCCAATAACGTAAAAACATGAGGAGCTCAGGGACCATGGAGAACGGGGGTACCACTAGGGTTTCCATGTGTCCAGTTTTCACCAGGACAGCCTGGTTTTTGGAAGGGCTCTCCAGGTGAAAACTGCCTGTCTGAATTTCCAAATTAGGACATTGAAGTTAATGGCATGGCTTCCCCCTGATGCACCAGACCTGCCCCAGATTGTCACCTGCCCCCAGCATCACCCACCCTGCCCCTGACATCACACACCTCGCTAACGACATCATCCATCCCGCCCCCTGCCAGGAGTTTATCTAAGGTGGCAACCCTAGGTACCCCTGTTGATTTTTTTGAATTTCAGATAAATATGAATTTAAGGAAGTCTCCATTTAATGCATTACATGAGGATGCTCTTTTATAAAATAAGGAGTGAAACCAGTGTCTTCCAGCATGTAGCACTCAATCACACCACCTTGTGACTGGTCATAATTTGTTTTAACCTCAATTCTTCTCGGTGACTATTTTCAGATTGAGTGTTGTGGCAGCTGGGTGTTAATCCCCCTCTAATTGAGAAGTATTATGAATTAAATATATGTTTTCTTTATAATAAGTGGGTGTAGAAATGGTTCAATTTCCTCATTTTGTTTTGTTAGCTAAAAGAATGTAGAGCCTACGTACAGAATGTGAGTATGAAAAGTCAGACGCCAGGTCTGCAAGTGCAAAGTTCTATTATTGGCCTTAGGTTCAGTTGGGTATGACTATACATCTTTAGAATAAATGAGCAATCTACTACAATCTACAAATGTATTTAGAAGGGATTGAAAGTTATCCTTACCACCATTGTACCATTGTACTGTCCTAATGACCTACAGATTTTCCAGCAATGACTAATGTCATTGAAGTCACCATAAGAAATTTACAGTGAGAATATAATGTTGCTCACATAAAAAATTGTTGCGTGTAAAAAAAAATGTTAACGCCCATTGACCAATGCTTTTCGCAAATTTTTCCCGGTTTCACAAATTTTTCTTTAAAAGGATTCGGTCAGGATTTTTATGATGTAGTTTTCATTTCTAAATGACACTGTTTACACTACTAATAATTCACTCTACAATATAAAATGTCATTCCTGAACCAGCAAGTGTATTTAGTTGTAATATTGGTGTGTAGGTGCAACTCAGCTCATTTTGCCTGGTCATGGGCTTTCAGAAAGACCCAGCACTTTAGGATGGAACTGCTTTCTGGCAGGCTGTTGTTTCTCCTACTCAATGTAACTGAATGTGTCTCAGTGGGACCTGGATTTTACTATTGAGGGTTGTTCTTAGATCTATCAGGCAGCTGTTCTCTTGTGTTAGGGAGCTGCTATCTGGTTACCTTCCCATTGTTCTGTTGTTTGGCTGCTGGAGGGGGGGGGAGGGAGGAGGTGATATCACTCCAACTTGCAGTACAGCAGTAAAGAGTGATTGAAGTTTATCAGAGCACAAGTCACATGACTGGGGGCAGCTGGGAAACTGACAATATGTCTAGCCCCATGTCAGATTTCAAAATTAAATATAAAAAAATCAGTGTACTTTTGAGAAATGGATTTCAGTGCAAGTCTGCTGGAGCAGCACTATTAACTGATGCTTTTGGAATTTTATTTTTCCCATGACAGTATCCCTTTAAGGTTGATCAAAGTCTATAGAATGAGAGAAATCCATGCTACAATGAGTAAGGGTGGCCATACACAGACAGATTAAAGCTGGCGAAATATCGACCCTTTAGACTGATTCAGCAGCATTCCAACGGGTCTACCCGTCAGGCCAAAAATTGCCCAGATATCAATTGGGCAGGTTTGATTTTTTTTGCTGATTGAGGACTGCATCAACTAGCCGATGCGGTCCTCGATTGCCTAAAAAATTAAACCTGCCCTATCGATATCTGCCCGATTTTTGGCCTGACGGGGAGACCCGTGGGTGCTCATCTCCTTCGTTGTAATCTCATATCCCTGTGCCTTTGGTGGGTATATTGGCTTAAGATCCGCTCGTTTGGCAACCTTGTCAAACGAGAGACAAATACAAGAGTCCTCTGCACTCAACCCATTATCAATATATTTAAGACAGAGACATTTTGTGCTACTGCTACTGAAAAACGCCTTACCCTTTAAACAAAACAGGGATTGTTTGTCCATATATTGCAATATTTTTAAGCTGAACAACTACGTCAAAGTCATCCCATATCTGGCCAGTCCTATGCTCAATTTTCATCTTATTCATTAAGAATTCTATTGCTTCATTATACATTTTATAAAAGGGACGAATACGTTTTACCTGCAACTTACTTGCTGCTTTCAAAGTAAAACTCCCAAACTTGGCTGCCCTTTTATTAGCCACCAGTGGGATCACCTGACTATAGCTGGGAAGGGTGGGAGCTACAACATGGAGCTGGTCACTGCTCCTGTATAACTATAACAAACAAGGGAAAGTTGTGCTCACCACTAGTTTTTAAAACCATTAGGCGGGGGTGCAATGAGGGTGTGACCACAAAATACATATAGACAAATACAAGATTCCTCTGCACTCAACCCATTATCAATATATTTAAGACAGAGACATTTTGTGCTACTGCTACTGCATACTGACGTAGTTGGCCAGCTTAAATATATTGCAATATATGGACAAACAATCCCTGTTTTGTTTAAAGGGTAAGGCATTTTTTCAGTAGCAGTAGCACAAAATGTCTCTGTCTTAAATATATTGATAATGGGTTGAGTGCAGAGGAATCTTGTATTTGACTATATGTATTTTGTGGTCACACCCTCATTGCACCCCCGCCTAATGGTTTTAAAAACTAGTGGTGAGCATAACTTTCCCTTGTTTGTCAAACGAGAGGATCTTATCGTGTATGGCCACCTTAAGTCACGTCTGGAATGGAACAGCACCTATTGTCTAATTCACAGCAATGGAACCCCAACAAAACAACCTTTTCAAAATGAATTCATGACAATTCAAAGTCAACAAATAAAATCCAAGAGCGATGAACTAATATAGCGTCAGGAAGGGAAATATCTGAGCAGTAATAATACTAATGCACTCTCTCTTTTCATTTCTGCCCCAAAATTGTTTACCCATTCTGCAAAATAATAATAACAATGGCTGTTTTACTTCCTAGCAGTTTCCTTCTAAATTCATTCAGGGTGAATGGCAGATTCCTAAGTCGTGTCAAGTTTCACATCACCATAGAAACAAACGAGAAGGCAGTTTCATTAATCATTTAGAGCTGGAGAAGTCTAGGTCAGTCTGATTGCAGCATATAGAGTATCATCCTAGCGCCGCATGGGACTCAGTTGATTTGAATTAAAAAAGATTACGCTGCCCCTTGGACGCCCAGAATCATCAGTTTAAGTTCTCAAGTAACAGTGGTCTCTGGAGCCGCTCGGATTAGGGACTGAAGCTATGCATTTGATTTTCAGGACTCAGTGAAACTCTAGATGAGCGCAGGTGTCTAAAGGGAGAAAAGACAAAGATCACATATAGCTTTTGCCATACTTGTTGCCGTCCTTTTGAAACCAGAAACAATAACTCAGTTTTATTTCCAAAGTGACAGTCGGTGCATTATTTTTTTTAACCGTTAACTGATACGGGCGTTTGAATCGCTTGTGATCCGACTCTAATTCTCTCGCGGGGTGCGAGTTCTTCGATTACGGTGGGACGGGGTCAGAAGTTAAATCCACGTGATGGGGGAGAAAGAGAAAAAAACAAAAACTAGTTATTACCTTCATTCGTAAAGGACCGTATCGTGTAAGGAGCATAATGTCTCATGAAATATTTTTTCTTAAGTTTTTAGAACATATCCAGCATTCCAGCCTGCAGGTGTACATTAATATACAGGGATGGTATCTGTTATCCGGAAACCCATTATCCGAATTACGGAAAGGCCATCTCACATAGATTCCATTATAATCAAATAATCCAAATTTTTTAAAAATGATTTCCTTTTTCTGTGTAATAATAAAACAGTCGCTTGTACTTGATCCCAACTAAGATATAAGTAATCTTTATTGGAAGCAAAATCGGCTTTTTGCATTTATTTGACGTTTACATGATTTTCTAGTAAACTTAAGGTATGAAGATCCATACGCGAAACGCGTCAATCTACGTTCCGTAAAGTGCCTGTTTTACTTATGGATGAATAAAACTTTGGAGTTTTAAATTTACCTGTATACGGAACGATCTTCTTTCTGCAATGAAGATCCAAATTACAGAAAGATTCGTTATCCAGAATTCCCCAGGTCCAGAGCATTCTAGATAACAGGTCCCATATTTGTACCCCAAAATTGTATTTTTAACCATAGTGACAAAAGGATTTTATTGGTTCCAGGAAGATACTTCCTACAATATTTACCCAAAAAACAAAGGCAGACCCCAAATTTTCTTTTATGTAGGGGGCAAAAAAATTAGAAATCATTTTTATTTAGGTCACAATGTTGCCTGAATATTACAATTTAAGCAGTCCAGCCCAAATTGTGACGCTACAATATTAATGTATCAATATTAAAAGTTACTTTAGAAGAAGAAAATGGCTTGACAAATATTCTTCATCCATGTTTCATCCCATACATGGGCCGATATAAGCTGCCGACAGACTAAAGGTAACCATACACGGTAAAATCTGCTCGTTTGGCAAGGTCACCAAACAAACAGATCTTAACCTGATAGGCCCACCAAACGCAGGGCGATATCAGGTAAATTACAATGAAGGAAATGGCCACCAACGGGACAAGGACATCACCAACTAGACGATGCGGTCCTCAACTGTCAAGAAAAATCAAACCTGCTGATTGATTTGGCCTGATATTGATCGGGGGGTCCCGTCAGAACAACCCATATACGGGCAGATAAACTGCCAAATTGGTCTAAAGGACCAGTATCGGCAGCTTTAATCTGCCTGTGTATGGCCACCATAAATTGGCAGTTTATTGGGCAGTGTATGGGGCCTACCGATGGGCTGTTCCATTGGTTTGTTGATGCGGTCCTGGGTCCGACTGCCTCAATTCTCTGGTTTGTGATCCGATCATTGGGCCCTAGGGCCCACGATCGGATAAGCCCGATATCACCCACCTCAAAGTGGCATATCAGGGAGAGATCCACTAGTTTGTTGACCTCTGTATATATGACCACCTTTATTGTGATGACATCATGGCATTATTCTTGATATTCTGGGGGTTTTTTGGCCCGTTTCTTTTGTTTTTATAAGATTTTATTTTGCATAATTTTCCATTACAAAACAAATAGAAAAACAGAAAGATAAAGGAAAGAGAGAAGTGACATCAAGGTACAAATGATAAAATATTCAGAACTGACAGTATTAAAGATGAATAAACATATTGTTATATTATATTAAAAACAATATAAAAACACAAGTGGATAAACGGGCGCAGCATCTCAAAACAAGCTTTGCTGGATGAAGAACTTGTATCCCAGTCACAGGTTCATTCGGATCCCATTAGGTATATGGTTGACTTTGGCGTGAGGAGTCAGTAACAGTCCAGATCAGTTTGAGCATTTGGCTAAAGTGAATATTCCCTGGCCCCAGATAGTGTATCCGAGACCACCCACTGCTGGTAATTTATTGGCCCTGAGTAAACTTATAATGGGAGAAAGTAAACGAAACCTTCGCCTTGTGCTGACTCTTCCCCTTATGATGAGCAGGAGGATTACTCAGACTGTGAATGAAATGTGTAAATATTCTTGCTATAGTCAGCGGCCAGGAAACTAAAGTCATCTTTCAAATATATATTATATATATATATATACTGTATATATATATGTGTGTGTGTTTCTATATATATATATATATATATATATATATATATATATATGCCATTTCAGACCGCTAGAGGCCAATTTATTAAACTGGTCGAGGTTTTAAAGGGGAAAACTCGAATTTTTCATGGAAAACCAAACTCGAATTTTTAGATATTATTATTATTATCCCCCAAACCCGCTAATAATCTCAATGCGAAAACACTCCATCTCAAACCTGTCGAGGTCATGTAGAAGTCAATGGTCCGATTCCCAGAAGTTGTTTCTTGACATTGTGATCCGCGCTGGATGATCCAACAAAGTCAGGGTTTCGTCCGATAATCTGAAAAGACGAGTTTTCACAGCGACAATTCTATAAGGTCGAGTTTTTGGAGAGTCAATCGTACGATACAAATTGATGTTGGTTTTGTTGCAATGTTTTTTTTCGCTCCTTAAATTTATAGAAGGGAGTTTGCTGGACTCTGTTTTTATAAAAAAACAGATATTAATTCGAGTTTTAGTAAATAACCCCCTAAAACATCGAAATTTATTAAGTGCAAAAACCATTAAAAACTCTAATACAAAAATTCAGCAAGTGAAAATAGTGGAGGTCCTATAGAAGTCAATGGGAGCGACACTGATTATATTGGACTTTTTTTCTCCCTTCTGATTCTGGGAGGTCCATTTATTAAAGGCTGAATCTTAGTGGTACTAGAGCTTTTTGAAACCTCAATTAAACTCTATTTCTCTAAAACCAAGCATGCCATGAAAGTTATTAAAAGATCTGAATTTAAAAAGTTTAAATGGAAAAAAGTGCTGAACAACCTGAAATAGATCAGTGCAGCTCCCATCGGCGCAAATTCACTAAGCGCCGAAGCGCCGAACGCTAGCGTTAATTCGCTAGCGTTTGGCATTTTTCGCTAGTGTGCAAATTCACTAACGAACGCTGGCGTAATTTCGCTAGTGTTACTTCGCACCCTTACACCAGGCGAATTTTCGCTAGCGACGTAACTACGCAAATTCACTAACTTGCGCAGTGTACTGAACACTCCCTTTTACGCTAGACTTCCTTCGCCACCTCAGACCTGGCGAAGCGCAATAGAGTAGATAGGGATTGTTTCAAAAAAAGTCAAATTTTTTTCTAAGTCCCAAAAAACGCTGTCGTGTTTTCTACATGATGGGTGATAGGCTGAAAAAGATCGAAAATATTTTTGGGGCTCCCCTCCTTCCCCCCTACATTTCCTGACTCATGGCAACTTACCTAGACAGTGGGCACATGTGTAGGGCAAAATAACATTTATATTTGCTGATTTGAAGGTTTTCTAGGCATTTGTAGTGCTAATACGTGTTCCTCCATTGAAATTTGAATTTCGCGGCATATGTAAATGAACCATCGCTAGCGAAACTTCGCTTCGCTTGGCGAATTAACGCTAGCGCAACTTCGAAAACTTACGCTACCCCTGTGCGCAACTTCGGATTTTAGTGAATTTGCGGAGCACTGGCGAAAATACGCCTGGCGAAGTGTGGCGAAGTGCGGCGAAGTTGCGCCTGGTGCAACTTCGCATCTTAGTGAATTTGCCCCATTGACTTCTATGGGCCTCAACTGATTTTACTTGGAGGAGTTTTGTATTAGAGGTTTTGTGTTTTTTAGACCTAATAAACCACAAATAGTAAGAGATTCATTGAAAATTTTGATTGTTAGCAAATGACCCCCTTAGAGAAATAAAATGTTATCATAGAGAATAATTTGTGGAAATAAAAGGAAATCTGAATGTTAGTAAATAGGCCCATTAGCTGTTTTTGGATTATATTTGTTATTATTTTAGAGTTTTAGAGATTTCAGATTTTTTTAGCATGTTGTTCAGTGTTTTTTTTTTGTTTATCCATTTTATATTTGGATCTTTCCATAAATGACATGACATTTGTGGTTTTAGGGAAAATGAGTCTATTTGTATTTTTTAATAACTGCTAAAATGAGAATGTTGAGAAAAGGGCCTCCCCATGACAGATTTATTATTTTCAGAATTTTTAAGAGTAAATCATTTTTATTCTGATGGTAGTAACGTTTCCCATCAAAATAACCCACAAAATAGGATCTGTTTACAAGGTCAACTTGTCCATTCCAGTTATGGTGGAAGTTTCAACAATAATCTCTTGGACACCAGAATTTACACATCTCAGCCTTAGGCACAAATATGTTTTCAAACATTTTTCACCAAGTCCACTACAGATTTAAGAGGGAGATGTAAAAAAGAATCCCCATTTCATTGTTTGCATTAGAATTTAGCCCCATGGAATTTAATGGGATTCTGTCATGATTTTTATGATGTCATTTTTATTTCTAAATGACACTGTTTACACTGCAAATAATTCACTCTACAATATAAATTTTCATTCCTAACCCAACAAGTGTACTTTAGTTGTAATATTGGTGTGTAGGTGCATCTCAGGTCATTTTGACTGGTCATGTGCTTTCAGAAAGAGCCAGCACTTTAGGATGGAACTGCTTTCTGGCAGGCTGTTGTTTCTCCTACTCAATGTAACTGAATGTGTCTCAGTGGGACCTGGATTTTACTATTGAGTGTTGTTCTTAGATCTACCAAGCAGCTGTTATATTGTGTTAGGGAGCTACTATCTGGTTTTCTTCCCACAGTTCTGTTGTTAGGCTGCTGGGAGGGAAAGGGAGGGGGTGATATCACTCCAACTTGCAGTACAGCAGTAAAGAGTGACTAAAGTTTATCAGAGCACAAGTCACATGACTTCGGGCAGCTGGGAAACTGACAATATGTCTAGCCCCATGTCAGATTTCAAAATTAAACATAAAAAAATCTGTTTGCTTTTGAGAAATGGATTTCACTGCAGAATTCTACTGGAGCAACACTATTAACTGATGTTTTTTGTGAAAAACATTTTTTACCATGGCAGTATCCCTTTAAAGAGGGTTCACGTGTTATTGGAGAGCATGGAGTAACTCCATGGGTGATATATATATGGACATGCTCAAGGTAACCCTACAAGACAGACAGGGCCAGTCACTTCTTCATTATAGAGAGTTGGGGATGAGGTGAAAGAATCCCTCTCAGGTAGAAGGAAATTTTAGGGGACAGATCCTGGGGCTTGGGCAGTGTTGGACTGGCCCGGCGGAATACCGTGAAAAAACCCGGTGGGCCCCGACCCTTAATGGGCCCTCGCCAGGCCAGACCCCTCTCCCGATTAGATTGTACTAACAAAAAAGTTTTCTTTAGGCATCGCCATTCACGCAAGCGTGCCAAGCGGTCGCCTTCCAAGCGGGCATGCTGAGCGGCGCCTCACAATAGGGGGGCAGGGGGGGGTCGGAGGGGGCCCTGGACAGTAGTCCCTGTGGGCCTCAGGCCCCCCAGTACGACCCTGGGCTTGGGCCCAGAATATAAGGGCCAGTCAGAGTGTAATTTTCCTGTTGTCAGTGCCTTATATTGATAGGACTGGGACTCCAGCTAGAAGTGGTAGTGACACCATTAACTCCACTGCTACACACCAGTGAGGAGCCCTTATTGAAATGGGAGGGGTAATTAGTATCCTGTCAACTATCCAAAATAGGTTTGTGGAATCCTTATTTGCTTTACTTTTCAATAAAAAAAAATTGAGTGTAATTACTCAGACAAGGTATATCACACCACTCTGACACACATCTTTCAATTAATATGAAGGTCCAACTTGGGTATAACGAGTTGAGTAGGACTGAAGTCAGAAAAGATACAGGAAGATTAGAGTCCCCATAGGATGAATGGCTGGCTAATCCCACAAATCACTTCACTGGACGCCCGCAAGTTGGTTTTAAGTCCATTATTTACCTTATTTGAATGACTTATTAGTGTTGACATTTTCCAATATGATCTTTTGCAATGGAAGTCATGGAGACCATCCCTAAACAACGTAGAGACCCAACGTTAATGATACAGTTGCAGCAACTCATGGGACTTTTTCCATTGGACACTGCTGAGCGGCTCTCATGTTTTCTATGGGTAAATCACCGAAACAACAGCTGGTCTTTCAAACACTCTGAACTCCCAGCATGTCTTTCATTGCAATGTTCTGTAACACTATTTCAAAGAACAGTCCTCTAAGCCCTATTAACGGCTCTATTCTCTGAAGCACCAAATATATGACAGTGAAGAGTGAGTTTGATGAATTCCTCTGGATCACCGTCTGTTACATATCAAGGCAAATTGACCAGTGCAGAACACAATTTTGGAGTGGAGGGTGTAAGCGCATGTGACAGTTACATGGGTTTTATGTGTTTAGTAAAATAGAAACTATCTACATGGTGTCCCGTTGATATTAAATATGTGCACTAAACACATGTAGATCATGATCTTTAGATACGCCACTCTTTTTTTTAAGCCGAGCGGAATACGAAATCCTCCTTCTTTATTTTTGATTTTTTTACTTTTTAATTCCATTCTTTATTATTTTGTTCATTCTTTATTTTTGATGTTTTATTAGATTACTTATTAGATTTTGTTGCACCAACACTCCAACTCCTTTGCCAGAACTATTAAAAGCTTTATCGAGTCTAACACTAATGGAAACCAGGGAAGTTTTCAAAGTACAGGTATAGGATCCCTTATCCGGAAACCCGATATCCAGAAAGCTCCGAATTATGGAATGGCTGTCTCCCATAGACTCCATTTTATCCAAATAATCCAAATTTTAAAAAATAATTTCCTTTTTCTCTGTAGTAATAAAACAGTAGCTTGTACTTGATCCCAACCAAGATATAATTAATCCTTATTGGAACAAACCCAGCCTATTGGGTTTATTTAATGTTTATATGATTTTCTAGTAGACTTAAGGCATGAAGACCCAAATTACAGAAAGATCCGTTATCCGGAAAACCCCAGGTCCCGAGCATTCTGGATAACAGGTCCCATACCTGTAGTAAACAAATAGGGTCAATCATCAGCATCAGACTGGGGGGGTCCTGGCCCACTGGGGCTGTCACATCGGGGCCCACACACACCCTCCTGGACCCCCTCCATTACCCCCATGGGCCCTGCGTTACACCCCTCCAGGGAGAGGTCAGGGAGCAGCACAGCCCATTGGGAAATGGGTCTGGGCCATTTGGGCCAATCTTTACAGCAGTGCACTCCGGACCTCCATAGAAGACCTCCAAATTCAGGTTAAGAAATTATATATGTTTTATTTTTACATTTGACATACAAAACATCGCCATTGGGGCCCACCACATTTTTTCCCAGTGTCCCCCAGCCCAGCTCCACCCTGTCAATCACAACTAAAAAAAAATCTTAAACCAAAATTGTCTAGTTCATGAAATGCCTTAATAATAACTAGGGTAGCGCATAATTAATGGGTTTTATGAATGAAGGAAATGAATAATAAAGCCAACTTTTAATTGATGGAGCTGTAAATTTTAGGATACAACTCCAGCTGTAATTTCAGAGCCGTGAACTAAAAGTGTTCAGATCATCTTCAACCTTTTGGAACACTCAAGGGGAACCCCCGTGTAATGTTAAAGAAAACCCCCTCCGACTGTTTATTTTGTAATTGAAGGAGTAGCAACCGGGGGCCACAGATTATTTACGGTTTACAAAAAAAGAGATTCTAAATATAGAAATTGTTTTCTGTCCTATCATTTTGGAAACGAGAACTTGCCATTCTCCAATTCCAGATCCTCACTGGTGTCATAATTAGCACTTTGCACTGGTAAACACCCAAGTGGTGGAAATTCTAGTTCTAGGGAAAGGGTCAGACTGAGTGCTCCTGACCTTCACCCCAGCTCTCCCTGTTTTTTAAGATTTTTAAGTTTTGAGAGTCCAGGAAAAGGTAACAACCCCAGTGGGATATATAATATATGAAGACAATGAAGATAGTGAAATTACATCTCAAATTTCAAATTCATCATGAAAATGCAAATTAAAAAATTGCTTGGATTTTGAGAATACAACTCCCATTGATATCTACATGAACTTGAGGGCTTTCTGATGCTTCCTGCTGATTGGTTGCTATGGGTTACTGCACCTGGGCAAACTTAGTGCCTTTTATTACATAACCCCATGTAGCTCTAAAATCACAAATGCCATAAAAATGATAAAAGATCTGAATAAAAAAAATTACGAATGAAAATAACGGTCAAAAAAATGTGAAAACCCCAAAGTACGATTTAGAGAAACTCACGTTCTATAGACTTTCATTAATCGGCCCCTCAGTATAGTGATGAGCGTAAAAATTCACGAAATGCATTGAAGTCAGTGGGAGTTTTTTGTTATGGCAACTTTTTTGTCCAGATGTATTAAAGTCAATAGGCGTTTTTTCTTCTGGAAATTTTTTTGTCCAAATGTATTAAAGTCAGTGGCGTTTTTCTTGGGATGCACCGAATCCACTATTTTGGATTCAGCCGAACCCCTGAATCCTTCATAAAAGATTCGGCCGAATACCGAAGCGAATCCGAATCCTAATTTGCATATGCAAATTAGGGGTGGGAAGGAGAAAACATCTTTTACTTCCTTGTTTTGTGACAAAAGGTCACTCAATTTCCCTCCCGCCCCTAATTTGCATATGCAATTAGGATTCGGTTTGGCCGGGCAGAAGGATTCGGCTGAAACCAAATCCAGGTGAAAAAGCCTGAATCCCGACCGAATCCCAAACTGAATCCTGGATTCGGTGCATCCCACGTTTTTTCTTATGGCAACTTTTTTGTCAAAATGTATTAAAGTCAGGTGGTGTTTTTTCTTATGGCAATATTTTTATCCAAATGTATTAAAGTCAATGGGCTTTTTTGCTTTTTTTTTTTGCAATTTTTTGTCACACCGAATAACGAATTTGTGCCGCAATTTCCCCAAAAAAATTGCAGATGGCGAAATGCGGAATTTGCTGAGAGGCTGGCAAAAAAATGTACTAATCACTACTGCAGTGTATAATTGTCCTTTTGAGACATGGTGCTTCATATTATAGAAAGACCCAAGGTCCTAAGAATTCCAGATAATCTCATATACAGAATATATATATATATATACAATTCATCATACTGTATTGGCTGTAGAATGTAAGAAAAGTAGAAAAATTATAGTTTTGATCCCTTCCAGACTGGAACACTTTACTGGACAAAAGATAAAATAACAATTTACATAGCAAACATTATGGCCTGGCTGATTGTTTCCATAATTTTTAAAGTTCAATAATTTGCTAAAAGCCAAATAAACCTTTGATAAATAGGTATAACAAAGGTTCAAGTGCTGTTTATGGCGACTCTACATGTAAATTAATTTAGCTCTTGATGTGAGCTCCTAAAACAAATATTTTCTCTGCATGAATGGGGGACTTATAGTTCATTATTAGCGCTTCTTCCTTAAATAAATAAGGGTAGCTCCACGTGACAATGTACAGGTGCAGGGCTGGAAACAGAGGAGTCCGGCTCCCAAATTACATTCATTGTGTTTAGATGAGAAATAAGTAGTGATGGGCGAATTTATTCGGCAGGCGTGAATTCGGCGCGAATCCCAGCGATTCGCCACCAGCGAATAAATTTGCGAAACCGCTGTGAAAATTTGCAAATCCGGCGAATTTGCTCCGGTGTCCAAAAAACAGACGCCAGCGTCAAAAACGAGATTCCTGACGCCGTTTCGTGAATTTTTAACAGTTTCGCTACAAATTTGTGAATTTTTGGGCGAAGCAAAACACCCCAATTTCACCCAATGCTAGAAATAAGGTATAAAACACAAGAGGACACTCGGCATAATTTTGGAACTGAAAATATTGAAGAAAAGATTTTCAGAATCTGACAAAAAAGAAACAACGGATACTCTCTCTCCAAAAATATAATTTGCTGCTGATGCTTGATAAATAATAGCGATCAAAAATGGTAAAAAGAAACACACTGCAGCTCCAGCTTGAAAAATGCCTCCACTAACTTCTTATAAAAGTGAAGTCCTAGGCCAAAAGAGCTTACATTCTAGTAAATACACCAAAAGTAGTGACAGATTTACTAAGAGGCCCTTTCATTAACAATCTCATTTTATTGGTTGTCAAGGTTTTTGAAACCAAGAATAAACTTGGTTTCTCGAAAACCACAAATGTAATTTATGAAAAGATCCGAGTATAAAAGTATGAACAAAAAAAAAGCTGAATAATACATTAAAAAATATAAAAACAACAAAAATTAAAAAATTTTGGACAATTACTAGGAAAAAAAATAAGAAAACCTCTAAGGGGGTTATTTATTAAAGTTCGAGTTGTGTTTTCCATGAAAATTTGAGTTTTCGAGTAGATTTGTTATTCAAAACTAGGGTTAAAAAAAACCTAAAATTTTTTGAGATTTATTGTACCCTGGAAATAGCTTGAATCTGAACACACCATCTAAAACCTTTTGAGGTCATGTAGGAGTCAATGCCAGAGGTCCCTTGAACCATTTGAAGATGTTAATAGTCTTCATGATGTTCGGGTTTTTTTTAGAGGCCTGAAAACTCAAATAATTCAAACGATTCTACTTTTTTCCTGCCGAAAACTCAATTCATTTGCGGGTCGGGAAAAGCCTGACCCGCACATCACTAGTTGGTTAGTTTTTGGTCCAATGTGGTCCACCTGGATGTCTACTTTGGGAAGCACAGACCATTTCTTTATTGCCTGCTTGAGAGTAGTACCACCACAAATTCCTTATGGAGGCTGCTGGGGGCCACCAATGAGATCTTTGCCCTGGATCTACTGGTACCTTAAAGCAGCCGTGATGCTCTTGACCCTAGGATTTTAATGATGATGTTAATTCCATGTTTCAGCAGAAGGTAGCTGATCAGGTTGAGGGTAAAGTTGTTGGGGTTTGGGGGTCAGGTAGTGAGTAAAATTTGGGTTGCTGATTGGTTGCTCTTGGTCCAGCCAGTGAAATCAGGGCAGGTCTCTACGACTTACAGGTAAATCAGTAACAAAACCACTATGGGGCAGATTTATCAAGGGTCGAAGTGAATTTTCAAAGTTAAAAACGTTGAATTTTAAGCTATTTTTTGTGTATTTCGACTAGGGAATAGTCCAACTTCGATTCGAATTTGAAAAGAACGTCTAAATTCGAATATCGAAATCTTTCATGTACTGTCTCTTTAAAACTTCAACCTCGACCGTTCGCCATCTAAAACCTGCCGAAGTGCTGTTTTTAGCCTATGGGGGACCTCCTAGAACCCATATGGAGTCAATTGGTGGACTTTGAGAAATCAAAGTTTTTTGGGGGAGAACTTAGAATCGAATTCGATCGAATGCGATATACCTTCGATCCTACGATTAGAATTCGGCCGAATACGGACCTCTTCGACCCAAAAAAACCTTCAACTTCACTTTGGTTGGTCTTTTTGAAATCGAATTTCGAATTTTTTTCAATTCCAAACTCGACCCTATATGTTCCCATGGAGGAAGACACAATACAGCAAATAATCATGGTGGATCTTGGCAGCTTTGGGAGGCAGACCTCATGCAGATATCTTTTCTCTCTACAATTTGTCCGAATCATCATCACGTCGTACTTGCTTTTCTACAATCCGATCGGATCCAAGATGTTAGTCCTTATCAGCAGTTTCTCTGATCCGGCAGAACAAGGCTGCCACAAAGCAAATCCAGATGGATAAACCGAACCACATGCCTGTCCCACATGTGCAACCATTGAACTCCATACATGTGCCTGTCTTATTAGCTGCTACCCCTCTCATCAAAAATACCAGGTGCAATAATATTTCCTCTTGCCTAATCAATAGCTTTTATTGCTGCATATTAACACTAGATATGTTTCACAAAGAGGATTGTATCAAAGCTGTCGTTTTTGTTTTTTTTACCGTGGAAAAATGATCGCTTACTGTAACGCAATCTACCTGCAGCACAACAAACATAACAAGACGCTCCTCGTATCCAGATGTTACAATAAATTTGCCAGATTACCATAAAATATGGCGCGTCCGGTTTCAGTCTATATTCACCCCAGACTGAGGGAAACTGTATGATTTCAGCTGTTGCTTAACTACAGATATGGGATCCGTTATTCCGAAAACCCTTTAGCCAGAAAGCTCAGAATTACGGGAAGGCATCTCCCCTTTTAATCAAATAATTCAAAGTTGTAAAAATGAATATCCTTTTTCCCTGTAATAATAAAACACTTGCTGGTAACTAACCTGCATGAATCCATATAGGTGGCAAAACAATCCTGTTGGGTTTATTTAATGTTTAAAATTAGTCGATTTAGGGGCACGTTTATTAAACCTCGATTTTTTTCCGGTAGAGGTTTTTAGGGGGAAAACTTGAATTTTTCATGGAAAACTAAAAACTTGTATTTTAAGAGATTTATTATACCCCAAAACAGCTAAAAAAAATCCGAATACTCCATCTCAAACCTGTCGAGGTCATGTGGACGTCAATGGCAGATGTCCCTGAAGTTGTATATTTGACATTGTGACTTTCAGTGGATTTTCCTCAAAATACCCAGGTTTTCATCCGATAATCTGAAATTCGAGTTTTCGCAGTAAAATTACAATAAAATTCAGTTTTCGGCGTGTCAGTCATACTATACAAATTGACGCTCGGTTATTGTTGCGAGTTTTTTGAAAAAATTTTTGATATTTGATATTGATAAATGAGTTTAATTCATGGAGGGGAGTTTGGTCAACTTTGTTTTCATAAAATACTGAGAATAGTGAGTTTAGTTGTGGTGTCAAAAACATCTAAAACCATTAAAATGCAACCTTTTAAATAAAGCCTCCATATATATTGTTGGGATAGTGTAATTGCAATTGTTTGTTTCCCTTTGAAAAGACCTGTACTGTGGGATAATATGATTGGTAACCCGATAATACGAAAAATTTGAGTTTTCGTATTGATAATACAATTAAGTTGTGGAAGGGAGTTAGGTCTTCTTTTAAAATAAAAAACTGAGATTAATTTGAGACCCCCTTAAAGTATGGAGATTATAAGTATGGAGAAATTATGAAAATACTCCTTATCTGGGAAAACCCCAGGTTCCAAGAATCCTGGATCACAGAACCAATACCTACACAATAGCTGAGGGTCAGTGATGCTCAACCTGTAGCCCTGCTGATTTTGAGGTTGTAGGTCAACAGCTGAACTGGTCATATATTGCTATCATACACACCATGTGGCCTCAGAGAATGTTTTGTCCATAAAAACAACACATTTTTTTTGCATGTGACATTTTTTTGCGTGACAATTTTTTTGCATGTGACAGTTTTTCTCACTCCAGATGCATTACAGTCATTGGGTGGTTTTTCTTGTAAAAATGCCCATTTTTTCTTATGGCGACTTTTTTTGTCTCTGCGACATTTTTGTCTTGGTGACTTTTTGTCACTGTGAATTTTTGCTGCAGTTTCTCAAAAAAAATTGCATATGGCGAAATGCAGAATTTGCCGCAAATCCATGGCTTGTGAAAAAAATTGCTCATTACTAGTGCTAAGTCATGACTTGTTCATCATAAGAAATGATAAACCTACTAAAAGAAAATATGGTCTTTGAACATGGTAAACTGGCCTGGTCTTTGAACATGATCAACTGGCCTGGTCTTTGGCCTGGTCTTTGAACACGGTCAGCTGACCTGCTCTTTGAACATTGTCAACTGGACTGGTCTTTGGCCTGATCTTTGAACATAGTCAACTGGCCTGGTCTTTGAACATGGTCAACTGGCCTGGTCTTTGAACATAGTCAACGGGCCTGGTCTTTGAACATGGTCAACTGGCCTGGTCTTTGAACTTGGTCAACTGGACTAGTCTTTGGCCTGATCTTTGAACATAGTCAACTGGCCTGGTCTTTGAACATGGTCAACTGGCCTGGTCTTTGGTCTGGTCATTTGAAAATAGTCAACGGGCCTGGTCTTTGAACATGGTCAACTGGCCTGGTCTTTGAACATGCTCAATTGGCCTAGTCTTTGAGCATGGCCAACTGTGACTTTTTCTATAATTTAGAACATAACTTACAACTAAACATCATAGCCATAGTATAGGGTGGTATAGGGAATACTTCTATGGGCTCCATTATTTGAATGAATTAGTGATACAGATGATCCTTCATAAGGTCCTTTTAAGATCTCAGAGGAAATGTGTTTTGATGGAAGCACTTTTTCAGTTGAAGAATATGTTAATACAGTTGTGACATCTCTTATACATTATAAGGAACAATTCAATTTCAATTCAAACCTAAATGATAAAAGAGAGCAGGGCAGCAATTTCATGGTGGAAAATGTAGATAACACCATGTTTTGAATCATGCAGTACATGTTTGGAGATATTTTACCTTGCTTTCTATATCCTTTAGTATTCGTGTGTAGTTCTAATGTTAGAAACTGATGTATAAGCACATGGCTCTCATTGCCACATGGAACCATGGGACACCTTCCCTTATGTTGCTCGGTGTTGATTGGGTGTTGATAGATAACAGCAGTGGGGCATGCTGGGACAGCCTTTGTGTGTTTCTCCACAGGAAACAAAGAAACAATTTATTGGATGTGATATTGACAGGTTTTTGTTACTTTATGATTGTGAGCCAAAAAACATGCTGGAACTTGTCTTCAGATTGTGGTTTATTTATTTTATATATTTTTGTTCAATTTTCACAACAAAAGTAAATTTTTTCTTCAAATTTATTCTGCTCTTCTGTTTTCTTTTTCTATTTGCTTCACCATCAGTTTAGTTTGTTTGTTATTCTGCTCTTTAAAGGAACAGCCTGAACTGCTTAAACTTAAAGTTACCAAACCCCACACATCCCCCAGTACAGGCCTTTTCAACAGTTGCAATAATTCTAGCCTAATAATATACATGGAGGCATATTTATCAAAGGTCACATTTTAGTGGTTTTATATGATTTTGAAAACCGCAACTAAACTCACAAACTCTTAGGGGTTGATTAAAACTTGAATTCAGTTTTTTAGGAAAGCAAAGTCGACCAAACTCCCTTCCCCAAATTGAACTAATTTATCAATAAAAAAAATCTGAGCTACAAAACGTTGAGACAAAATTGAGCGTCAATTTGTATCGTACGATTGACACTCCGAAAACTAGACTTCATCGTATTTTCGCTGTGAAAACTCAACTTTTTCAGATTATCGGACGAATATCTCATCTTAAATTATCAAATTATCCAGCACAGATCACGATGTCAAGAAACAACTTCAGGGACATCTGCCATTGACTTCTACATGACTTGACAGGTTTGAGATGGAGTGTTTTTGGATCCAGATTTGTAGCAGCTTTGGGGTATAATAAATCTCTAAAATTCATGAGTTTTGCATCTGAAAACCATGACCCGAAAAAATTGTGGTTTAATAAATGGGCCCAAAGTCTACGTCTACTAAAAAAATCCTTTAAAAATAAATAAACCCAATAGGGTTTGTATATCTTCATTTGAATCGAGTAAAAAATACTGTTTTATTTTTACAGAGCAAAAAGGAATTTATTTTTAAAAATTTTAATTATTTGTTCCATTTAAAATAAAGTCTATGGGAGATGGCCTCGGGTCACGTGGGTTCTGTGGGTTTCGGGTAGGCCTTCACATCACTACTGTGCACTTTTGGTTTAACTGTTAGTAGTATGACATAGAGAGGGATATTCTGAGACATTTTGCAATTGGTTTTCATTTTTTATTATTTGTGGTTTTTGAGTTATTTAGCTTTTTATTCAGCAGCTCTCTGATTCGCAATTTCAGCCATCTGGTTTCTAGGGTCCAAATTCCCCTAGCAACCATGCACTGATTTGAATATCAGTTGCTGGAAAGCTGGAAAGAGTCAGAAATAAAAAGGCAAATAATTAGGAAACTATGCAAAATAAATAATGAAGACCAATTGAAATAGAATTGTTTATTCTATAACATACTAAAGGTTAACTTAAAGGTGAAGCACCCCTTTAAGAAAGAAGAAATGAAAATACTAAAGCTAATAACTGTTAGAAATAAAATAAATTCTCTGCTCATACTTGATCTGATGGTTTGGAATTATAATTATAATAGGAATTTGTACCCTGCTGAGTCTCTGCCAATGGGTGTTGAATGCAGTTAAAAGACCTCCTTTATAGACAGGAGCATCTAACTAAAGAGCTAAGGGTCTGTATCAGGTTATCTGGATGGGGGTCGGCTACTGACGGAGTTGGTGCTGGAACGGTTACAGCTCCTTTTTTTCCCTCCTCAGCTGTTCATCTCATCACTGGTTTATGAGCCTTTTTGAAAATCTTTGGAGGATGCACACCTCATTGAGAAAATGAGCACGAACGAATAGTCTGGAAAAGGAATCACTATCTGGAATGGCCGAGGGTTTACGGAACATTTGGTCAATTTGGAACGGGTGACGGCTTCATTACGCTCATGTGATGCCCTCAGCTGTTTTCAATATTTGTTCCAATTAGAGGACAAAGGCAAGATCCAACTTTAGAAAGTGGAAGAAAGTGGGAAAAGTTATTTTACTGTCTAAAACATCTCAGCAAATGGATTCCATCAAGAGCAGGATAAAACTGATGAATAAAGGCTGCAAGCACCCTCACTTTATGGCAGTTTGAAAAGTTTAACATTTCCAGATTTAATAAAGCTTTATTTAGATGTAGGTACCTAAACAATAAGGGTCATTTACAAACACAAGTGCAGTGTGCAAAGTGCAACGTCAGACTACATGTGCCAAGCCTAAATGCAGCCGCAATTGTATCCGTAATGGATGTGTCAGAAACGTCGAGATCAGCCACAATTGGAGTATTTTCTAGCTTTCGGCTAAAATGTATGCCTTTGTGTGATTCAATAGGCTCATATGTGCTGCACCAGTTGATGGAACCAGTGGTGCAACTAAAGTGAAAGCAATGGGAGCACCTTCCATCACCACACTGGTGTGCAGGGTCCAGTGAAAATAGTCACATAAGGGAAAGAGAGAGAATATAAAAAAGGAATGACCCATGAAACTGCACCCTCCCAACTTGGGGAGGACTCAACTGAACCAATTAAAAGATAACTTTTAATCTAATCCAATAAAAGAGGAGGAAAGTATGTCCACATTGGAAAATAAAAAAATGAGGTTAGGAGTGGAGAAGGAATGCTCTTGAGAGGATGAAGGTAACAGTGTGCTTGTTGGCTGTTTAAGGAGCTGGTGTTGGTATTAATTAATGCCTAATTAATGCCTAATCACTGCACTACCAGCCACCGCATTGTTTCTACAATGTCCTTATTGGTAGGTTAAGACCATCCGCACTTTCCGCACCCACCATCACAATCCCTCAACCCCACTGAGGGAAAAAATACCGGCCTTCCTATATTTTTATGGTTTTTCCCCAGGGAAAGCCTTGGGAGCCTACCGGGACTGCAAACAAAGGGCCCTCTTGGCAGTCCCCAGGGCCCCCTTCCAACCTCCAATTCTATGGCCCTCAATGATTGTATGAGCTGACATGACACTGCGTGTGCTTATGCGGACACGTCACGCCGGTTTATTTCTTTAGGGGACCAGCCAGGGGAGCAGATCTGGGCTGGCAGGGGCCCACTGGGTTTTTTCCCGGTGTCCCGCTGGCCAAGTTCAACACTGTTTTTCCCTATAAATAACCGTTGCATCAAGCAACATATTACCAGGCAGGCCATTAAAATACCAACCAGGTGGCAACCCTATCCAGGCCTGGGCCGCTTCACCCCCTTGTTGGCCCAGGCTCGACTGAGTATCCGGAAATGTTTGTGCACCTGCGTCTAAAACTGATATTTCAATTCACGCTGGAGAGCCGGTGTGAGAAAAAGGGTCCAGACCAGGGGTAGGTTGAAAGAAAAGGTATGTGCTCAATATGCACAATGTCAACATCCATTTTTGCTCAAACCAGCGCTATCCGGAGCTGCCCTAGGCACTGGACCTCAGCATGTCCCCTGTTGTGGGAGTGACTTTGGGTGTGTGATGTCATGCACACAACGTATGACATCACTTCCGCTGATGAGCGTGAGTAGTGCACTCTTACCCCATCACCCCCTAGCTTAGCCGCTGGATTTGCCCACAAGTCTGATGGGGAGATTTTTTACTTTTACAAAAAAACTGCTATATACGAGGGCCGTCCTTTAAAAACTGCCGCCCTAGACACAGGTCACAGGTGCCTGGGGGAACTGCAACTGTGGTTTTAGGTGTAAATGTGCCTTAAAAGGCTGGTTCACCTTTTCATTAACTTTAAGTATTTTATAGAGTGGATCATTCTATGCAAATTTTCAATTGGCCTTAATTTTTTTTGCCTTTTCTAACTTTCATAAGGGGGTCACTGACCCCATCTGTAAAACAAATGATCTATAAGGCTATAAATGTATTGTTATTGCTCATCTTTCTATTCAATCCTCCATCTCCTATTCATATTCCAGTCTCTTATTCAAATCAATGCATGGTTGCTAGGGTAATTTGGACCCTAGCAACCAGATGGCTGAAATTGCAAACTGGAGAGCTGCTGAATAAAAAGCTAAATAAGTCAAAAACCACAAATAATAAAAAATGAAAACCAATTGCAAAATGTCTCAGAATATCCCTCTCTATATCATACTAACAGTTAATTTAAAGGTGAACAACCCCTTTAATGTATAACTATAATATCGAAAGGAACAGTCAGTTGTCATATTCTTTGAGCCTGTGGTTGCCTCCCATACATTAAAGACCCTCTAATATTTTCTGCTGAATTGGGCTTATTAGTAGGGGAATAGCTATGCTGACATTGTTTGGGGTATTTCTCTTTACAGGAAACAACCAAACACATGTAGGGTCACTATGCAAGGACATAAGATAACAAATTTTTCTAGAAAAAAAAACAAACTTGAATTTTTAGAGATTTATTATACCCCAAAGCTGCTAAAAATCTGAATCCAAAAATAGGCCATCTCCAACCTGTCGAGATCATGTAGAAGTCAATAACAGATGTCCCCGAATTGGTTTCTTGACATCGTGATCTGCGCTGGATAATCAAATAAAGTCTGGGTTTTCTTCTGATAATCCGATCACGTTTCCGCAGTGAAAAAATCAACAAAAGTCGAGTTTTCGGAGTGTACATCGAACGATAAGAATTGACGCTCCGTTTGGTCGCGACGTTTTATTGAGAACAATTATTGCTAAATGAGTTCAATTTGTGGAAGGGAGTTTGGTTGACTTTGTGTTCATAAAAAACTGAGATTCATTTGAGTTTTAGTAAATAACCCCCCTAATGTCATGGGTAAACAAAGATCATATGATATCTTTAATAAATGACACATATTACATTCCCTAAATGCCATCTTGACTTTCTATAATGCTGTATGCAACTGAGAATCACATAAATGCCATTAATGCTCATGATGTCAGTTATAACTGAGACTGACAGGCCCTGGATTTAATTATACAATCAGCAGGAATATCGGCTCGTTATCCACATCTTTTTGGGACCTGATTGCAAAGCCGATGATTGGTGGGACATGTTCCCTTTAACTGTGTGTTAGTCGGTATTAACTATAAGAGGTAGTACATAGTTATATGGGTTATGGGTGCTCCCCAGTGCTAGGAGAGGCTCATGGTGGTGCTTTACCCAAGGGATCTCTCTATCTCTGATCCTAACCACTTGAGTCCCTATGCTGTCAGGTAGCACAGTGGGGTATTAATCCTTCTAATGTCCAAACAGGAGCCCATGACTGCTCTACTAACTAACCCCAGCCTATCTCTTACTCTCAAACTGAGCTTCTACAGGAGTTTCCTTACACTTTCTACATCTACTGAGGCCTACCTCCAGCTCAGTCTCTCCAGCACCAACTGTTATGTTTTGGGTAGCCGAGGATGAGCAGTAGTGATGGGCGAATTTATTCGCCAGGCGTGAATTTGCGCGATTCACCACCAGCGAACAAATTCGCGAAACGCCTGTGAAAATTCGCGGCAAAAATTCGCCGGCGTCAACATTTTTTTTAGGAGGAGAGATTGGACCTTTTTTTATAGCATCACTATATCATTTAACTGAAGGTGACAATATATATTTCTCATTGCTGCTTTTCATTTTGGGTTATGCTTAAATTAAAAAAATGCAAAATGGGGCTCAGATTTGGTATTTGGACAAATCTTTGATGGAGGATTTGGTATTTGTCTGAATCCAAAAAATATGGATCTAGTGCATCTCTACTGCTCATACATTAAAATGAATATACAGGTATGGGTCTTGTTATCCAGAATGCCCAGGACCTGGGGTTTTCTGGATAATGGATCTTTCAGTAATTTGGATCTTCATACCTTAAGTCTACTAGAAAATCATATAAACATGAAATAAAGCCAATAGGCTGGTTTTGCCTCCAATAAGGATTAATTATATCTTAGTTGGGATCAAGTATAAGCGACTGTTTTATTATTACACAGAAAAAGGAAATCATTTAAAAATAATCTATTTGATTATAATGGAGTCTTTCAGCCATCCCGTAATTCAGAGCTTTCTGGATAACGGGTTTCCGGACAACGGAACACATACCTAGAATGCTAGAATTGCAGCTATAGGAGACTAGGCAACTTTTGGCTTCAACAAAACAGTCTAGTGAGAAGTATAACAGGCTTCTGGGCAGCCCCACAGCAAGTACTTTGCCTCCCCATTAGTTTTTCTTAAAGGGGTTGTTCACCTTTAAATTAATTTTTAGTATGATGTTGCCAATGATATCCAGAGACAATTTGCAATTGGTTTTCTTTTTTTATTATTTGAGGTTTTTGGTTTTTTTTTGCTTTTTATTCAGCAGCTCTCCATTTTGCAATTTCAGCAATCTGGTTGCTATGGTCCAAATAATCCTAGCAACCATGCATTGATTTGAATTAGAGGCTGGAATAAGAATAGGAGAGGCCTGAATAGAAAGAGGAGTAATAAAAAGTAGCAATAAAAATAAATGTGTATCCTAACAGAGCAATTGTGATTTAGATGGGGTCAGTGACCCTCTTCAGAAGAAGAAGGCATATCATTCTAAAACTAAATAAATATTAAAGGCCAATTGAAAACGTTGGTTAGAAGTAGCCATTCTATAAACATAAAAGTTAACTTAAAGGTGAACAGTGTCGGAGTGGCACACTGGGAATACAGGAAAATTCCAGGTGGGTCCAGGTGTCAGAGGGCCGTCATGCTGCTAAACATCGGGTCTATTTCATGGCCATTCTCTATTTCTAGAATAAAGAGACTAAATAGATGGAATAATAAATTATAGTATGTAAAGAAAAGAGACAATAGAGGTTGAGTGAGGAGAGGAAGAATAATAGTACTGAGAGTGGGCCCCTGGTCGAAGGTTTTTAGGTGGGTCCCTGGTGTCCCAGTCCGACACTGAAGGTGAGCCACCCCTTCAAAAATATAGAGAAATTATTGGATCATTGTTCCTACAGTGCACGTATAATTACTATTAGCAGGGGGCCCACCAGGGCTGTGACAACAAGGGCACTCTCTGGGGGCCCCTCCGACTTCCACACTCCACCCCCCTCGCGCATCATGGTCGATCAGGGGAGCAGGTCTGGTGTCCAGCCCAGTCTGACCCTGACTATTGGCTTAGTAAATAGTTGAGGGCCACCATGGAGTCATACCAAAATGACAATTACTGCAACTGTTCAGCATACACTTACCCAAAATTCCATATGACAGGGGAATAACTACAGAGAATGCAGACCCTGTGGTTGCAAGGGGGGCCGAGGAGTGTAAGGGGCCCAGAAAGGTGGAAATGAATGAGCAGCTTTTATATATCTTGGTATAATTGGTTGAACTGAATTTACTGTGGGGCCCAATAACATCTAGTTACTCCACTGCCATATGGTCAGTGTCAGACTGGGATGCCAGGTGCCCACCAGAATACCTTAGGCTGAGGGCTAGCGATGGGCTAATTTATTCGCCAGGTGCGAATTTGCGGCAAATACACCTCTGTGAATGAATTTGTGGATTTCCAGCGAAAATTTGTTGCCGTCAAAATTAGTTTAACGCTGCGTCACCCTCGAAATTAATAGGCACCCAGGCACATCAGAATTGTTGCAGGCGTCTGTGTTTCGATTTTTTTTCGCCGTTTCGCGAATTTCGCTGGAAATTCTTGGATTTTTCGGCAATGCGAAATGGGAGAAATTCGACCCGTATCTGATGAGGACCCACTTTTCAAACTAGTATACTTCCTCGCCTCATTCAACCTCTTTATTATTAAGCCTCTTTGTCCCCATAGATAGAGGGAATGACCATGAAATAGGACAAATTTTTAGAAGCAAAACCCCACTAAAACCTTGGAATTTTTGATCACATCCATTTTTGGGGCCACACCCCCTAATTACCATGTTCATTTTACAAAATGTGGCAAGTTATGAAAGTTTGAACATATTTCTGTGTTTTTTTTCAGTTATTACAGTTTTGCTAATGAAGGTGAATTGCCCTTTAAGCTGTGAGTCTAACTTCTCCCAAGGGACCTGTTATCTTATATTGTTACAATTACTTATTTGTTTATCTCAAAATTGTTACAAAAGTATCTCATCTGCAGCTGTGGCTGTTCTGGGCTCTCTGCCAAAAGCCAATTAAGTTAGAAACATTGTTTCTTTTTCTGCCTGTTCAGTGCAGAGAAAAACGGGACTTTCCAGTACAAATGAGGGGGGACTGCGGATGAGCTGTCAAAAGAGGGACTGTCCCTCTAAAAACGGGACAGTTGGGAGGTATGTATCCCTGTGGGCCAGGCCGACATTGTGGTCATACTAAGGGTCTAATAACAAAAACAGCCTGAAGCACTAAACTTCCACCATTCATAGACTGAAAATTGTCCGATGGTCCAGATAAAAGTAGTAATGGGCGAATTTATTCGCCAGGCGCGAATTCTCTGTGAATTCCCGCGATTTGCTGCCGGCGAATAAATTTGCGAAACCGTCGAGAAAATAAAAAATGGATGCCGGTGTCAAAAACGGACGCCAGCATCAAAGACGCCGGCGCCGTTTCGCAAATTTTTCGCCGTTTCGCAAATTTCGCAGGAAATTCGCAAATTTTTCGTTGAAACTCCTCAAATTCGCCCATCCAAGTCCTTTATAAAAAATCCCATTCCTGCAGGTTGGAAATCCTGATGCCTCGCCTGTACCAAACGTGAACTTTTATACCCACAGTTTAAATATTTATGAACCGTAGGAGAGGCAGAATCGCAGACAAATCTTTCCCGTCGCTATTATACACTCCCCCGGCAACGCTGCAGTACGTGTGAACATATAATATTTATAACAGGTCGTCTTAATAATGAACCATGCAAACATTTTGGTTTGAACAGATTCAAATGAAGGGCACGTCTTATGTTACGGAGAAGGGAAGGAAATTTCTCGCCTACGGCTATTTTAAAAATTTGCTGAGACCTAATAACGTTTGTGTATTTTCTTAGTAATGGAAACACACTATGTCCTAGATAGTTAAATTGACTTTCAGCAGGGCAGGCCAAAAGCAACAAGCGATTGTTAAGGGATCTGTTTATCTGCATATATATTAGTGTTGGGGTATTTTATAAGTGCGCGTTCCGATTACACAGTGGCTGAAAGTTTTCACCCCCCCCCCCGCACGCAGAAGAGGGAAATAATTGTCTCGCTATGGAATGATTAACAGTGACATTGTCTTCAGTGCAGTCACAATATTATTTATCATTTTAGCACATTTTCCAATATTTTAGAGAAAACTATTTAAAAAAAAAAAAAAAAAAGGATTTATAGAAACCAGCGGCCAATCGTTTAGCACTTAGGGCAATAGCTGGAGGGACTTAATCTGACAGGTGTTCTAGTCTATAAAATATCTACTCTAGTTACTAATGTGCTCATCAAAAGATTAACAGGCAAATTTACTCGAGGGAGGAGTGGCTAGCGTCAATTCACTAGCGGGACATAGCCAATTTACTAACGTGCGCAGGCATCACTTCGCTAGCAAAAGAGACAGATGCTATCGGTCTTTCGCACTTTATAGCCAGGCGACAATTCACTTTGGCGAATGGACGTTACTCCGCAGATTCAATGAAATGCGGATTTTACCGAACGTTACCTCTTTCGCCAGACTTGCCTTCGCCAGCTCAGACCAGGAGAAGTGCATCGGAGTGTATAGGACTTCCTCAGTCTTATGTTACTTTCATCATATTTTTTAGTGGAAAATCTTTCTAAGTAGGGATGCACCGAATCCACTATTTTGGATTCATGAAGGATTCGGCCGAATACCGACCCGAATCCGAATCCTAATTTGCATATGCAAATTAGGGGTTTGAAGTGGAAACATTTTTTACTTCCTTGTTTTGTGACAAAAAGTCACGCAATTTCCCTCTCCGTGCCTAATTTGCATATGCAAATTAGTATTCGGATTCGGTTCGGCCGGACAGAAGGATTCGGCCAAATCCGAATCCTACTGAAAAAGGCCGAATCCTGGCCGAATCCCGAACCGAACCCTGGATTCGGTGCATAAGTCCCAAAAAACGCTGGCATCTTTTCGTTTTTTCAGAGTGATAGCATTTCCAAACATATGGAACATAAACTATACACTGGGCTCATGTGTAGGGCATTATAACAACTCTTTTGACTTAATTAAAGTTCCCTGGACTTGTGTAATGTAATGTATTTGCTGCAACATATACGTCCATTCAACTTTATATTTCCCGCCGTATGCAAATTAGCTTGAGCGCAAGACTTCTAGCGAATTTGCGCTAGGCAGAAATAAACGCTAGCACATCTTCGCTTTCATTTGCTCATAACGGTAGTGAAACGTCGCCAGTGTTTGGCGCCCAAGATGAAACTCCGCATTCCAATGAATTAGCGTTGTCTGATCGAATTTCTGCCAGGCGAAGTGTAACGACCGGTGCAAAGTGGTCGCTGGCGAATTTTCGATCTCGAATAAATCTGCCCCTAAATCTCTCCCCAATATCACTTCCTGTTCTTCAACATAGGGATTAAAGTGGTTGTTCAGCTTTAAACGCTGACCTTGTGATGGGAAACTTTCAACTGTGAAACCTGTAAACTATTGTGTGACGGGGCAGATTAATCAAGGGTCGAATTTCGAGGGGTTAAATCCCTCGAAATTCGACTGGGGAATAGAATCGAATAGGGAATTCGGGCGAATTTACGAGCTGGCGAATAGTCGAAGGGGCGAATATTCGCCTGGGGATTAGTCGAGCGATCGAATATTCAATTGAAGGATTTTCTAAATGATTTTTAAAAGAGATAGTACTTCGACTATCGAATGGGCGAATAGTCGCAGCGTTTTTTTGCTCGATCTATTCGAATCATTCTACTCAGGAGAATTTATGCCAATTCGATAGTCGAGGAGCACAAGAAACTAGGGATGCACCGAATTCACTATTTTGGATTCGGCCGAACCCCCGAATCCTTCATGAAAGATTCGGCCGAATACCGAACCGAATCCGAACCCTAATTTGCATATGTTAATTAGGGGTGGGAAGGGGAAAACATTTTTTACTTCCTTGTTTTCTGACAAAAAGTCGCTCGTTTTCCCTCCCACCCCTAATTTGCATATGCAAATTAGGATTCGGTTCGGCTGGGCAGAAGGATTCGGCCGAATCCTGCTGAAAAAGGCAGAATCCTGGCCGAATCCCGAACCGAATCCTGGATTCGGTGCATCCCTACAAGAAACTCCTCGAAATTCAAGTTTTTTCCCTCTATTCATTCACAAGAGCTTAGTGAATGTGCCCCCCACTCCCTTAGTAGGACCTGTCACAATGGAAGGGACCAGTCTGAACGTCATTTCAAGTGAAAATGTAGAAGGAATATTTATATACCTGGAACTGATGTACATAAGTAGCAGTTTGCATCCCTTGGTGCCCTGTTCACCTACTTGACTACTGACATAGATATGGCTAATCTGACCTGTTTTGCCAAAAATTTGCAAAACAGCAAAAAAATTCACCAAACGCATTGAAGTCTATGGACTTTTTTTTTTGCTGCGAAACGCGGCTAAATATTTTGCTCATTCCTAGTGATGAAGTCAAAATGAAGTGGGTACGATGAAGAAAAACTAGAGATAGAATTCAATGAGTAGAGAACAAGGCGCTACTAATGACACAAACTCTGTAACAATAATAATTTTACAGGTATTGGATCCGTTAACTGGAAACCCATTATCCAGAAAGTTTAGAATTACGGCATGGACTCCATTTTATCCAAATAATCTGGATTTATAAAAAATATTTCCTTTTTCTCTGTAACAATAAAACTGTAGCTTGTGTGGGTACAATTAAGAAAACCTATAGATAGAATTCAATGAGTAGAGAACAAGGCGCTACTAATGACACAAACTCTATAACAATAATAATTTTGACAGTACAGGTATGGGATCCATTATCTGGAAACCCGTTATCCAGAAAGCTCTGAATTACAGAAAGGCCATCTCCCATAGACTCCATTATAATAAAATAATCCAATTTTTTTTTTTTCAATGATTTCCCTTTTCTGTGTAATAATAAAACAGTCGCTTGTACTTGATCCCAACTAAGATATAATTAATCCTTATTGGAGGCAAAACCAGCCTATTGGGTTTATTTCATGTTTATATGATTTTATGATTTTCTAGTAGACTTAAGGTATGAAGATCCAAATTATGGAAAGATCCTTATGAAAACCTCAGGTCCTGAGCATTTTGGATAACAGGTCCCATACCTGTACAAGCAAGGAAGGGTTAGATAACCTACCAGTGTACATAAGGAATTAGAGACCAACCAGTAAGTTCATCATGACAATTGTCCCAGTTTTCTAGGGTCTGGGATTTTGGGAGGCAAATGCATTGAGCAAAAAAAGAAGCTTTTTGGTGGGTTTGGTTTAAGCTAAAAATGTCTTGAGATTTCTTCAAACGCATATGATAATATATATATATATATATCTTTTGCAGTAAAAATAACATGTGATTGACAACTATGAGTTGATAAAGAGGATACAGAATGAGAAACAACGGGAAGATTTTATTATCGGCTCAAGCAAGTGTATTATCGGAGTGCACCAAGTTAATAGTTAGGGGGTTTTGTTTCCTGTTCCTTCCTGTTGAATGTAGCCAATATACAGTACATAGTGCACTTAATATACATTGAGGTGCCCTTGTTGGTTTCTATTTCAGTGCCTGTCTGTATTTTTACTTTTGTTATAAATATATTCTGAAAAGGGACTTCCTTTCTACCATAGAGGGTTTTTCATACTCAGCCCTCTCCCACTAAGGGACCCTGTACTGTGAAAATCAGATGGTTTGCCTTCAGGTATGGGACCCATTATCCAGAAAGGTCTGAATTATGGAAAGCCCATCTCCAGCAGACTCCATTTTAATCAAATAATTAAATAATCCTTTTTCTCTGTAATAATTAAACAGTACAGGTATGGGATCGGTTATACGGATACCCGCTATCCAGAAAGCTCTCAATTACAGAAGGCCGTCTTCCATAGACCCTATTATAATCAAGTAGGTCATATTTAAAAAAACAATTCCCTTTTTCTCTGTAATAATAAAACAGTAGCTTGTAATTGATCCAAACTACAATAAAATGAATCTGTATTGGAAGCAAAAGTATCCTATTAGGTTTATTTAATGTTTAAATCATTTTTAAGTAGACTTAAGGTATGAAGATCCAAATTACAGAAAGATCTCTTATCTGGAAAACCCCAGGTCATGAGCATTCTGGATAATAGATCCCATACCTGTACCTTGTCTTTGATCCCATCTGAGATACAAATAATCGTTATTGGAGGCAAAACAATCCTATTGGGTTAAATTCAAGTTTTAAAGGGCACTTTTAAGTTAACTTTTGGTATGTTATAGAATGGCCAAAGCTAAGCAACTTTTCAATTTGGTCTTCATTATTTATTTTTATACTTTCTTAATTAATTGTCTTCTTCTTTTGACTCTTTCCAGCTTTCAAATGGGGGTCACTGACCCCATATAACACAAATGCTCTGTAAGGCTACACATGTATTGTTATTGTTACTTTTTATTACTCCTCTTTCTATTCAGGCCTCTCCTATTCATATTCCAGTCTCTTATTCAAATCAGTGCATGGTTGCTAGGGGAATTTGGACCCTAGCAAACAGAGCATTAAAAATGCAAACTGGAGAGCTGCTGAATAAAGCGGAAAATAATACAAAAAACACCAATAATAAGAAATGGAAACCAATTGCAAATTTTCTCAGAATATCACTTTCTACATCATAATAACAGTTAACTCAAAGGTGAACAACCCCTTAAATGTTTTATAGTAGACTTAAGCTATGGAGATCCAAGTTACAGAAAGGTCCCTTATCCAGAAAACCTCAGCTTCCAAGCATTCTGGATAACAGGTCCCATTCCTGTACTTATGGCCAATACTGTTATTGCCAAATAGTGATGAAAAGGCAATAAATAGAGGCAAAAAAAAAGAAAAAAAATCAATTATAAATGCAACATTTCATCATCTTGTAACAGCACATAAAGTACAGACAGAAATGAACACAAAATATTGAAATGAGGAACATAAATTACCCATTAGAGAGATGCAAGTTTGTACCAACAACCGCACCACAGTATAATGACAAGAATATGGAAATGATAAATGACTAAATTCCTAACAAAGCGAATTAGGAAATACCTGGAATGGAATTGACATATGATAATGATCTTAACAAACCCCAAGTAAACAGCTTATAGGTGTGCAGTAGCCTTGCCATTGTTCTGGGCAATCTCTGGGATCTGGTCTAAAAGGAGGTTCTCTAGTAACATTTTACATTTTTGCTCCCAGTAAACACGCCGGCCAGTGGAACCCAAAGATTTCATTGGTGCTCCAAGTGTCATGACCTGGATGCAGCATGTCTTATCTTGTTTCCAGACGTCTAGCCAGATCAGGTATAAATTAATATTCAACTCCTCTTTGTCTCTTTGAATTCCTCTGTCTCCCAGAGACTATCAGGTGAGTCATTCGATGGTGAGCGTCGGTTTGCCCTGTTTTCTGCCTCACCCAATTCCCCTCTCCTTCTGTGTCTTCTGCTGCCATTTCCCATGCCGATTTGTCAACTGTCAGAACACCAGGCTCTGCCCTCTTCTCTTGTTACATTTCTAATGGAGGTCACACATCTGGCAGTTGCACAAAACTGCTATAATTATCATTTAACTAGAAGGTGCCGAGCATTTGCCAAATCTCTGAACACCCGCTTAACAACACAAGGGATAAGCAAAGAATATGAATAAGCTACACAACTGCAGAATGGTAGACTGTGCCACCCGGGATCCTCCAAACTGTAACTTTGGGAAGGCTGCCTATTGGGCAAGGGGGAATAGGGCACCATTATTAGGGATGTAGCGAACGTCGGAAAAAATGTTCGCAAACTTACGTCAAAAATGCGAACGGTTCGCGAACGTCGCGAACCCCATAGACTTCAATGGGAAGGCGAATTTTAAAAGCTAGAAAAGACATTTCTGGCCAGAAAAATGATTTTAAAGTTGTTTAAAGGGTGCAACGACCTGGACAGTGGCATGCCAGAGGGGGATCAAGGGCAAAAATGTATCTGAAAAATACATTGTTGACACAGCGCTGCGTTTTGTGCTGTAAAGGGCAGAAATCACACTACGTCACAGTCAGGTGATGTTTCTGGACACGGAATGTGAAAAAGCTCACACAGCTAGGTGGCACTTGGTTAAAGACTGGGCAAACAATGACTGCAAGGGCAACGTATACAGTAGTGGATACGGAATATATTATTGCTGCTGTAAAAACATCAC
This sequence comes from Xenopus petersii, assembly GCA_038501925.1. Lineage (NCBI taxonomy): Eukaryota > Metazoa > Chordata > Amphibia > Anura > Pipidae > Xenopus > Xenopus petersii. The sequence goes on along the minus strand of CM076680.1, from coordinate 169,359,839 downwards.
TCAGGTGATGTTTACAGACACGGAATTATTATTGTTATTTAGACAGAATGTGAAAAAGCTCACACAGCTAGGTGGCACTTGCATACCTCCCAACTGTCCCTCTTTTGACCACTCAACCCCCTGTCCCTCTTTTGTACTGGAAAGTCCCTCTTTTCTCTGCACTGAACAGCCAGAAAAAAAACAGTTTCTAACTTAATTGGCTTTTGGCAGAGAGCTCAGAACAGCTAACAGGTGCAAATAAGATACTTTGTAACAATTTTGACTCTGGTTGGTGCTGGTAGTGGTGAACTACTAGGAGGAGCAGCACACCAGTCCCACTCCCCAACACAGCTAGACTAATAGCACTGGGCTCTTACAGTAGCAAAGTAAAAAAAATAAAAAAGAAAATAAAAGCAGTCCTTACAAGGACTATTGGGTTACAGGCAGCAGTCAGCAGATGAGATCAGAAGCAGGACAGCTGCCCACAGCAGCTACATACAGAGCACTGCAGTAGAAGGTAGATTACTAGCCAGCAAAGCTACCTAACCTAAAATGTCCCTCAAATCCCAGCAGAGTTCTGTCCCTACAATACAGAGCAGTATCAAGCAGATTACTAGCCAGCAAACTTACTATCAACTGTCCCTCAAATCACTAACAGCTCTCTCCCTACACTAGCTCTTGCAAGCACACACAGGCAGAATGAAAAAACGCTGCAGGGCTTCAGTTTATATATGGAAGGGGAGTGGTCCAGGGGGTGTGGGGGTGGTCCAGGAGGGAGAGCTTCCTGATTGGCTGCCATGTATCTGCTGGTCTGGGGGAGAAATGGCAAAAAAAAGCGCCAGCTAAGGCGAACCCAAATTGGCGAACGTCGTGCGACGTTCGCGAACATTCGGCGAACGCGAACAGTCGATGTTCGCGCGAACATGTTCGCAGGCGAACAGTCCGCGACATCCCTAACCATTATACAGAACTGATCAATGTACCATACCAATCCTGGTGCGGGAATGGGGCACTTACTCATAGGCTAACAACGTTCGTCACTTGCTTCTTCTTTAAAGATGTTTTTGATTGGTCACAAATTCTTTACAAAGAAGCATGTTGTTAGCTTACGAGTAAGTGCCCCATTCCGCATGAAACTCGTCAGGCTCTCTTTGTCCTAATCTTTTTTTTTTTACTTTTATCATTATTTGTTTGGAATGTTTATTCTTGGGGTTTCCATGTTTTTGGTTTGTAACTTTTGATCATCTGTTGGTCAGCTGGTGTATGTTTATTTATTGTGTATATGAGTAGCCATTTTTTAAATCTGTAGACTAAGGGCTAGTCCACACGGGGAGATAGCGACGCGTTTGTGGTCGCGGCGACAAAGCGCCACGACAGTCGCCGCGACCGGCGCAGGTGACAGTTTTGTATGGGCGCCTATGTAAAAACGCCTGTGCTAACCACACGAGGCGATGCGCTTTTCAACAGTCGCCTGAAAATGCCTCGCCAGGCTGTCGCCTGCGCCGGTCGCGGCGACTGTCGTGGCGCTTTGTCGCCGCGACCGCAAACGCGTCGCTATCTCCCCGTGTGGAATAGCCCTTAAGGTCACCAATCACTATTCAGGGTGTGGAATGATATAATTGGGGTAACTACTAATAGTTGTGAAACTTGCAAGACAAGGCCATGATTTACTACAATAGATGCATCTTTTTTCAACTGCCACATCTGAGTGTCTTGTCTGTGCCAACACAACCATCATCCAGTCAGTTTTTATGGTCATGGCCATGTTAATAATAAATAGTTATTAGGCTGCTATTCAAGACACAAAGAAAATTACACACTACAGTACAAGAAAAAATTTGCAGGAAAATGTGTTTTGGAGCTGCCACAGGGAAGAGTCATTTGTACCTTTCAGCAGCAAAATAACCGAGAGCAAGAGGTCCAGTGCTGCTCCTATAGACACTATTCAGCCTTGTAAACTTATGTCACTCAACCATCTTCAGGTGAGGCCCAGAGCCAGGCCGGACTGGCAATCTGTGGGTTCTGGTAAATGCCAGAGGGGCTGCTGTATGGTTCCATAGAAAGTTACCATATGACTCCCAGTCCAGGCCTGCCCAGAGCTCTAATTATTGCTGCGTTATTCACACTTTCAGCTACTTTTGTAAATTAGGGGCAATTTAAAGAGATCTTGTAATTGTTAACCAGGGGCCCCAACCTTTTTTACCTCTGAGCCAATTCAAATGTAAAAAAAAATTTTCACCTTCATAAAAGTCCTATACGGAAACAGTTGTGTATTCTCATTTTCTAGGTAAGGAACAAAGGCATATAGAATAGCGTGAGAAGGTTCTATGTGGAAAGGAAACCTGATACAATAAGAACAAGACTTTTCATTGCACAAGAAAAAGCCGTGTTTCTGTTTCTTTACCCTTAGACTGTTATGTGCAGTAATGTAACTTAATGATCTCAATTTTACTTTAATATGTGAAGTAGGGAAAGTTGTCAGGCATTCTATCTAGGCCACAAGAGATACATGTTGGTCATAAGTAGATGGTGCTTTTGGGTGCAGGGATTTGCTTCCATTCATATGAAAGAGGTTGGGTAGCGATGTTGGGTGAAAGCGTTTGAATACTGATGTTGGGTGCTGAAGCCTGGCTCACACTGACATTTTAATTCATTCCACAGTTGGGTTGGGGTCATGGCTCTGTGGAGTCCAGTCTGGTACCACCATTCCCATCTCAGCAAACCATTTTTTATGGAGCGCAGTTTTGAATAGGGGACAGGAAAGGACTTCAAGCCCAACGGGAAACCAGGAAAAACCCCAATAGGTCCCGGCCCTCATGGGCTCTGACGGCCCAGACCTGATCTTCACATCACCAGACTCCCACTGACATAATGTGCTACTCCCTGACCTCCCCACACCCAAATTGTGGCTGCTTAATAGATAGAAAGGTATGTGCTGGCGGCACAGAAGGGAGCAGGGGATCGATGGGTGTGGTTTATAGGAGGCAGGGGTCCTGGGGGTGTGTGCAGACCCTTGATGCAGCAGCCCACTTGGGCCCGGACCCCTCTCAGTCCAACGCTGCCCATGCAAAGTAAAAAGCACTGAATTGTCAAGAATATCATTGTATATGATTATGGCAATAATAGGAATGGCCTATAGACTTAGAAAAGTGTCCATGTCCACTTTTGGCCATAGTGTAAATACTGTACTAAAGCCTGTGTTTGTGCATCCTTGGCAATACTGCGCCTTTACAGTTCCATCTTGGCCTGCCCTCACTCAATACTGTACCTGCTGTGTGCCACTTGGAGTTTTAGTGGTGTCAGGACAAATACAAATCACTGATATTTTACTTTTCATCTTAAAACCAAACTCAATATATTTTTGTATTCACACAATGTAGATGTGTATGTAGAAATCTGTATGTAGCTATATTGCTTTGGAAATAATATGTTACACACTGCTGCTGATTAGTGATGGGTGACCCGCTTCATCGAAAATTTGGGAAGCTCTGAAAATTCACCGAAATACATTGAAGTTTATGGGCGACAAATTCCTTTTACGTGCGACAATTTTTTTCACCTATTGGAGTCTATGGGCATCATTTTTCGCTGCGAAACTTGGTGAAAAATTTTGCTCATCAATAACTGCTGATGGTCAGGAGAGGACAGGCCTGGCTGCATGTATAGTTCGTATGTATTATTTATCAGGGATTCTGTATATACTGAAATTATATATACATTTAAAAAAAATGAGAACATAAAAGAAAGAAGAGATAGAGTCTCTAGAGGTTTATCAGTCAATGTTTAGTTCCATCAGACAAGGGCACATATAAGAGCTTCAAGCTTCCACCTGTTGTGTTACATTTCCCCCGTGATGATGGACGTGGGCCAGACTCCATGTTGACTTGCATGTGGCTCTGAAGGACAAGGCTCATTTACAGGGGGAAAGGTAATTAGTAAGTACTTAAATGTAGTTGACAGTCGGTTTGGGTTGGATTGTGCCCATCACCAGGTCAACTTTATAGAACAAGTGTCTCCAGCCGTGATGTGTAGAACCTGCATAGAGTAAAGTTGTGGGGTTGTGTCCAGCAATCTTAATCGGAAGTGGAGCCCGGCCATGTAAGAAAGTTATTTAGAAATAATGCAATTTATGTAACTTCCACAAAAACTGCTGAGACTTCCGTTAGTTACGTATGCATATGCAAATTAGGATTCGGATCGGTATTCGCCCGAATCTTTCATGAAGGATTCGGGGTTCAGCTGAATCCAAAATATTGGATTCGGTGCATCCATAATTTTATTATTTGTGTTTTTTTAGCTTTTTATTCAGCAGCTCTCCAGTTTGCAATTACAGCCATCTGGTTGCTAGGGTCCTAATTACCCTAGCAACTATGCACTGATTTGAATAAGATACGGGAATATGAATAGGAGATGGCAAGTAGCAATAACAATAAATGTGTAGTCGTATAGGGCCTTTGTTTATTTAGATGGGTCAGTGACCCCCATTTAAAAAAAAAAAAAAAAAAGCTGAAAAGATTCAGAAGAAGAAGGCAAATAATTCAAAAACTATAAAAAATAAACAATGAAGACCAATTGAAGGAGGAGAAGGAGCTGTTCTATAACATACTAAAAGTTAACGTAAAGGTGAACCACCGCTTTAAAGAGTTCCGTTCTTATTACTCACTGCGTATTATTTACTTTACTATTCATCTACACTGAGCAGTACATTTACATAACCTTTCCTTAATACATATTAATCCCCTGTAAATGTCAGACACAGGGAGACAGATATCTGTACAGACATTTTCTTTTTCTTGATTCATTCACAAAAAATTTCCTTTTTAACATTTTCCCTTGTGGGCAGGTATCATATTATACTGACTGTCAGGAAAGAGTTAATTGCCTCTTAAGTCTGATCCCAGGAATAGGATTGTTGCTATTGGGTTGGGTTGGAGTATCATGTCTCGGAATGTTTCCCCCGGAAGAGAACTAAGGTAGTAATAGGGAATATTAAAGGTATTAGGTAACTGCGGTGTCATTAATCACTTGATCGATGTGTGAAGTCATTAATGGAGAGTGCGGTGTGAGAACAGATGCAGGTCATTCCAATTAAATCGCTGCTTAAATAATTATTTCTGCTCTGTCTGCTGATAAAAATAGAGAAGATGATTAATGCCGTTCCCACAGTTTCACTTAAGAAAACACAAGAATCTCATCTGCAAATGTAAATAATAATCCTGACATAAGAAAATAGACATTTGGGTGTTGGATTTCTACTTCCAGCACTTTTATCCTTGCTGAATCCTTAACCCTCTCCGTGTACCTCTCTGCGTTACACTATATATATATATATATATTTATATATATCAACTCACACTAGAAACTGAAGCCACAGCTACCCAGAGACTGATTTAGGCAAATATTAGATTTTTCATTTAAGATTTATTGTTTATTTTTATACTTAAACACAACGTTACTCACAGACGCAACCAAGGCGGTTGGGGCAAATTTGGGATAATACTAGATTCCCAAATTCACTTCTCACCTGACATCAAGGACCTCAGGAAAAAATATTCAGAAATACCAGGGAGTTCATTTTTCCCTATTGTATCACTATTGTATTACTATTGTATCACTATTGTATCACTATTGTATTACTATTGTATCACTATTGTATCACTATGTATCACTTGCAGAACTACTGGGCTTGTTTAATTGTCAGTGTTATTTAATACAAAATAGAATTATAAACACAAATTGCAATAATGCTTTGTCTCTACATATTTGTATAGGACAGATACAACACACTGATTGATATAGACACGTCATTTCTTCTAGATACAGCCCTCAGAAAAAAACAGATGAAACAGACAAATATGTAGGTAGAAATAAAATAGATAGAAAGTCAAACAAACAGGAAGAAAGATAGATAGATGATTGATTAAATAGACAAAATGTATTCTATGATATATAGATGACAGAGATGGGTAAGATAGATAGATAGATAGTTAGATAGATAGATAGATAGATAGATAGATAGATAGATAGATAGATAGATAGATAGATAGATAGATAGATAGATAGATAGATAGATAATTAGATAAATAGACAGACAGACAGATAATTAGATAGAGAGAGAGTGAGAGAGAGAGAGATAATTAGATAAATAGACAGACGGATAGATAGATAGATAGATAGATAGATAGATAGATAGATAGATAGATAGATAGATAGATAGATAGATAGATAGATAGATATAAATAATAGTGAGAAAGATAAAAGTTTAGACAAGAGAAACAGTAGAAAACAAATACTTGACCTGTATTATCTCCTGTCTGACACTTGTGCTGATGTCTGTGAGTCTGATCATTAGAAGTGACAGGCAGACCGGTGAGACCAGAGAGAAGGAAGAGTCAGTTCTGGGGTCTCTATGGGGGAGGGGAGGAGTGTGCGCATTCTAATCCCCCGGCGCGTTACGACAGTGTCCCTTGTGCAGACCGAGGAGCTCGGGCGGGAGGCAGAAATGATCAAAACCCGATCTCTATTCATCGCGTTCCCATTGAGAGATTCTTTGCTCGGACTCCCCTCCCCCAGGTTCTGCTCTAATTAGCCGGGTCTCCTGGAGCGAAATGTTTCACTGACACACTGGGAGCCCCCCGGGTTTCCTATTGGTGCTGCCTTTTGCGCCTAATCACATCGGGGCAGGAATGTGCCAGGGTTTCTCGGGAGGGGTGTGTAGTTTTATCACCTGTTTTTTGTGCGGATTGGGATTATAATTTACACTTGTTACTTATTTGGATTCGAATCGCATCTGCTTTTATTTTGTTCCTCTCCTGCTGCTCAGAATCGTCAGAAACCCTTAATACTGCAATGTTATCCCCCCAAACACAATTTGCCCAATGAAAGGAAATATAATTCTACTCTCCCAGTAGTACATTTATTCCTAATTATAAACTCAGTTCTGCAGTTATTTAATGGCCACCGATGTACCTGCATTTGTCTTTCTGTCCCTGTTATCTATCCACTGCTACATTGTTTCAAGTATCAGAACCAGCAGTGCAGAACTGAACAGACAAAAAACTTCTGCCTTCCATTGCAAAGACAGTGACACATCCCCTACCTTGTTTTAAGTGTCAGAACCAGCAGTGCAGAAAGATAACTATTGCCTTCCATTGCTAAGACAGTGACACATCCCCTACCTTGTTTCAAGTGTCAGAACCAGCAGTGCAGAAAGATAACTATTGCCTTCCATTGCAAAGACAGTGACACATCCCCTACATTGTTTCAAGTGTCAGAACCAGCAGTGCAGAAAGGGACAGAAAGATAATTATTGCCTTCCACTGCAAAGACAGTGACACATCCCCTACCTTGTTTCAAGTGTCAAAACCAGCAGTGCAGAAAGGGACAGAAAGATAACTATTGCCTCCCATTGCAAAGACAGTGACACATTTCCTACCTTGTTTCAAGTGTCATAACCAGCAGTGTGGAAACAGACAGAAAGACAATCACTGCTTTCCATTGCAAAGACAGTGACACGACTTTAAAATTATGTAGAACTGAAAATGTTTCATGAATGTATATTTGCAATTTTAGCAATCTGGTTACTAGGGTCCAAATCACCCTAGCGACCATGCATTGATTTGAATTAGAGACTGAAATATGAATAGGAGAGGCCTGAATAGAAAGAGGAGGAATAAAATGTAGCAATAACAATAAATGTGTAGCCTTACACAGAATTTGTTTTTAGATGGGGTCAGTGACCCCCATTTGAAAGCTGGAAAGAGTCAGAAGAAGGAAGAAAATAATTCAAAAACTATAAAAAAGAAAAAAATGAGGACCAATTGAAAATTTTCATAGAATTGACCATTCTATAATATAATAAAAGTTAGGTGAAGTCCGAGGCTGGCACAGGGGATACTTAGGAACAAAGAAGGAGTTGATGGAGCTGCACTCAGGAGAGTAGAAAGTTGTCCTTTAACTTTACATACCCACAATTCTTTGCAGGTACCTATCCTTGGAAATCCCAGGAGAATCCTTAGGAGAAGGAAAGGCTAAAAGTAAGTAAGCTTTATCAGAAAGGTCTATATAAATACACCAGTAAACCCTCAAAGTAATGCTGCTCTGAGTCCTCTGTCAAAAGAAACAGCACATTTCTTTCCTTCTATTGTGTACTCATGGGCTTCTGTATCAGACTAACTGTTTTCAGCTTAAACCTCCAGGGCTAGGGCTTGAGCACGCTCAGTTTGCTCCTTTCCTTACTACTGTAATCTGAGCACAGAGCTGTGAGTGAGCAGGGAGAGACTCAGGCAGGAAGTGATGTCACACCAAGATAATATGGCAGCTGCTATCCTAAACAAACAGAGAGCTTCTAGAGCTGTTACTCATGTATGGTTAAGCATTTGTAGAATAAATATAGTGTTAAAGCTGGTACTATTGTGGCTAATCTATTGGCAATAAACTGCTTCAAGAGCTTTCCTTCTCCTTACGGCTTATATTTAATATATTAGGCACCATCAGCACTGGATATAAGCAGAACATATGGGCCAATAATAATTCCTTAGTTACTTAGTGAAAATTTCCTAATTTCAAAGAATCTTTGCCTTTAGTCAATGGAGTCCAGTTCAAAGTCTAAATATGGGCTTATATTGCCCTTTAGTGAATCTGGGGCTTTGTGTAAGTAAAATAATAGCTACTGACCAGAAGAATTTACTCATCATTTGCATCAGGACAGTCTCATTTCTGTCACTTGCATGGCAGCAGTAGTGGTTTGCTTTACGGCAGTGATTCTAGCTCTGTGTCTTACAGAGCCTTACTGGTCAGGGATCATTTAATTTGCAAAAGATGGAGCAAAGGTGCAAATAAAGTGCCATGTTTTTTGCAACTGATTCTTTGCCCTGTTTAAAATTGCTGCTCCCGTTGCACTGCTAAAATTGCATGTTGGACAGCAGGACCTATAGACAAAGGTGCTAAATTTACAAAGAAGCGAAAATTCGCCAGCGATGGCTTTGCAGCCATTGCGAAACTTTGCCAGGTGAAAATTCGCTCAGACACCGCTAATTTACTAAAATGCAAAGTTGTGTCCAGGGCACTGAACGCTGGTGAATTTTCGCTGGCGTTACTTCGGCAGTCAAAGCGAAGATACACTAGCCTTCAGTTATGCCTAACGCAAATTCGCTAGAGGTCTTCGCTCAGGCTAATTTGCATACGGCGGGAAATGATAAAGTTGAATGGACGTATATGTTGCAGCAAATACATTACATTACACAAGTCCAGGGAACCTTAATAAAGACAATAGAGTTGTTATATTGTCCTACACATGAGCCCATTGTATAGTTTATGTGCCATATGTTAGAAAATGTAGGAGGGAACCCTGGTTACCCCAAAAAAAATTTAAGGACTGGACTCTGAAAAAAGGAAAAGACGCCAGCGTATTTTGGGACTTTTTCCACTAAACAAATGATGTAAGTAGCAAAAGATTGAGGAAGATCTATGTACTTCTCCTAGTCTGAGCTGGTGAAGGCAAGCGATAGAGTGCGAATGATCACTAACGTCTCTCCTTCGCTAGTGAAGCGACGCCTGTCCCCGTTAGTAAATTGGCGAAGTGCCTGAAAGTGGTAACGCTGGCGAATTGTCACCAGCTTAAGTCACTTCTCCCTTTAGTAAAAGTAAAGAAGTAAATCTGCCCCTATCAGACAGACAGAGGTAAGAAGTAGGCAGCTTACACCATCGTTATATCGATACAGGCCTTCCATACACTTGTGTGAATTGGGCTCCTCATATGGGCACCATTGGGCACCCCTTGAATCTCTAGCAGGACTGGTAATTGAGCACTTCCATTTTTTAATCACAGTTCAAATCACAGCAGGAGTTCAGTCCTTGACAGGATCATTTAGCAAAGGAATTAAAACATTTTAACAAGGCAAAGCAAACAACCCCACATCTGTTTAAAAATATGTCATTTTATTAATAGTGTGTAACTGAAAACTGGCAGCTTTCATTAAATCTGTATAAAAATAAAATAGAAATATTTATTTAAAAAGAAGCTCATTTTGGGGTCCCCCACGTTTTCAGTGACTCTGTGCTGGTAATGAGCCACATTCAGCAATTAATAGCCAAAGCTCCTTCATTTATTTCAGCTTTGTGTGTTGAGTAACAGGAGAGGAGCTCACATTGCTGTAGCACAAGCCAAACAGGGGGGACACCAAGGGGTGACAAAGAAACAGCTGACAGGTCTCATTTTGTTCAGAGCCATAAAATAAATGTATTTTACAGGGTCAAAAAAAAAATCCAGCAATGCTCTGTGCTTATAAAGTCCTAATTAGCAGATCACTAAAAAAATAATTTGATTCCATTTGAATTCAGGAAAGATTGTTCCCCATCTGTAATGGGGTGATGGAGATGATTGACAATGAATCTTAAAGGTGAACTAAAGCCTAACTAAAGAAGTAGGTAGAAATGTTGTACATGATGTTTTGTGCTTCTGTACCAGCCCAAGGCAACCACAGCCCTTTAGCAGTAAATATCTGTGTCTCCAAAGATGCCCCAGTAGCTCCCCATCTTCTTTTCTGCTGATTCACTGCACATGCTCTGTGCTGCTGTCACTTACTGAGCTTAGGGAGCCACTCACAATATACAGTACACATAGAATAGAAATGTCACAATATAAGGCTGATTAGTAATTAATACACATAATTACTACATGGCAGCACAGAAACCAGTGCAATTAGCATCAGAATTGAATAATCAGCAAACCTGTAGCATCAGCTTATATTACAGCCAGGGAAGCTCATTTTCTGCTGGATAATTAGTGACGAGCCCTAAGCTTAGCTTCTCAACAGCCAATCAGAGCCCACTGAGCATGTGAGTGTCACAGACACTTTCCAAGATGGTGACCCCCTGTGACAAGTTTGAAGTCCTGGATCATTGCTGCTATTGACAAGCTCAAACTTTAGCCTCGTGCAATAAGTTCACTATATAAAATATGCCTTTTTTAGCCACATTCATTTTTAGGTTTTAGTTCTCCTTTAATTCCCTCCCTCATGTGCTTGTCACAAGGAGGTCAAACAAATATTTTAGAACTGATCAGCTAATAGTTTTCCCCCAGAGGAGATGATTTATCGCTCGTTTATCACATTAGCGCTAAATCTGCGTGTAGCAAAAACCTTTTCCTTAACGATTTTCATTCACAAATGGGACACGAAGGACAATTCTTTGCAATCATCATACATACCCTATATATACCCTATACATACATACCCTATATATACCCTATACATACATACCCTATATATATCCTATACATACATACCCTATATATATCCTACATACCCTATATATATCCTATACATACACATACACACCCTACATATACCCTATACCAGTGCTTGAATTTTTTTTAACTTTTATATATTTAACTATATTTTATTTTACCTCTGCATTTTATTTGTATGCAGAAGTGGAGAGGAGCAAAAGAAAGTTCCGGGATTCAAATCTCTTGCATCCCCCCCTAAAGGGATACTATTTCACAAAAATAAAGAAGTGAAGGGATGGCATCCCTCCCCAATTCCAGCACTGCCCTATACATACACATACCCTATATATACCCTATACATACACATACATACCCTATGTATACCATATTTATACCCTATACACCTGCAGTGCGCCTTGCAGCAATTATATCTATGTCAGTCTCACTAATATACACCTACCTTATTTCATTATTTACCTCTCTTACTGATATATACCTACCTCTATACTAAAGAGTACTTACCTGCCTCACTAATATATACGTATCTCCAGGGGTATAACTACAGAGGATCAGGTAATGGGGCCCCATGAGGCCCTAATTAATAATCAATTTCAACTATATATATATATATATATTCAACAGGACAATCTCTGTAAAATGAATTTGCTGCGGGGCCCAGTATCTAGTTATACAAATGCTTACCTCTCTCACTAATATATACCCTACCTCTCTAAAAACAAGTACTTACAACTTAACTGTCTCACTAATAAATACTTACCTCTCAGACTCTCACTGATCAGGACACGGCGTCTGTAGGTGAAGCAGAGTAAATCGCAGGTATTAGTATCGCAGACGAGCTGGACTTCCGGTTGAAGCAGCAGCAGAGCGCGGTGGGCGCAGAAGGAGCGTCCGGATCCACTGAGCGCTCAAACCGCGAGTAAACGCTAGAAGTGTCCCGGCTCCCCCAGATAATGTTACTGAGTGGCCGAGACTGAGCGATGGAATCAGAATGTCCGGGCTCCCCCTAATCCTTCCCGGCAGTAGGGATGTAGCGAACGTCGGAAAAAAAGTTCGCGAACATATTCGCGAACTTGCGCAAAAATGCGAGCGGTTCGCGAACGGTTCGCGAACCCCATAGACTTCAATGGGAAGGCGAACTTTAACATCTAAAAAAGACATTTCTGGCCAGAAAAATGATTTTAAAGTTGTTTAAAGGGTGCAACGACCTGGACAGTGGCATGCCAGAGGGGGATCAAGGGCAAAAATGTATCTGAAAAATCTGCCTGTGTGTGCTTGGAAGAGATAGTGTAGGGGGAGAGCTGTTAGTGATTTCAGGGACAGATGATAGTAAGTTTGCTGGCTAGTAATCTGCTTGATACTGCTCTGTATTGGAGGGACAGAAGTCTGCAGGGATTTGAGGGACATTTTAGCTTAGGTAGCTTTGCTGGCTAGTAATCTACTGTTCTCTTTAAACAACTGCCATACGTTGCCCTTGTAGGCATTGTTTGCCCAGTTTTTTTGGACGCAGCCACTGAAGCACAGTTGCCAGAAAAAATATGCCATATAAATGCTGAAAATAGTCATTTTTCGCCATACGTTGACCTTGTAGACATTGTTTGCCCAGTTTTTTTTGGACGCAGCCACTGAAGCACAGTTGCCAGAAAAAATATGCCATATAAATGCTTAAAATAGTAATTTTTCGCCATACGTTGACCTTGTAGACATTGTTTGCCCAGTTTTTTTGGACGCAGCCACTGAAGCACAGTTGCCAGAAAAAATATGCCATATAAATGCTGAAAATAGCCATTTTTTGCCATATACGTTGAGTCAACGTATGGCAAAAAATGACTATTTTCAGCATTTATGTGGCATATTTTTTCTGGCCTCTGTGCTTCAGTGGCTGCGGCCAAAAAAACTGGGCAAACAATGCCTACAAGGTCAACGTCGTTGACCTTGTAGGCATTGTTTGCCCAGTTTTTTTGGCCGCAGCCACTGAAGCACAGAGGCCAGAAAAAATATGCCATATAAATGCTGAAAATAGTCATTTTTTTGGTCGCAGCCACTGAAGCACAGTTGCCAGAAAAATTATGCCATATAAATGCTGAAAATATAAATTTTTTTGGTTGCAGCCACTGAAGCACAGAGGCCAGAAAAATTATGCCATATAAATGCAGAAAATATGCATTTTTTTGGTCGCAGCCACTGAAGCACAGTTGACAGAAAAATTATGCCATATAAATGCTGAAAATATAAATTTTTTTGGTTGCAGCCACTGAAGCACAGAGGCCAGAAAAATTATGCCATATAAATGGAGAAAATATGCATTTTTTTGGTTGCAGCCACTGAAGCACAGAGGCTAGAAAAATTATGCCATATAAATGGAGAAAATATGCATTTTTTTGGTTGCAGCCACTGAAGCACAGAGGCTAGAAAAATTATGCCATATAAATGGACAAAATATGCATTTTTTTGGTTGCAGCCACTGAAGCACAGAGGCCAGAAAAATTATGCCATATAAATGCAGAAAATATGCATTTTTTTGGACGCAGCCACTGAAGCACAGTTGCCAGAAAAAATATGCCATATAAATGCTGAAAATAGTAATTTTTCGCCATACGTTGACCTTGTAGACATTGTTTGCCCCGTTATTTTTGGACGCAGCCACTGAAGCACAGAGGCCAGAAAAAATTAAACCAGTAGGGTTTGCACCCTAGTTTGTAACGGTGGCGGAGGGAGGAGGACGCTAAAGGACAGCTGTGTGTGGAGTCATGAGGCTTGAAGAGAAGGACAGCTGCATAGAAGTCAGAACAAGTCTTCCGGCGTGCAGTAACCCTCCGAGATCCACCCCTCATTCATTTTAATAAAGGTCAGGTAATCGACACTTTTGTGACCTAGGCGAGTTCTCTTCTCAGTTACAATCCCTCCTGCTGCACTGAAGGTCCTTTCTGAGAGCACACTTGAGGCTGGGCAAGACAAGAGGTTCATGGCAAATTGTGACAGCTCTGGCCACAGATCAAGCCTGCGCACCCAGTAGTCCAGGGGTTCATCGCTCCTCAGAGTGTCGATATCTGCAGTTAATGCCAGGTAGTCCGCTACCTGCCGGTCGAGGCGTTCTTTGAGGGTGGATCCAGAAGGGTTGTGGCGCTGCCTTGGACAGAAAAACATTTGCATGTCTGATGTTACAGACCGGCCAAAGGGCTTTGTCCTTGCAGGTGTGCTCGTGGCAGGATTACTGGCACCTCTGCCCCTGGAATGTTGATGAGTTCCTGAAGTGACATCACCCTTAAAAGCATTGTACAACATGTTTTGCAGGCTGGTTTGTAAATGCCGCATCTTTTCGGACTTGTGGTATGTTGGTAACATTTCTGCCACTTTATGCTTGTACCGAGGGTCTAGTAGCGTTGCGACCCAGTACAGGTCCTTCTCCTTAAGCCTCTTGATACGGGGGTCCTTCAACAGGCATGCCAGCATGAAAGACCCCATTCTCACAAGGTTGGATGCAGAGCTATCCATCTCCGCTTCCTCATTATCAAGGACTGCATCATCCACGGTCTCCTCCCCCCAGCCACGTACAAGACCAGGGGTCCCCAAAAGGTCACCACTAGCCCCCTGGGAAGCCTGCTCCTGTTGGTCCTCCTCCTCCTCCTCCTCCACAAAGCCACCTTCCTCCTCTGACTCCACTTCTGGCACCTCTCCCTGCGTTGCAGCAGGTGCCTGGGTTCGTTCTGGTGATTGCGACCATAAATCGTGCGCTTCCAGCTCCTCGTCACGCTGGTCTACAGCCTCATCTGTCACTCGTCGCACGGCACGCTCCAGGAAGAAAGCGAAGGGTATTAGGTCGCTGATGGTGCCTTCGGTGCGACTGACCATATTTGTCACCTCTTCAAAAGGTCGCATGAGCCTGCAGGCATCGCGCATAAGCACCCAGTAACGGGGGAAAAAAATCCCCAGCTCTGCAGATCCAGTCCTACCACCCAGTTCAAAAAGGTACTCGTTGACGGCCCTTTGTTGTTGCAGCAGACGTTCCAACATAAGGAGCGTTGAATTCCAGCGAGTCTGGCTGTCAGAAATCAAACGCCTGACTGGCATGTTGTAGCGCTGCTGAATGTCAGCAAGGCGTGCCATGGCTGTGTAGGAACGTCTGAAATGGGCCGACACCTTTCTGGACTGGGTGAGAACGTCCTGGAATCCTGGGTACTTGGAGACAAAACGTTGGACTATTAAATTTAACACATGTGCCATGCAGGGCACATGTGTTAAATTTCCCAGTCTCAACGCTGCCAACAGATTGCTTCCATTGTCACACACCACTTTTCCGATCTGCAGTTGGTGTGGGGTCAGCCACCGATCGGCCTGTGACTGCAGAGATGACAGGAGTACAGATCCGGTATGGTTTTTGCTTTCCAGGCACGTCATCCCCAAGACAGCGTGACAACGGCGTACCTGGCACGTCGAATAGCCTAGGGGGAGCTGGGGGTGCACAGGTGTGGAGGAGGAGAAGGAGGACCCAGCAGCAGAGTAAGAAGAAGAAGAGGAAGAAGACGAGGTAGAGAGCGATGGAGGAGTAGAGGTGGTGGCAGAACCGCGTGCAATCCGTGGCGGTGACACCAACTCCACTGTTGTTGTTGTTGTTGAGCTACCCATTCCCTGCTTCCCATTCCCAGCCATTACCAAGTTCACCCAGTGGGCAGTGTAGGTGACATACCTGCCCTGACCATGCTTGGAGGACCATGCGTCAGTAGTCATATGGACCTTTGGCCCAACACTAAGTGACAGAGATGCGGTAACTTGGCTCTGCACATGTTGGTACAGGTGTGGTATTCCCTTTTTAGAAAAAAAATTGCGGCTGGGTACCTTCCACTGCGGTGTCCCAATTGCTACAAATTTGCGGAAGGCCTCAGAGTCCACCAGCTGGTATGGTAAAAGCTGGCGGGCTAAGAGTGCAGACAAGCCAGCTGTCAGACGCCGGGCAAGGGGGTGACAGTCAGACATTGGCTTCTTACGCTCAAACATGGCCTTCACAGAAACTTGGCTGGTGGCAGATGACTGGGAATGGGAACAGGTGGTCAAGGTGGAAGGCGGAGTGGAGGGTGGTTCAGATGGGTCAAGGAGAGCAGAGGTAGAGCAGTAAGATGCTGGACCAGAAGGAGTGTGGCTTTTAGTTTGCCTGTTGCCTTTGAGGTGTTGCTCCCAAAGTGCTTTGTGCTTGCCGCTCATGTGCCTTCGCATAGAAGTTGTACCTATGTGGCTGTTGGGCTTACCAAGGCTCAGTTTCTGACTGCACTCATTGCAAATTACAATGCTTTTGTCAGAGGCACACACATTAAAAAAATCCCACACTGCTGACTTTTTGGAAGTGTGCGATCTGGCGGTAACAGTAGAAGTTGGCGGCATTGGCGGCAATGGCGGGTGCGTTGGCCGGCTGAACACAGGTGCCGATACATGTTGTTGCCCTACTGATCCCTGCGGGCTGGCCTCCCTGCTTCTTCTAAGTCTTATTCTCCTACTGCCTCTCTGACTCTCCGTCTCTCCATCTGAACTACCCTCCTCTTGCTCTCTTCTACTAGGCACCCACAAAACATCAATCTCCTCATCATCATTCTCCTCAGATGCATCAATTTCTTCTGACACATCACAGAAGGAAGCAGCAGCGGGGACCTCCTCCTCCTCCTCATCACTCATCATTATGTCCATCTCTGTCGTGTTCTCTGCCAGAATTAAATCTGGTGTAACGTCCTCATCTCCTTCATCTTCTTCTGCCAATAATGGTTGCGCATTACTCAGTTCAAGAAACTCATGGGAAAATAACTCCTCTGACTCCAGTGAAGAAGGGGCACCGGTGGTGGAGGAAGTGTTACGTGGGGTGGCCATAGCAGTGGAGGATGAGGAGGATGTTGTGGTAAAGTTAGAAACGGTAGAGGATGGGGTGTGCTGTGTAAGCCAGTCAACTACCTCTTCAGCATTTTGGGAGTTCAGGGTCATTGGCTTTTTAAAACTGGGCAATTTGCTAGGGCCACAGGATTGCATAGCAGCACGGCCCCTAGCACGGCCTCTGCGTGGCGGCCTGCCTTTGCCTGGCATTATTTTTAAAAAAACAACAACAACAAAAACTCAGTTGGTTTTTCTGGAAACGATAATACACACAGCTAGATGGCAGTTTGAAGAAAACAGTGTGCAAATAATGCCTACAAGATCAACGTATACACTACTACAGCGGTGGATACGGATTACGTAAAATATATGAATGCTGCTTGAAAAAAAGTAACTCAAGTGGTTTTTCTAGAGACGATAATATTATCAATATTTAGACAAAATGTGAACAAGCTCACACAGCTAGATGGCGGTTTGAAGAAAACACTGTGCAAATAATGCCTACAAGGTCAACGTATACACAGCGGTGGATACGGATTACGTAAAATATA
The DNA here is from genome assembly GCA_038501925.1 of Xenopus petersii. Lineage (NCBI taxonomy): Eukaryota > Metazoa > Chordata > Amphibia > Anura > Pipidae > Xenopus > Xenopus petersii. Next base: position 169,342,208 of record CM076680.1, on the reverse strand, counting down.
AGAATGCTGCTTGAAAAAAAGTCACTCCGGTGTTTTTTCTGGAGACGGTAATATTATGGATATTTAGACAGAATGAGAACACGGTCACACAGCTAGATAGCAGTTGGTTGAATAACACACTGGGCAAAAAATGCCTACAGGGCAAATAATGCCTACAAGGTCAACGTATACACAGCGGTGGATACGGATTACGTAAAATATAAGAATGCTGCTTGAAAAAAAGTCACTCCGGTGTTTTTTCTGGAGACGGTAATATTATGGATATTTAGACAGAATGAGAACACGGTCACACAGCTAGATAGCAGTTGGTTGAATAACACACTGGGCAAAAAATGCCTACAGGGCAAATAATGCCTACAAGGTCAACGTATACACAGCGGTGGATACGGATTACGTAAAATATAAGAATGCTGCTTGAAAAAAAGTCACTCCGGTGTTTTTTCTGGAGACGGTAATATTATGGATATTTAGACAGAATGAGAACACGGTCACACAGCTAGATAGCAGTTGGTTGAATAACACACTGGGCAAAAAATGCCTACAGGGCAAATAATGCCTACAAGGTCAACGTATACACAGCGGTGGATACGGATTACGTAAAATATAAGAATGCTGCTTGAAAAAAAGTCACTCCGGTGTTTTTTCTGGAGACGGTAATATTATGGATATTTAGACAGAATGTGAACACGGTCACACAGCTAGATAGCAGTTGGTTGAATAACACACTGGGCAAAAAATGCCTACAGGGCAAATAATGCCTAAAAGGTCAACTTATACACTACTACAGCGATGGATACGGATTACGTAAAATTTATTATGGCTGCTTGAAAAAAGTCACTCCGGTGTTTTTTCTGGAGACGGTAATATTATGGATATTTAGACAGAATGTGAACACGGGCACACAGCTAGATAGCAGTTGGTTGAATAACACACTGGGCAAAAAATGCCTACAGGGCAAATAATGCCTAAAAGGTCAACTTATACACTACTACAGCGATGGATACGGATTACGTAAAATTTATTATGGCTGCTTGAAAAAAGTCACTCCGGTGTTTTTTCTGGAGACGGTAATATTATGGATATTTAGACAGAATGTGAACACGGGCACACAGCTAGATAGCAGTTGGTTGAATAACACACTGGGCAAAAAATGCCTACAGGGCAAATAATGCCTAAAAGGTCAACTTATACACTACTACAGCGATGGATACGGATTACGTAAAATTTATTATGGCTGCTTGAAAAAAGTCACTCCGGTGTTTTTTCTGGAGACGGTAATATTATGGATATTTAGACAGAATGTGAACACGGGCACACAGCTAGATAGCAGTTGGTTGAATAACACACTGGGCAAAAAATGCCTACAGGGCAAATAATGCCTAAAAGGTCAACTTATACACTACTACAGCGGTAGTAAAATAAAAAAAAGTTAAATAAAAAAAAATTAAAGTTGGTGCTGCTGAACTACTAGGAGCAGCAGATTAGCACACCAGTCCCACTCCCCAACACTGCTAGACTAATAGCACTGGGCTCTTATAGTAGTAGTAGTAGTAGTAGTAGTAGTAAAACAACAAAAAAATAAATAAAAGCAGTCCTTACAAGGACTATTGCTATTGCAGCAGTCAGCAGATGAGATCAGAAGCAGGACAGCTGCCCACTGCAGCTACATACAGAGCACTGCAGTAGAAGGTAGATTACTAGCCAGCAAAGCTACCTAAGCTTAAATGTCCCTCAAACCCCTGCAGACTTCTGTCCCTCCAATAACAGAGCAGTATCAAAACGTTTACTAGCCAGCAAACTTTCAACTGTCCCTGAAATCACTAACAGGCAGCAGCTCTCTCCCTACACTATCTCTTCAGCACACACAGGCAGAGTGAAAAAACGCTGCAGGGCTTCGGTTTTTATAGGGAAGGGGAGTGGTCCAGGGGAGAGCTTCCTGATTGGCTGCCATGTACCTGCTGGTCTGGGGTGAGAGGGCAAAAAAAAGCGCCAACAATGGCGAACCCAAAATGGCGAACGTCGCGCGACGTTCGCGAACTTCCGGCGAGCGCGAACACCCGATGTTCGCGCGAACAAGTTCGCCGGCGAACAGTTCGCGACATCTCTACCCGGCAGCCCCGACATTGATCTGCTTCTCTGTCCCACCCCTCAAGCACTTCCCAGACCCGACACTGAGCGCTAAATCGCATGTGCGGATAATCATATAATAAATGTGCCCCCAGCCTCACACACACAACTTGTATTATATACATTATACAATTAGACTAATTATCAGACTAATGACTATACTTTGCCATTGTAACTAAATACATCCGCTTGGTATAGAGTAACCCACCAAACTGCCAGTTTTGACTCACAGAACAGCAACTTCTGAACTGACTCAGTCGATGTAACGTCCGTATCAATTCCCTTTCCCTTTGCGCTAATTGCGCACTCTGTGTAATATTTGCCTGCGAATTATTATCTCTATGTGATCTAATTCAATGTATATATTTTTCTTATATATGTGGCTCCTGTATATTTAGAGCACAAGTAGCAAGTTGCCCCCCATACGGGTGACTCTCTTTTCAATTGGACTCGAATTAACCTGGGGCAAGTGGAGAGCAAAAACCCTCATCCGACCTCCTTTCCCTCTTCTTCATATATTAAATGTTCATTCCCTTTAAATCTGAATTCTTTATTATATATAACCTTATTTTACAATTACCCCTTCAACTCCACCACTAGGGATGTCGCGGACTGTTCGCCGGCAAACTTGTTCGCGCGAACATCGGCTGTTCGCGTCCGCCGCAAGTTCGCGAACGTCGCGCGACGTTCGCCATTTTGGGTTCGCCTTACCTGGCGCTTTTTTTTGACCTCTCACCCCAGACCAGCAGATACATGGCAGCCAATAAGGAAGCTCTCCCTCCTGGACCACCCCCACACCCCCTGGACCACTCCCCTTCCATATATAAACTGAAGCCCTGCAGCGTTTTTTCATTCTGCCTGTGTGTGCTTGCAAGAGCTAGTGTAGGGAGAGAGCTGTTACTGATTTCACTGATTTCTTTGAGGGACAGTTGATAGTAAGTTTGCTGGCTAGTAATCTACTTGATACTGCTCTGTATTGGAGGGACAGAAGTCTGCAGGGATTTGAGGGACATTTTAGGGTAGCTTTGCTGGCTAGTAATCTACCTTCTACTGCAGTGCTCTGTATGTAGCTGCCTGCTGTGGGCACTGATCTCTTCTGATCTCATCTGCTGACTGCTGTAATAACCCAATAGTCCTTGTTTTATTTTCTTTTTTGTTTTTTTACTTTGCTAGTTGCTACTATAAGCCCAGTGCTATTAGTCTAGCAGTGTTGGGGAGTGGGACTGGTGTGCTACTGTGCTGCTCCTAGTAGTTCAGCAGCACCAACCCGAGAAAAATATTTTTTTTAATATACATATATTTTTTTTTTCTTTTACTTATCTTACTGTTCTTTAACGTGTACAGTGCTGTTGCTGTTCTTCATAGTAGTGCACCAATAGTAGTGCACTTGCAGGCATTATTTGCCCAGTGTGTTCTTCATTTTCAAACAACAACCATCTAGCTGTGTGAGCTTGTTCACATTCTGTCTAAATATCAATAATAATACCGTCTCTAGAAACACCACCCGAGTGACGTTTTTCAGGCAGCAATAATATATTCCGTATCCACTGCTGTAGTAGTGTATACGTTGACCTTGTAGGCCTTGTTTGCCCAGTGTGTTCTTCTTCTTCATTTTCAAACAACTCCCATCTAGCTGTGTGAGCTTGTTCACATTCTGTCTAAATATCAATAATAATACCGTCTCTAGAAACCACCTGAGTTGTTGTTGTTTTAAAAATAATGCCAGGCAAAGGCAGGCCGCCACGCAGAGGCACAAGGGGCCGTGCTGCTATGCTATCCTGTGGCCCTAGGAAATTGCCCAGTTTTAAAAAGGCAATGACCCTGAACTCCCAAAATGCTGAAGAGGTAGTTGACTGGCTTACACAGCACACCCCATCCTCTACCGTTTCTAACTTTACCACAACATCCTCATCCTCCACTGCTATGGGCACCCCACGTAACACTTCCTCCACCACCGGCGCCCCTTCTTCACTGGAGTCAGAGGAGTTATTTTCACATGAGTTTCTTGAACTGAGTGATGCGCAACCATTATTGGCAGAAGAAGATGAAGGAGATGAGGACGTTACACCAGATTTAATTCTGGCAGAGAACACAACAGAGATGGACATAATGAGTGATGACGAGGAGGTCCCCGCTGCTGCTTCCTTCTGTGAGCTGTTAGAAGAAATTGATGCATCTGAGGAGAATGAGGATGAGGAGATTGATGTTTTATGGCTGCCCAGTAGAAGAGAGGAAGAGGAGGATAGTTCAGATGGAGAGACGGAGAGTCAGAGAGGCAGGAGGAGAATAAGACTTAGAAGAAGCAGGGAGGACAGCTCGCAGGGAACAGTAGGGCAACAACATGTATCGGCACCTGTGGTCAGCCGGCCAACGCACCCGCCATTGCCGCCAACGCCGCCGACTTCTACTGTTACCGCCAGATTGCCAGCCTCAAAAAGGTCAGCAGTGTGGGATTTTTTTAATGTGTGTGCCTCTGACAAAAGCGTTGTCATTTGCAATGAGTGCAGTCAGAAACTGAGTCTTGGGAAGCCCAACAGCCACATAGGTACAACTTCTATGCGAAGGCACATGAGCGGCAAGCACAAAGCACTTTGGGAGCAACACCTCAAAGGCAACAGGCAAACTAAAAGCCACCCTCCTTCTGGTCCAGCATCTTACTGCTCTACCTCTGCTGTCCTTCACCCGTCTGAACCACCCTCCACTCCGCCTTCCACCTTGACCACCAGTTCCCATTCCCAGTCATCTGCCCCCAGTTTAGTTTCTGTGAGGGCCATGTTTGAGCGTAAGAAGCCAATGTCTGCGAGGCACCCCCTTGCCCGGCGTCTGACAGCTGGCTTGATTCCAGGACGTTCTCAGGCAGTCCAGGAAGGTGTCGGCCCATTTCAGACGGTCCTACACAGCCATGGCACGCCTTGCTGACATTCAGCAGCGGTACAACATGCCAGTCAGGCGTTTGATTTGCGACAGCCAGACTCGCTGGAATTCAACGCTCCTCATGTTGGAACGTCTGCTGCAACAACAAAGAGCCGTCAACGAATACCTGTTTGAACTTGGTGGTAGGACTGGATCTGCAGAGCTGGGGATTTTTTTACCCCGTTACTGGGTGCTTATGCGCGATGCCTGCAGGCTCATGCGCCCTTTTGAAGAGGTTACAAATATGGTCAGTCGCACCGAAGGCACTATCAGCGACCTAATACCCTTTGCTTTCTTCCTGGAGCGTGCCGTGCGACGAGTGACAGATGAGGCTGTAGACCAGCGTGATGAGGAGCTGGAAGCGCACGATTTCTGGTCGGAATCACCAGAACGAACCCAGGCACCTGCTGCAACGCAGGGAGAGGTGTCAGAAGTGGAGTCAGAGGAGGAAGGTGGCTTTGTGGAGGAGGAGGACCAACAGGAGCAGGCTTCCCAGGGGGCTAGTGGTGACCTTTTGGGGACCCCTGGTCTTGTACGTGGCTGGGGGGAGGAGACCGTGGATGATGCAGTCCTTGATAACGAGGAAGCGGAGATGGATACCTCTGCATCCAACCTTGTGAGAATGGGGTCTTTCATGCTGTCATGCCTGTTGAAGGACCCCCGTATCAAGAGGCTTAAGGAGAAGGACCTGTACTGGGTCGCGACTCTACTAGACCCTCGGTACAAGCATAAAGTGGCAGAAGTGTTACCAACATACCACAAGTCTGAAAGGATGCTGCATTTAGAAACCAGCCTGCAAAACATGTTGTACAATGCTTTTAAGGGTGATGTCACTTCAGGAACTCATCAACATTCCAGGGGCAGAGGTGCCAGTAATCCTGCCACGAGCACACCTGCAAGGACAAAGCCCTTTGGCCGGTCTGTAACGTCAGACATGCAAATGTTTTTCAGTCCAAGGCAGCGCCAGAACCCTTCTGGATCCACCCTCAAAGAACGCCTCGACCGGCAGGTAGCGGACTACCTGGCATTAACTGCAGATATCGACACTCTGAGGAGCGATGAACCCCTGGACTACTGGGTGCGCAGGCTTGATCTGTGGCCAGAGCTGTCACAATTTGCCATGAACCTCTTGTCTTGCCCAGCCTCAAGTGTGCTCTCAGAAAGGACCTTCAGTGCAGCAGGAGGGATTGTAACTGAGAAGAGAACTCGCCTAGGTCACAAAAGTGTGGATTACCTGACCTTTATTAAAATGAATGAGGGGTGGATCTCGGAGGGTTACTGCACGCCGGAAGACTTGTGCTGAGTTTCTGATTCTGACTCCCCATGCAGCTGTCCTTCTCTGCACGCCTCATGACTCCACATACAGCTGTCCTTTAGCGTCCTCCTCCCTCCACCACCGTTACAAACTAGGGTGCAAACCCTACTGGTTTAATTTGAATCCAGGTAAATCCTGAGTTTTTCTGGCCTCTGTGCTTCAGTGGCTGTGACAAAAAAATTGAATATTTTCAGCATTTATATGGCATATTTTTTCTGGCCTCTGTGCTTCAGTGGCTGCGACCAAAAAAAACAGAATATTTTCAGCATTTATATGGCATATTTTTTCTGGCCTCTGTGCTTCAGTGGCTGCGACCAAAAAAAACAGAATATTTTCAGCATTTATATGGCATATTTTTTATGGCCTCTGTGCTTCAGTGGCTGTGACAAAAAAATGAATATTTTCAGCATTTATATGGCATATTTTTTCTGGCCTCTGTGCTTCAGTGGCTGCGACCAAAAAAAACAGAATATTTTCAGCATTTATATGGCATATTTTTTATGGCCTCTGTGCTTCAGTGGCTGTGACAAAAAAATGAATATTTTCAGCATTTATATGGCATATTTTTTCTGGCCTCTGTGCTTCAGTGGCTGCGACCAAAAAAAACAGAATATTTTCAGCATTTATATGGCATATTTTTTATGGCCTCTGTGCTTCAGTGGCTGTGACAAAAAAATGAATATTTTCAGCATTTATATGGCATATTTTTTCTGGCCTCTGTGCTTCAGTGGCTGTGACAAAAAAATGAATATTTTCAGCATTTATATGGCATATTTTTTCTGGCCTCTGTGCTTCAGTGGCTGCGACAAAAAAAACAGAATATTTTCAGCATTTATATGGCATATTTTTTATGGCCTCTGTGCTTCAGTGGCTGCGACCAAAAAAATGGAATATTTTCAGCATTTATATGGCATATTTTTTCTGGCCTCTGTGCTTCAGTGTCTGCGACAAAAAAAATTTATATTGTTAGCATTTATATGGCATATTTTTCCTGGCCTCTGTGCTGCAGTGGCTGCGACCAAAAAAAATTAATATTGTTTGCATTTATATGGCATATTTTTTCTGGCCTCTGTGCTGCAGTGGCTGCGACAAAAAAAAATTAATATTGTTTGCATTTATATGGCATATTTTTTCTGGCCTCTGTGCTACAATGGCTGCGACAAAAAAAAATTAATATTGTTTGCATTTATATGGCATATTTTTTCTGGCCTCTGTGCTGCAGTGGCTGCGACAAAAAAATTTTTATATTTTCAGCATTTATATGGCATATTTTTTCTGGCCTCTGTGCTTCAGTGGCTGCGACAAAAAAAAGATAATTTTTCAGGAAAGTACACATGCCTAATTTTTCAGGGTTCTGCATCAGTGGCAAAATCGCATTTTTTATGGTCACCGCAGGTGATCAATAAAGTAGACCAAAACTGGGCCCACACTGCAGAATCTGTGTTTTTTGGTTCGCTTCACTGTACATTGAATTACCTCTGCCTGACCGTGCACGTGCGCACAAGCACGGTGACTGCTAAACACACCACTACAGAAATATTGCCACCAACAGGACGAACATCCTGGAGGTGACAAGCTCAACTAGTAATTAACAACTATTATTTGCTCACTTGACGGTATCATTCATTAAAGCTCTTTGCGTCTTTTTGCGTTGCAGTAAGCACCGCGTTTCGTCTTTGCGTGTGAACAGGCTGTAACCTTTACACGACTTGATTGGCATGTAGACGCCGGACGTTTTAAAGCATTTTATTACACAGGTTTAGAAATGTAGTGTGATTTCTGCCCTTTACAGCACAAAACGCAGCGCTGTGTCAACAATGGATTTTTTAGAAACATTTTTGCCCTTGATCCCCCTCTGGCATGGCACTGTCCAGGTCGTTGCACCCTTTAAACAACTTTAAAATCATTTTTCTGGCCAGAAATGTCTTTTCTAGCTTTTAAAATTCGCCTTCCCATTGAAGTCTATGGGGTTCGCGACGTTCGCGAACCGTTCGCATTTTTGACGCAAGTTCGCGAATATGTTCGCGAACTTTTTTTCCGACGTTCGCTACATCCCTATCCACCACTTCCAACCCCTGGACTGGCTATAGACTGGGCCAAACTGGTATCTAGTGACCCTGCCTTCATGTGCCACTTTACTTACTCACCCCTCTTCCTTCCAAAAGCTGCTGCTCTTTGCTCCCCCTTTGTGCCCAATTCAAGTGCCCCTATTTGCACCCAGCACATATTTCTGTGTATGACTGTTATATAAGAGCACAATAAGAAACAGCTCAGCACTTACAAAAGCCTCTTTGCTTAATGTGAGTCCTGCTTAAAGGGCTGTTTAATCTTTAAATTAACTTTTAGTATTTTATAGAATGGCTAATTCTAAGCAACCTTTCAATTGCTTTCCTTATTTATAGTTTTTGAATTATTTGCCTTCTTCTTCTGACTCTTTCCAGTTTTTCAAATGGGGGATCACTGACCCTATCTTGCAACCTTATTTATTACTTTTCTTTCTATTCAGACCCTCTTCTATTCATATTCCAGTCTCATATTCAACTCAATGCATGGTTGCTAGGGTAATTTGGTTCCTAGCAACCAGATGGCTGACATTAAAAACTGGAGAGCTGCTGAATAAAAAGCTCAATAACTCAAAAACCACAAATAATGAAAAATGAAAACCAATTGCAAATTGTCTCAGAATATGACTCTCTATGTCATACTAACAGTTAATTTAAAGGTGAACAAACCCTTTAAAAGCAATTGTGATTTCTGGGCACGAACCACTGATATCAGTTGTATGGGATTGAGTCTGCTTATAGAGGTTTGAGATGTGTTATTGCTGATCTATATTATTTGTCACATAGGACTGCTTTACCTTGGGTTACATATGGCAGCCCCACCAGGCGTGTAACTACAGAGGATCAGACCCTGCAGCTGCAGGGGGGCCAGGGGGTATAGGGGGCCCCATGAGGCCCTAATTATTGAGCAATTTCAACATATATTGGTAAAACAGGACAATTTCTGGATAAATTTGGGGCCCTAAAATTAATTTGCTGTGGGGCCCAGTAACATCCAGTAAATCCACTGAGCCCCACAACACAGACACACTCAGATCTTTTTTATATCAACAGAACATATTTCACTACAGTTTCCAGAGCAAAAACCAACTCCCCTCCCCCACAAAATGTAAAATTAGAATTGATCAGATTTATATTTTTAGGATTTTTCTTTATTTTTCATTATTACAGAGGGCTGTGAGTAGTGCTCTGCCCAAACCCTAATGATAAGTTCAGCTGCCTGATGAACAACATGAAAGTCTAATTGCATTGTTAGGGGCTGAACTGAAAATCATTTCTATATTATTTCATCAGAACAAGAGAGATGTTCTGAATACCTTAAATATTAAATAATAATTAATATTAAATATAATTTATTTAAATATATAATTCATATTAAAGGATATTCTGAGTCAATTTGCAGTTGGTTTTCATTTTTTACTATTTGTGGTTATTTAACTTTTTATTCAGCAGCTCTTCAGTTTGCAATTTCAGCTATCTGGTTGCTAGGGTTCAAATTATCTTAGCAACCATGCATTGATGTGAATTAGAGACTGGAATATAAATAGGAGAAGCCTGAATAGAAAGAGGAGTAATAAAAAGTAACAATAACAATACATTTGTAGCCTTACAGAGTATTTGTTTTTAAGATGGGGTCAGTGACCTGCATTTGAAGGGTGGACAGCGTTAGAAGAAGAAGGCAACTAAATAAAAAACAATAAAAAAAATAAATAATGAAGACCAACGAAAAAGTTGCTTCGAATTAGTCATTGTATAACGTACTAAAAGTTAACACAAAGGTGAGCCACCCATTTAAAAGCCTCATTTGGTGTTAGGTGCAAGATGGGTGCAAGGGGCACTTACTGAATGGCGCACTACTGCGCTTGACTCTGCGCCTGCAACTAATAAATGTAACATCACATTCCGTTTTAGATTTAACAAAATGCAAATCTTTTGAAACCGAAGTCAGACACAAGGTGCTCAGGCCATGTTTGTTTATTTGCAAAATTATATCAAGTTAACTTCCCCTTTAATAACACCTTGGACTGAGTTTTCGCACCATTGTAGGAAGAATCGTACAACCTCAATTAACCATGAAGCTGGGTTCAAATGACCTTGGTAAAATTACATATGAGAGTGTTTACAAGAGCTCTAGTTATTTAGTTATTATCTATATAAAATATATTCCATATCCCACCTACAGTCCTATTCCCAGCACTTACCATGGGGCAGAGGCATCACAACTGCAGGAGAGCAGTGACAGGCAACGTTGAGTAGAAATCAGTCTCTCTCTCTCTCTCTCTCTCTCTCTCTCTCTCTCTATCTCTCTCTCTTTCTCTCTCATAATAAAGGTTCTGGGAGCAGATGGAGTTTCCCTGAGTGAAGGGGGGATAGAGTTACTGGGGCTTTATTCACTTATATGCAAAGGCATTTTACAACTAACAGTTAATGGCTTGAATGACTGGTGCCCAGAAATAAAGGATTCACTGATCATTGATTTGATACTGCAGCTTTCAAGGGTGATTAACAGAAAGCCCCCAGAATGGGTGCATTTTATTTTTATTAAAGGGAAAGTAAAGCGGAAAAATTAAAAAAGAAATGCAAACTGAAAAGTGTGCACTTAGTTTAGTAAATGAGCATAGCACAGAGATACTTTTCTGTGAAATACTACACGATAGACCGACCGACAGACAGACAGACAGATAGATAGATAGATAGATATTTAGATAGATAGATAGATAGATAGATAGATAGATAGATAGATAGATAGATAGATAGATAGATAGATAGATAGATATTTAGATAGACAGAGAGAGAGAGAGAGAGAGAGAGAGAGAGAGAGAGAGAGAGAGAGAGAGAGAGAGAGAGAGAGAGAGAGAGAGATAATAGATAGAGAGATAGATAGATAGATAGATAGATAGATAGATAGATAGATAGATAGATAGATAGATAGATAGATAGATAGATAGATAGATAGATATTTAGATAGACAGACAGACAGACAGACAGACAGACAGACAGACAGACAGACAGACAGACAGACAGACAGATAGATAGATAGATAGATAGATAGATAGATAGATAGATAGATAGATATTTAGATAGACAGACAGACAGACAGACAGACAGACAGACAGACAGACAGACAGACAGACAGACAGACAGACAGACAGACAGACAGACAGACAGACAGATAGATAGATAGATAGATAGATAGATAGATAGATAGATAGATAGATAGACAGATAGATGATATCGATAGAGAAATAGATGGGTGATATATTGATGATGTGGGTTAGAAAGACAGTTGTATATAGAGATAGGCAGATTACTATAGACAGATAAACAGACACCTAGATAGGGATTAGATAGATTTCATAGATAGAATTTCTTTCAGATACACCTTCAGAGAAAGAAAGCAGTTGGGTAGGCAGGTAGATAAATAAATGATAGATAAATAAATAGAAACACAGATAAATAGATATTAGACAAAAAGATACATGTTATAGAGATGAAAGAGATGGATAAGAGAAATACAGCTGCAGACAGATGACTAATATTAACAGAGGGAGAGAAGGAGAAGCCCCTATATATTTTCTTTGAAGGTAAAACAGATTTTGGGCCTAAGAGAACACGAACATTTCACTGTTTTTCCTCTGTTGTGAATGTAAGAGAGAGAGGGGGAGACTGATCTCAGGAGCTTACAATCTAGGAAAGGGGAAGTAGTTCCAGGTTACAAATTGTAGTTGAACAATAGCTGGAGGGCCAGTGTTTAAAGCACTAGGGTAGAACATTCCAGGGAAATGTTTGGAGCTGTACAAAGAAACACTGATCATTAGGAAGAGGCCAGTGAAGGAGGAGTTAATATATATTATAGTTCAGTAAGTGTCAGTCGCTGCCCTGAGCTGACAGTTTCACAGCGCCCCCCTCCTGTCACTCTCTTCTCATTGCTGATCAGTCAGAGAGACAAGAGGAAAAGTTTGGGCCGATGTTGGGAGTCGCCTGTCAATCATCCCGGGAGCCTCCCCCAAGCAGATCGGGTTCCCCCTGAGTGACAGCGTTACCATGGTAATTCATTTGACTAAAACTGTTGTGTTATCGTCGCAGTCCCCGGGTCAGATATCCGACCAATCACAGCGCGCACAATCACTTTTCATGGCAGTTTAGAATAAAGTGATTAAAGGAGGCAGCGAGAGTTTCCCCGGCCGATTCCCTGCGCAGTCCCCGCGGCGACCCCAACACAGAGGCTCAGAGACCGCAGCGGAGCAGGAAGAGCGTAGGGGTCGGACAAGCGCAGAGAAAGAAGGAGACGGTTGCCCCGGGGGCTGATGGCTTGTGGGTCGGTGTGAGGGGCCAGTGGATAATTGTAGAGGCGGCGGGAGGGGTCGGGGAGGATCATGTCGATGCTTCCGACCTTTGGCTTCACTCAGGAGCAAGTGGCGTGTGTGTGTGAGGTGCTGCAGCAGGGGGGCAACATCGAGCGATTGGGCCGATTCTTGTGGTCGCTCCCGGCCTGTGATCACCTCCATAAGAACGAGAGTGTCCTCAAGGCCAAGGCCGTGGTCGCCTTCCACCGGGGCAACTTCAGGGAACTCTATAAGATCCTGGAGGGCCACCAGTTCTCTCCGCACAATCACCCCAAGCTGCAGCAGTTGTGGCTCAAGGCTCATTATGTGGAGGCCGAGAAGCTCCGCGGGCGACCCCTGGGGGCGGTGGGCAAATACCGGGTGCGCAGAAAGTTCCCTCTGCCCCGATCCATCTGGGACGGAGAAGAAACCAGTTACTGCTTCAAGGAGAAGAGCCGGAGTGTCCTGAGGGAGTGGTACGGCCACAACCCCTACCCCTCGCCCCGGGAGAAGAGGGAACTGTCCGAGGCCACCGGACTCACCACCACTCAGGTCAGTAACTGGTTCAAGAACCGACGCCAGCGCGACCGAGCGGCCGAAGCCAAAGAGAGGTACGAGTAAGTATCAATAGCAATAAGACTGCTTCTCTTACTATTTCTCTGGGGCACAATGGCCATTCCCTTCCTATATACTCTTATATATATATATATGTGTGTGTAATAATTATATAGTCACACAATGGCCATTCCCTTCCTATATACTGTTTTAAATTGTTATTATATATATATATATATATATATAATTCTTACTCATTTAGTTTGCCGAATACTTTCCTTCCTTTCCTTTTCCATCGAATGTGATCGCTGTAACCGAATCCCCGACCGACTCGCATCGGACAAGCCTAGCTTTGATAGAACGATTTTTCCCACTTGATGGAATGATTGTTATAATGATATTTTCAGGTAATGATACCTGCGAGCGATACACCCCGGCTTAGGTATGAGCCGCTTGTGGACTAATATCCAACCTCACCACTCCGGACTGATGTGATCTTTTACATTACACTGTAGTGACTTTCAACTAGACACCCCCATGACTTTCTATTAGTTTCCCCCGGATTCTCACATTTGTCACTTATGGACGATTCTATATTGACTTTCGTTGGGGTTTTTATTGGGATTTATGTATTTTGTTCAGTGACACGGTGATTCATAATTTAATATTTGTTTTTATTTTTTATTTTTCATTTGTTATTTTCTATTTTCTATTTTTATTGTTTATGCACATGTTCTTCACTGTCCTATTGTAATTTATCGTATTTATATATAGCACTAGTGGCAATGAAAGGGTTAATTTTATTGATTGGGTTAATATTTAATACAGCCACTATAATGCTTTTAGGGGATGGTTAGTAATTTTTCCTTTATTAAGGGCCGGGGTAAGTCATGCAATAGATGAGGGATCTGACAATATTCAGAGGTAGATAGTCAATTTCAGTGGGTTAAATACATAGCCGTAGCAGGCGGTTAACAACTGTATAATTTTTAACTAAAAATTGTTTTAAAGTTCTATTTTTAGTTTATTGGGATGTTAAATTATGTAACCATACGTTTATGTTTAAGACTGAGTGAGCCCCGCATAGACTTTCCACCTCTTTTCAACAGGACGATACATTGTGTAACTTCGATAGCAACATATAAGACATAGCAATTGAAAAAGGAAGTTAAGGACTTGGTTGCACAGTATCCTGATTTTAATTTGTATTAATGAGTTTGGGGCCGATTCACGAAATTCGGGTGATGGGTTAGAATAAAAAAAAATTCGAATTTCGAAGTATTTTTTGGGTACTTCGACCATCGAATTGGTTAAATTCGATCGAATTCGAACAATTCGAACTAAAAAATCGTTCGACCATTCGATAGTCGAAGTACTGTCCCTTTAAGAAAAACTTCGACCCCCTACTTCGGCAAAGTCAATGTTAGCCTATGGGGAAGGTCCCCATAGGCTTGCCTGTGATTTTTTGATCGAAGGATTTTCCTTCGATCGTTTGATTAAAATCCTTAGAATCGTTCGATTAATCGGTCGATCGCAGGATTTGCGCAAAATCCTTCGAATTCGATATTCGAATTCGAAGGATTTTAATTCACAGTCGAATATCGAGGGTTAATTAACCCTCGATATTCGACCATTGGTGAATCGGCCCCTTAGCGTTATTTATATTATTTGTTGCATGTGGCAGATTAGTATGATATAATTGTATAACATTTGACATTTTAGGAGTAGTCGATTTCTGATGATGAGGTGTATACGTCATTTTCAAGTTGGTTTGTTTCCCGCCAACCTGGGTATTTAATGCGTGTGTAATATGTATTATATACTTTGAAAAAGGCCTCAGAGGAGGCCGAAACGTTAGCCCTTCACAATAAAAACTTTTATTCATTTTTAAGACCTGTGAGTGCGGATCTTGCTTGTATGTTGGAAATTTCATGTTTTGATACTGCACCCAGGCAACTGTAACCTGCTGTCGAGAGTGCCGGCTTTGGGATGGACACTATATATATATATATAAAAGGCAGTTCATAATAGTCATAATTAAATGATGTTTATAAATAATGGGAATAAATATCAATCTCTGGGCGTTATTTATTTAAATGATACATCTAAACTTCAGGAGACTGATTGAACTGCACTAACTGTAGGTAATAAACAGTCCACCTGTCTGACTTGTCACATCCAACTCTCTAAGGATTATTGTGACAAACAAGGGACAGTCACCCCCACTAGGGTCAGTCAGTGTAAAACACACAGAGAAAGTTGTTGCCAGTAATTGGCCACTGATATTTTTAGATTCCGTGAGTGCTTTGGACTCATGTTTCTCCCCACCCTGCTAGTGCAGTTCATATTTCACAAGATTCATTGCTGGGGAGATCTGAACTTAATTTAAGCAGGTCTTGCTTAGTAAGATTAAAAAATAAAAAATAAAAAATGGATTTTATTTATAGGGTATGTAAACTCCAAAATAAGTGTCCCTAATAAAGGATATGTAAAAACTTTGTGTTTATTGTACATTGTTGGTGTTTTTGCTAAAAGTAATTGACTAATGCATTAGTTTACTTCCATTAGACCAAATTGTATTTTTTTTAAATCTACACCCCCTTATACAATGGCTACTTCTAAGCAACTTTTCATTTAGTCTTCATTTTTTATAGTTTCCTAATTATACACCTTTTTTATATAGTCACACAATGGCCATTCCCTTCCTATATACTGTTTTAAATTGTTATTATATATATATGTGTGTGTGTGTGTGTGTGTGTGTGTGTTATAATTATCCAGTCACTAAACTGCACCTATAGAGCAACACACAGTGATAAGTATAACTTGTATAATGATATGTGTCAGCACATTCAACTGCACAACTTTCTACTATTCCACTATTACCCCCACGTCCCACACATACATTATATACATTATATACATTATATAAATTATATACAGCAGCATCAAACTAAACCCACTTCTTATTATAGGAAAGCACAATTAGCAAAAAAGGTAACTCTCTTATATTATTATTATATTATAAATATTATCCTCTTTGCATAAAATAGTCCAGACATCACACACACACAACAATTCAGTTGTCAGATAGATACACAATGTAAAAGTAACCACTTAATAGGGGTACCCACCGTCTCCTGTCTCTGTGTATGAGTTATATCAGTTATTATATGAATTATAGTATGAGTTATTGTATGAATTGTTATTATATGAGTGATTCTCTGAGTTATTGTATGAGTTATTGTATGAATTATAGTATGAGTTATTGTATTAGTGATTGTATGAGTTATTGTATAAATTTTTATTATATGAGTTATCTGAGTTATTGCCTGAGTTATTGTATGGCCTTTGCAGCCATTGCCTGTATGTCACCCTCCTTGGGTATAACAGGGGTTTGTCACATCTCTAATATGATTTGGCTCTTGAGTGTGACAGGAATCGGTTCATTGTCCATGTTAACCCCTATTGTTATTGTATGAGTTATATGAGTTATATGAGTTATTATATGAGTTATTGTATGAATTATTGTATGAGTTGGTATGAGTTATTATATGAGTTATTATATGAGTTATTGTATGAGTTGTTAAATGAGTTATTATATGAGTTATTGTATGAGTTATTGTATGGCCTGTGCAGCCTGTATGTCACCCTCCATGAGTATATAACAGGGGTATGTCACATCCCCTATCCTACCCGGGAAGTGTGCCCAACTTTAGCCTGTCCCAAACCCTGTGCGATAGAAGTGCACTTATTATTATTATTGTTAACATGTATTTCTAGAGCGCCAACATATTTCGCAGCGCTGTAAAGTAAAGGAAGGCCCTGTGTAAAAGAGCTTACACTCTAAAGAGAAGGAAATAAGACCCAAGGACTGAGAGTGGGCAAGATCAGAATGAAGTGGGTGAGAGATGTGGTACTGTATGTGGTATTGTATCTGGATCTCAGGAGAATTAGGCAATGGCAGGACTTTATTGGACACCCTGGGCCTATCCAGTCTACTCAGCTAGAGCCACCCTGCCCTATAGCCACACAGAATAAGGCAGAATCAATACACAACACCCCCCACCATCTGCCCCCATCTTAACCCACCCCAGTTCATGAACACTGACCCTCACCCATATGGTAGACACAACCACCTGATACCCCCCTGATACCCCCCTGATACCCCCCTGAGCTGCATTTCTCACCTGAAACCTGAAGGTTTCTCATCCCTGTGGCCTGGGCCTTCACCAGGTAACCCAATGGGTCATACCAGATAATAAACACAGGGGACAGCTAATAATAACCCCCTCCCTCAGTCTATTAAAGGGGAACTATCTCAAAAATCAGTTTCTCTTCATTCTGTCTTCATGCAGCAGTTGGGTGTCAGATATTCACTGACAGTTAGATCCAATATATCTTATAGGGGGGCTCCTTTTGCCTAGAAGATGTATTAGAGCTCACTCTATTAAACTCACCAGACATCATGTCTCTCTACATGCAGAATTTGTGCAAAAGGCAGTTATTTTGTTACATTTTGTTTCTACTGGAATCAGTTATTTGAGTGAGCTCTAATTCATCTGCTAGGAAAGGAGCCCCCCTATAAGATATATTGGATCTAACTGTCAGTGAATATCTGACACCCAACTGCTGCATGAAGACAGAATGAAGAGAAACAGATGCTGAGAGAGGAATAGTGAAGATAAACTTGATTATTTCAGAAACAAAGCAGAATTTTTAATTGATTGGGTTTAGAAAGTTTCTTATTTCAGTATGATGAAGCTTATAGTATGTTTTCATTTTAGCGATAGTTCCCCTTTAACCCCAGGAACAGTCACTTGCCTCTCTAATTATTTCCCTCTCTATTTATTTGTACAACATTGTATCGCTCATTATTCTAGTGCTACAATGTAACACCACCCAGTGTATCTATCACACTATTTCCTTCCCTGGAGGAATTCCTATTCTATTTATTAATATCCTATTATACAAAATGTCAGTCATTTCTCAAATTAACTTGATTCCAACCTTTTTAAAGGGTATTACAATTTTACTTAAGGAAATAAGCCACTTTTCTGTATCCATGCGGTAAATATTCTCAGTGATTTGTATTAAAAGCCGTATCTGCCTGTGCCTTTGTGAACTGCTGCTTCTGTCTGTTGAAACAATGTAGCAGAACAATATCCCCCACTATACAGGTAAATTCTGCCCCCCAGTGCACACAATAGCCAGGGACAGAGAGGTGCTGCTTTTAGTGGGAATTCTATTTGCAAATAACTTCCAAAAACATTAGATTGGATATTTTATTGGAAATAGAGTGTTTTAATGAGTTAATTTTAATGAGTTTTTTTTTATTGAAACGATTCATTAAAGTGAAATAAATAATTGAGACCAGACTGGGGATTCGTTTCCACTAATTATAATATATTTTATTTAATAATAAAATGATCAGATCCCCCTTTAGCACCCAGGGGTCACTGTATATGCAAAAAATTGTCCTTTTTACTAATGGGCCTTCTAGTTACATGTCTATAATTACTGATTGGTTCATGCGTTTTATGGAAGTGATATAATATATATATATCTATATATATATATATATATATATATATATATATATATCTATATATATATATATATATATATATATATATATATATATATATATATATATATATATATAATATATGGAGAAAGCTATTTATTGATATGTATATTTATATATACGAGAATTTAACCCAGAATTTGTGTCAATGGAAACCCACGCTTTACATCAATATTCGATTCGGTTAAAACGAAACGAAAGCAGGTCATTAATGACTGATTGGCAATATAATTCTATATCAATGAATAATATAAAATGACTACATGGGAAATAGGATTTGTAATAGGAGACCTGGGTGAGGAACGTGTCAAGGAAGAAATCAGATCCCACATTGTAATCAATGGGCAAAATCCGAAAACAATTTATAAATATATTTATTTTATTTATTTTTTTGGCTATTTTTTTGATATACTAAATTAACTCAAAGGCGCACAATCCCTTTAAAAGTATTGTGCAGGAAGACAAAATGACAGTTTAGTTACATAACCTGGGAATTTTTGGCAACTGGATGAATGTGAATCTCTTTCTTTCTTTCTTTCTTTCTTTCTTTCTTTCTTTCTTTCTTTCTTTCTTTCTTTCTTTCTTTCTTTCTTTCTTTTTCTTTCTTTCCTAATATTTTTTTGACTCACCAACAGGAGCCCCGTGTTGCTTTTTGTTGTTGTTTTTTTAATTCTTGTTGTTTTTTTAATTTGCCGAATACTTTCCTTTTCTAATCGAATGCGATCGCTGTAACCGAATCCCCGACCGACTCGCATCGGACAAGCCTAGCTTTGATAGAACGATTTTTCCCACTTGATGGAATGATTGTTATAATGATATTTTCAGTGCATTTATTATTTCCATTTAATTGACCGCCTGCAGTCATTTTATTTTTATTTTCATTTTCTTTTTTGTTGTAAATCATCAACTTCATTGACAAGTAGTTTATGGGAAAACAATGTATTAAAATTGATACATTAATATATAAGGTATTGGGTTGGAGAATAAAGCACAATATGGGGACAGATCGTAGGAAAAAATGCTAAATCAGTCAATCAATCAATCAATAAATAAGTAAATAAAACAATTCCCCCACTTAATTCCTGATATAAATTTCAAATGACAATTCACTTGAATAAACGTTCTGCAGCTTTTTTTTAAATGAATTATTCTTATTATTTGATATTGTTTAATAATTAGTAAATTAGTAATTAGTAAATGTTTGTCGATATATATATATATATAAGGCAGTTCATAATAGTCATAATTAAATGATGTTTATAAATAATGGGAATAAATATCAATCTCTGGGCGTTATTTATTTAAATGATACATCTAAATTCAGGAGACTGATTGAACTGCACTAACTGTAGGTAATAAACAGTCCACCTGTCTGACTTGTCACATCCAACTCTCTAAGGATTATTGTGACAAACAAGGGATAGTCACCCCCACTAGGGTCAGTCAGTGTAAAACACACAGAGAAAGTTGTTGCCAGTAATTGGCCACTGATATTTTTAGATTCCGTGAGTGCTTTGGACTCATGTTTCTCCCCACCCTGCTAGTGCAGTTCATATTTCACAAGATTCATTGCTGGGGAGATCTGAACTTAATTTAAGCAGGTCTTGCTTAGTAAGATTAAAAAAAAAAAAAAAAAAATGGATTTTATTTATAGGGTATGTAAACTCCAAAATAAAAGTGTCCCTAATAAAGGATATGAAAAAATTTGTGTTTATTGCACATTGTCGGTGTTTTTGCTAAAAGTAATTGACTAATGCATTAGTTTACTTCCATTAGACCAAATTTTATTTTTTTTTAAATCTACACCCCCTTATACAATGGCTACTTCTAAGCAACTTTTCATTTAGTCTTCATTTTTTATAGTTTCCTAATTATACACCTTTTTTCTTCAGACTCTTTCCAGCTTTCCAATGGGGTCACTGACCCCATCTAAAAAAACAACTGCTCTGTAAGGCTACAAATGTATTGTTATTGTTACTTTTTATTACTCCTCTTTCTATGCAAGCCTCTCCTATTCATATTCCAGTCTCTTTGAAATCAATGCATGGTTGCTAGGGTAATTTGGACCATAGCAACCAGGCTGCTGAAATTACAAACTAGAGAGCTGTTGAATAAAAAGCTAAATAACTCCACTCAAAAACCACAAATAATAAAAAAATTAAAAAAAAAATACTAAAAGTTAACTCAGAGGTGCACAATCCCTTTTAAAGTATTTTGCAGGAAGAGAAAATGACAGTTTAGTTACATAACCTGGGAATTTTTGGCAACTGGATGAATGCGTAGCATGAATGTGAATCTTTCTCTTTCTTTCTTTCTTTCTTTCTTTCTTTCTTTCTTTCTTTCTTTCTTTCTTTCAAAAAACCATGTCAAAATGCAGTTCATCCTTATCCAGCTAAAAAAGAAGGTTCCATATCTGATATCAGAGGAAACAGGCAGCAGAGCTTGCAATCTAATAATGTAAACAAGGATATCCAACTGCCAGGCTCAAACATATGGGCATTTGGCTATGGTTTCATTCTCAGATTAGCAGGTTATCAGATATAGTGGCCCCTCTGTCTACTGTTGGGGGTTCTGAGATTCTATTATAACCTGGGCTGGTAACCCCAACAACGTGTGTGTCTCATAAACCCTTATTCCCTATTACGCAACGCTGCTCGCTGCAGAAAATGCATCAGCTAATGTCAACATTGTTGTAAATAAAATCATAAGAATTTGCTTTCCCTTATTTACCCATTACTTACACGTTAAACTTGGGGGGTGACTCCTCGTCTGCCATCAACCTTAGAGATACAATTACCGATTGTTCTGTTTATTGCCCTGGGTCATATGTGACGTGTATAATTAATTATCACAATGAGAACATTAACTGGAAATCGAATACAATGCGCTTTAATGCGTAACGCGCTGCGTTATTTTCTTGCTGCAGAATAAACCCTGATTTGTGCTGTAATAAAATACTAAATGAGGATCAGATTGCAGCATATTTACGACGTAGGACGAGGTCGTTACAGCGGGCACCTGACATATTATTTTAGTGTATTAAAATACTGGAAACCCTAAAGACCGACGTTTTGGCACGTGATGTAGCGTAGGCTCACCGTTAAAAACCCATGTTTTTATTTAGGATAGGTACCAGGGTATCATTTGGGAGTGAGACTCCCTGTATATTAAATATGATGCCCAACCTCACCTTGCAGCTGTCCCCTTCCCCCCATGTCTGCCCTGATGCAATAAAATAATATAATTTTATATTGCATAAATCCCAAACCTCAGATTGGAGAGGATGGGGGTCCTTTAAAGGAGAACTAAAGCCTAACTAATGAAGTAGGTAGAAATGTTGCACATGATCTTTTGTGCTTCTGTACCAGCCCAAGGCAACCACAGTCCTTTAGTAGTAAAGATCTGTGTCTCCAAAGATGCCCCAGTAGCTCCCCATCTTCTTTTCTGCTGATTCACTGCACATGCTCTGTGCTGCTGTCACTTACTGAGCTTAGGGAGCCACTCACAATATACAGTACACATAGAATAGAAATGTCACAATATAAGGCTGATTAGTAATTAATACACATAATTACTACATGGCAGCACAGAAACCAGTGCAATTAGCATCAGAATTGAATAATCAGCAAACCTGTAGCATCATCTTATATTACAGCCAGGGAAGCTCATTTTCTGCTGGATAATTAGTGACGAGCCCTAAGCTTAGCTTCTCAACAGCCAATCAGAGCCCACTGAGCATGTGAGTGTCACAGACACTTTCCAAGATGGTGACCCCCTGTGACAAGTTTGAAGTCCTGGATCATTGCTGCTATTGACAAGCTCAAACTTTAGCCTCGTGCAAGAAGTTCACTGTATAAAATAAGCCATTTTTAGTCATATTCAGTTTTAGGGTTTAGTTCTCCTTTGAATGCAGAAAGACTGGAGCCTAGATCTAATGGGAGAATTGCATCAAACTGGAATTTCCAACCCACAGAACCTCCAGCTGTTTGGTTTTTTTTAAACATTCTTTGTTTTCAAAATTTTCAAAAAGCAAAAAAGGAAGGGGAAGGATAAGGTGAGCTAAACATATAAAAAATTCTACACAATTCAGTTTATACACTTTCCATTTTTTCACAGAAGGTTAATTTCTTAAAGGAACAGTAACATCAAAAAATGAAATTGTTTTAAAGTAATACAAATGTAATACAGTGTTGCCCTGCACTGGTAAAACTGGTGTGTTTGCTTCAGAAACACTACTATAGTTTATATAAACAAGCTGCTGTGTAGTCATGGGGGCAGCCATTCAAGCACAGGATACACAGTAGATAACAGATAAGTACTACTATAGTTTATATAAACAAGCTGCTGTGTAGCCAAGGGGGCAGCCATTCAAGCACAAGATACACAGTAGATAACAGATAAGTACTACTATAGTTTATATAAACAAGCTGCTGTGTAGCCATGGGGGCAGCCATTCAAGCACAGGATACACAGTAGATAACAAATAAGTACTACTATAGTTTATATAAACAAGCTGCTGTGTAGCCATGGGGGCAGCCATTCAAGCACAGGATACACAGTAGATAACAGATAAGTACTACTATAGTTTATATAAACAAGCTGCTGTGTAGCCATGGGGGCAGCCATTCAAGCACAGGATACACAGTAGATAACAGATAAGTACTACTATAGCTTATATAAACAAGCTGCTGTGTAGCCATGGGGGCAGCCATTGAAGCAGATAGAAGATAAGATGTGTTGTCCACTATTTAACCTGTGCCATATAGTATTTTTTAAAATTCTTCCATTGCTATTCATCAGCTTGTTTATATAAACTATAGTAGTGTTCCTGAATTAAACACATCAGTTTTACCAGTGCAGGGCAACACTACATGACATTTTCATTACTTTAAAACACTTTAATTTTTTGGTGTTACTGTTCCTTTAATAAAATTGCAGCATTTAACCAAGTAAATTGACACGTTCCATATAATCCAGTCTGATAATAACAGTAATATGGAAACTTTCTATCATATATTACACAAATACTCAAGTACCTGTAGAATCTAACTGGGCTCTACGTTGTTTTTAAAAATGAAACCCAGGGATTCCAGATTTTCCTATAGATAACACTTGTATTAAACTTGTATTAAACGTGTAACCCTTGTCTTTGCACATCATTGTTACACAATTTGCCAGAGCAAATGCCCCTGTTGCCCAATTCTATCCACATATTGTCAATTTTACCCTTTGCTATTTCTTTTTATTTTTAGGGAAAATAACGAAAACTCCAATTCCAACAGCCACAACCCATTGTCCACTTCAATGAATGGAGGGAAAACAGTTCTTGGGAGCTCAGACGATGACAAAACTCCATCGGGGACCCCAGACCACACTTCGTCCAGCCCGGCGTTACTCCTCGGTGGGAATCCTGGTCTCCAGGCTCTTCATGGGATGAGCCACCCACAAGGACCTAGCGCCATCCCAGTGTCTTCAGCAGACCCCATGCACCACCACACACTGCAGGACTCAATCCTTAACCCCATGTCGTCCAACTTGGTAGACCTTGGCTCCTAAAACTGACCGTCAGGAACCTAACGGCCACCTACAATTAATACTGGCTAGCCTGGATACTGAGCCAACCTCTCTGTGGATGGAACTGCTTTTAGCACTGGGTTTCCCAGGCAGGTCTACATGGGCAATCAGATTGATGGATCTAGCCAATATCCCAAAACCATGCTTGATATCGCTTTAACAGCAACCTGCTACAAAATCGCTTTTCCAGGAAATCGACCGCTTTAAGTCGCTGGTGATGTTGGCACCAGGCAGGATGGAGTTAAACTGAGGATAAGGGGCTTCTGTGTTGCACCTAAAGCTAAAGAGATAAGTCGCTCATATGCACCAAGTCAATTCTGCATTTCCAGAGCCACATTATAGCCAGGAGGATATTTAAGCAGCCAATGTTATTTATCAATGGACAAGCCCAATCAAATAGCACTTTGCACCCCTCCCTTGAGCACCAGAGTTGAAGGATCCCAATATTGTTATACAGTTTACCCCAAATAACATTCAGCAGATCAGCTGCCCTTTTTCCTTTTCCTTTTTATTATGTGAATAAACTTAATGGAAATCTCCCTGCTTCTATTTTCTAATAAAAACAGGAATCATACAGTCACCTCTGCATTCTGTCCTTTTTCTTTCTGGTAGAACTGCAACAGTCTGCCACCATGAGAGACGATAATTGGCATAATAACATCAAATCTCCCCTTTTAAAATATGTCTGTCAGTCTGGGTTATTACATGTGCAGGAGCTGCCATACTGGTTGCATTAATTTAGCAGTGACATCATTTCCTCCATAGACTTCAGTATAAAAGTCTTTTCAGATCCATATTCCATTCACTAAGCAGTTCTTTCAATTTTAATTGCTATTTTTTACCACTATTTGGTCAATCTGGGCCTATTTTGTTTACAGCCTGCATTAAGCAACATTTTATTTTTGGTTTCCATCCCACTTAAAATCAAAAGCCCATGACTGCCAGTCCCCCAGTATTTGCATTGCTGATTTTTAGCAAGTTTAGTTGGGGGTGAAACAAAAATAAAACAAAGTTAAACAAAATAAAAACAAATTTCAGGCTACTGCAATCTGGTTGCTAGGGTCCAAATTACTCTAGCAACTATGTAACCATCTTGATTTTTTAATGTATTTGTTTTTATACTGTATATATATATTTTTTTTTGCTTTACATCTCTCAGTCTGGGAATTTCCACTGGTAGGGCTTTATTACCCCAGGAAAGGGGAAAAAATGTCAATTTAAAAGAAGAGCAACAAAACTAAACCCCTAAGGGGGAATGTAAAATCTTTCGCCATCCGTTCGCAATGAGAAAAATGTTGCCTTTGCGAACATTTTGCCCCTCATGCGATTGTGAATTTTACAGTTTGCGATCGTTTGCAGTGTATGTAATACAATTTCGCAATCGCAAACCGCTATTTCGCTACAAAACATTTAATGAAACTCCAGTGCAGGTGTTAAAGATTCACAATGTGCAATTAAGATTTGCAATGCAACGTGTCGATTTTTTATTCTCAACATTTTGCTCTTTGCAGATTTTATTACCTTTCCCCCTGAGTGTAGAATTGCTTTTGGTTTGCCAGGGTCAGTGACCCCGACCAGCAGATGGCATTTTCAGTTGCCGACTAGATATAGGTAGAATAGGAGAAATAATACGTAAATAAACATATATAATACACAAAAGCCATGAATATCTTGTAAATTATATCCTTATAAATGGTGAGTTCTGATGTCATCAGTTATAAATGGTGAGTTCTGATGTCATCAGTTATAAACGGTGAGTAGTGATGTCATTTCTGTCACATGACTCACTGAAACTTGTGTATTATAATAAATAAAGTACCCCATGTTGCAATGGGGTACTTTTATATGGTCATGAAACTCCTCGGTAACTTATAATATCCTTATATTTTACAAGAGGGGGTACTTTAGTCACTATATAATTAATTACGTAGGTACATATTTTCCCTCTAGAGTCTTTGCGTAAACGCCAGAGAATCTTTCACGTAGGAGGTGCCTGTCTTTGTACTTGACTGTTCCTTTAACCGGTCGTTGTTCCTTTGCTTCCCCAAATCCTCCTCGGGCGGTGCCAAGGCTCAAGCGTTGGTGAGATGCTTTGCGTGGTGTGAAGGAATGTGTGCGCCCGGTGGAGCTTGTTTATTTGGTTTAGCTTGGGTAGTTACGGATATGGACTAATTAACTTGGCAAACAGCCCACAATTGAAAACTGACCCTGTTTAAATTGGTTTCTCCCATTACTTGGCTCAGGCCGTGCCAAATATTAGGAGAACGTCTGTAAATTGTAAATGTTTTCTTTCCAATCATCCTGATAGTTAGAACCTTATCATCTCTTAGGGGCATATTTATCAAGGGTCTAATTTCGAATAGAGAAAACTTCGAAATTAGAATTCAAAAAGACCAACCGAAATTAAGTCAAAGTTATTTATCAAGGGTCGAATTTCGAATAGAGAAGACTTTGAAATTAGAATTCAAAAAGACCAACCGAAATTAAGTGAAAGTTTTTTTTTTTTTGGTTGAATAGGTCCGTTTTTGATCGAATAGGTCCGTATTTGGGCGAATTCCAATCGTACCAATCGAAGGAATTGCGCATTCGATCGAATTCGATTCAAAGTTTTTCCCAACAAAAAAACGTTGATTTTTTTCAAAGTCCACCAATTGACTCTAAATGGGTTCTAGGAGGTCCCCCATAGGTTAAAACAGCAATTCAGCAGGTTTTAGATGGTCGAAGTTGAATTTTTAAATACAGTACGCGGCAGATTTATCAAAGGTCGAGGTGACGTTCCTATTTCGACTTGGGAATAGTCATAGTTTGATTCGAATTTGAAAAAACGTTGAAATTCGAAGGTCGAATTTTTTTTGAAGTACTGTCTCTTTAAAACTTCGACTTCAACCATTCGCCATCTAAAAGCTGCCGAAGTGCTGTTTTAGCCTATGGGGGACCTCCTACAACCTGTATGGAGGCAATTGGGGGGAGATCGACGGTCGAAGTTAAAAAAAACTTATATGATCGTACAATTTGAAGTAGGTGGAATTCGGCCCACTTCGACCCAAAAAAACTTCGACCTCCATTCGGTTGGTCTTTTTGAATTTGGAGTTCAACGTTTTTTTCACTTCGACCTTTGATAAATATGCCCATACATGATAAATTTTGATATTCGAATCGAAGTAATAGCACATTCCTTGTGATTTTTCAAAGTCCACCAATTGACTCCAAATAGGTTTTCATTCGAAAATTCACCTCGACCTTTGATAAATCTGCCCCTTAATTTTTTCAATGCTTTTATACATTCCTCCCATGCTTCATTAAGGGGCAGATTTATCAAAAGTCGAGGTGAATTTTCGAATGAAAAAAATTCTAATTCCGAGCTATTTTTTGTGTACTCCGACTAGGGAATCGTTCAAATTCAATTCTAATTTGAAAAGAAAATTGCCACACTTAAGGGCAGATTTATCAAGGGTTTATTTTGCTTTTCTTAGTCCTCAAGAGGTCCCTGATGTCATTAAAAAACAAAATGTACTTAGCTTTTTATTCAGCAGCTCTCCAGTTTGCAGTTTCAGCCATCTAGCAATAATGCAGTTTTTTTTTTTAATAAGAGACTGGAATATGAATAGGAGAGGCCTGAATAGAAAGATGAGGAATAAAAAGTAACAATAACAATACATTTGTAGCCTTACAGATCATTTGTTTTTTTAAGATGGGGTCAGTGACCCTCCCATTTGAACGCTAGAAAGAGTCAGAAGAAGAAGACAAATAATTCAAAAACTATAACAAATATAGATATAGAATTATACTATATCACACTAAAAGGGTTGATCCATCCCATAATTGTTAAACCATGAATATTGAAGATGAATTAACTTCTACAGACTACAGATTGATCATTGCACTGATTGGGGACGAGCGGTATATTGATGATGTCCATGCACATTAAAGCTCCATGACATGTTTATAAATAGTCTTTTTGTGCCAAATGGACTGGGTTCTGCAGTTTTGCAAGTAATGAACAACGAAGACTAAACAACATGACAAACAAGGGCTCCTAATTGCAACACTTGTCACATGAAGCCCCGGCTAATATATGGCTTTAGTATTTACGTCTGTTTAGCAAACGCACACGATTCACTTATAGAGAACTGGAAAATGTCAGTGATATAATGTGAACAATTTGTCTCCTTCTTACTCAATCCTGTTCCAAGGCACCTCCACAGCTGGGCAGGCGACAAACGGTTGTTTGTTTTTTCTCGACGTGCACTTGAAAGGCATTCGAGATGTTTGCAGCCTACAGAGAGGATAGACATAGGGGTTGATTTATCAAAGGTCGAAGTGAAAATGCAAATTTTTGTGGAATAGTTTAAATTTGTTTCGAATTTGAAAAAAATTAGAAAATTCGAATTTTTTAATTTATCATGTACTGTCTCTTTAAAAATTCGACCATTCACCATCTAAAACCTACCGGCTGTTTTAGCCTATGGGGGACCTCCTAGAGCCTCTTTGGAGTCAATTGGTGGACTTTGAAAAGTCTAAGTTTTTTTTGGAAGAACTTCGAATCGAATGCAATATTACTTTGATTCGTACGATTCGATTGAAAATGGACCTATTCGCCAAAAAAAAATCTTTGTTTTTTTTTTAAAATAAATTTCTATTGGTCTTTTTGAATTCGAATTTCGAAGTTTTTCGAATTCGAAATTTGACACTTGATAAATCTGCCCCATAGTGTTGGCCAATAGGGGCCATTTATAAAGGGCAGGGTAGGGTGCAGGCCCCAATGGAGCACCTGTCCTTGAACTCTGCATCTAACATGGGATCTCCAGGCCAAATCTTACACTAACTGGCATTAAAGGGGAACTATTGCGAAAATGAAAATAATATAATATAATAAAATAATATAAGCTTCATCATACTGAAATAAGAAACTTTCTAAATACAATCAATTAAAAATTCTGTATTGTTTCTGAAATAATCAAGTTTATCTTCACTATTCCTCTCTCAGCATCTGTTTCTCTTCATTCTGTCTTCATGCAGCAGTTGGGTGTCAGATATTCACTGACAGTTAGATCCAATATATCTTATAGGGGGGCTCCTTTTGCCTAGAAGATGTATTAGAGGTCACTCTATTAAACTCACCAGACCTCATGTCTCTCTACATGCAGGATTTGTGCTAAAGGCAAGTTATTTTGTTACATTTTGTTTGTACTGGAATCAGTTATTTGAGTGAGCTCTAATACATCTGCTAGGAAAGGAGCCCCCCTATAAGATATATTGGATCTAACTGTCAGTGAATATCTGACACCCAAGTGCTGCATGAAGACAGAATGAAGAGAAACAGATGCTGAGAGAGGAATAGTGAAGATAAACTTGATTATTTCAGAAACAATGCAGAATATTTAATTGATTATATTTAGAAAGTTTCTTATTTCAGAATGTTAAAGCTTATATTAAATTTTCATTTTCACCATAGTTCCCCTTTAAGGCCTAGCCCCACGGATGTAAATACTAGGAAGCAGACCCTGCAGCTGTAAGGGGGGCCCAGGAGGTATAGAGTCCCCATAATCCATATACATTTTCAATAAATATTGGTAAAACAAGTAAGAATGCACCGAATCCAGTATTTGGAATTCAGCCAAATGCCTGAACCCTTCATGACAGATTAGGTCAAGTACCGAACCAAATCTAATTTGCATATGCAAATTAGGGACGGGCAAAAGTTTTTTGACTTCCTTGAATGTGACCAAAAAGTTACGTGATTTCCCTTCCCGTCCCTAATCTGCATAATCAGATTCGGATTTGTTTCAGTCAGGCAGGAGGGTTCAGCTGATTCTGAATTCTGCTGAAAAAGGCCGAATCCCCAACCGAATCCTTGATTCAGAGTATCTCTGAAAACAAGTCAACATCTAGGGGCAGATGTATCAAGGGTCGAATATCGAGGGTTAATTAACCCTCGATATTCGACTAGGAATTGAAATCCTTCGACTTCGAATATCGAAGTCGAAGGATTTAGCGCAGAAAATTCGATCGAACGATCGAAGGATTATTCCTTCGATCGAACGATTAAATCCTTCGAATCGAACAAATCGATCGAAGGAATATCCTTCGATCAAAAAAACTTAGGCAAGCCTATGGGGACCTTCCCCATAGGCTAACATTGACTTCGGTAGCTTATATCTGCCGAACTAGGGGGTTGAAGTTTTTTTTAAAGAGACAGTACTTCGACTATAGAATGGTCGAATAGTCAAACGATTTTTAGTTCGAATCCTTCGATTCGAAGTCGTAGTCGAAGGTCGAAGTAGCCCATTCGATGGTCGAAGTAGCCCAAAAAACACTTCGAAATTCGAAGTTTTTTTACTTCGAATCCTTCACTCGAATTTAGTGAATCGGCCCCCTAGACATTTTGGGGATCTGAAAAATAATTTTTTGTGGGGCCCAGTATTATCTAGTTACACCACTGCATAGCCCCCTACCACTTCTCCAATCCACATCCAAGGGGACCCCAATTGGCTGGATATTGATCAGGCAGTTTTAAAAATCCCTTTCACCCCAATAGCTTGAATTTACTGTCACTGACATCCAATTGTTTGGCCCAAGCGCCAAATGAGCAGATCTTTAAGGGGCCGATTCACTCAGCTCGAGTGAAGGGTTCGAATGAAAAAAACTTCGAATTTCGAAGTTTTTTTTGGGTACTTCGACCATCGAATTGGTTAAATTCGTTCGAATTCGATCGAAGTCGAACGAAATCGAACGATTCGAAGTAAAAATCGTTCGACTATTCGACCATTCGATAGTCGAAGTACTTGCCCTTTAAAAAAAACTTCGACCCCCTACTTCGGCAGATAAAAGCTACCGAAGTCAATGTTAGCCTATGGGGAAGGTCCCCATAGGCTTGCTAACCTTTTTTTGATCGAAGGATTTTCCTTCGATCGTTTGATTAAAATCCTTCGAATCGTTCGATTCGAAGGATTTAATCGTTCGATCGAACGAAAAATCCTTCGATCGTTCGATCGCAGGATTAGCGCTAAATCCTTCGACTTCGATATTCGAAGTCGAAGGATTTCAATTCGAGGGTCGAATTTCGAAGTATTTTTAACTTCGAAATTCGACCCTTCGTGAATCGGCCCCCTAATGTACGGCCAGCTTAAAGGGGTCGCTGACATTTAAATAAACGTTTAGAATGATGTAAAGAGTGATATTCTTAGACAATTTGCCATTGGTTTTCATTTTTTATTATTTGTGGTTTTTGAGTTATTTAGCTTTTTATTCAGCAGCTCTCCAGTTTGCAATTTCAGCAATTTGGTTGCTAGGGTCCACATTCCCCAAGCAACCATGCATTGAATAAGAGACTGGCATATGTATAGGAGAAGCCTGAATAGAAAGATGAGTAATAAAAAGTAGCAATAACAATACATTTGTAGCCTTACAGAGCATTTGTTTTTTAGATGGGGTCAGTGACCCCATTGGAAAGCTGGAAAGAGTCAGAAGAAGAAGGCAAATCCTTCAAAAATTAAAAAAACGAAGGCCAATTGAAAAGCTGCTTAGAATTAGCCGTTCTATAACATACTCAAAGTTCACGTATAGGTGAACCACCTCTTTAATGCAGCTATGCTGTAGCATGTAATTAGCAAGTTAATCATCAGATCAGGGCAAATTAGAGTTGAAAGTATTTAGTGGATCTGAAACAGTTCCTAGAAGATTTCATTAACTATTAGTTAGTAGTATAATTAGTATAATTATGTGCACTATAGAAATTCCTATATATTTATAGTCGGGTATGTGCCGCCTTAGTCACTCAAATATTAAAAATATCATAGGTAATTTTTTTTAGACCGTTTTTTAAATATAAAATATGTATGGGATCCGTTATCCGGAAACCAATTATGTAGAAAGCTCTGAATTACCAGAAGGCCATCTCCTTGTAATCTCAAAGTAATTCTCAATTTTAAAAACAATTTCCTTATATTCTGTTATAATAAAAGGCTTGTACTTGATCCCAACGAAGATATAATTAATCCTTATTGGAGGCACTAGGTTTTTACCCGGTGTGTCCCGCCGGCCCTGTCCGACCCTGGCACCATATATTATTATTTATCGCCTGCAATATTAGGGAGGTTTAGCAATTATGGTGATTCAAATTAAAGAAAGGCCCCTTATCAGGAAAACCCCAAGTCCAGAACATTCTGGATTATAGATCCCATACCTGTATATTCAAAATCTAGATTATGGAGCAATGATAATATCATATGAAGACGTGATTTAAGTCCACTGGACTTCTGAGTGTTTAAATATCCTTGTGCTCCACATTTGCCCCTCATGGCCCCAGTAACATAATAAACGATTGTGTGTTTAGGCATTAGAGCAATCAGTATATACTAACACTAAACTACTGCACAGTTACTTCATTATAGAAGGTCAAAGTCAGGTAAACTTGGATCAGTCTATTCTGGTTTGGGTGTATCCCTGCTCTTTAGCAATCCCAAAACCCCAGTATTTAATTATCATTTCAAGAATAACTGGTTTCGCTGATGCAGTGATTGTCAGGTAAACAGTAGTTTCATGGGCAGAATACAGCTTTATTACAGACTTATTACAAGGGAGTCAATAGTGACCAACTGGCAACTGAATTAGACTTTCTACTGTTCCTGTTGGCACTAGGATGGTACCAGATTATATGCAGTGGCGTAACTATGGGATATTTGACAATGTTTAAATTATGTCCCCACAAATCCATCCATACTCTTGTATCCCAGTGCTCCCCAAATGGTCCACTGGTTCTGTTGTCCCTGTTCTATTCCCTAATGGTTTTGTGTAGTTAGAGACTTAGGCAGCCAATCAGGAGTTCTGCCTAAATCTGGCACTAGGCTGTGTGCCCCAACTGAAGAAATGGATGGGTTACCTCAGTGGCGTAACTAGATATTACTAGGCCCCACAGCAAATTATTTTTCAGGCCCCCAAAATGTTTAGAGGTTGACTTGTTTCTCCAATATTTATTGAAATTGTATATGAATTAGGGCCTCATGGGGCCCCTATGCCTCCTGGGCCCCCCTGCAGCCGCAGGGTCTGCTTCCTCTATAGTTACGCCCCTGGGTTACCTCCAAGCTAGAATTCCCTCTAGCTGAGATCTCAACCATTCTTTTTAACACTAGACGACTCAGGATGAGGTGTAGTCTTTCCACCAGGCTTCCTACATTTCATCTGGTTCTTATCTGGTAACCAGGTGACCCAATCAGAGTACTACATCTTCTCCCAATCTCAACCAGTATTACCCATCTCACCAAATTGCAACTATTGTTTATCATAAACCCCATTAGTCATCCTCTATCTTCAACACACAGATAACTGCCCAACATGTTGATAGCTTGATGCTAGATAAGGCCCACGTATAAATCAGTGTTAGACGACCCATATTAAGTGTTTCGTACAAGGGTATATGATTCCAGCCAGAAGTCAATTAAGATGGAAACTGTTATCTTCAAAGTGAGGAAAGACAAACTGTCCTGCTTGTTGCCACTTAGATTGCGGATGTGGGGAAAAAACTTCTTTACTTTCAATCAGGATAGATACAAGTCAGTCATTTATGATGGGCTGCCATGATCTATTGATCACCAGCTCCTGAAGAGCTACTGATAGATCACAAATTTACATTTAGACCACTCCTGGTCTACACACAGGGATTTTACAAGACCAACACATTTTCTATCTCCAGGTCCCAGGTATTTCATATAGATTGGCTTTGGCTACTACACTGAGAGTGAAAGGTAAAAATTACTACTCATTGGTTTTGGGTTTTACTACTGCAGCAGCCCCATTAAATAAACCTATCCAGTTAGTAACTAATTGACCTTGATGTTCACCGCCCCTGAAACTCCAATGCCATTATTAGGGATGTAGCGAACGTCGGAAAAAAAGTTCGCGAACATATTCGCGAACTTGCGCAAAATTGCGAGCGGTTCGCGAACGGTTCGCGAACCCCATAGACTTCAATGGGAAGGCGAACTTTAACATCTAAAAAAGACATTTCTGGCCAGAAAAATGATTTTAAAGTTGTTTAAAGGGTGCAACGACCTGGACAGTGGCATGCCAGAGGGGGATCAAGGGCAAAAATGTATCTGAAAAATCTGCCTGTGTGTGCTTGGAAGAGATAGTGTAGGGGGAGAGCTGTTAGTGATTTCAGGGACAGATGATAGTAAGTTTGCTGGCTAGTAATCTGCTTGATACTGCTCTGTATTGGAACAAAAAAATAAATAAAAGCAGTCCTTACAAGGACTACTGTTATTGCAGCAGTCAGCAGATGAGATCAGAAGCAGGACAGCTGCCCACTGCAGCTACATACAGAGCACTGCAGTAGAAGGTAGATTACTAGCCAGCAAAGCTACCTAAGCTTAAATGTCCCTCAAACCCCTGCAGACTTCTGTCCCTCCAATAACAGAGCAGTATCAAAACGATTACTAGCCAGCAAACTTTCAACTGTCCCTGAAATCACTAACAGGCAGCAGCTCTCTCCCTACACTATCTCTTCAGCACACACAGGCAGAGTGAAAAAAAGCTGCAGGGCTTCGGTTTTTATAGGGAAGGGGAGTGGTCCAAGGGAGAGCTTCCTGATTGGCTGCCATGTACCTGCTGGTCTGGGGTGAGAGGGCAAAAAAAAGCGCCAACAATGGCGAACCCAAAATGGCGAACGTCGCGCGACGTTCGCGAACTTCCGGCGAGCGCGAACACCCGATGTTCGCGCGAACAAGTTCGCCGGCGAACAGTTCGCGACATCTCTAGCCATTATAAGTGATAAGATTAAGCAAGTAGAGCTAAAATGATAACAGCCACAACTGATTCTGTATTTCCTAGTCATTCCCTGTCTAATAGGTGATTGGGATGGGTGAGAGTGAAGTATTTAATGTCATCTGGATGACCCTTAAAGGGGTTGTTCACCTTCAATGTACAAATCTTATGAAACCACTAACAATGCTCTCAATGTGTTAGAAAAACCATTTTCCATAACAAAAAGTAAAAATGCCATTGTAAAAGCTAATTTCTATACCTATTAACTCAGTCCTTCTCCTGTCTCTCTGACCAGTTTTCTGAAGTGATGGGAGGGGCCTATTTTGAACCTGACACACCAAGAACTTCCTATATGATGACATCATCATGCCCAGGCTTTGCCCTTACTTGTTTCCTATTGGATGTTGATACTGCCCTCCTCCTAGTAATTTATTGGGTGCTTGTGAACTGTAACCAGTCACATAATTTGAATGGTCATTGGTTGATTACTCCATTGTAATGGCAGAGGTTAACAGACGCAGCATATAAAAAACCTGCTTTGTAACAAACAATCACACAGCCATGCAGACAAATACTGCAGAAAAGGAAGGAGCGACATTGTTTGGCAACCTTTGGCATTAAGCATAATGTCAGTTATTTACAAAATTGCAACAAAACCAGCACTGACTTGCTTAGAAACGAATGTAACTTACTCACCCTTTTAAAACCAAACACATATGAAATCCACAGGCTGCATGGCTAATTATGAACTCATTTAGATGCTGCAGACTGAACTGATTTCTGTGCAGCCATGTATCATGCGTCTAAATGAATTAGCCATGCAGGCTGTGGATTTCATATTTGTTTGGTTTTAAAAGGGTGAGGAGGCAACCCTAAGTGACAGGCAGAGCAGTGATGAGGGCAGGTAGGTTTTTTGAACATTTTGTGCGCTCTCCCGGGGGGGCGGTAATTTAACTAGGAAAATGATACCTTTTTTAAGTGTTTAAGTGTTCCACTTCTGGAACAAGATTTAGAGAGCTCTAAATACCAAAAAATTAAAAAAAGTTATATTTTTCATGATATAGGGATCTATACCAGAAAAATATTTTACCTTTTTTATGAGGTAAATACACTAGGGATGCACCGAATCCAGGATTCGGTTCG
This sequence comes from Xenopus petersii, assembly GCA_038501925.1. Taxonomy (NCBI): domain Eukaryota; kingdom Metazoa; phylum Chordata; class Amphibia; order Anura; family Pipidae; genus Xenopus; species Xenopus petersii. Next base: position 169,305,845 of record CM076680.1, on the reverse strand, counting down.
GGATTTGGCCAGGCCTTTTTCAGCACGATTCGGATTTGGCCGAATCCTTCTGCCTGGCCGAACCGAATCCGAATCCAAATTTGCATATGCAAATTAGGGGCGGGGAGGGAAATTGCGTGACTTTTTGTCACAAAACAAGGAAGTAAAAAATCTTTTCCCCTTCCCACTCCTAATTTACATATGCAAATTAGGGTTCGGATTCGGTTCGGTATTCGGCCGAATCTTATGTGAAGGATTCGGGGGTTCGGCCGAATCCAAAATAGTGGATTCGGTGCATCCCTAAAATACACAAAATAATACATGGACCCCCCCCCCCTAAAAAATAATATATTTCTGGAAAGTACAAGTGTCATCTCCCATAGTAGCCATTATGATCAAATAATCCAAATTTTTAAAAATGATTTCTTTTTTCTGTGTAATAATAAAACAGTCGCTTGTACTTGATCCCAACTAAGATATAATTAATCCCTATTGAAGGCAAAACCAGCCTATTGGGTTTATTTCATGTTTATATGATTTTCTAGTAGACTTAAGGTATGAAGATCCAAATTATGGAAAGATCCATTATCCAGAAAACTCCAGGTCCCAAGCACCTCGATCCCCCCCATCTGCACAGTTGAAGTCTCTGCAGCACACAGCCCACACTCCCCCTCCCTCTCACAAACTTGTAACAGTTTCTCTTCAGTACCTGAATGCTGCTCAAATTCCCCAGCACAAAAAGCAGTGGCAGATTGACAGCAGACATAGCCAATAGGAGTTAAGTTAGCTGCCAGTACAATGTGTGATGTCATATAAGGAAGAGGAAGTGAACACTGTAGTGTTTTTGGGGGTCAGTGACCCCCTCCCAGCACAGAGTCTGTGTGGAACTGAAGGATTAGTACAGGGACACTTCTGAGGTGAATATCTCTTGAACTGTTCTTTTTCTGTTAACTATTTCTATTTAAAAGTTTGTTCTATTCATGTGAACTGTTAGATTTGTCAATTTGTTACAAAGGTGAATAACCCCTTTAAGACTTTATGAAGTTGCCTGGGAGAAGGTTGGGAATCAATATCTTGGTGCAGTAGGTAAACAATGTTCACAGCAAACTCTACTTCATACAAAACTAGTTCTATACAGTATTGGGCCAAATAAGCACTGCCATGAAAAAGATCTTTTAGGGCAGTGGTCATAAAGGGGATCATTGTATGAGTTTTGCCCACCCTGTTTTTAGTAATCCCAAATTGCCTGCCGTTACTCTTTATGGCAATAGCCTTGAAGAGCTCACCAAGTGATCCTTTCCTTAAAAAGTAGAGAACAAAGCCAGATGTTCGGCAGAAGAGCTCTGTGCATTGGACAAAAGGTGCCCTATTTCATCTTAGTGTTGTAGCATTTCTGCCCCGGGTTGATGTAAATTACCCCTTTGTCTTTTATATGATAAGCTGAAGTCATTTTCACAATATGAATGTACTTTGAGGTTACCTGCCAAGAGGCCACTATATCTATCAGCTTGAAGACAATATGCCCAACAATATTCTTATAGCCACCATGTTCTCCTGGTGTTCCTGAGCCAAAACAACACGTAGCTTGGACTTCTGGCAGAGGACCTCCAATTAAAGAAACAATTACTGCATAGGTTACATAACAGAAAAATATTTATTGGGTCATCATTTATTGTAAATATGGAAGGTCCTAAATGTCCCAATTCTCACTTCTATCTCAGCAGTGAAAATTCAGAGTAACAATAATAACATGTGTCCTTATTTATAAGGAGTCAAAGTAGTAGAATTGGTTGAAGATCTTCTTCCTCTTTCAGTTTAGGAGTCAATATAAAGCTGACCATACACTATAAGATCCTCCTATTTGGAGACGTCCCGAAATGATATGCCCCCCTAAATTGGGCGATATTGGGCTTAATCTGATCATAGGCCTTAAAACAAACGATCAGATTACAACGACAGGGAATATAAATTATTGGAGCAAGTACTGCATCAACATCAACTATCGATGCGATACTCGGTCTGATAGAAAAGTCAAATCTGCCGATTATCAGCCAGATATCAGTCAGGTTGCCCCACAGGAGGGCCTCATACATGGGCAGATAAGATGTCAAATTGGTCTAATCTTAAATCTGCCTGTATATGGTCACCTTAGTAGAATTGGCAAGAATGAAGATCTCTTTCAATTTAACGGAAGATCTCAGTTTCAATTTAGGAATCAAAGTAATAGAATTGGCTGAAGATCTTTTTCAATTTAGGAATCAACGTAATAGAACTGGCCAGAGATCTCTTTCAGTTAAGGAGTCAAAGGAATATATTTGGCTGAAGATATCTTTCAATTCAGGAGTCAAAGTAATCGAAATTGCTGACGATCTCTTTCAATTCATGTTATATAAACAGTTAAAGGGATACTGTCATGGGAAAAAATAGTTAATAGTGCTGCTCCAGCAGAATTCTGCACTGAAATTCATTTCTCAAAAGAGTAAACAGATTTTTTTATATTCAATTTTGAAATCTGACATGGGGCTAGACATATTGTCAATTTCCCAGCTGCCCCAAGTCATGTAACTTGTGCTCTGATAAACTTCAATCACTCTTTACTGCTGTACTGCAAGTTGGAGTGATATCACCCCCCTCCCTTTTTCCCCCCAGCAGCCAAACAAAAGAACAATGGGAAGGTAACCAGATAGCAGCTCCCTAACACAAGATAACAGCTGCCGGTAGATCTAAGAACAACACTCAATAGTAAAAACCCATGTCCCACTGAGACACATTCAATTACATTGAGAAGGAAAAACAGCAGCCTGCCAGAAAGCATTTCTCTCCTGAAGTGCAGGCACACGTCACATGACTTGGGGCAGCTGGGAAATTGACAATATGTGTAGCCCCATGTCAGATTTTAAAATTGAATATAAAAAAATCTGTTTGCTCTTTTGAGAAATGGATTTCAGCGCAGAATTCTGCTGGAGCAGCACTATTAACTGATTCATTTTGAAAAAAAGTTTTTTCCCCATGACAGTATCCCTTTTAAAAATGTTGAATTCTGATAAGTGAGACCTGGTGAAACCTCATTATGTCCTACAGAAGAAAGAATTTGGTCACTGTGTCCAGTACTGGAACGTAGGGCAAGAAACATCTCAGTACCAATTATTCGCCATTTAATGTCATGAGCAGGTTTATTTGCCTGGATTAACTCACAGGACTATGATAATAACCAACCAACCGACCCTTTTCTACAAAGAGCAAAAATAAACAGCCGAGCTCGTCTTGCTCTGAGCCTGGACTTACAGCTGAGATTCTGTCTATTCACAGTCACATTCCAGCGCTAGTTTTCCTTCCCTTGCTGAGCAAAGCTCTCAGCACATTTCAGCAAAGACCCAAGACTGATATTATTATAATATTTACATTCCAGGCTTCCCTCAATCAGAAAGGGGCTCCAGTGAACAAGTCCTACTGATGAATGGGAAGCTCTTCTGGAAGAAGAAGAAGTCGGCTGAAATACAAACCTGTGCAGTTCCTCCAAGGTTTTCAGTTTGACTGTCTCCCTTTTATGTTTTTATAGACTCCTTGTACACAAATACGGTCCTGCAAAAATTTTAGTGACTGGTGAGGACTGCAAAATCTTTTTAGTAGCCCACATGGTTCTTATGAATATGAATTACCTTTCATCTCTGGGCGCAGAAAAGGGTTGAGTGAAACGTATGGAATTCTCTCCCTGAAGACATTGGAAGAAGGTTTCAAGTGCAAGTTGGATGATTTTTCACCATCTATTAATTACTGACACTACAAGGCCCTGTCAATATTTTTTGATTAAAGGGCAAAAGGTAAAAAAATAAAATCCCATTTTTACTTTCTTTAGTGAAAAAGAAACCTTTCTCCAATATACTTCAATTAAAAAATGTGTACCGTTCTTATATTAAACCTGACTGTATGCAGTGAAATTCTCCCTTCATTTACTGCTGTGGATAGGATTTGTCAGACGGTCCCTAACTGCTCTGCAGGGAAACAATCATACTTATGAACAGCAGGGGGAGCCCCCGCCTTACTTCCCAGCCATGCAGAACTCAAGCAGCTTTGTTTGTTTCCCTGTAGAGCAGTCGGCGACTGTGTAGAGATTTGTATTGGATTTTATTTTTGCCTTTACATCCCCTTTACTGTTTCCAACTCCAACTGCAGGGACAAAGATCATGGAGCCAGATTTAAACAGATAAACTGGGATTCTATTTGGAGGATTATTTTGCTGCAGCCACTGGTTCTGCAGAGTTGGAGAAAGTTTGTATTAAACAATACAAAAACTATAAAATCCACATTAGATTACATGACAACACAGGAGCCAGTACAGTCTGTATATTCTGATTATTAATCAGTCTTGTTGTATCGGCTTCTGGCAGATATTATTTGACTTGTGCTGTTTTGATCATTTATGACGATCCCTAAGCAGCCCAGACCACACTGAGCATGTGCGCAGTCTTGGTCTTGCAAAGATGTATAACAAAGTTACAAGATGGTGACCCCCTGTGGCCAACTTTGAAAGTATAAATCATTTGTTTGATTAGACTTGTGGTGCAGTAAGAGGAGGAGGCACAAGGGCAAAATAGAATGGTTTGATTGGCGAAGGCTTGCTTTTTAAAGGGATACTGACCTGCTGCTGATAAATGTGGAGTGTCACTATCTATGGTTCACATTTGATGTAACTTTTAGTATGTTATAGAATGGTCAATTCCTAGCAGTTCTACAATCGCTATTGAGTTATTGGCCTTGCTATTTTGTCTCTTTCCAGCTTTCAAATGGGGGTCACTGACCCCATCTAAAAACACAAATTCTCTGTAAGGCTACAAATGTATTGTTATTGCTACTTTTTATTCCTCATCTTTCTATTCAGGCCTCTCCTATTCATATTCCAGTCTCTTATTCAAATCAGTGCATGGTTGCTAGGGTAATTTGGACCCTAGCAACCAGATGGCTGAAATTACAAACTGGAGAACTGCTGAATAAAAAGCTAAATAAGTCAAAAACCACAAATAATAAAAAATGAAAACCAGTTGCAAATTGTCTCAGAATATCCCTCTCTACATCATACTAACAGTTAATTTAAAGGGGAACAACCCCTTTAAGTGATACCCCCAATAGCCCATACACATCATGGAGTGCATTTAACACCCAATGAGGCCCCATAAGGTGATGTATATTGACTAGTGATGGGCGAATTTGTTCCATTTCGCTTTGCCAAAAAAAATCGCAAATTTCCAGCAAAATTGAAGTCAATGGGAGAATCAAAATTATTTTAACGCGCATCAATTTCGACGCCTGCAACAATTGTTATACGCTTATTTTGGTCAAATGCATTAAAGTTGATGGGCGTCCAATTTTGACGTGCAATAATGTTTATGCGCGCGACTATTCTGATGCATTTCCGACGCGGTGGATTTTTCACAGTTTCACAAATGTATTCGCTGGTGGCGCAACGTGGAAATTCACCGCAAGTTAGCGCCTGACGAATTTATTCGCCCATCACTAATATTGACTATATCTAAATATTGTTTCACATTATATAAATGTTTTGCGCTTTCAGCTACTCCCTTGCCCCAAGAGGCACCTGTGATTTTGGGGCAAAAGCCAAACACCCTCTCTGTGTATTATAAATGACTAAGAGAGCCCTGTGTTCTATTATATTTCCTTGTAGAGCGAGGGGCTACTGTGTGTGTATCCAAACAGAATGCAGAGATCCTCGCTCCAGGGCACAGCATTGTATTACGGATCTGCAATCAGAAACCAGCATCTCGCAAGACAAACAGGAGCAGGATTTCTCTGCACAATAATCTACCCCCTAGGAGTTAACAGCTGTTGCAAATATATCTGCCTGAGGAATCTAAGTATGGCAGCCATTGTGATTAACCCCTCGCTGACAGACCGGCCTGCAGAGGAAAGAAAGTATAAAGCATCATTCTATCAACAGCAAATAAAGCTGAATTCTATTCTATTTAACCCCTTGCATTTTCAGCTAAGGAACTAATGAGGGAACTAATACCCACAATTTAAATGAATGAGAGGCAACAAAGATTCCGCTGGGAATCCGACCAGGGAAAAATACGGTTACATTATCCAAATATTTGTACAAATTATGATTATAACTAAGAATGTCCCCTTTGTCTACTTCTAGCTTCATAGAGCATTTGCTTTTTTTAAAGTGTCTTTCGAAAGTTGGAAAGAATCAGAAGAAGAAGGCAAACAATTAAAAAAACTATAAAAAAAAAAAAAAATAATGAAGACCAATTGAAAAGTTTCTTAAAATCGGCCATTCTTTGATGGGATCTGTTATCCGCAAACCCGTTATCCAGAAAGTTCCAAATTACAGAAAGGCCGTCCATTTTATTTGAATCACATTTTTTAAAATGATTTCCCTTTTCTGTGTAATAATAAAACAGTCGCTTGTACTTGATCCCAACTAAGATATAATTAATCCTTATTGGAGGCAAAACCAGCCTATTGGGTTTATTTAACGTTTACATGATTTTCTAGTAGACTTAAGGTATGCAGATCCAAATTAATGGAAAAGATCCGTTATCCGGAAAAACCCCAGGTCCTGTGCATTCCGGATAACAGGTCCCATACCTGTAATAACTGTCAGTTATTAATAACTATTATAAGTATCAGTTAATGTTCTGCTGAACACAGGGAAGACATTGAATATAAACTTATTGTCCCTGTAGAAAATACAAGTTATAAGTGAGTCTGGAGAAATGGAATTTCACCCCTGGGGTGCGTCCAGTATAAATAAGGGGTAAATAGAATCAATAAATGAGCAGGGTCCGATCTGATTTGCTGCTGTTATCCCATAGTTATTCTGCCATCTAGGGGTCAACAGAAAGAATTACAGTCAATTTTAGGGGGTCATTAATTATCTGCAAGTTGAAAGGGTTCAAATAAGTTTAAGAATTACGTGTTTCAGCAAACTGGTCAGAAACCAGGTAAACAATTAATTTCTGTATAATATATCAATCTGTCTTTCTATAGTATATCTGTCTGTATATATAGTGCAGAATATGCTCCATATAAATATATACTTAGGCTTATGGCACACTGGGAATTTGATCTTTAGTATGACATAGATATTGATATTCTGAGAAAAACTGCAAATTGGTTTTCCAGAGTTTGGTCCAGCAGCTCTCCAGCTGGAATTTCAGCAGCTATCTGGTTTCTATGGTCTTGTTAACCTTAGCAACCAGGCAGTGGACCAAAATACAAATAGAAGAGTCACTGAATAGAAAGTTCAGGAATAAAAAGTAACAAAAAGAATAGAATTGTAAGCTTACAGAGCAATAGTTATTTTGGCTGCCGGGGTCAGTGACCCCCCGTTTGAAAGCTGGAAAGATGTAGAAAAGGAAGGCAAATACAAATAACTAATGAAGACCAATTGCAAAGTTGCCAGAAATAGGACATTCTATAACACAGTAAAGGTAAACCACCCCTTTACCATATTCCCTGGAAAATATTCCTACTGTATGCACTTTTATAGCAGTTAGTAAATGTCATAGATGTGGTGCCTCCAATACTAGATTTTTATTATGCCACATAATATAATATAATATATATACCCAGCAAAGTACCCACAATACAAATATACCCCCTACATCTGAGGTTTTTATGTGGCTCCCAGTCTATGCCACTAATTAGCATTAGAATAGAGTTTTGACGGGATTTGCCAGTGTGTGTGTTCAGTTTTAATCCCAGAAAAGAAATGTTCAGAGTCCCAGTTGGCCACAGAATCTCCATTTAATCCCCTTTCTGAAATTATTTAATGGCTGGGCATCGGCCAAACTACTGGAATTCTAGTCTTCCTGGAATTACGGAAACTTTTAGCAAATGTATGGCTCGGATATTGCCAACAGTTCCCCAAATGAACAACCGAAAACATGAAGCAGGTCAGCAAATGTTTCCCTTACAGCCTTTAGAATTCCAACTGACAGAGAAACTCTTCCTCCCATTCATGAACCCTTTAAATTGGTTGTACACCTTTAAATTAACTGTTAGTATGATGAAGAGTGATATTCCGAGACAGTTTGCAATTGGTTTTCATTTTTTATTATTTGTTATTGAGTTATTTAGCTTTTAATTCAGCAGCTCTCCAGTTCACATTTTCAGCAATCTGGTTGCTAGGGTCCAAATTCCCCTAGCAACCATGCACTGATTTGAATAAGAGACTGTATTATGAATAGGAGAGGCCTGAATAGAGAGATGAATAATAAAAAGTAGCAATAACAATACATTTGTAGCCTTACAGAGCATTTGTTTTTAGATGGGGTCAGTGACCCTCATTTGAAAACTGGAAAGAGTCAGAAGAAGAAGACAAATAATTCAAAAACTATGAAAAAATGAAGACCAATTGAAAAGTTGCTTAGAATTAGCCAATTTATAACTTAATTACCTATGTCATAAAATACACTAAGTTTGCCCAGGAGCTTAGCAACCAATAAATTACTTGCTTTCGTACAGGTGACCAGTAAATTCTACCTGCTGATTGGTTGCTATGGGTTACTGTCCCTGGCAGTGGTGTAACTATAGAGGAAGCAGAACCCGCAGTCATAAGGGGGGCTGGGACTGTGAGGTCTAGTTAATAAGAAAACCACTTCCTCCTCAGCCGGGGAACGAAGACGCAAGTGGGTGGGGTTGGGGTGGATTGGGGGTGGGCAGAGGCAGGATGTGGGCGGGGTGGAGTTGGGTCAGGAAGGGGGTGGAGCCAGGCCAGAAGTGAGCGGGAGAACAGGGGATTGGAGTGCGCCTGCCCCTCTTAAGTTTTTTTTGCATGGGGGACCGTGCCCACTCTAGTTACGCCACCGGCCTCTGGACAAACTCACATAACCTTCTAAGAGTTAACTTAAAGGGGAATCCTTCTTTTAAACAAGCCAAGGCCAGAACTGTGGGTACATAAGTCACAGGAATCAGCAGAACCAGGAAAGCAATAAGGGAGAGAGGGCAGAATTAATGTCACCAGCAGGGGGCGCTGGGTAACAGACAGCAGGTACGGGGGGCAGCGTGGGACAATCAGCTGATGACATTGGAAGGGACAATAAATGGTGTTATGGGGTGATTAACCATATGGAGTAAAAACTGGTAGAAAATAAGAATTATATAGATAATAAAGCTGGATGGGACATTGTTCCGACATACAATGCTGCAATACAAGTTCAGCCTCATTCCCCCCCCGTCCCACTTACAGTAAAGTGCAGTGAAGCCGACTTAATCCCAAATGTCTGTTGACAAAGGACAATGACTTTCCATCAAGTGGATGACAGGGTTAAATACAAAGTCACGTCATTTAACCATTGTTGCACTTTGGCATCTTAAACTTGTGAACTTGTCAATGTTACACAACGAATTTCATATTGGATTAGCGTGGACTTTTTTGGCCCATAATATTGGAATCATTTCCATATAAATATTAATATTAGAATCAGTCCCATAATAATAATATTAGGACCATTCCCATAATAATATTAATATAAGAATCATTCCCATAATAATAATAATGATAATAATAATAATAATATTAACACCATTCATATTTCAATATTAATATTAGGACAATTCCCATATAAATATTAATATTAGGACCATTCCCATAATAATATTAATATTACAATATTTCCCATAATAATATTAGGATCATCCACATTATAATATTAATATTAGGATCATTCCCATAATAACAATAATAATAATATTATAACCATTCCTATATAAATATTAATATTAGGACAATTTGCATATAAATATTAATATTAGAATCATTCCCATAATAATATTAATGTTAGGATCATTCCCATAATATTAATATTAGAATAATTCCCATAATAATAATAACATTAGGATCATTCTTATATAAATATTAATATTAGGAAAATTGGACAATTTGCATCTAAAAATTAATATTTGAATCATTCCCATAATAATATTTATATTAGGCTCATTCCCATAATAATACTAATATTAGGACCATTCCCATAAAAATATGAATATTAGGACCATTCCCATATAAATGGCAGCAAAGCATTGCTTTAAAGGGGTTCTGTCAGTATGATGTAGAGAGGGATATTCTGAGACAATTTGCAATTTGTTTCCATTTTATATTATTTGTGGTTTTTGACTTATTTAGCTTTTTATTCAGCAGCTCTCCAGTTTGCAATTTCAGCCATCTGGTTGCTAGGGTCCAAATTCCCCTAGCAACCATGCATTGATTTGAGTAAGAGACTGGAATATGAATAGGAGAGGCCTAAATAGAAAGATGAGTAATAAAAAGTAACAATAACAATACATTTGAAGCCTTACAGAGCATTTGTATTAAAAAGGAAAAAAATGAAGGCCAATTGAATAGTTGCTTAGAATTAACCATTCTATAACATACTATACATTAATGTAAAGGTGAACCACCCCTTTAATGTATTTACTATGGGCCCAACAAGGAGGTTCACTGAGTCACCCAATTGCCCATTTTGGATGGATCAGGTGACATTTGAGTGACAGTTGGTAAGTTCCCATTACTGGTCTCTAGAAAGGACACAATGGGGGAGTCGTTACTTTCTATTCAGAGTAAAACAGGTACATCGAGTTGTTCATAAATTGCTTTATTTGATGGGAGAACCCTGGGAATTGGTACAAAGTGCAGCCAGTGACACACAGTTGGGTTATGAGATGAGCCCCTGATTGTAGGACAAGGAATGGAATTAGCAGAGCTGCTCATTGAATAAACCCAACTAATTCTCATTCTTTTATGTCCCTGGGTGTTTGTAAGAAATCTCTTGGGTTTGTTAGTGGGGGGTCTGGTAATTAAAGCTCAGGCTCAGTCAAGGGTCCTACTTGGGTTATTGGATTTCCTTTATATTACACATAAGGATATGACATTATTATTCTCATTCTCCTCTGTCCTAGTGGAGCTTGCAATCTAATGTCCTCCCCCCGTGGACAAGTACAACTATGAGGGTAATTCAAGAGGACTGAACGCACCTGTATTGGGAATGGGGGGGGGGGGGTGAGACCTGAGCAGCCAGGGACAATCTCTGCAGGGACATGGGAACTCCTTACAGTTACAGTTGGGGTCACAGTTGGACTCAGGACCCCAGAACTGCCCAGTTATAAACATGTAGTCACCGTGTAGTCAATCCTACAGACCTAAGCTTTTTACACTGATTTACTTCATCACCCTCCTACTCTGCTGTCATCATATAGTCCTAGTGTCACATCATGTACTGTTACTATTATGTTACTATTATTTCACTATCAGCCCTACTAACACCATCATGTACTGTTACTATTACTTGTTACTTGTTACTATTACTTGTTACTATTATGTTACTATCAGCCTGTTGTTAATTCCTGTTGTGAATATTCTGACCTCTGGATCCTGATTCCTGACCCTCGTCTGAATACCAACTACCTCTTCTGCTAAATCCTTCCTGATTGATCTCCCGGTTTGACCCTTGTCTGCCTGACTACTTATTCTCTGCCTGCCTCGACCCAGCCTGATTTGACTACGATTTTGCCTTACGCTTAGTACCACGACCTTCTGCCCAAATACTTTACCTACAGTTGTGCCCCTTCGCTTGTTTAGAACCTTTCGCCTTGCACCACTGGTTTTAAGACCTGGTGGCATCTGAGTAGCTGAGGGCTCCTCCCGAGGCCAAAGACGGCTGCTACAGAAAGAAGCACGAGCCGAGACCAGGGTGCTTGGCATTGGTTCTAGATTTAGGGTGCAAACCGTTACATTACTATTATGTTACTATCAGCCCTACTGACACCATCATGTACTGTTACTATTATGTTACTATCAGCCCTACTGACACCATCATGTACTGTTACTGTTATGTTACTATCAGCCCTACTGTCCCCATCATGTACTGTTACTATTATGTTACTATCAGCCCTACTAACACCATCATGTACTGTTACTATTATGTTACTATTATGTTACTATCAGCCCTACTAACACCATCAAGTACTGTTACTATTATGTTACTATCAGCCCTACTGTCCCCATCATGTACTGTTACTATTATGTTACAATCAGCCCTACTAACACCATCATGTACTGTTACTATTATGTTACTATTATGTTACTATCAGCCCTACTAACACCATCATGTACTGTTACTATTATGTTACTATCAGCCCTACTGACACCATCATGTACTGTTACTGTTATGTTACTATTATGTTACTATCAGCCCTACTGACACCATCATGTACTGTTACTGTTGTGTTACTATTATGTTACTATCAGCCCTACTGACACCATTGTGTACTGTTACTATTATGTTACTATCAGCTCTACTGACACCGTCATATATTGTTACGATTATGTTGCTATCCACTCTACTGTCCCCATCATGTACCGTTACTATTATGTTACTATCAGCCCTACTGACACCATTGTGTACTGTTACTATTATGTTACTATCAGCTCTACTGACACCGTCATATATTGTTACGATTATGTTGCTATCCACTCTACTGTCCCCATCATGTACCGTTACTATTATGTTACTATCAGCCCTACTGACACCATTGTGTACTGTTACTATTATGTTACTATCAGCTCTACTGACACCGTCATATATTGTTACGATTATGTTGCTATCCACTCTACTGTCCCCATCATGTACTGTTACTATTATGTTACTATCAGCCCTACTGACACCATCATGCTCTGCTGCTGATATCTTAACAAATTGTCACTATTTGTACTACTGCCTCCCTCCTGTCTTTTATTACCATAGCCCTGTAGTTACTATCTTCTATACAGTGACCCCTCATTCTTCCTACTTACAACTGCTGCCCCTCAGAGCACTAGTAAGTGTCAGGAATAGGCAAGAACGATCGGATTTGATTGATATCGCTCACCTTTTGGTGGGGAAAGATCCTGTTATTTGTTGAATGAGATAAACGAGCGAGTCTTCTAGTGTATGGGCACATTAATTACATTGCCATAGAACCAATAGAGAAGAAACCAGTTCATGACATATCAGTCTTTATACACTGTATATATAATATTCTCTGCTGCGTTCTTGTTATAGGCAAACGCTTTCTATGATTCAAATTCCATAGACTTTGTCAGAAATACAAGTGTCACAGCACAAGCCCAGAGCAAAGCTGAACACTCACATGACTGTTTGATTGTATTTAAAGGGCTGATTCACCATTCAGTGAACTTTTAGTATGTTATAGAATGGCTATTTCTAAGCAACTTTTCAGTTGGTCTTCATTTTTATTATTTCTTAAAGTTTTTGAATTACTTTTTTTAACTCCTTTTTCTTCTGATTCCTTTCAGCTTTCAAATACGGGTCACTGACCCCATCTAAAAATAAAATGCTCCGTAAGGCTACAAATGTATTGTTATTGTTACTTTTTATTCCTCATCTTTCTATTCAGGCCTCTCCTATTCATATTCCAGTCTCTTATTCAAATCAGTGCATGGTTGCTAGGGGAATTTGGACCCTAGCAACCTGATGGCTTCAATTGCAAACTGGAGAGCTGCTGAATAAAAAGCTAAATAAGTCAAAAACCACAAATAATAAAAAATGAAAACCAATTGCAAATTGTCTCAGAATATCCCTCTCTACGTCATACTAACAGTTAATTTAAAAGTGAACAATCCCTTTAAAGTACCTTTGTAGCTGTGTATTCATAAGTATTAAATATAAAATTCCTTCATTTTTTTTAATACTTGAAATATAACAATATCACCAGGGAGTAAAGATCTAGTTCCCAAATAGACTCAATTGTTCCTTATACAACAGAAAATTTAAAATGTGAGCCAGAAAAATGTAAAATCTGAGCCTGACACTTTTTAGATATTTACACATATTTATGGATTCAAAAGAAAAGGGCCAGTTCTGCTACAACTGTCAGGATAAAGCGATTTCTATTGAGCCGACCATTATAATTAAATTCCTAGGGCAAAAGGTGAGGGACAGCGCCACCTGCTGTTCAGTGTTAGTCAGTAACAAGAAATGATGGTAAAATATTAAAATAAATCCATTGCTATTTACAATGTTGTACAAAAAGCACATCTTTAGGACACCCCATAGATGAGGAGGGACCCAAAGCCAAAGTCTGCAGTTCTGTGGCTTTTTCGACTTTTAGTTGCAAAGTCAGGGACTATGGAAGAATCAGGAGGTCTAGGGGCACCAGTGAGGCACAAACTAATAAGCAGTTTCAATATTTGTTTATGAAAAATGTCCTATTCCCAGAGGAGGGGGTTAAATTGATTTTTGCTGTGGGACCCAGTAACTGTCACTGTGCAGCTCCCCTATCTGGACCCCCCATCTCTGCAGACTGAGGCTTTACTTACCAGGTGGTTAAAGGGGGTGTTCACCTTTAAATTAACTCTTAGTATGTAGAGAGGGATATTCTGAGACAATTTGCAATTGCTTTTCATTTTTTATTATTTGTGGTTTTTGACTTATTTAGCTTTTTATTCAGCAGCTCTCCACTTTGTAATTTCAGCCATCTGGTTGCTAGGGTTCAAATTCCCCTAGCAACCATGCACTGATTTGAATAAGAGACTGGAATATGAATAGGAGAGGCCTGAATAGAAAGAGGAGGAGTAATAAAAAGAAGCAATAACAATAATAAGGGCAGATTAATCAAAGGTCGGGGTGAATTTCCGAATTCAAAAAATATAAATTTTGAGCTATTTTTTGAGTACTTCGACTAGGGAATAGTCCAAATTTTATTTGCATTTGAAAAAAATGAGCTTATAGTGATGGGCGAATTTGTCCCATTTTGCTTCGCCGTGAAATGGGTGAAACATTAGCGAAAACGTGCATTTTGATGCCGCTGTCAATTCGCAGGTGGAAAAATTGGCGCTGACAACAATTCCGCAACAACAATTCAACAATTCAACATTTGACACGTATAAGTCAATGGGCGTCCGTTTAATTGCCGGGAGAATTTTCGCTGCAATTTCACTGGAACGTGGAAATTCACCACGAATTTACGCCTTTCGTTTTTTATTCAGCAGCTCTCCAGTTTGCGCGCTCAGCCATCTGGTTGCTAGGGTCTTACTTACCCTAGCAACCATGCATTGATGTGAATAAGAGACTGGACTATGAATAGGAGAGGCCTGAATAGAAAGATGAGGAATAAAAAAAAGCTATAACAATAATAGGGGCAGATTGATCAAAGGTCGGGGTGAATTTCCGAATTCAAAAAATATAAATTTTGAGCTATTTTTTGAGTACTTCGACTAGGGAATAGTTCAAATTTTATTTGAATTTGGAAAAAATTAGAAAATTCGAATATTGCAATTTATCATGTAGGGGCATATTTCTCAAGACCAACCGATATTACATTTTTTTTGGTCGAATAGGTCCTTAATCGGTCGAATTTGAATCGTATGAATCGAACGAAAAATTCGACTTCAACCATTCGCCATCTAAAACCTGCCAAATTGCTGTTTTAGCCTATAGGGGACTGCCTAGAACCTATTTGGAGTCAATTGGTGTTTTTTTCTGGGGAAAAACTTTGATTTGAATTCGATCGAATGTGCTATTCCTTCGATTCGTACGATTTGGACCTATTCGAAAACGGAGCTATTCGCCAAAAAAAAAAACTTCTACTTAATTTCGACCCGTCTTTTGAATTCGAATTTCGAAGCTTTTCAAATTCGAAATTCAACCCTTGATCAATATGTCCCCAAATGTGTAGCTTTATAGAGCATTTATTTTATGGATGGGGTCAGTGACCCCCATTTGAAACAATGAAGACCAATTGAAAAAGACCATTTTATATTCACCCCTTTCTGTGAGACTCATGAAATAATCCGGGACATTTGCACTTGCTCTGCTCTCAATAAGCCTCTGTTATAAGAGGAGCAGCTGCTGGGGAGTCGGTAAGAATTCGGAGCATTATGGGGCCAACGTGTGTCCCTTCTGACAGTTGCCTCATGGGTGTCATAGACAGACAGCGACATACATTGCGTGTGAGACCAAGTACATGCGTGTGCCCCTTCAGCATTCCATTGTCACATGATATCACAATAATCTCACAATACAAGTTATTCCCAGATATATATTATTGTACATAAATAAAACAGACATTCCCTACGGCCGTCAGCACATACTGGAGACCCAATTTTATACATGTATTTAACTTTACTTATACAGGTGAAGGATCCGGTATCCTGCAACCCGTTATCCAGAAAGCCCCGAATCCCATAGACTCCAGTTTAATCAAATAATTAACACATTCTGTGTAATAATAAAACAGTAGCTTATAGTGATGGGCGAATTTGTCCCATTTTGCTTCGCCGTGAAATTCGTGAAACGGGTGAAAAATAAGCGAAAACGTGCATTTTGATTCCGGCGTCAATTCGCAGGTGGAATAATTGGCGCAGACAACAATTCCGCAACAACAATTCAACATTTGAAGCGCATGAGTCAATAGGCGGAAATTGGGTGGAAATTCACCACGAATTTACGCCTGACGAATAAATTCATCCATCACTAGTAGATTGTACTTGATCCCAACTAAGATATAATTAATCCTTATTGGAGGCAAAACCAGCCTATTGGTTTATTTCATGTTTATATGATTTTCTAGTAGACTTAAGGGATGAAGTTCCAAATTACAGAAGGATCAGTTATCCGGAAAACTCTGGATAACAGGTCCCATACCTGTAATAATAAAACAGTAACTTGTACTTGATCCCAACTAAGATATAATTAATCCTTATTGGAGGCAAAACCAGCCTATTGGGTTTATTTAATGTTTATATGATTTTCTAGTAGACTTAAGGGATGAAGTTCCAAATTATAGAAGGATCAGTTATCCGGAAAACTCCAGGTTCCGAGAACTCTGGATAACAGGTCCCATACCTGTACGTGATCCCAACTAAGATAAAATCAATCCTTTTTGGAGGCAAAACCAGCCTATTGGGTTTATTTAATGTTTATATGATTTTTAAGGTATGGAGATCCAAATTACGGAAAGACCCATTATCTGCCAAGCCACAGGTCTTGAGCATTCTGTACCCATACCTGTAAAGTATATATATATATATAAACAGAGGTTGAGTGCCATGTGGTAGGAGACACAGTGGGAAGGAGACTTCTGCCCCATAGAGCTTACAATCTAAGTAAACCCTTCCAGGCTTTTATGGTCTGTAAATTATTAGTAGTGGATTTGATTTTTACTAGGAGGCTTTAAATGGGTGGTTAACCTTTAAAATTACTTTTAGTATTTACCAGCCGTAACTCAAATGTCGACTGATCCATCCAAAAAGTGCAACTGGCTGACTCAGAGAACCGCATTGTGCGACACATAGTAAATAAATTAAAGAGAGGTTGATCTTTAAGTTAACTTTTAGTACGTTATAGAATGAGTGATTCTAAGCAACTTGTCAATTGGCCTTCATTTTTCATTTTTTATATGTTTTTAATTATTTGCCTTCTTCTTTTGACTCTTTCCAGTTTTTAAGTGGGGGTCACTGACCCCATCTAAAAAAAAACAAATGACCTGTAAGGCTACAAATGTATTGTTATTGTTACTTTTTATTACTCCTCTTTCTATTCAGGTCTCTCCTATTCATATTCCAGTCTCTTATTCAAATCAATGCATGGTTGCTAGGGGAATTTGGAGCCTAGCAACCAGATGGCTAGAATTACAAACTGGAGAGCTGCTGAATAAAAAGCTAAATAAGGCAAAAACCACAAATAATAAAAAATGAAAACCAATTGCAAATTATCTCAGAATATCCCTCTCTACATCATACTAAAGGTTAATTTAAAGGTGAACAATCCCTTTAAAGCCTAAGAATAATTTTGTACAAGGAGATGGTGAGACCCCTGTCGTTCTTCAACTTCCTATAGAAGAGTCCTGTCTAACTTGGTTGCATTTAATTGTTTTTTTTTTTAAATTATCCAGCCCCTCCCCCAACATGCTACATTTTTGGGGATCCTGAATCACAATAACATGTTGATGTTATCCAAAGAAGTTAGTAGAACCTAAACCCTAATATGAATGTCCTATTTTCTATAGTGAA
Organism: Xenopus petersii; assembly: GCA_038501925.1. Classification (NCBI taxonomy): domain Eukaryota; kingdom Metazoa; phylum Chordata; class Amphibia; order Anura; family Pipidae; genus Xenopus; species Xenopus petersii. The sequence goes on along the minus strand of CM076680.1, from coordinate 169,287,832 downwards.
CTTATTGCACGAGGCTAAAGTTTGAGCTTGTCAATAGCAGCAATGATCCAGGACTTCAAACTTGTCACAGGGGGTCACCATCTTGGAAAGTGTCTGTGACACTCACATGCTCAGTGGGCTCTGATTGGCTGTTGAGAAGCTAAGCTTAGGGCTCGTCACTAATTATCCAGCAGAAAATGAGCTTCCCTGGCTGTAATATAAGCTGATGCTACAGGTTTGCTGATTATTCAATTCTGATACTAATTGCACTGGTTTCTGTGCTGCCATGTAGTAATTATGTGTATTAATTACTAATCAGCCTTATATTGTGACATTTCTATTCTATGTGTACTGTATATTGTGAGTGGCTCCCTAAGCTCAGTAAGTGACAGCAGCACAGAGCATGTGCAGTGAATCAGCAGGAAAGAAGATGGGGAGCTACTGGGGCATCTTTGGAGACACAGATCTTTACTGCTAAAGGCCTGTGGTTGCCTTGGGCTGGTACAGAAGCACAAACCATCATGTACAACATTTCTAGCTACTTTTTTAGTTAGGCTTTAGTTCTCCTTTAAACTGGATCCATACAGCAAACCCCACAACCAGACTGGGTCCCTATAATTCCCCTCATGGTCACAGGGTCAGTTGTATAGTAGTTACTGTATGAAGCCTCTAAGATTGTTTATATAACAATATAAATAATAATGAGCCCTCATTCCCTATTTACCAGTGAGCTGAGAGGTCAGATATAAGACCCAGACCCCCATAATATCCACCCAATAAACATTAACTGCCTGTGACAAATTAAATCCGCTTCTCCCTACTAGTTCAGTTACCACTGACTTCTATTCCTGATGGGGGTCTCCCGGCAGGTAGAGGGTTAAACATAATATTGGCGAGTTTGTTGGTTTCCCTTAGCGACGACAAGACACAGGACATCCCATAATTATCTTCCGATGGCTGCGACTGTTTAACTCTGAAGGGCATATTTATCAAGGGTCGAATTTCGAATTGGAAAAACTTCGAAATTCAAATAAAAAAAAAACAACCGAAATTAAGTTGAATTTGTTCTTTTAGTTGAATAGGTCTGTATTCAGCCGAATCAGAATTGTACGAATCGAAGGAATATCGCATTTGATCGAAATCAATTCGAAGTTTTTTCCAAAAAAAGTTTTCAAAGTCCACCAATTGATTCCAAATTGGCTCTAGGAGGCCCCCCCATAGGCTAAAAAAAGCAGTTTGACAGGTTTTAGATGGCGAATGGTTGAAGTCAAATTTTTAAAGAGACGGTACATGATGAATTTCGATAAAATTATAAAAAAATAAAATAGCTTGAAATTAGATTTTTTTTTTCATTCGAAAATTCACCTCGACTTTTGATAAATCTGCCCCTGAGTGTTAATTGCAGAAAAACAGAATTAAAGTAAAATGTAATAATGACGGCAGCGAGAGAGGGAGGTGGGATATGTTGGCAACTGCCACTTTATTCTGTCACTTACTGGATTTATATGAGAGAGCGGCACAAAGGCCTCGCTTGTTTGAGCCCTTGAACAGCCGGCAGGACAAATGTACCAACTGCTGAGATGCTTCTAATAACAGAGGCGCATGTGGGGGACACTGATAATATTCCAAACTCTGGCAATAGACTGAAAGGCTCACTGGCAACATGTGGGTTAAAGGGGTTGTTCACCTTTAAATTAACTGTTAGTATGATGCAGAGAGGGATATTCTGAGACAATTTGCTATTGGTTTTCATTTTTTATTATTTGTGGTTTTTGACTTATTTAGTTTTTTATTCAGCAGCTCTCCAGTTTGCGCGCTCAGCCGTCTGGTTGCTAGGGTCTTACTTACCGCAGCAACCATGCACTGATGTGAATAAGAGACTGGAATATGAATAGGAGAGGCCTGAATAGAAAGATGAGGAATAAAAAGTAGCAGTAACAGTAAATGTGTAGCCTTAGAGAACTTTTGATTTTAGATGGGGTCAGTGACCCCCCCTATTTGAAAGCTATTTGTCACTCTCTACATCATACTAAACGTTCATTTAAAGGTGGACAACGCCTTTAATAGGATCATAACGGATGTAGGAATATAACAGACAATTCCAGAACAGAATCAGGTGACTTCTGCTGCATTGCTTCAGTAGTCAGAAACAGCAGTGCAGAGCCGATGAACAGCCAAACAGAAAGCACTCACAGTAGCAATTCCATTATTCAACAATTATGTATAGGAAGGCTGAATTGTAATCTGCTCCATTATGCAAAAATCTGTGTTGAGGTAGAGATTCCCCTTTAATCATCAGTCTTAGATGAGTGGAATTGTGCAGTTAGTTGCACTGTAGCACCTCCTACTGGCTGACAAATATACTCAATTTCTATGGCAGGTATGGGACCTGTTATCCATAATTGGGGTTTTCCGGATAATGGATCTTTCAGTAATTTTGATCTTCACACCTTAAGTCAACTAGAAAATCATGTAAACATTAAATAAACCGAATAGGCTGGTTTTGCCTCAAATAAGGATTAATTATATCTTAGTTGGGATCAAGAACAGGTATGGGACCTGTTATCCAGAATGCCCGGGACCTGGGGTTTTCTGGATAATGGATCTTTCTGTAATTTAGATCTTCATACCTTAAGGCTACTAGAAAATCATATAAACATTAAATAAACCCAATAGGCTGGTTTTTCCTCCAATAAGGATTAATTATATCTTAGTTGGGATCAAGTACAGGTATGGGACCTGTTATCCAGAATGCCCGGGACCTGGGGGCTTCCGGATAATGGATCTTTCACTAATTTTGATCTTTATTCCTTAAGGAATAGGAATAGGCTGGTTTTGCCTCAAATAAGGATTAAATATATCTTAGTTGGGATCAAGAACAGGTATGGGACCTGTTATCCAGAATTCCCGGGACCTGGGGTTTTCTGGATAATGGATCTTTCTGTAATTTAGATCTTCATACCTTAAGGCTACTAGAAAATCATATAAACATTAAATAAACCCAATAGGCCGGTTTATAGGAGTTTATTTACAGTTAACGGAACATAATCCGACTTTTTTCGGAGGTTCTAGAGGTCCCGGGTGAGCAGAACAGCAGATAAAGACAGGCTGGACCTGTAGGAATCACTTACACACAAATATACATGTGCAGCTTCATGTTTACAGTGTGGATAGAGATGCCATACTGCTTGCTCTACAAAGTAACTTTCATATTGTTCATAGATGTCTCAGACCCTGGTCTCCCTGGTTATTGTGTAGGACAGAAATGCAGAATTCTGGCGGCTGAAAGTGAATTTCTATCCCTCTCCTGAATCATTTGCAAAGAAGCAGCTCCATGTTCTGCATTAGTGGCCCCTGAATGGTCAGTAAAACAAATAGGAAGGAGTGCAGGGAGCGTAGCAACCACCAGAGGGCAGCAGCTCAGAGATGAATCAATGTTTCATTATTATTGTCTTTTTAGAGCGCCTACGTATTCCGCAGCGCTGTACAATAAATGGGTTTATACAAAGAACGTTCAGAATTCCATACACGGCAACCAATGATCGATACAAAAGGTGAAGAGTGAAGAGGACTCTGCCCCAAAGAGCTTACAATCTAAAAATGAAATCATTAGCACACAAATGAATGTAATTTGCTCTTTTTTTACCGACAGCGTTTTCATTTAACAGGGGTCTCTAAGGGGCAGATTTATCAAAGTTCGAGGTGAATTTTCGAATGAAAAAAAAAATGGAATTTTCATCTATTTTTTTGTGGACTTTGACTAGGGAATAGTCCAAATTCGATTTGAATTTGAAAAAAATTCAAAACTGAGAATATCGAAATTTATCATGTACTGTGTCAACTTCGACCATCTCAAACCTGCTGAATTGCTGTTTTAGCCTATGGGGGACCTCCTGGAACCTTTTTGGAGTCAGTTGGTGGACTTTGAAAAATTAAAGTTTTTTTTTGGAAAATCAAATTTGTTCGAATGCGAATCGAATTCCTTCGCGTTGTGACCAAAAAAAAACAAACTTTGACTTAATTTCGGTTGGTCTTTTTGAATTCGAATTTCAACGTTTTTTTTAGTTCGAAATTCGACCCTTGATAAATATGCCCCTAAATGTAGTCCCAGCTGCAGAACTGCCGTGTACCCAGCGCTCTCTGATACTTACCAACAGGTGCCAGTGAACAGTACAGCAGGAGCAGCAATCACCCCTCACTCTTCCCTTAAAAACACTATTTTTTTTTTTAAATTCACTTTTAGGGAATCATTTCTTGTATTAAATTGTATCCATGGAGGAACTGACAGGCACTAAGCTCTCTTGCAGGGGTGACATTTATTCTCTTCTATTTGGGGTTTTCCTTATGTGTCTTTAGAGAAGCACTAGCGCCACCTAGTAGTACAATAGCTAAGTGCAGCTTTATTCCAAGCCTGATTGAAACTCAGCCTCAGTGTATCTGTAGCATTTGAAAAAATAATAAAGGGGAGACTTCTTTTTAGGGGGAGGGTTGTTGATACAGGAACAAAGGACAGAGTATTTTGTTCACCATTTATTGAATATTTGCAGAATATACATCAGGGATTTGCTGCTGTACTGAAACATGCCACAACAGCACTGGCTGGTAGGGGATTCTGGGAGTTGCAGTTTGGAAATAATATTTATTCCCATTACTCCGGTGGAGGCCCCACCCCTCCCATATTGTACATTGAGGCTGCTGCTCTTGGAAACACCTTGGGGCAGATTTACAAAAGGGCAAAGTGGCCGTCGCTAGCGAAAATTCGCCAAAACGGCAATTCCATCGTCAATATACTAAAAGGCATAGAGGACAATTCATTAGTGAAGTTTCGCTCCCTTTCACCAGGTCATTTTCACTCAAGCGAACGCTCGTTACGCCGCAAATTACGTTATTAAACTGCGTTACCCTTTTTGCCAGAATCTGCTTTGCCGGGTTCTACCTGGAGATCGATAAAATGAAGCGACATCCTCAACAATCCTACGTCAGTGACATCATATCCTGTACGCCCAAAAGTCATAAAAAAAAGACAAAACGCTGGCGTTTTTTCATATTGTAACACGATATTATGTTTTACTGTTATTATTACTATATTATATTATATACTTATTATTAAAGAGATAGACCTCATTCGCACTCTATCGCCAGGCGACAATTCGTTCTGGCGAATGGACGTTACTCCGCAAATTCACTAAGATGCGGATTTTACTGAACGTTACCTCTTTCGCCAGACTTTCCTTCGCCAGCTCAGACCAGGAGAAGCGCATTGGAGTGAATAGATCTTCCACAATCTTATGCTGTGAGTGGAAAAAGCATCAAAGCCCAAAAACGTTGGCGACTTTTCCTTTTTTCAGAGTGATAGACTGCAAAACTCCTTAACATTTTTTGGGTAACCGGGTTCCCCCTACATTTTCTAACATATGGAACATAAACTAGACAGTGGGCTCTTTATTACGGTTCCCTGTAATTAACAGTGGAAATGTAAAGTATATCATATAAAGATGTCCATTCAACTTTAAATTTCCCGCCATATGCATATTAACCCTAAGCGCAAGATCTATAGCAAATTTTCGCTCGGCAGAAATGAACGCTAGCGCATCTTCGCTTTCACTTCCATCGGCTCTTCCGACAAAACTCTGCATTTTAGTGAATAAGTGTTGTATTAGTGAATTTTCACCTGGCGAAGTGTATTGATGGGTGCGAATCAGTAGCTGGCGACTTTTCGCCGGTTAGTAAATCTGCTCCAAAGTGTGTTAATGAACTTTTGCAAGGAAGAAAGTTACGCTAGTGAAAGTTCGATTAGATGTGCCTGCGCTGACGCAACTTCACCTGCGTTCATAATAATAAGCGTATTCACTGCAAATTGACGTCTGATGAAATTGCGCAAAATGTGGCGCAGCCTTCCGAGCCGAAAATTCGCCCTTTTGTAAATTTGTCACCTTGAGGATTAAAAACCTTAGTTCAGGGAATAAGTGTTCTACAAAAATATTCCTTCATTTCAGCTCAGACATTTCGGCTTTATTTGCCCAGCTTTGTCCCTGCAGCCGGAATACTGAGACTGGAAATCCTGCGGAGCAGTTACAGCCGCATCAGATTTATTAAAGGGGCGAAATGGCCGTCGCTAGCGAAAATTCGCCAGAAATCACATCTGCAGGGACATCGGCAATTCACTAACAGGCGCAGACGACAATTCGCCAGCGAAAGAGACCGTCGCTAGCGTTTCTTCACAATTCTATCGCCAGGCGACTTTTTGCTCAGACGAACTGGTCGTTGCTCTGCAAATTCACTAAAGTGCGGATTTTACTGAACGTTAGCTCTTTCGCCAGATTTGACTTCGCCACCTCAGAGCAGGCGAACTGATAAAATGAAGCAACATCTTCCTCAATCTTCACTTACATCATATCCTGTCTGGCGGAAATGCATTAAAGTTTAAAAAAACGCTGGCGACTTTTCCTTTTTATAAGAGGGATTGTCCTGACTTAAACTTAACTAATTTTAGTGTGTAGGGCATTAGAGCAGGGGTCCCCATCCGCCGGGCCGTGCATTCCCGCACTGGAGTGCTGGCGCGTCTAAATTTGCTGCCGATCCCCACCGATCCCACCCCCGCTGACCCTGCGACCGCCGACCCCATCCCCAACCCTACCCCCGGTCCTTGCAAAAAAAAAAAAAAACATTTTTGCACCGGTCCCCGGTCCAAAAAAAAGGTTGGGGACCCCTGCATTATAGGATCTCTTTTGTTTTTATTAAGGCTCCCTGGACATGTGTTATAATAAGTGGCCACTTGAAGCATTTGCACCAACATCTCTAATAAAGACGTATATATATACAGTATATATATATATATATGACCTATATCAACCCGCCCTATGCAAAGTGACCTACGTGTAAGAGCACTAGCGACTTTTCGTGAGGCATAAATGAACGCTAGTGAATCATCGCAATGAAATGCTCACACTGAAGAAGCATCACTAGTGAAAAGTCGCCAGCATTCGGAACCAAACCGCATTTCAGTGAATGTGTAGTGGTAACGAACTTGGCGAGGTGTGCGAATCGGTCGTTGGTGACAATTCGCCCTTTGGTAAATCTGCTCCCATGGTTTTCCCGAATCTTACTGCCTTCATTATACTCGAGGTTCATTTCAGGTGGAACTTCCCCTTTAATGAGTCGTTGCGCACAGAGCGCAGGTATCGCTGGTGTGGGAGCGGCTGGGGAGGGCGGATTCCATTACAGCGGCTGCACTAAAAGTGACTTCAGACGGAGCAGATGGAAATATAGTTTAACGCTCCAACATCATTTGCTTTCAACATGGTGAAATATTAATAAACGCGGCAGAGGAGGATTCCCGAGGGATCCGCGGGGGAGGAGGAAGTAGAGCGGAAAGTTTACCGAGGGGAGATGGAGTAAAACATTTAACAAGCAGAGCTTATCACATTTCCATCGGATGAGTCTAATATGGGGAGGAGTGGGCAGTGCTGGGGATACGTCTGGGCCCAAGAGCTGACTATTCACATTTACAAGTAAGTAGGCCGCTGACAGCTTATGATATAGTGTATAGGCTTTTATAAGCTTGGAAAGTGGGGCAACTCCTAAATGGCGGAGAAAAAAAGAGTTCAGGGCTGGAGGTGGGGTCCTGAGCAGAGTTGGACTGACCCACAGGGATACCAGGAAAAGTCCCGGGGGGCCCAGGTGTCAGGGGGCCCTTGTGCTGCTAAACATTGGGCCTATTTCATGGCCATTCCTTATTCCTATGAGAACAAAGAGGCTAAATAGATGGAATAATAGATTATAGTATGTAAAGAAAAGAGACTAGGAGAATAGAGGTTGACTAAGTAGAGGAAGAATAATAATAATAGTAATGAGAGTGGCCCCTGGTCTAAGGTTTTTTGGTCCCAGTCCAACACTGGTCCTGAGCTAAACAAAGTTTGCAGGCGCAGGTTTTTTAACTAGGAGCTGAATGCACCAGCAACTCCCTGCTCACTCTTTTTGGTGCATGCTGGGAGTTGCACTCCAATGACAACTGAAGGGCTACACTTTCAGCAACAACTATGGTATAAAATGTTACTGGAGCCGCTTTCCCAACTGTCACTTAAATCACAAAATCAAGTGCAGGTTGGGCAGGAGAGAATTGTCACCAGGGATAAACTTGCCCGACGATTACTGTCAAAGGGTTCTGGGAGTTGCACTTGGAATATAGTGCTGAGGTCACCATGCTGATCCACTTTATTCATATTGCCCTGAGCATGCCAACTTAGCCTACTATAGCCATTTACTATCTCACTCCTGCTTTACTCTACTCTTTGCTCTACAGTTGTCATTTTACCCTACTCTCACTCTCACTGTCATATTCTATCTTGCCCTTCAGCTGCAATTGTCATATGGTTCTGCACAACTCCTGGTACCTTGGGAGGCGACTGTCAGACCTCTTTCTACACCACAACATGGTCTATGGAATCAGCTTGAACCAATGCCTGAAGTTTGAGGAATGAGGCTGTAGGAAGGTATTGCCCCCATAGTAGAAGGTGCCGGGGCCTCATAAACCAGGGACTGGCAAACTGAACTGCAACTTAAAAATCCATAGCCATTGGCTATACAGATACAGGTCCATATAGACTTAAATACAGATACAGGTCCATATAGACTTAGATACAGATCAGGTCCATATAGACTTAAATACAGATACAGGTCCATATAGACTTAAATACAGATACAGGTCCATATAGACTTAGATACAGATACAGGTCCATATAGACTTAGATACAGATACAGGTCCATATAGACTTAAATACAGATACAGGTCCATATAGACTTAAATACAGATACAGGTCCATATAGACTTAGATACAGATCCATTTAGACTTAGATAAAGATACAGGTCCATATAGACTTAGATACAGATACAGGTCCATATAGACTTAAATACAGATCCATATAGACTTAGATACAGATCCATTTAGACTTAGATAAAGATACAGGTCCATATAGACTTAGATAAAGATACAGGTCCATATAGACTTAGACACAGATACAGATCCATATAGACTTAGATACAGATCCATATAGACTGAGATACAGATCCATATAGACTTAGATAAAGATACGGGTCCATATAGACTTAGATACAGATACAGGTCCATGTAGGCTTAGATACAGATCCATTTAGACTTAGATAAAGATACAGGTCCATATAGACTTAGATACAGATCCATTTAGACTTAGATAAAGATACAGGTCCATATAGACTTAGATACAGATCCATTTAGACTTAGATAAAGATACAGGTCCATATAGACTTAGATACAGATCCATTTAGACTTAGATAAAGATACAGGTCCATATAGACTTAGATACAGATCCATTTAGACTTAGATAAAGATACAGGTCCATATAGACTTAGATACAGATCCATTTAGACTTAGATAAAGATACAGGTCCATATAGACTTAGATACAGATACAGGTCCATATAGACTTAAATACAGATCCATATAGACTTAGATACAGATCCATATAGACTGAGATACAGATCCATATAGACTTAGATAAAGATACGGGTCCATATAGACTTAGATACAGATACAGGTCCATATAGGCTTAGATACAGATCCATATAGACTGAGATACAGATCCTTATAGACTTAGATACAGATCCATATAGACTTAGACACAGATACAGATCCATATAGATTTAGAGACAGGTCCATATAGACTTAGAATCAGATACAAATCCATATAGATTTAGATACAGATCCATATAGACTTATACAGATCCATGAGGCGGGTTGATAGCCCATAATAACTGTGCGATTGTGATGCTATGAGAGTTTTGCATTAGTGCAGCCAGATGACTTACTAAACATCAGACATGACTACAAAATGCCATTGGGCATAAAATATTTAGTAGGGACTGAGAATTCCCATCACCCAGACTCCATCTGCCACAGACTGTGACTCTCCCATTGGAAGGGAAAGAGTGGCTGGATTATATATATTCCACTAGCCCTGCCCCTCGCCCCCTCAATCTCATGTAACATTATTCTCCATTTATTCCATCTAAGTTCAGATGGTGTTAATGCACCTTTTCTGCACAATTCTTACTTCAGGAGCTCAATATCATATAATGTAATAATAATAATCATATTTTCCTTTAAGTTGCACTCGGTGATGTTTTCTGGTTGCCCACTAGGTGGCAGTCTAAACACACAGAATAACAGACCAACCAACACAAGTTGATTAAAATGCAGCTAAAAGCAGGTTATGAGCTGAGGGTTTGGAGTCGGTATATAAATCCTGAACTCCAGATGAATACATCTACACCCCAACTGTTTTTAACTCCTCCTGGGCAAGGCAGGACAGTAATGATTTTGACAGCTCAACCCACAGTCCCGGGTTTATACTGAAATGTCCCGACTTTCTCTTTGATCTCCTGTACTGAACAGGCAGAAAAAGATACTAAAGTTTCTAAAACTTAATTAGCTTTTGGCAGAGAGCCCAGAATACATGGCAGGTGCACTTAGATACATTTGTTACAATTCAAGATAAGCAAAGAAACAATTGTAAATTGAAACAACTTAAGATACAAACCAACTAAGTGTAGAGCCGTCACTCAAAAAGGCAATCGTCTACCAGGCTGTAAAATATTTATTATGTTGAATCAGCGTATCCTTGTGTGTTTCTTGTTACACACACTTAGTCATAGGCTTCTTTTTTACATAATAAAAATTTTACTTATTTTACGGCCGGGGGGGAGATTGCCTTTTTAAGTGCCGGCTCTACATTTTATTGGTTTGAATCTGCTCCCCTTTGCTGAAGGCTCAGGACGGTGCACCTGGGCCTCTTCCAGGAATTGGTGAGTTAATAAATGATATTGGACTTCTATATCTGGTTCATTTAAGAATTTAAGGTGAGCAAAGAAACAATTGTAGCAATTTCAGATAAGCAAAGAAACAATTGTAACCATTTAAGATGAGAAAAGAAACAACGGTAACAATTTAGGATAAGCAAAGAAACAATTGTAACAATTTAAGATAAGCAAAGAAACAACTGTAACAATTTAAGACAAGCAAAGAAACAACTGTAACAATTTAAGATAAACAAAGAAACAACTGTAACAATTTAAGATAAGAAAATAAACAACTGTAACAATCTAAGATAAGCAAAGAAACAAATCTAACAATTTAAGATAAGCGGCCTCTTAGGGAAACTCTGACTTGCAGCTTAAATTCACCTTAATTCGCAAAACTGTAACAACCCATAAGAACCACAGAAATGTTCAAACTTTCATAAGCTGCCAAATTTTGTAAAATGGACATGGTAATTAGGGGGTGTGGCCACAATGTGCGTGGTCAAAATTTCTTTTTGTCCCTCTTTCTATTTCAAAAATGTTGGAAGGTATGTCATAGCACCCATCCCCCAACCTTCGTGCGCACCCCTCCCCCTTGCGCTGGCGTGCTGGGGAGCTGCGACTCCCCAATGTTCCTATAATACAACTGGGCGAAATGCCACATCTCAAATTTTGTTGCCCTAGGCCTGGGCCTCGCCATAAACCAGGTCCTGCTACTTGGATTGGGAGTCAAAATAGGCCCTGGCTAGTGGTGGGCGAATAAATTTGCCAGACACTAATTCACAGCGAATTTCCACGTTGCGCTGCAAGCAAATTCAGTCGAAACTGCGGCAACAATTAGTCGGTGAAAAATCGTGAGTGTCAAAAAAATTGAAGAGCGTCAAAACCAGTGTGCGCATAAAAATCGTTGCTTGTCAAAATCATTCGGACGCCCATTGACTCTAATGCACTTGCACCAAATAGTCGCGCGTATAAAAATCATCGCTCGTGTGAAAATCGATGCGCGAATCATTTTGACTTCAATGCATTTCGCAAAATTTTCGCTGTTTCCATAATAACGCGGTAAATCTGCTTATTTTTCAGCGAAACTGCACAGATTCACCCATCACTAAACCTGGGATCCCAAGTACACAGAGGCCCCAATAGCCCCCCACTAGCCCATTAAATAGTGACTTTCTATGGGATCTTACAGTAGCCCCTCTGGCATTTGCCCAGTCTCTGCTTCGGGGATCTTGAAAGGTATCAGTGGATGCTGGGAGTTTTCGTTTGGTCGGTCTGTTGAAAAGTGAAAATTCAAGAGTCTCGCCAATATGTATCACTGGGCCGAGGGGTACAATGGGGTGCAGGGAGTTATGAAGAATGAGCCATAAATAAATAAAATAAATCGCAGGGAAATAAAAGTGTTTTACAGTGGAAAGGAAGAGACAATGGGCTTTGTATAATCATTTTCTGCCTGTGTGACGGCGGATTTACTAATTGCAGTTCTGTCACATCTCACGTGTCTTGTCATATGATCTATAGAACACGAGGCAATTCATTCGCCTGAAAGGAAAAAAAGGGGGGTGAGTCGCTGGAACCTCAATAATTTTATTTTTCTATGATAATGTGACAACGGGACAAGTTTGTGTGCGGCTTTGTTTCACTAAATTCCCAGTGTTGAAGAACGGGGAGAAATGCGCAACGGGCGGCACCAGAGAAAACCGCCGCTCAACTTGTTGTGACAGCGAAAACGCAGAAAAATCTGCATATTGTGAAACAAAAAATAATGAATCCGGCAATTTGATCAAAAGGCAAGAAATGCACTTGTGTGTGACGTCTTCAGTTCTAGTGGAAAGATTGGGCTTTACTTGCCCTTTGTTTCTGCTTGGTCACCCGCCATGCTGGTAAATGGGGTTTGTGGAAAGGCAGACTCTTTCTTTATACCCCAATGTTCTATAGTCACATATTGTCAGAATAAAGTACAAATATGAGGTCTATTATCTGGAATGTTTGGGACTCAAGGTTTAGGGACCGTTCCAATAATAGAGGTCCCCATGCCTTATGTTGGGTACAGGGAGTATCTTTATTAAAGGGGTTGTTTGACTTTAAATTAACTGTTAGTAAGATGTAGAGAGGGATATTCTGAGACAATTTGAAATCGGTTTTCATTTTTTTTTATTTGCGCTTTTTGAGTTATTTAGCTTTTTATTCAGCGGCTCTCCAGTTTGCAATTTCAGCCGTCTGGTTGCTAGGGTGCCAAATTCCCATAGCAACCATGTATTGGTTTGAATAAAAGACTGGAATATGAATAGGAGAGGCCTGGAGTAATAAAAAGTAGCGATAACAATACATTTGTAGCCTTACAGAGCCTTTGTTTTTTAGATGGGGTCAGTGACCCCCATTTGAAAGCTGGAAAGAGTCAGAAGAAGGCAAATAATTAAAAAACTAAAAAAAAAGAATTATGAAAACCAATTGAAAAGTTGCTTAGAATTAGCCATTCTAACTTAAAGGTGAACCACCCCTTTAAAAGACCAGTAACGTGAAAAAAAAAAATAAAAAAAAACAGGTTTCTATATAACGATTGCGCTCGTCTTCAGAAACGGCGACAGGGGGCGATGATCCATCATGCGGCACTTGATTTCTCCTCCCTGGCTATCTCCTATAGAAGGCAAGGAGGAGAGATCGAGCGCCGCACAATGGAATGTGGCCCTGTTGCCGTTTCTGAAGAGGAGCGCAAGTGGAGAATCGTTAAGTTATTTCTTAATAAAGACTTTGCGAATTTAAAAATGAAAAATTTAAGTAAAAATGAATTTTTTTTTAAAAATTTTTTTTTTATGTTATTGGTCTAGAGGGTACAGGAGGTAGTGCAGTCAGACCTGTTGTAGATGGGGTTCTGGGAAAGAAAGGGGGGGGTGTATTATGGGCAGCATCATGGAATCATTTGGGCAAGGTTTAGCATTTTTTATTTTATTGGGGCCCAATGTTATGTGTTGGCAAGGATCACTACACAGGGGGCCCTGGTGACTGGTGGGCTAATAATTGCAGCTAATAATTGCAGCCCTGGCCTAGACTATATGCTGATCTTTATTAACTATATGCTGATCTTTATTAGGGCCCATATTTACCCACACTTTCAGTAAGATCCAGTGGGTATGGTAGGTACAGTAAGTACAGTAAGAACAGTAAGTACAGTATGTACAGTAGGTACAATAGGTACAGTAGGTGCTGTAGGCACAGTAAGAGCCAGTGTGTACAGTAAGAAGAGTAGGTACAGTAGGTACAGTAAGTACAGTAAGTGAAATCATGAATTGAAGGCATGTCCCTTGCATGAGTGTCTCGGTCCCTTTCTCTGGATCAATCTCTCTGTCTCCTCTGTGTGTGTGTGTTTGTGTTAACACCTATGTGTTGAAATCTTCACAACAATCCTAAAGTGCCTTTTAAACTGTGACGGCCCAGCGGTTATTCACTCGCTGAGTAAAGGCAATGGACAGAAATAAGACATTAACAAGCTTCCCCCTCTGGGATATCAACACACAGTAAAGATACAAATAGGAATCTTTATTAAACCAGTGTTTGTGATACTTGGGGACAACAGGACTTAATACATTTCATAGTGAACAAGCTCTGACACTCTTTTAATTGGATTTCTTGGCTTATCCTACCGGCCGACTACTATTGGCCCTGTAGATGAGCATTTACCTGTATAAATGGGGGACCTGTAAGAAGTAATGGAACTCTCCTCCCTCTGTAAAATAGAGACTATTAGAAGTCACCTTCTAATTAAGTTTCATGACCTGTATAAAAGCTTTCAGCCTGGGGCCTTGAGCCTTAATGTGGTCATGGAAGTCCTCGTGACTAATATATCCTTATATCTTACAATAGGGGGTTATCTCCCTCAATCCCTCCCATGCTGACCCCCCCCCATGCAGGATATAAGCGGTGCCGCTGAGTGCAATGGAACAGACATTTCAGACAATGAATAGACCTGCGATGTCAAGTCAAGGTTACGGGGGTCGTTGTGCTGAGGTATTTTCTCTCCAGCCCCCAGTGCAGGTTATCCGTACTTTCGGGAAAAATATATTTTTTATAAACGGTATCTACACAATTCTGTGTTACGTAGTGGAAAAGCCCAAAATATTTAACATGATATTACGACTTGTTATTAATTGTGCAGTCAAAATATCCAGCATGTGTCGGCGATGGGGGTGACATTTAAAAAAAATAAATAAATAAATCAGATTATTTTCTTTTCTAGCCTTGATCAGTGAAGCAAATGTAGCCAGGGAAATGGGTGGGTATATAGATGACAGATCAGCACTTACCAGTGGCACAACTAGATGTTACTGGGCCCCATAGCAAATTCAATTTAGGGTCCAAAAGTATTGGTAAGTTGACTGATGCTACCAAGATCAGGGGGCCCAGCAGGGTCAGACTGGGGGGGCCCGGGCCCATCAGGACTGCTGTCCAGGGCCCCCCCTGCCCCTACTGAATGCGCGAGCGGCGGCACACATGCGCAGACATCACTGCGTGGCACCGAAAACATTTTTTTGTGTCATTCCACATTCCGACCCTGGGGCCCAGTGGGTATAGGGGACCCTGTGAGGCCCAAATTAAGAGCAATTTCAACATATATTGGTAGAACAGGTCAACCTATAGGTATGTCGGGGTGGAACTCATTAACTTCTAGTTACACCACTGACCAAGATATGTGACACTTGCTCATGAATTAGGGTTTCACTGGCCCCTCCTGCTACCGCAGGGTCTACTGCCTCTGTAGTTAAGCCCC